>JANHMN010000002.1:105552468-105572860 GCA_030674055.1 Rhabdomys pumilio | reverse complement strand
TGTGTGTGTGTGTGTGTGTGTGTGTGTGTGTGTGTGTGTGTGTGTGTCTGTGTGACTCTTAAGAATCACCTCTTAAGGTAGCGCTGTGACATGTCAAACAGGACAGAGATAAAAGGCGACCACTGGGGACAGCAGAGCAGGGAGAGGACAGCGAAGACCGTATAAAAGTTCAGCTATACAGACGTAGCTAGCATTTTGTTCTCATTTCCCCTTTGTAAAAACCTTAGCTGCTTTTTAAAACAAAAAGCCTCCAGCTAAAATGACCCTGCTGCCAAACCACTGTGCCTAGGGAATGGGGTGGGCGGAGAGGTTTGCACTGCAAAGGAGGCTCACTCCACAGTCACTGGGCAGAGGAATGGAAAGGAGGGAGTCTGCTCTTTTGTACCAAAGCAAGCAGGTCGATGCCGTATATCCACGATGCGGGGCTGGCTGACGATGGAACTTTCAGGAGCTTTCGGGAGTGGAGGAGAGCTCTGTCCAGGCCAGGTGGTAGGACAGTGGGATGGTGGATCTGGCAAGGTCCCAGGTGGTGGCTGTCCAGGCTGGTGTGGTGCACCATCCCTGTTAGGGTGAGACAAGAGATGCCAGGCACCTTCAGGCTTTACTCCCCTCCACCTTGACTGCTCGAGGCTTGATTGCTCCCGTTCGCTTCATCTGGGAAGTGGCTGAAGAGGCCTCCTGCAGCTTCACGGTTCCCAGGCCGGGCTTTTCATCCACTCGTTTTGCCTTAGGACAGATGGACAAGAAAATCAAAGTGACTGCAGGGCAAAATGTGTAGAGACCACTCCCTTCCTGTTCCAGTGTCAGACCAAAATCTATCCTCACAAGACCAGGGAGGAGCCTGGTGTGCAGGCAGAAATGGTCTGGTCCCTCCCACGGGTGCAGTGATTCAGAGAGGCGGGAAGACTCCAAGTCTCCACAGAGAATCCAGTAGCACATCCTTGGTGAACATTTCAGGTCCCAAGGCTGATGGGAAGGGCCTTTTCAAATCAATGCACCCTGTGCCCACTGGCAAGCAAACAGCCCCTTCAGCACCCACCAATCTACTGTAGAGGGATGAAGCCAACTATGATATCCCAGATCTTGGTGCACGATTCCATCAAGCCCCCATCCCAAGTGTCTCTGAATAACTGCATTTCCCCAGGACCCAGCTGATCTCATGGCTGCACTAGCTGGCAGGGCTGCGCAGCGGCGGCTTCGCCTGCACGGGGTGACCTCACTTGCAGGGGGTGGCCTTGCCCGCATGGGGTGACCTCACTTGTCTAACTTCTGGGGGAAATTTTGTTGGGTAGGTTTTGCTTTGTCAGCTGAGGCTGGAACCCAGGGCCTCACACATGCTAGGCAAGTGCTCTGCCCCTGAATTATGCCTTCAGCTCTGGGAGAAAGGGCTAGAAACCCATCCCACAGCAGGAGCAGACTTCCAAGAACACTGGGAAAGGGGGACAAAAAGAACCATCACCCTTACAACCTACATGTGTCAGTGACAAATTTATTAAGTCCCAGGCCTGACCAAGTCCCAGCCCAGCTTTACAGGAGGAAGAGAAAAGGACCTACAGGGAAAGATGGAGAAGTCCTTACTGTAAGGTAGGGGAGGCTGTACCCTGTCTACGACCCCACCCAGGCAGACAGAGACACGGCACAGCACCCACTAGAGCTAGCACGCACACACAGCCCAGCCTGAGCTAACCCAGGCCCAACCATGTCTCCTAGAGCGCCACAGCAGCCATAAATGGCTGAGGATAGACAGTACAGGAACAAGGCTCCTCCCTTCTCTGCAGGACAAGGAAGGATCCAAACACCCATCAAGAGAAGTGCTTTTCTCAGGAGGAACTCAGATGGCCCAGCTCTAAGCACTAGGGCACATTTCCCTTAATAAAAACCATCCATCGGTTGGACAGCCCCCTTTCCTTGGCGCTGGGAGACAGGCCTAAGTGTCTAGGGCTGCAGGGTCTGGGAAGCCATTTCTACCTGTTGAACGTAGTGTCCCTGCACAGAGCCCATGTTAACTGCTGATCCAGAGGGCTTCCCACTGGGGCTAGCAGAGCTAGGCCTGAAAAAACCAAAGGCAGGGTGAGAATACACATGTGTCACCACAGAGATGGAGTCGATGCCTAGCAGCACATGGAGGCAGATAGAGGCAGGGAGGCCCTCTGACCAGAGGCCTTCGCAGACAGAAAGCACAGACCTGAGACAGCTAAGGATGCAAACGGGAGTGGGGGGGTGGGCGGGCGCGGGCGGTCAACAGTGCCCCTCAGCACTTCCCAGAGACACACCCAGGAGAGGAGCCACAGCCCTTGCTGAGAGAAGACAGCCAGTTCCACCCTCAAGCTGTGGAATCTGGACTAGTGTGGTGGAGTGTCCAGATGAAGGCTTACAGCAACATCCAAGGAGGGGTTGCCTCGGTCTCGTTTGTGGGGGGAGGGGAGAGATCTATGACCACATTTAGTCCCCAAGGCCCTCAGACGTTTCATGAGAAAGAAGGAGTCCTGTGCAGAGGCCAGAGTCTCCCAGGGGTGAGGCTGTCTAGTGCTGGGTACCACCATAGCCTGAGAAGCCGTCAAGAGGACAGCACATCCCTTGAGTTTCTAACTGCGTACTCCTTTTTACAAGGCACGTCTCAGTTGCCCATTTCCTGAAAATCTTGAGGAACTATACAAGAGTCACTGCAATCCCTCTGGTCACCATGATGCCTGTGTCTTCCATACACAGCAGCCCCTTCTTCTTTTCACAGGTAAAGTTAACATGATATTTACATGTAACCTAGCCATATTCTCCAGTATGTGGTTTTGGTTTGGTTCTGGGAATGGAACCAAGAGCCTCATGAGTTTAAGTACGCATGTACTCTCCACACTGACTCGCTCTGAGCTCTCCCTGGATACTTGAAAAATCCTCACTAGACTGCGTACAGACACTATGTCGACAGCAGCTGTACTGCATTGCTTAGAAATGATCACAAGAAACTATTCTGGCCCTTCCCTACTCCCAAATATTTTCAATCTGTGGCTAGAAGTGCCCAGTTTCTTTCAAGACTTCCCTCCTTACAACCTATCGAGCCCAGGATACTGCGATCATACTGGGCAGGCAGGACTATGATGTGCGTGCCTTCCTGAAGCTTCCTCTCTTCCCCTCCCTCCACACGGGGCTCTGCTGTGTGGGTCCTCTGCCAGGCAATGGCAGCAGAACAAACACAAACAAAAGCCACAACAGCAAGAGTGTACGTAAGACGGACACGGGCCTTCACTTCACAGACCTGACTCAAGGAAAGGATGAAGGCAGTGCCAGCCCAGCATGCCAGTGTCTGTCAGGGGCATGGTCAGGCGGCAGCCCAGCATACCAGTGTCAGGGGAGTCAGTAAAGTGAGGCACGGATGCAGGACTCCACCTGCACTGTGCGCTCCTAGGTCATCTCTAGAAAGACACTACAGATCTGTCTGTCTCACTCAGTGCTTAACCACAAGGTATCAGGCTGTATATTCTCTCAGGCCCAGGCCCAGGCCCAGAGCTGCATCCCCAACCTAGCATGATGGAATCTAGAGCCCCTGCCATGATCCAAAAGACACCTCTGAATCAAGGCAAGGGGAACCTTGATGGTTACTGGAGGTAGAAAACCAGTACCAAGGACGCTAGCAGCAGGTACCAATCTGTGGTTTGGGAAGAAAGGCCACCCACACCCAGCTTTAAGAAGTTCTCTAATAGGGGTCAGAGGATGAGTTTGGATATGAGAACATGGGGCTATGGCTGCCACCCCAGAAAGTTCTTACTCCTCGGAGCATCTTACCCTGCAGATTAGAAACAAATGCAGCTTCCCTAGGACTCGCTTTGCCATAGCTGACTACAGCATGAGCACATTACAAGGACACCTCAGTGACACTTAGGGATTCAAAGGGGGCCTTGGCTTCCACTCTCTTTCCTGGGCCCATGGGCTCTTTGAAGTGACTTATGGAACACTCAGCAATGAGCCCCAAGCCCCAGGGCTCGTCTTTACCTGTAGGCCTGCGGGGATGGCGCCGAGCCTCCTGTAGGAACATTCTGTTTACTGTCGGCAAAGTGGAAGCCTTTCAACTCCATCTGAGTGGACTAGAGTGGTCAAGAAGCAAGAGAGTTATTCAGCAGCCCAGAGACAGCCTAGCCCACAGCGGACCCAACCCCAACCTGGGCTCAAGGGGAGGCTGAGTCCTAGTGTTCGTTTACTCTTCTTCTGAGACTACGCCTCACTCCATAGCTAAGGAAGTCCTCGAACTCCGATCCCTTGTCTTAGCTTTCTGAGTGCCAGGAGTAAAAGCACGTGCAAGAGTACAGACTCTTCCTTGAAAGGACAGGAGAGGTGAGCATGCATGGCCACGGGAGACTGGCTGCTCTGTGCACGATCACCTAGACACCCATCACATCAGAGCCCCACGTACCCTGGTGAGAAGCACAGACTCAAGAGTCTTTGTTCTGCATCTGTGGTAGCTCCATGTGGCTCCTCCCCATTAGCTAAGGCACTGGTTATATATCTTCCTTGCTGCCTGGCAGGCTTGCACATGCCAATGCCCGTCTTCCTGACTAGTTTACACATAAGAAAGAATTACCCAGCATCTGAGCCAGAGGCCTTTGCAGTGTGAGAGGCTGGGGGCATGCCCTTTCTATGGACATTCTGTGGCAGAGGCTTTGGCTGCACAATGCCCCTCTCTGGGACCACCTTTACCTCTCTGCTGGTGTTCAGGACTGGTGGTTGGGAGCTAGGTGGAGGAATCCTCCGGGGGGCTCCAACAGACAGACTCTGTCCTGGAGGCAGCTGAACAGACTGTGGCAGGATCAGTGGCTGCTGCCCGGAGCCATACCGAGGCAGTGGCATAGTTAGCTGTTGGGTGACAGGACAGTCAGGAGGCAGAAGGGACACTGGGGAGAAAGCTAAAACATGCAACTGGATGCAGCACTCCTGAGTGGCCTCTGCACCTGCAGGAGGCTGTGTGGCCTCAGGCCCTGGAGTCTTCACTAAACAAAGGGTGCTGCAGAAGTCACAGGGCAGTCAGACATGAGCAGTGGCACCGACAGAGCTATGACATGCTGCACATAGCTGGATGCCATTCAGAGTGCAGGCCTGGAGGGGAAGACGGCAGAGAGCTCCCAGTGACAGCTGTGTGGTGCGGGAAGCCTGTCCTCACATCCCTTTGTGCGGCACAAAGATGGGAGCCATAGGTTTTTAAATCAATGATGGCAGAAAAGAAGACCAAACCAGAGCCTCAGAGAGCCTTCTGGAGGATGACAGACAGCAGAACAGCAGAACCCACAGGCCAAGAGATCATGCCCCAAGTCCAGAACAAGCCTGGGGTAAGGATAAGCACTGGGCAGAGCTGGGCCACTTGGGTCTCTCAGTCACAGTCCTCTTCATCTCCCTGCTTTGAGTCCACAGTGGAGGGTCAGAAGGATCTATTGGAATTACATCACTGAGACCTATAGTGACACCAGGACCTCAGAGCAGAGTGCAGCAGGGACAAAGTAAAGCCAGGCAAGAATGATGCCTAGGCAGGGGACTTGGTTCTTGCCCTTCCTGGGCTGCTATACTCATTGCATGGGCTATCAAGGACTGAGGGCAAAACTAGGGCAAAGGGTAAGACCCTACAGATGCAGCACCAACAGTAGTGAGGATGTGTGTGTGTGTTGGGGGGTGGGGTGGGGCAGACAGACAGACAGAGACAGGAGCCACTGAAAAGCCAGAAGTGGGAGGGGTGGGAAAAGCAGGATGGAGTAACGTAGATCAGATGAGCAGGATTGGAGGGAAGCCATGTCTTGGAATCAGCATGCTGGAGCTGCCCCGAGATATAAAGCAGCAGCGCTGGGCAGCTGTGGGACCCAAGGTTGAGGAAATAAACTCAAGGTACAGCTTGGGTGACAGTGACCCAAAAGGAGAGCAAAGACAGGAATGAAGGGCACACTCACAATTCGGTGGGGGCAGGGAAGGAAGGAAGAGGGTGTGAGGAGACAGGAGAGCCAGGGAAGAGTCTTGAACATGATTTTAGGAGTCTGGGGCAACAGGTGATGGGGTGGCTGAGGGTGTGGTCTAGCGAGGACCCCTCAGTGAAGAGCTCAGCACTGGGCATCCTCCAGGAGGAAGGAGAAGGATACCAGCCAGAGTGGCCTGCTGGATGAGAGGCATCCGCGGGATCAGGATGCCACTATGGTCCAGAAGCAAGCCGTCATGGGAGAGGACAGAGGACAAAGGACAACACAACATGGGGGACACAGCAGTAGTGGCCGCTAGGAGGCAGGACTGATGGAGACCGAGTGTGTAAACGGCTCTGAGGATCTAATCCCAGCAGTATACACAAGTCATGCCATGGCGTGCTGAGAAGAGCAGGTCGCAGGAGCGGCCAGGGTCAAGGTGCTCAGAGCACTGGGAACTATCACTTAGAAAGGCAGACCTGTAACCACACATGATCCTTGCACATGGCCATGGACAAGGCCATCTAGATGGAGTAAGAGGGCAGGCCAGCGACCCGACAGAAAGAGAAAGGCACACTCAGGGGCCAGAGGTTGAGGGCACAATTTGGCAGGGGGAAGCTCCAACCTGCAGAGAGAGCCATGGCTGCAAGATGCAGTCAGCTCTGACTCAGGCTCTGAAGTGGGGACTAGAAGGGACCCCTGCCCCATTTCCAGTCCCACAGCCATCATCTCGGGGTCACAGACATCTCTAGAACAGAGCGCCAGAGGAAGGGGAAGCCAGGAGAACACAGTGCTGTGAACTAGTAAGAGTCTCTGCGTCTGAGATATAATTTGAACATCAGCACATGAGGCAACTGAGCCAGCCTGGTCTACAGAGTGAGTTCCAGGACAGCCAGGGCTACACAGAGAAACCCTGTCTCGAAAAAACCAAAATCAATAAAAAAGGCAACTGAGAGGCAAGGAAGGATGAGACTGCCAACAAACCACACTGACCTGTGGGAGCTGGGAATCCAGCATCTGGGAGGTGCCCAGTCCGGCAGCCTGGCCGAGCTGTCCCTCGTAGACCAGGGCCTGGTTTCCACTCATGGGCTGGTAGGGTGAGCCAGACTGTGGCTTCACCATCTCCAAGGGCTGCATGCCGGGAAATGCAGAGTATGGGGGTTTCAGGGCTGTGCCCCCAGAAAGGATCATAGTGCTGGGTGGTGACAAGCTGGGGTGCATGTACACCTGAGACCTGCAAAAGCCAGATGGAGGTCAGGAACAGGCAAGCAAGGAAGACAACTGTCTCCAACACCTGCGAGCACAGGAACTGAAGACTTGCTAACAGATCCCTGCTTCCCCAGAGAATTGATTCAGAGAACCAAAACAACCTTGATATTGCTGACTAGGGGATCATGAACACAACCAAGCTGTGGCAGGCCCAGGAAGACCCAGTGATGCCCAATGCTAAAGTCATCATGCTTACAGAAAGGGTAGGTTGGGGTCTGGGGGCAGTGGGTAGAGGGAAGGGTGCGGGAAGAAGACCCGGCAGAGGGGACAGGATCCCCCAGCAGTCTGTGGTGTACTAGAAAGGAGTGAGAGCATCTAGTGACCCAGTCCATGGCCCTGGAGCAGCACACACACAGCAGGGGAGCATGGAGGTCTGACACCCCAGCTGTCTCACCTGAAAGGCTGCAGGGAACTGAAGATCTCCTGGGACTGGGAAACGGGGAGCCCACCCCTCAGCCCAAGCTGTGCCTGGGCCTGCAGAGACGTGTGAAGGGATATCGGGATCTGCTGGGCAGTGGCAGCCTGTGAACAGGAGCCAGGTGATGACTGCACTGCCCACAACACGCCTCCCCACCTCCACCCAGTCCTGGCCTGGATGGCAAGGGCACAGCTTGACCCATCTGATCAGTCTTCCCACAGCAAAGGTCAGTAAGTCTTAAGAACAAGGCACGGTTGCCCTACAGAACCACACAGAGGAGCGAGTCCCGCTATACACATCAGTGGAGGTGAACTGTGAGTGTCCTTTTTAGGATCTATGCAAGCTCGGTACGCTGTGTCTCACTCCTATCACATCTGCCCTTGGGCGGCTAAGGCTACAGCACCTCTCTAAGTTCCAGCTCAGCCTAGGCCAAAAATCTTAAGGAAGTGCTGGAAAGACAGTTCAGTGCTTAAAAGCACTGTTCTTGCTGAAGACCTGGGCTCCATTCTCGGCGTCCACGCACAACTGTCTGTTTCCCATTCCAGAGGATGCCACACCTTTTGGCCTCTGTGGACAGTATATACACATAGCGCAGACATACTTGTAGGCAAAATAATCATAAAATACAAACAAAATAAAAGGAGGCTCTAAGATCCATTTAGTGGATCAAAATCACATGTCTTAAGAGCTAAGGGTAACCCCATCCTGTCTGGATCGGAGACCTGGAATAGGAAGGAACACTTCTGGGCTGTATGGGAGGCCAGCACCAATCTCTGGAAGAAGGCTCCAAAACACACTAGTGTCGCACAGACAGAATCCCAATCTTGTGCAAAGATAACATCCTGTCTATCCCTAAAACTGTCTCTTTCTAATGCATCTGTGCCCAGGGGCTCGGGCCATCAGGCTCCCGTTATAAACGTAACGCCACTGTAGTTAATCCTCAGTTAAGAGAAGTGAGGCCCCTGAGTAGTGAGGTGCTTACTCCATGCCTGTCATCTCAGATTCTGTCTACACTCTCTGGGTGCCATGGTCTGCCAGTGCTGGGAGATCACATGGGGAGGTGGGGAGATCACCAGCAAAGAAATACAGAATGACCACAGCTGTGCTGTCTCTGATCTCTGGCTACCAGGGCTCGATACCCGCACCTGCTGGTAACTCTGCTGCTGAGGTATCGTTTGAGGAACCAGTCGGGGCTGACTTGCAAACACGTGGCCATCCAGGTATAGAGGTGGGAGGTGGCTGCCTGGAGACAGAACACAGAAAAGGAAGGAAAGAATCAAGCCTCCCGCTGCGCATAGCCATGCTTCCCAGGGGACTCAGTGGGGCTGAAGACATGTGTGAACAGAGGCTGTGTGGTTTTCCAATGCAGCACACAGCTCAGGAAACCCAGACAGGTGCAGGAGAGCACCTAACCTTTCAGCCACTCCCGTGGGAATGCTGGGCCGTTGGGAGGGCTGTTTACTATGGAAGAGAGTTGTCTTGGTCTCTCAGTCACAGTCCTCCTCATCTCCCTGCTTTGAGTCCACAGTGGAGGGTCAGAAGGATCTATTGGAATTACATCACTGAGACCTTGGCAACTGGGCCCTGAAAATCCTCAGTCGCAAGCATGATGACAGAAGGACCCAAACAGCCACCAGCAACAGAGGGCAGTGAGCCCCTGCTTCTTGGGTGCAGCCACCCTGTGGTTCAGTACCATCAGCCTGCTTTACTTGAGAAGAAAGCAGCTCACCAGGGATTTCGCAATGACTCAAAGCTGTCTCTTCGCTCACTCCGCTCTGGCAGTTCCAAGTGCCTCCCTATGGCCGCTTTCCACAACAGAGCAGTGATTACACATAGCAGTGAAAGCTGTAACTACCTGACCTAGAAACAAGTATCATGCACGCCCTGTGGGTGAAAGCTGAGCTGTGAACCCGGCTTCTCGAGAGTGAATGAAGAAGGCTCCTGAGCCTGGCTCAGAGGATGTGATACCTGGCATTGAAGCAGAAGGTGCTACAGAAGCCACGGGCATGGGCGGCATTGACACTCCACCAAAGGAGCTGTAGTTGACCCCGTTGGAGGCGCCCACAGAGGATGGAGGCTGGATGCCCGAGCCTGTACCTCCTGGAGAGCTCTGCTCCGGCAAACTGGGGGAGTTTTCCCAAGCCTTGCGTGCAGACTCCATCTTTGGAAGCAAGAGGAGGGGAAGGATGCCAATTACTACTGGGGACAAAAGGGGAGAGCAGCAACCTAACTGTGAGTGTGGAAAGGCTCCCTCTCCACCTCTTCAGAAGCCGAGGTGCTGGCGAGGGCCCTGGTCCAGCACAAGCCTGGCTTTACCTTCAGCGTGAGGTCTGCAGTGGGGAAAGACATGGGGGAGAGGCCGATGGCTCTCTGGATATGGTGATCCCGCCGAAGGATGGGAATACTCTGCGTCAGTCCTGCCTGGAGAGGGGAGAAAGAAAGTCATGGGGCACAGGCAGGCCTCAGGGACATAGGGCAGCTGCTCATCCAAACACATCCCTGTGACCAGGACTCATCTACAACACGCTGCCTAGATCAGTTTCCATGACAGAAGTCACCTCCATATCCACACTCCACTGGCGCTACACAGCCCAGGAACACAAACAGGGGCGAGCTGCCAGGAAGCAAGCATCTGGCTTGGCAGAAACCTACTGCCTGGCTTGGAGATGGCCAGGTCCAGACAGAAAAGAGTGGTTGGTGACTGTCATTTGTCTCTTTGGGCCCTCCGAATACAGGTGGAAAATGCAATGCCTGGACCCTGGAGCACTGGGCTCATTAGCCAACTGTAACAACTCACTCAGGATTACCAAAGTGATGAGGTGTGGCTAACACCGCCTTTTAAATACATGAAATCCCAACTGTTTTTATTCAATGACTGGCAACCTCTGAAGCACTAAAGCTCCTCCCCGAATCCTCTTGGGAATACTGTCTGGATGTCCTCCCTCATCCAGACAGCTCCTTCAGAGGACAGATCACAGTGAAGCTGTCGGCTGCTTCTCCAAGCAGCTAACAAGGCTGAATCTCTCACTCTCTCTCCAGTGCACAGAACCCAGTGGGCAACAGCACACACACTGTGCTATCTGCATTGAGGGAGCCTGGCTTCCAGGAGGCACCTCCTGCTTAACCAGAATTGCCCACTAGCTGTGATACAACAGTCTGGGGCTGGGGTGTGTTTAGAGCGCCTGCCCTGGGCTCCCGCCCTAGGGAGAACAGCCTGCCCTACAGCTAGCCAAAAGCAAGCCAAAGGACCCAGTCCTTCTTAAGAGAACTGATAACACCTCCAGCCAAAGGTCCCCAAACCACAGAGCCAGCACTGGTGCGAGGCAGAGCTGGAGGAGGGCATGCTGACTTACATTACTAGCCAAGACATCCTGAAGCTTGGCGACTGGATTCCCTACAGGACCAGAAACAGACCCAGGTGGCAAGCTGAAATCGGAGTCCTGGAAGAGAAAGGGGCACAGCACCTGAGCCTCGGACTAGCTCACCTGCCCCCAGGCCCACATCAGTGAGTGTCCACTCTGCACTGACCAGAGCCACACAGAGGGACCACACACAAGAAAGGAAGCCACCTGACTTGTCTCCCTTACCCTCTGGCTGGCCTCTGAGCCCAGCTTTACCCGTTGGTGCCACAGAGCAATCCAATAACACCTGCCCAGCCCTGCCTCTGTCCTAACATTCTTCCCAACAGTGCTCAGCTCCTAGCTTCCCCTTCTCCTGCAGGGACAACTCTAAGTGCTCATCCAAGTACAAAAGAGAAAGAAGATAAAGGGAAGCTCACTTTTGGACCGACTCCGAACTCAATGGGTGGCACAGGCAGTACGGAGTCCACGTGAATCTCCACCCCATTAACAGGCGGGACAACGGCCCCCTGCAGCCGCTCGGCCCCCTCTGAGCCCTTTCTGTTTTTCAGCGACCGCTCATTGCCGATGGGTCCTGGTCTGTGTTCCTTGCTCTGTCCAGAGCCTTGTTCTGAGTCCTTGGTGGGAAAGCAAATGGGCTGAGACACACATGCTTCCAGGTACCCTAGCATCGAGGAAGACAAGACAAAGAAGGGCCTCTTCTAGGTTACCTTGTGCTCAGACTGCTTCTGAGCTTGGTCCTTGTGGCTGTCGGCCTTGGATTCCACCAGGCCAGAGCCGCTCATGTCCTCTGGCTTGAGAGTACCGTACGGGGAACTGCGTTGTGAGGAGGTGGTAGATGACTCCCGAGACTCAGCGCTCAAGTCCACGCCACTGTCTCCCTGGCTGCTCTTAAAACCCTGCTGCACAGAGCACAAAATGGGTTAGATCCCTGATCCCAGACTGCAAAGCACAAGCGTCCAGGAAGCAGCCTGTGGACAGCACCAGCCAGCTGTCCTCCCCGACCACCAACCTCCACTCCAAAGTCCAGACCTGCCCTGGCGACAGTGGCCCATAGCACCCGCCCAGTGTAATGAATGCATGATCCTACCCAAGTCAAGATCACTAGACGTGGCATGGATCTAACACAAGGTCACCAAACCCACTTCCCTATCCAGGAGTCTCTCCCGTGTCTCTCTGCTCTTGCAGGGACCACACAGAAACCAGAGACTAAAGTTGAAGAGGGTGACAAGCTAGAGACACCTTGAGAAGGCCCAGCCACCAGTGAGTACGCTAGAGCACCAGGACACACTTACCTCTGAGGTGCCAGGCTCAGTGCTGCTGAAGGCAGTGACAGCTGTCCTCCATGAGTCGCTGGTGGTGCCCTGCACAGGGAGGGCTGCCAAGGAAAGGAGGCAAGAGTCAGGGCATCAACGGGGACAAGCAGTCTGGGAAGACAGGAGCTTGTGAGTTCCTTTCCATTGGAGTGAACACCAACTGAAAAGATGAATTGATAGAAAGTCCCCCACCCCCCGCCTTGTGGGGCACACTGCCTGCAGACAGCTTTGTGAATGAATCTGACACACAGGCACTAATTCGAGAGCTTCTTCCAACAACCAGCCTCCTCAGACAGGATCTTATGTAGCTCTGGCTGACCTGGAACTCACACAATCCTCCTGTTTCTGCCTCCTGAGTGCTGAGGTTGGAGGCATGTGCCAGCACGCTCAGTGAAAGCACACTCAGTGCCAGCACGCTCAGCCACTCTGGTTTGCCTCACTACAATTCTCAGTCCCGTTATGGCAACACTGTCCTGCACTGAAACTGGGAGCAAGCAGCTACTTCAAGGCCTTGAATGATCCAGGAAGGTACGGTTCAATTCGGTGAGTACCCTACAGACCTTTCCTAGCATCCAAAGCCAGCGAGCCAGAGCTCAGAAAACCATACACATAGGATAAGGCACATGTGGGCGGGCCCTGGTCTAACAAGAGAAACCCTGCGGAAGCCTGACCCCTTGGAGACAATGGCGTCAGTCTGCTGCATGCTTCTGTGCCCACCTGGCTGAGGGTATTTCAGGCATTGCCAGCATGTTGGCTGCTGAACACTGGTGGCATGGTAAGCAAGTGTCCTCCAGCCGCCATTGAATGTCACTGAGGAGTGCTGTTCTGCACCAGGACCAGAAGGGTGACAACTATAAAGGCAGACCCACTGTGGCATTTGCTCTAGACTGGCGTCAGCTACTGTCCTGCAGGGTGGGCTCTCCTAGCTAGCTCCCTTATACGCCACAGAAAACCTCCAGTTAACCCTCTGATCTCCCAGGCTCACTGCTGTGCTGGCCCCGCTCACTGCAAGCCTTCAGGATGAAATTCATCAACTGGAATGGCTTTATGTTTTAAAGCCAAAGTTTACCCAGAAGCGCAGCTCTGAGTGGGACATTAAAACAAACCAAAAAGCTTTAAGGAAATAAAACTTTCAAGAAGGAAGGTACACCTCTGTTAGTCTGAACTTTCTCCATCCACAGAAAACAACAGGGAGGGATTCAGAGGCCTTTCTCTATGTTGGGGAAGAGGATCCCTTACTCCCTACCAGCCACCAGTCAATCTTCCACTAGATAAGGAAACAGGATGCCTCCCTTAGGGTGGCAGGCACGCACAGGCTCTGCTAGTCTACTGGAGGAAGACGGGAGCCAGGGATGTATTGCCCATCTGTGACTGCCACAGCGATTCAGTTCAGGTGACGCTCGCTCACAACTGACTCTGCGTGGGGCCCAGGAAACAGGTTCATCACACACTTATGTTGATGCTCAGAGGTGTGAGTCTCAGGAAAGTGCCCTGACTCTACTGAGCCAGGCACCCACTCACCTTGGCTGCTGCCCTCCCAGATCTCAGTGCCCAGGCTACTGCCAGGCACAGACACATCTTGCTCCAGACACAGGCCATTCTGCTTTTTAGCAAACCGAGGAGGAATTCGTGATGAAAGGCCTCGACCTTTGACAGGCACCTGCAGGGAAGAGGAGCTGATGTAATCCAGTCTTAAGACATGACTGATAGCAGTCTCCTAGGAAAAGCCTCTTGGCTCATATTATTACCCAAACTAAGTTGAGATGCCGGAGAACCCAGGCTCAGGGTGTACTGTCAGGATAGCCAGACTGGCCAACAGGAGTGGTCTGACAGAAGTGGCCAATTGTAGTGTCTAGCCTCAAGCATTTCTGTACAGGATTCCTAACCCCTGTGACTTGTAGGAAAAGGTGTCACCTAGTTAGTCTGGGGCACTAAGGGAAGAGGAAGACTAGAGGTGCTGAGGCTGATCTCTGTCTATCCTGGCTGGTCACATTTCGGCTGTTAGAGTCTGGACAGGTCAGTGTCTTTTTTCTACTGTCTGTTGCAGGACAGTTGTGATAGGTACAAGGAGACAATGCATGCCTGACAGATATTCCTCCCTTCCTCTCATGCTGCCCTCTGGCCCTCGGGGTTTACCTGAGCAGCCTGTTCTTTTTTTCTTCTCTCCTCCTCCAGCAGGCGGCGCTGCTTCTTGGTCAGGACTTCAATGAAACCTTCGCCCACCATGGAGCCTACTTCATTCTCTTCCCCAGGGCTGGATGCACAGTTGTCAATGATAGCATCTGAACCAAAGGTCACAGAAAGAATAAGGTGAGAGCACCCAACAGTCACCCGACGCATGCTTGCCTCAGAAGTCCACTTACCAAGGAGGAATTTCTCCAGTGCCTGTGGAAATCTAGACACAGTGCCCTGCCCTTCTCCTGCCCACGTGAGCAGACACTGCAAGTACAACCCATCGGTGCTATGGTGCTCAGACAGCATGGTGGCCTTTAAAGATGCAGATTCATACACCCAGTTCTGTTTTTTGCTAGCCATATGGCCTTGGATGCCCCCTTTTAAGTCTGGGAAGTTATACGAATGTCATGGGGGCTCAGCAAGGCTGGAGGCATTCTAAGACAGGAGTCTGGGTTGTTTTTGCACTGACCCTCACTCCAAAGGAGAGCCCCAACTCACTTCCATAGCCCAGGTCAAACTGCTTCCGGGCCTCTTCCTGCTCACCAGCCCTTTGGGCAGCCAAAGAAACCTCTTTGTCTGCTTTCTTACTGGTGGTTTCAGGACCGTCAGAGCTGGCATGAGTGGTCCGTTCCAAGGCATAGGGTGAATGGCTTCCAAGGCCCCCAGGCAAGGCCTCATCTGGAGACCTGCAAAGGAAGGAGGAGCCCATGAACTCTCCATTACTCAAAGGCTAGGAAAGAAAAATGGAAAACTTTTAATGCACAAGGCCCACACACAGACACAGCAGCTATCTAGTTCCGGTTCCTTCTACTGAGCCATCAAGGGTTACAAGAGCCTGCCACAGTGCGCACCATGTGCTGGCCCAGCTCTGTGGGCAGGATGAAGGCTGCTAGAGCACCCTCTTCCCAGCCCTCGGTTCTCACAGACTGCAGTGGGGAGAGGCCGGGTGGAGACCCCCAAGAGAAGGCCTGGCCTTTTTGCACTGGCCCACAGAGCAGAGCAGCATGGGCGCAGAGCAGCCTGGGCTTCCTCAGCTTCGGGGCTCTTGGGCACATTCACGATGCCTTGTTGGGGCTGGAGTTTGGTCACACAAACACTTGAAAACAGACACTTTCCTGAGTCTTCTTTCATACTTCTTTAAGTATGTATACCTGAACTGTGAACTCTCAATTCTAAGGACAGGAGGGGTGTAATCTCTGCACCCCAGACATCTCAATCTGAGGTACTGATCGGGCAGCCTGGGCAATGGGCCACGCCAAAAGCTTCAGTTTCTAGAAGAGCAGGTTCTGACTGAAAGCGGCCTGCTCCCCTCCAGTCATGCCCAGGCAGCAAGTGGGAAGCAGGGCCACTAGGAGCAAGAGCGACCTACACATGACCAAAGGTGAGTGATGCCTTCTGGCCAGCTCCAAGCAGTAACAAGCAGGTAGACTGCAGAGCTGCCGGGCACCACACACAGGCAATAGCCATCAGCGTAGAGTTGAAGCTATATCCGGAGGTTGGACTCTGGGAACATGGGCTAGCACAGCCGTCACAAGAAGGCCTCTGGGGAGTAGGGCATGGGGAACTCTGGGTTTAGTTGATCAAGCCACAACAACAACATCAACAATGACACACCATGGAGAAGCAGACAAGCAATGCAGGAGCAAGTGATGGAGACACTCACACACAGCGGCTAGGGCCGCCTGGCTCGGCGGGGCGTGCATGCATGGACTCGATGCTGCTGCGAACACGACAACGACAAAGGACCCGAGATGGTGCTGACGTGTTACCTTTTGACTTTCAGAGGCTGGCTCTCGCAGCGGGGGGAAGTCTCGACCCCACCTGGCCTAACAGGCTTCTCCCCAAACCCTCCCGGCTCCAGCTTGCGGCTCTGTCTGTCAGCCAGGGGCCTCTGGCTGGAGAAGCTCCTCTTGGCCAGCTCTTTCTTTTCACCCAAACTGGCCCCAGAGAGGCCACCATCCCCTTGTGCTTCAGGTTCAGCAGAAAGGCCTTCTCGCCGCTCCCTACGCTCGCTGAAGTCGCTACTCTCAGAGGCAGTCTCCCACTCTTCATTGGCATGATCGGAAGAATTCTGGTAGGAAAGCTCTGGGGATCTGTGACCTCCAGGACCACTCTTGTCCCCGGGACAGAGTTTGGACCGGCCCGGCCACTGGCTTGCCAGCACATGGGACTCCTCCTCAGGTCCCCACAGGCCCAGGGACTCCCGCTCTTGACGGAGGCGCCGGAAGCGAGGGGGCTTGTCTTGGCGTGGGGGCCGCCTCCGACGGAAGGGCCTGTTTTCTGCACTTTCAGAATCTGCCCCATGGTCATCTTGATAAAAGGACCTCTTGTCCTCTGTGCAGCTGTCCTCAAAAAGCCTGCTGCCAAATGTGTCAGAGTGTCGGTAGGAGTCTGGTATGTAGTCTCTGTCAGTGGCTCGCCGTGGGCCACATGGGTCAGAGGAGCCATATTCCTGCCAGGAACTGCCTGGGCTCCTGCTCTGCCAGTGGGGAGATTCTTTGGCAACAAAGGTTCTGCGGCCATAGCTGCAGTTGCTCAGGCGAGGTGGGAGGGCTCTCCCGCATGTCCGGGGTCCCCGGCTGCGGGTGTCTAGACCACCTTGGTCCTCGGTGTAAGTCCTGTTGGAGCGCCACGAGTCCTTCAGGGCACCCTCATCCCTCTCCATGAGCAAGCCCTCGTGGCTAGGCTCTGAGCCTCGCTGCCGGCGCCTCTTGGGAAGCTCTTCATACTCCGAGCCCTCGCTGTGGGTCTCGCTGGCGATGCGCCGCCTTGGCTTGGCTCTGGGGCAGTCTTCTGGAGGGGGGAAGTCACGCAGGCCCCTGCCTCTGTTGCTGCGCTGGCCACTACTGTACATGCCACGAGAACCAAGGACACCGGTGCCACAAAGACCACTTGTGCTGCTGCCTGTAGGCCGGCCACCCCGGAAAGTGAACTCTCTGAAGCCACGGCCACGGCTACGGGCCTGGCCCCGGCCCCCAAAGGCCTGCTCCTCATCAATGAAGATCCAGTTGTTTCTCTTGGTTGGGGGAATATCACTGGCCTCCCTTGAGGGTCTGCTTTCCCAGGTCTTATCAGCCTTTGAATCTTCATCCAGCTTGCTAGCCTCCTGGCCAAAACCAGCACGGGTAGCAGCCTTATCCTCCAGGGCCGAGGAGGCATTGGCTAGGGCAGGGTTGTTCTCCTCATCCTCATCCTCTTCTGCCCTGCACAGGGGTTCTTTCTCTGTGGCCCGCTGGGAACTCTCCTCTCCAAGGCCCTGCCTGACCCTTTCCAGAGCTTTCTCCTTCTCTTCTACCTTCAGGGCCTTGAGAACAGGTTTCTTGATGGGTCCCGACCTCCGGGTCCTGCCCGGCTGCTCCTGGTGCTGGCTGCTGGAGCTCCGGGGCTCGGGTGTCCACTCGGGCTCTGGGTTTGGCTGTTTCTTGGGGCTCCCTTCTTTCTCCCAAGAGGAAACATGAAAGGAAGGCTCCTGCCGGGGCGCCTCCAGCTCGACGCTGTTGGCTGTGTCAGCAGCCTTTGGCTGGTGGCCAACATCCCAGCTGCCATACTCTGGCTTTTTCTCAGCTGAGACAAAGTCAGGCTCCAATGGGGAACACCTGAGGTTTGGGGTACACCCCCCAGGAGCACCCACCTCCTGAACATTTTCCTGGGGTGGAAATAAGAGCTCCTGGCCTATTCTCTGAGAAGAGATACAGCTGTCAAAGTCTGCTTGGGCCTTCTTGTCAAAAGCACTCAAGAACTCCTCCCCTCTCTCCTCAAAGAGATCGCGCTGGGCACTTATGCCCCCTGACCTTCCGGGGGAGGCAGAGTAAGACCTTTCATTCCTGAAAAGGAACCAGAAAAATCAGTCAATGTGATTGGAGCTTGGTTCCTGGCCTCCATGCTGAACAGGGCTTAGTTTTGTTTTGCTTTGTTTTGTTTTAAAGAAAAAAAAGTTTTTTAAAAAGAAAAGAAAACACAAACATTTGGTCTAGCTTATGACACGTTGCTCGGTGGCCCCTGGAGTCCGTGAGCGTGGAGATGTCAGTGGCAGCTCAATGCACCACCCTGAAGACAGAGGAGCTGGCAGTCCCCTGGAGCAATGAACAAGCTGGAGCCTGGGAGTCGTAAGCCTGGGCCTAGGGGTGGCAGGGCTAGCTCCTGTACTCACACAGGAGGAGCAAGCCCAGACCCCATTCTCAACCCACCTGCCTGTGAGCCCACCCACTGCCCCTTCACTCCATGTCCACAGTTCGACGACCACGGGGTTCCTCCTGTGCCTCAGCCTGGCCATCAGAGAGAGCCACTCACATCAAACATTCAAGCACGCCTGCTTACACTCCTCCCTACCCACCCCAGGCCATGTCTGCTGGGATTGGCCCTCTTCCTTGGGCCCTCCACTGGGACTGCGGAGTCTTCCTTGAGCCACAGAGGGAAGCTCACCTGACATGCATGCCCATGGCCAGAGTGTCAGCAGACTTCGGGTGGGACAGTGAGTAGCCTTTGTTCTGCAGTGCCATGTAGCCCTCTGGGCTCCACACAGGAGCTGGGTCGATGGTGGTCACTTTTCGTTCTTGGAGTGAGGGCACACAGTTTTGATCTTCAGAGCGACAGCCAGTCCCACTGAGGGACTCTTGGGGCATCATGGGCTTCATCAGTCCTGAAGAAGGCAAAGGATCAACCTCTCTTATCTAACACAGACTGCGTGGCGGTAGCCGCAAAGCAGAACATAGCCTCTAAAGAGGCAGTTGTCCTAACGCCACATGGACACAGCAGCTATCCCTTAAACAACTGAGTCTTTACCCTGCTCTGACCAGGGGAGCCTGCTGGCCCACAGGCATACCATCTGACCTGCGTGTGCCGTGAGAAGCCAATGCTGGTTCCCAGAACAAGAATCCACTTGAAAGATAAGGATACAATAAACAGAAGCCAGACCTCAGCCCAGTAGGGCTGGTGAGCGAGCATTCCACAACAAGGCATAGCTGTGTGAACTGGATGACCCAAATCCCAGCCAGCACACCACAACCAGCCAGCCAGCCAGCACTCCTAGGAAGATTTAGACAGGGATTTAGCTTCACTTCCTCATATCCCTGTGGGAAGAAGGACAAGGACACTCTACATTTTATATTTGGAAATTCTGGCTGTTGGGGAGGGACAGCCTGGAGTGGCTCTGATGGACTAGGACATGGGTAATGTCAATCTACCGGATGTATCATGTTTCTCCAGCCTCCTCTCAGAACCAGAAATAAGACTTTCAGTGTTTCTGAAACACTACTGAGCATTAGAAAGCCTGTGTCCTTTGGTACAGGGAATTCCCAGGAAGGATACAATCGGACAAACCTCAGGAGACCTTTTGTTCCTTTGGGTTTCAAGGGGGGGTGTATTCAACTCTCTGCCTCCCAGAGGAACACAGAGGTCTTCCAGATTAGCCAAGACTGGTTGTAAGGGTGGGAGGGCTCTGAGAGGATGGCACTCAAAGGTCCTCACCAGGTCTGAACTTAAAATCCAAAATGGCCAGAATGAATTTGAATGTAGTTTACTATAGCTGACATTTTCCAGAAGAACACAGAATATTAAAATTTATATTTTAATGATTTAAAAATGGTTTAAAGAAAGGAATTAAGCACTTGCTGGGTATAGTGGTGTACACCTGTAATCCCAAAACTCCGGAGGCAGAGGCTAGCAGATCTTCCAGTCTGAGGTTACCCTGGTCTACAGAGTGAGTTCCAGGCCAACCAGGGCTGCACAGTGAGACCTTGTCTTTAAAAAAAGAAAAAAAATTACAAAAACAGGAGCTGGTAGGATGGCTGAATGGGTAAAGATGCTTTTCCAAGCCTAAGTTTGCTTTCTGGAACCCACACAGTGGAAGGAGACCTTCTTTCTGATGACCTTCTGACTCCCAAAACACATATTTAAAAAAAAAAAAAAAAAAAAAAAAAAAAAAAAAAAAAA
>JANHMN010000002.1:105531440-105548445 GCA_030674055.1 Rhabdomys pumilio | reverse complement strand
TGCTGCTGCTGCTGCTGCTGCTGCTGCTGCTGCTGCTGCTGCTGCTGGCGCTGGAAACGGGGAGGAAGGGACTTCTGATACTTGCTGAACTCCTGTGCAGGGGACCCAGCCTCCTGGACTTCCTCCTCGATGCTGCTACTGCTGCTGCTGCTGCTGCTGCTGTTGTTGCTTTGGGCCACTGTGGGGGAAGTTGCCCGTGTCTCTTCCAAGAACATGGTGGGTGCTTCTTGGACAGGGAATTCTGGGGAGCCTAAGGAACAAGAAAGGAAAAAAATCACAGTGAGTTCACTGGAGTTTGGACAGCTGTATGGTGAACAGCAAGTGCTTCTGTCTACTGCTGCACACACTCCACTGGGGTCCGTTCACCGACCCAGATCCGCTGCCTATATCAAGTGCTCCTTGGGCTTATGAATTTCCCACAAAGCAGTTAGAAGGTTCTACTTCAACAAAAAAAACCAGGTGAGGATTCAGCTGAGTCAGCTCAGAACAGTATAGGACTGTGGTGTGGCTGGATAAGGGCGCTGAGAAGGGAGAAAGCATCCCTAATTCAGGGACCTGCAAATTCATCACCTAAACAAAGGATTCAACAACTGCTGGTGGAAAGCCCTTCCTCAGCCCCACTTGTACAAAGCAGTCTGTGAGTACTGAGAGTAACCGTGCCTCCTCCACACGGCTTGGGGGAAGATCCAGTGAGACTGCACTCATCAGGGCCAACTAACAGCATGTTCAAAGCAGTTTCTGTACTGCCATGGCCATAAGCACCATGAGATAGGTAGCCTTCACTCAAGCTGCAGAGAGTCATCATGAGGACACCTCCACTTCCCTGACCCCAGAAGAGCACTAGTAGCGTAAGACGGCCAAACACCTCAACACACGTAGAAGTAGTTTACAAGGGCTGAAGCTAGCAAGAGTCTATCCGGGCTGACTTGGGGGGACTGTCACAGAACACAGCTGATACTTTCCTAAAGGACGTCTCTAGTCCTGGGCTCAGTACAGACTGCAGCCACTCCTTCTGGAACTGTTACTGCCAGGAGAAGTACACTCCAACATTTGGAAAGACCCCTTTTCACTTCCTGTGAAACAATGCTCTCCTTTTTCCACGTTTGGCTGGGCAGCACAGGGAAGAGATAGCAGCAGTAGTAGCAGCAAGCTGGAGTCTCTGCCAGAAGCTTTGAGTAAGGTACCTGACACAGGCCTCACAGGCTGGAAGGCAGGTTATACAAACTTTTGGTGGGATTTATTTATTTTAATTTATGTGTATGAGTACATTTGCCTGTATGTATTATGTATGTGCCTGGCACCCAGTGAGATCAGAAGATGGCATCAGATCCCCTAGATCTGGAGTTGAGACGGTTATGAGCTACCGAGTACTGGGAACTACACCCAGGTCGCCCGTGAGAGCCACTGGGGCGACCACTGAGCTATGTTCCACCCCCTACATCTTGAAATGAATCTATGTTTGTGTACACACACACACACACACACATCATAGCATAACAGAGGTCAGAGAATAATGTGCAGCTGTCTGTCCCACCACCGGTCCCTCAGGCTTAGGGGCAACCTCATTTACCTGTTGAGCCACCTTGCCAGCCTGATGCATTTACAGATGAAGAAAAAAATGGCTTGCAGATATGCAAGACATTTACTCAACTAGTTTAAAATGTCGAGATAGGGTGGCAAGATGGCAGAGTGGGTAAAAGTGCTTAGTACATAAGCTTAGAGACTTGAGTTCAGCCTCTGAACCCACGTAAAAGTGGAAAGAGTCAACTCTACAAAGCTGTCCTCTGACCTACACACACACACACACACACACACACACACACCACAAATTAAAAATTAGAAAAACAGCTGAGCTGGGACCAGACAAGGTTCCAGGCCCACATCTGTGCACACGTGTGCATGCGTTTAAGACTGGGTCTCTCTCTGTATCAACTGTCCTGGAACTCTATACAGACTAGGCTGACATTAACTCAAAGAGATTCTGTCTCTGCCTTTTCTCAGTATAATGTGCTTTAGCCACAGGTTTGGCTATCTCATAGCCAGTGAAGTGGAGTCAACAGTCCAAAGCTCCCAGCTGTGGGACAGGAAATCTTCTCACCTTTGCGGATAACAGGGCCATTCTCTGGTGGGGAGACCTTCTCAATGCCTGGGGACCGGGGGACCTCCTTTTCCACTGGCTTCAGGGCCTCACTGGCCTTCTGGGCCTGCCTGCACTTCTGGTCTAGCTGCTTGAGTTTGGCAGCACAGGCAGCCAGCCTCTCCTCCCGGGCCCGGCGCTCTTCTTCCTCCCTGCGTTTTCGGGCCCGTTCCACGGCCTCAGACATCTCTGACTGGATGAACTTCTGCCGTGCGGGTGGCTTGTCCTCCTTGTCCTCAACAGACTGCTGTCTGAACATGCTGCCCATTGTGGGCTTCTGCCAAAAGAAGAAGGGAGTGAGGGGCAGGTCAGAAGCCTGAGTCGATGGCTCCTCCCTCCCCCTGGGCCCGACAGCAGGAAAACAGTAAATGATCTTCTCAGTGACTTAAAGGGGCGCGGGGCTGGTGACTGCACAGTAGCAGAAGGTGACATGCATCCTTCCTGAGGCACAAAAGGGCCCCATGAGAATACATGAGCCTTACGTTGTGACTTCAAATCCAAGCATATACAGTAATGAAAAGGCGTGATTACAAACATCTCTTGGGGGGCTGGGGGAGGAGGGCTGGAGAAATGGCTCAGTGGTTAACAGCACTGACTATTCTTCCAGAGGTCCTGAGTTCAGTTCCCATGGAACCACACGGTGGCTCACAACCATCTATAATGAGATCTGATGCCCTCTTCTGGTGGATCTGAAGACAGCTACAGTGTACTCATATACATAAAAAAAGTAAATAAATCTTAAAAAAAACCATCTTTCGGATACTTTCTCCATCCCTAAACCTCCTGCTGATCGTTATTTACAATATAAGAGGGTGCTGAGGTGCCTGGGAAACACTCAACACCAGCAGCGTCCCCCTAGTCTGCAGGCAGTGACCAACACCACAGGCCCGGACGGCAGGAACTACAAGTTGGGAGCTGATTCCCAGCCACAACAAAGTAAGTTTCTGTTCTGAGTGGTGGCCAAGCAATTGTATACCTCAGTCCAAGATGTTGAACACAAAAAGCAAGGCTCTGCCTCCCCCTGCAGGGGAAGCACACCTCTATATAACAAACACATGTGAGAGTTACAGAGCACCTTCTAACCGCTGATTTCTCCCGATCCATGAGTGAGACCCTGAGGTGCAGCCTGGGAATTCAGACACACCATCTCCTACTGGACAAGAAACACTATCCTTTCACTTTAACGAAACAAAACATCTACCCATGCTTCAGAAACGGCTATGACTCCCCAGTTCACAGGTCACCTCACAAGTCACCTGATCCTTACAGATACACTCTTGTTCAGCCTTCAAAAACCAGTTTTTAATGTGTATCTGAATGTGAGAGCTATCGGCTTTGAGGCCAGAAGAGAGCGTTGGGTCTCCTGGAGGCAGCTATGAGCTGATGGACACTGGAAACTGAGGCAGGTCCATGGGCAGAGCAGAAAGCACTCTCAGCACCTGAGCCATCCCTACAGCCCTTACATTAAGAAAGGAATTCCGTGTATGTGTGTCTGTGTACGTGTGCACACGTATGTGCACGTGTATGTGTGTGCGCATTATCTGTACATCTCTCCTCTACCATCTGGGTCATGAGGCCCTTACTCAAGTGAGTCAGCAGGCTTGGCAGCAGGCTCCCGTGCCCACTGGGCCATGCTGATAACCCACCCTTGTGCAGTCTGTTGGTTTTTTGCTAAAGACTTATTTTATTAGGCTGGAGAAATTGCTCAGCAGTTAGAAGTACTGTGGACTCCTCTAGTGGACCCAGGTTCAAGTCCCAGCACCTGTATGACAGCTCAGCTGTCCACTTCTGTAACTCCAGTTCCAGGGCATCCAGGCCTGCATGTGGTGCACACATATAGGCATGTAGTCAAAATATCCATAGATTTATTTTTATCATTATATGTTTATGTCTGTTGGGGATGTGCACTTGAGTGCATGTGCCAGGAGAAACCAGGTGTCCAGATCTACCCAAAGCTGGAATGACCTGATGTGGGTTCTGGGACTTGAACTCGGGTCCGCTGGAAGGGTAGTGTTCTTACCCATTGAGCCATTTCTTCAGTTCACTTTTCTGTATTCTTAAACCTAGTATCTCCTGCCCACAGCCCTACACAGACTTAGAGGGTTCACATTCACTGTGAAGCCTTCAGTGACAGGGCGTCTCCAGGAGGGGAGGCATGCTGCCTGTTCCACACAGGAGGGGAGGAGGCATGCTGCCTGCTCCACATGTGTCCTCTGCAGCCAGCACAGAGCCCAGGGACACCGAGAAGACAGGAGGAAGGCCTGGACACTGGACACGAGGAGGGCGACATTTCTCATTGGAATTCCCAACACTGTTCTCTTTCCCAGCACTTGCTCACTCACAAATCACTGGGTGTGGCAGGAAAGGTGGGTGTGTCAGCTGCCAGGGACTCACAGTCTCCAAGTGGGCAGCCAGACCCCAGCAGGGTGTGAGGAGTGCACTGTGAGTGGTGGCTCGGTTTGGGATGAGCATAGGATAAGGGCGTGGTACAGACTGTGGAGCAAAGGTGACCCGTGTGGGGACTGGAGAGGGCATCTGTGCAAAAAACTATTCACACACAGCAATGACCAACAAAGCATCAGTGTCAGGACAACATGGTTTCTGCTGGAGGAAGGAGGGGCTGACGGTAAAAATGCTAACTGTACGATCATGACAACCCAAGTTCAAACTCCAGAATCCACATCAAAGCCAGCCACACAGCGTGTCTGTCTGTAGCCTGTGTTCGAGGTGCTGCTAGCCTGCCATACCCAACAGAAAAGACAACAAACACGCTGTGTTAAGCGGGGTGGGTCACCAGCTTGCACAGGTACACAGAGGACCCTGAGCTCCTGCACGCACACACATACAATGTAATGACAAAGAACCGGAAACAGTCCTTAGAGCTGGAGACATCCCTTTACATCCTGGATTTTCATACAGACAGGAATGGGAACAGAACAGTCAGATGCCCATGTGTCACCTAGCTCCTCCCTAGTAAGAAGGCCCAAGAGCAGTGACACTCAATAGTAACAAGTATTCTAAATATTACCCAGCATTCAAAGGAGCCACAGTTCTGACAAACACTGACCCAGACAGCAGAGACCCAGTGAATGAGTTTTCCCTCAGATAGCAAGGGAGAGCTCCACGTCAGACAAGAGACTACCAAGGACGCAAGCTAGGGAGTGAAATCAAAGATAATTTCATCCTCACATCAGATGACCAGAGATCTATCAACTGCTGAAATAAATAAATAGATTGAAACAACAACGAGCAGGGTCAGTGAGATGGCTCGGCGGCTAAAGGTGCTTGCTGTCAAGTCTGGCGATCCGAGTTCAGTCCCCAGGCTCCCATAAAGGTGGTCGTGAAGAACTGACTCCAGGAAGCTGTCCTCTGACCTCCACACGCTTCCTCCTACATACATCCCACACATACAGACACACACAGTTTTAAATATAACAGGCTAGCCAGTCTCAACGCTGTCCCCATGCCACTCAATCACAGTAGAGAGAAAAGACTGACTAATGTTTAAGTCTTAGCAGCAACCCATTCACCAAGAGACCAAAGTGCCAGTCACCAGAGCCAGGAAGAATCCAGAAAACAGCCCAGACAATCTGGGCAAAGACAGGAACCATGGGCCTGATGATGAGCAAGCCTGAGACCCAGCCAGCCTGAGGGGCTGCCCTCTTCCAAAGCTCCAGACTGAAGAACCCGTGAAAGGTTGTGGGATGGGCAAGGTGCCAAGTGATCACAGGTGACATCATGCATAGAGCGCTTCAGCAGGATCGCCGCTTGGTGTACGCACCACAGTGAAGCAGTGACACGTTTTCAGGTTTGACTCTAGTTCTTAAAAAAACACCAACGTCTGGACAGGAGACACTAGCATGGCCTGCAGTGAGAGCCTCGACAGGTAGGTGGTACACTCCTCAGTCGGCCAGGAAAACAAACTTTGTGATTTTTTTGGGGGGGAGGGGGAGATAGGAGGGGGAGACGCCAGGGTCTCACTGTGTAGTTCTGACTGGCCTGGAACTAACTATATAGACCAGGCTGGTCTGGAATTTATAGAGATCCACCTGCCTCTACCTCCTGAGTACTGGGACTAAAGGCATATGTTACCATGCCCAGCCAGTCTTCATACTGAATTCTGTTTCAAATAAGGAAGGGCTAGGCACACAGCGCAGGAAGCAGAACATTTGTCTTGAAGACTGACAATATGTGCTTGATCCCTGGAAACCACATAAAGATGGAAGAAGAAAACCAACTTTACAGAGTTCTCCTTTGACCTCCAACACACCACACGGAAATTAAAGTTAAATTTAAAAAGAAAGGAAAAAAGGAGAAGAAACATGACCCAGTACTTTCTGAAAAACCAGCTGCTGACATCAACATAGTACAAGCTCTCAAAACTGGCTGGAGGCACTACTGCCTTCAGGAACTCTCTCGTGGATTGGTGTGTGTGTGTGTGTGTGTGTGTGTGTGTGTGTGTGTGTGTGTGTCGTGTCTGTGTGCATGGGGGAGGGGGAAGGGAGGGACAGAGGGAGAAAGAGTGTGCATTTGCTCAGTTTCCATGGCTATACTAGGCTGCAGGCACAGACCCTGGGGTCACAGTACCTGGTAGTCGGAGCCTGAGGCCCAGCTGTGAAGCTTCCTGGAAGGAGGCTGAGGCTCTGGCACCTTTCGGACGACACGAGACACACCTGTTGCTCCACCCCAGTCCTTCCCTTCCTCTTGAGTGCGCTTGGCATCAGTGCTGTCTGCAGAGCTCAAGGACAACGCCCGCTGCCGCCTTGGGTCCCAGTTGTTCCTAGGACAAATGGCAACTGTTAAGTTTCCCCAGACAGTCAGGCCTGTCTGACCCCACTGGGCCTCTGGGAATTTTGAAGCCAGCTATTACACCACTTAATAGACTAATTCCTTCAACACTGCACTCACGCCCTTTATATGTGAACTGCCAAAATTCAGGCACAGTGTTTACCAAGTCATCAGTCATAAAGCCCTGGGAGACATATAATTCATCCCCCATCCTCAATGGCAAAGACAAGGCCATCTCACTTGCATCTAAAGAGCTGGGAATATGGGCTGGAGAGCTGGCTCTGTGGTTAAGAGCACTGGCTGCTTTTGCAAAAGACCTAGGTTCAATTTCCAGCACCCACATGGAAGCTCACAACTGTCTGTAACTCCAGTTGCAGGAATCCAACACCCTTTCTGATCTTCACAGACACACATGTATGCATGTGGTACACAGACATATTTGCAGGCAAAATAACCATAAAATAAAATTTTAGTCAATAAAAAAGTCTTCAAAGAGAGGGAACTGGGCCTCAGAGAGAATAAAGGAGCTGCTGCCACAGGGAACGGAAGGGTGGAGCTACAGCTATGCCTCAGGCATACTACCACTTCCCTCAACTCTGACTATGGCAGGTGTCCAACCAGGGCTCCGCAGTGGAGCAAAAGGCAGATACTAATGACCACCACAGTGAATATAGAATCACCAGGCTGCTGTGAGCCTGTGAGAAAGAGAAAGATAGAGAAACAGAGAGAGAAAGAGAGAGAGAGAGAGACAGAGACAGAGACAGACAGAGACAGACAGAGAGACACAGAGAGAGAGAGAAAGAGAGAGAGAGAGAGACAGACAGACAGACAGACAGTCAGACAGACACAGAGAGAGAGAGAGTGAGCACAAGCGCACGCAGGGCAGAGCAAGAAGCTGGGACAACCACAGCCATGCATACACAGGTGTCAGGAAGATAGTCAACAGCTAAGACAGGAGTAGGAGAGCTAACTGCATGCCTGCTGCGCGCGCGCACACACACACACACACACACACACACACACACACACACCCGATGTGACAGGTAGCTAGAGAGGCAAACAGAAGACAGAAAGATTAACGACTGCCAGTGAAGCCAGGCATAGTAGCACATGCCTTTAATCCTAGCACACAGAGGCAGGCAAACTCTATGAGTGTGAGGCTAGCCTGGTCTACAGAGTGAGTTCCAGGACAGTCACAGTTACTCAGAGAAACCCAGTCTCAAATAAAAAAGGAAAAAGAGAAAAAGAAAGGAAAAAGAACTGTTGGTGACTTCTGACTTGACCTTCAAGAAATGGTCTTGGCCTCCCAGAACCAAACTGGGATCTTAGGAGGGACGGAAGGAGGGACGGAAGGAGGGACGGAAGGAGGGACGGAAGGAGGGACGGAAGGAGGGACGGAAGGAGGGACAGAAGGAGGGACGGAAGGCTATGTGAAGGACGCACCACAGGAGGCAGGCCAAAGGGATGGAGACACACCGACTGACCCCGGTGGGCCAATCATGCATACAACAATATGAAAGCTGTCCAAGGAGTGCATCCTGGGAGCAGGATGTGCTGCCATGTATTGATAGCCCTAAAATGCCAAGCCAGAAACCACGGCTGCTGTTAAGATAAAAATACCGATGGAGAAACATCTCTGTGGTCAACAGCACTTTTCACACCCACAGAGTGACTCACAGTCACCTGTAACTCCAGCTCCAGGGGACCAATGCCTCTATCCTCTGCACCCGCACTCTCACACGCACAAGTACACTCACACAATTTTAAAACAATAAAAATAAAAAACAAAACCCTAAGGGAATTCCAGTACAATGCTGTATTTTCCAAAGGACATTAAGTAAAACTAGTCCAATGGAAATGATGGGGGGGAGGGGCAGAGCAAATGCAGGAGGCAATGCAGTGCGAGACACAGAGCTGAGCGAATGCAGGAGGCAATGCTGTTCGAGCGCACACACCTGAGTGAATGCAGGCAATCTGCTGTGCACACACCCGTTCCCATACCGCCCCAGTGTACTGCTAAAGAGGCCAGCCTCAGAGTTTGTGGATTAACAAAGATGAGCCTTCAGTGGTATGCCACAAAAGCTTTCCAAGGTGCCATACCCACAACCATCAGTGGGAAATTATGTGCAAAGATTTAAGGACCAGGGAAAACAGCCTGGATGCAGGCTAACTGGTTCCTGCATGCTGTCTTGAGCACACCTCATTCCTGCTACTATGGAAACCAGGAACTGCTCCTAGCACAGTGCCCGCCAGGTAGTAGCACTAACCAGCCTATGCGGGGCTGACAGCCCTATGCTGGGACCTGGAGTGAAAGACTCACAGCCCTATGCTGGGTCCTGGAGTGAGGGACTCACAGCCCTATGCTGGGACCTGGAGTGAGGGACTCACAGCCCTATGCTGGGTCCTGGAGTGAGGGACTCACAGCCCTACGCTGGGACCAGGAGTGAGGGACTCACCACTTTGACCGGCCGTCCTTCACAACGTCCTCCTCATCTTCATCGTCACTGAACTTCAGTTTCTCAGAATAGTCCACTTCCTCATGGAGGCCTGCAATGGCAGAAGGACCCAGAGCGTAAGACACTCTGAAATTGCAGCCTGTGGTGCCCCATCTGAGGTAAGGGGCTGCTTACCCACCCAGCAGCAGCGCCTGAGAGAGTCCTAGGTAAAAGTGATGAGTGTTCCCAACACCTGTGAATACTAACCCCACACACACAGTTGTTAAATCAGGAGAAAAGTAAAGATGCCCTCCCTATGTGGCCTCAAACTCACAATTGTGAGTGCTTCAGTGTGGGGAGCCGACAGAAGGCGGCTATCATCCATGCAGCCATCTTGAGCCATATACCCTGACAAGAGACTTGATTACAACAGCCTACAACAGCTGAGCACACTCTGATAACATCTTGTTTTAGATACCCAGGATCTTCCCTTGGGTGTGTGAGACTTAAAGGTATGATTTAGAGCCGAGACTTAAGGGCGTGACTTAGAGGCGTGGCTTAGAAGTCAGGCATATAAAAGGCAAGAGGCAGACAGAAGAGTTAGTATTATTATTAGGTATTAGGCACTTGGCACTTGGAGGAAGAACAGATAGACACTAGGCATTAGTTAGTAGGCACTTGAGACTTAGGACAGGTAACTTGGAACTTGGAGGCACTAGGGACTAGGAACTCAAGACTTGAGACTTAGACTAGGAAGAGAGACTAAAGAATAAATGGGATTGAATCACACTCTGTCTGGTCTCCATTCTTCGTGTCCATCCTCACTCTCTCTCTTGCTGAACCCCGACCCACGGACCAGAGCAGCTTGGGGCAGTGCAGGCTCTAACAATTTAGCCCCCAAGGCTTTTGGCAGTGCGGGTTCCAATATTGATAAAGCGGTCCACAACATTCTTGGCCCCCAAACGTGAAGCAGCTCAGGCCGCAACACTTCAGAGTGTTGGGTTTACAGGTATGCACAACTAGCCTAAGGCAAAAAAAAAAGGGAAACCAGATAGGGTCTACCTCTCCAACAGACACTGTCGGAGAGACTGGTGGGTCCGTGCCCCACACCCTGACTGGCACACAGGGAAGGTGTCCAGAACTGATGGACAAAATGTGGTAGGTCCTTATAGCACCCAATATGAATGTGGGTTGTAAATATGAATGTGGGTGGCTGGGGAGACACGCACGCACACACAGGCCTTCACAAACACAGATGGCTGCACTGTTAGTAAGACACTAGCAAAGTGAATCTAAACATATAAGAAGTGGAGACATTTTGTGTGGGAAAGGTAACTAACCCGTGTGCCATGTTGTCAGGAGAGAGAAGGGCAGTCCTATGAAAACACGCATGAGGTCTACCAGTTTACCCATTGAGATTTACAAAACGAAACCACCTCTGGGTGGCACACAACCCTAGAAACACTACAGCATATAGCAAGAAAACGGCATAAAAACCAGCAGAAAAGACAGCGGGGGTGTGTCTCACACTGAAGCATTGGCTTAGTGTGCCTGAAGCCCCAGACTCCATTCCCAACACCACAAAAAAGTAATCCTAAAATCTATCATCTAATTAATGTAAAACAACTTTATATCTGTCTGTTTTTGGAAGAGTCTCAGTATGTAGGCCTCGCTGTCCTGGAACTCTCTGTGTAGAGCAGGCTGGATCCACATCCAGAGTGCCAGGACGAAAGGCGCGCGCCACCACACCAGGCTTGTGAAGCGTTTTTTAAGGGAGCAGGGATGTAATTCAGTGGCAGAGCATCAGCGCACCATGAGCAAGGTCCTGGATTTGCTTTCCAGCCCCATAAAACCAAAGTCTCTTCATTTGCAGGTGACCTGAGAGTTCATGCAGAAAATCCTAGGTCAAGAAAATTAGTGAGACTGGTGGGCTTCTTCTACAAAGTCCAGTGGGAAATCCAGCTAGTATTTGTTTAAAAAAAAATCTTCAAAGTGATTGAAAAAAATTCACTTATAGCAGTATCTTAAAACATAAGTATTTGAAAACTATTTTCTGTATTTATTCGCTTAGGAGACAATGTTATGTGTCACAGGCTAGCCCTGAACTTGCTATGCAAAGTCCCACCCATTGCCAACACAGCCCATTTATATGGTGGAGGGGGATTGAACACAGTGCCTTCTGCATACCAGACAAGCACTGTAACGACCAAGCCACTCACCTGGCTCCTACTACCATTGTTAAAAGCTGACAAGGTTTTGTTGCTAATACCCAGGCTGGTAAAGTGAGCCTCTAGCCTTAGTAGCCCAGGTAGCTGTGGCCAGGACTCCAGGATGAACCAGCACTTTCAGTCTGTTTATGTGCTGGGGTCACAAGAACATCTATAGCCGCATTTCTCATTCAAATGCTAAGCAGTCCCTCTATCCATGTTCCCTGTGCATGCTAAACAGGCCCCCTAGCCATGAATAAAATGACCAGAAAATAGTAAGATCCTCTCCACTGGAGCTGAGATACAGCTCAGCAGTTAAGAGTATGTACAACTCTTTCTGAGAACTCAAGTTTGGACTCTAGGAACCGTAACCACAGCGTCAAGGGATCTGGTGCCCCCTTCTGGCCTCAGAGGGCACCTGCACTCATGTGCATATAGCCACACACAGACATACATTTATTTAATTTAAGATTAAATAAATCTTTAAAATAATAATAATAATAAAAAAGATACTCTTCATTGACAACTACCAAGCATTAATGAGAAGATCTAGTAAGAAATTCACCAAAATCCTGGAACCCAAAAGTCAAAACTGAGCAGCTGACCCTGACATGGAAGCAGGTTCCTTGTAAATACTGTCAGGACAGAGTACAAATTTGCACAAATCCACAAAGAACTTGAGGAGTCAGACATGCAAAGACCCAGGGCGGAAAGCTCATACTCTGAGTTTAAGATATACTTTAATTTGCACAGCTGAACAAACAGATCCACGGAAACAATATCATCCAGAAATAGGTAAGGATTTACATGGTTAATGTCTGGCAAAGGTGCCAAACCACCTCAAGAGAAAGTCTTAGTAAGTGGAAACAGTGCGTGGGCCAACAGCAAAGGCAGCAGGCCCACTGGACGCCAGGCAACATCACTGCTGACAAGGGAGGCAAAGAACATCTGGACTGGATGCAAAAGGTGATTTAGAAAACTGCGCTTTATTCTCACTCATGTGTGTGCATGTGTCCTCATGAGTGAATGTCATGTGTGTATTGGTGCCCACGTGAGCCAGAAGAGGGTATCGGATCACCCTCTGGAGTGGAGGGTGGAGTCCCAGGTTTGTCTTCTGCAAAAGACCATGCTCCTAACCACTGAGCCACCTCTCCAGACTACAAAATAATGCACATGTCTTTCTTCTTAATTGTTTATTATGCATGTGTGGGTACCTGCATGGATTTATCTGTAGCACATGCATGCAGGAGTCCAAGGGACTTCAGAGTCCCTAGGAACTGGAGTTACTGGTAGTTGTGAGCTACCTGCTGCGGGTGTTGGGAATTAAACCCAGGTCCTCTGCATTAGCAGTGGGTCTCTAAACTGATGCGTTATCTCTCTAGTCAGGGGTCTGGCCTGACCTCTATTTTTGTTTCTAGTTTTTCAATTTTTATTTTGTTTTACTGAGCTTGGATCCTACATGTAGACCAGATTAGCCTCATGTAGACCAGGTTGGCCTCAGACTCACAGAAATCTGCCTAGCTCTGCCTCCTGAGTGCTGGGATTAAAGGTGTGCTCCACCACACTAGGCTAGGATTTTTTGTTTGTTATTTGAATTTTGGTTTTGGTTTTTTAATGTGTGTGAGTATTTTGCCCATCTGTAGAGGCCAGAAGAGGTGTTGGCTCCTTTGAATTATGATGGTTATGAGCTCCCATAGAGCAGTCAGTGCTCTGAACCCCTGAGCCTTCTCTCTAGAGCCCTAAGCTCCTGTTAATGAGACTTCTAAACAGAGACACAAAGCACAGTCTACTGATGGCACAGAAGCAACTAACTACAGATACGTAAGAATGATGACAAGACAGGCGGTGGTGGCACACACCTTTGATCCCAGCACTTGGGAGGCAGGGGCAAGTAGAGCTCTGTAAGTTAGAGTCCAGTCTGGACTACAAAGTGAGTTCCAGGACAGCCAGGGCTACACAGAGAAACCTTGTCATGAAATCCAAAACCAAAAAGCCCATATAGGTGGGTCCCTGTCACCTGCAATCCTGGGGCTTAGAAGGCTGAAGCAAGACACAGAGGCCAGGGTCAGCCTGGGTTACACATCAAGACCCTGCCTCAAAATCAGGAGGGTGTGGCCCAGCAAGGTAACTCAGAAGGCGAAGGGCCTGTCCCCAAGGCTGATGACCTGAGTCGGACCCCAGGACACATGGAAAGACAATCAACTCCCATAAAAGACATCCTCTGACCACATGTGTGCTGGGACACAGGCATGCAAGCCCATAGGCATACACACAGATACCCCAAGTAAATAAATAAATGTAACCGAAGAAAAAAGAACTTTAAGGAAGGGGAGCTCCTTAGGGCTGTGTAGCACACAGCCTAGCCCATGTAGGCTTAACCTTAGCACAGATGATTTCTACCCAGGCATATTGGGAAATGCCTGTAATCCCAGAAAGTTCCTTTAAAAACAACATCACAACCTCCCACAGCTTTACAATTAAGAGCATACACTGTAAGAAGATGCCAGTCATTCAGGGAGATCCCTCTGGTCTGGCTGCATAGAAGGGCTGTTGTCCCTCCGACCACTCACCTGCCCAGCCGTCATCTGCATCAGTGTCCAGATCATCCAGGCCCTTCAGATTTTCTGCATTGATGATGGTGGGCCGGGGTGCTCGCTCCACCAGCTGCCTCAGTGGGCGTACTGGCCGTGCCACGCCTGGCCTTTCTTTCCTGGTGAGACAGACAAATATGGTGAGCTCCTGTCGACCTACAGGCAGAAACAGTCCCTTTCCAAAAGCAAGTTCCACCCGGCACAGTCTGGTGTTTAAGTGACTATCAAAGCTACTTCCTCTCAGAAGAAACATGCGATGAACAATTACAACACCCTAGCTCCAACCACAGTGCCACACGCTCACTGCCAGCCCCACACAGTCCTGCCAAGCTCCTGCACCGCGGGCATTTAGCCCTGCAAACCAAGCTCCTTGCCAGGCCCAAGCCCTGCCACCCACCCCACGGTCTCCAGAGCACGAAGCGCTCCTGCATGAGCCGTCACACGACTGACACACATGACACAGGTACACAGCCTTACCCATCTTGGTCATTCATCTGGAACTGTCTGAAGGGAACACGGGGTTCCAGGCGGAGCTGAGGAACAGGGAAAGAGCTCCGCCCCACCGTGCTCTGGTTCTCTGATGACTGTGGTGAACACATCTGAAATACAGGATCCATGAGTAAGATTTTGTAGTGATGGTCCCAATTACATGTTACATGAGAATTCATTTTGAGAGTAGAACAGGGGGGTCAGGGGAACAGGAGAGAGTGGAGGGTTTTCTAATGAATCACAGCGCCCCATCTGCCTTGGGTCCAATAAGGCTGAGAACACCTGCCTTCCCTTTTTCTAAAGAAGCAAAGCTACAGCGGCATCCAAACAACAGGAGCGGAAGCCAGAGGCAGTGGTCCGGGAATGGCCAGAGGAAGAGACTACTGAAGGCCACAGTGGTCTCTGGCTCCTGTCCCGAGACAGCTCAGGCTGAGTGGTGAACAGGAGCATGCAGTTATGGAACAGGGTGCTCTGGAGACTTACAAAAGCTGGAAGCATGTCGTGGTACGTGGGTGGCTGGTAAACATGTCCCATGAACTGTGAGGCCCCTTTGCGGCTGGGCTGAGCCGGGCGGAGAGAGGGGTCCTTAGACTCGCTGGTGCAGGCTGAGGAAGGGGTTCCATCGCCCCCACTGGAGTTCCTGCTGCCCAGCTCTGTTGGGGAGGCGCTCAGAGACGTGGCAGAAATGATGTTTCGCCCACCGCCCTCCCTCCAGCTCGTCACATCTGTGAAGTGAAAGGGGACAAAAGAGAGGGAAGGGTGGGAGATCTGTAAGGTTCTGGGGGACAATGGATACTACCCCCTCTTAAAAAATACCCCCAAATCACAGTGAAAACAGAAAAAGAAACCCACATGTTGGCGGGGCAGTTAGGGAGCAGGAAGCTAGAACTTCTTATGGGGTATTGAATATATGCCTGAAGAACTTTTTATGGGGTATTGGATATATGCCTGAGAAACAAGTGAACTCCACCTCAGAGACACAAGAGGGCACAGAACTGGCTCCCTATGATGAGACCACCCTGAGGGCAGAACATGGGGACATCAGGACAGCCTGACTCACTCCTTCAGCCAATACTACCCCATCCATCAAGGCTAGTACGGCTCCACATGGGCTCACACTTAAACCACTGCCCAATGAGCCAATGTTTGAAACGTTGGTACCCTGTGATCACATGTGGCATCCACAGAGCACACACTCAGTTCACAGGTAAAAACCTGAGGATGAAGCTGGTGACATGTCTCTGTGGGCTGCTGCCATGCTGATAACCTGAGTTCGATCCCCAGAACTGCTGAGGCAAACAGGGAGAGCTAACTTCCACAAGTTGTCCTTTGACCTCCATATATATGCTATGGTATGTGTGCTCCCCTACCCAACATACACACACAAAACAAATGTCTGAAAAACTTAAAAACCTGAAGGCTATCTATCCATGTGAAATTGTGCTTCTCCAGGCCCACTCACAGACCTAACACAGTCTGGTTTTTCTTTTTTGAGAGGGTCTCACTCTATATCCCTGGATGGCTTAGAGCTCTCTCTGTAGACCAGGCCAACCTCAAACTTACAGAGATCCAACTGCCTCCTACGTGCTGAGATTAAAGGCAAGAGCTGCCATGCTTGGCCACACTTGAGATTAATTTACAACAAACACCAATGGTGTGTCCACGGCTGCTTCCACAGTGTACATTAGTTCTCAGTGTTTCTCTGCAAACACCAATGGTGTGTCCACGGCTGCTTCCACAGTGTACATTAGTTCTCAGTGTTTCTCTGAACTCAGTTACCGCAGGCAACTCATGTGGCCCCGCTGCATACAGCAGGACTGTGGGAGCCGACAGGAACGAATCCAGACAACTCCCCGTCCATTTCCGGTTAGGAGCTGAAACAGGGAAGGACCCAGCGCTCACCACCACCAAGAGAAAAGGCTGCTTCGGCTCTGCTGCAAACCTGGGAAGCCAGGATCACCCTTTAGGCCCTCTACTTCTCACCCTCTCAAGAGGAACTATTTAGAAGGTGATTCTGTTTCCACAGTGTCCCACGGGGTGACCCACTCAGTCAGGCGGGACTCTAACACTGACCATACATTTAGCGCTGAGTATACTCAGCAAAGGCGCTACTTTGCCAGAGTGGCATGGGGACAGTGCCTCTGATTTGCCAACAGTAGTGCCATCAAGAGGAGAGGCCTCGGGACTGAACAATACAGGCAGACAAAAGATCCTTGAATTTCAAGAGCTGAACAAGGAGGTAGTTCAGCTTCCTTGGTCAGGCCAGAAAGAAAACCCAGCTCTTAAACAGGAGAGCCCACATTGAAGACCTGCAGGCGAAGGACACACAACAGGCCTGCCCTCACCCCGCACCAGAGG
>JANHMN010000002.1:105468343-105528985 GCA_030674055.1 Rhabdomys pumilio | reverse complement strand
ACACACACACACACACACACACACACACACACACACACACACACACAGAGTTTTTAAAAAGTCATACCAGGCACCATGGCATACAATTATGATCAAAAGATGAAGTCTTAATTATGAATGCCTCCATAAGCTTGTAGGCATGTCTGTGGGGCACTTTCTTGGTTACTGACTGATGCAGGAGACGCAGCCAACTGGAGGCAATGCTACCTCTGGGCAAATCACATATAAAAAAGCAAGCTAAATTGCCAGGGGAGTAAGCCAGTAAGCAGCATCCCTCTCTGACCTCCCATCAGTCCCTGCCTCCAGAGTCCAGCCCAGGGTTCCTGTACAGACTTCTGCTCAGGGTGGGCTGAGAACTAAAATAAACCCTTTCCTCTCCAAGTTGCTTTTGATCATGGTGTTTTTTCACACCAACAGAAAGCAACTTAAGACAGTGAGCTTCAAGCCAGAGGACCTGTCTCAAAAAATAAGGTATACCATTCATGAGAGATGACATGCAAAAACACCCTCTGGCCTTCACACACACATGTATGTACACACACATGTCTGTATCAGCATGGAAACATACGCGCGCGCACGCGCACACACACACACACACACACGGCACTTAACCTTCAGAGAACACAGACCACGGGGCCTCAGGTGACAGTGCAGTCTCTGCTCCACCAGCCGCTTTCTGAGGGCCTGCCCTCCCTGCTGCCCACCTGTCACCTCACCTCCACCAGCAAGGTGCTTATGTGGTGTGCAGCTGAGCCAGAGTGAAGCTGTGTACACTGTGACTGCCCACAGTGCCCAGGAGACGCTGGGCACTAAGTTCTGGCACAGCATGGGCTTTCTGCTCCATCACAATGGCCTCTGGAAAGAGGCATGTCCTCTGTGCTGGCCACCCATGTCCACTGGATGTCAAGCGTGGCAAAACCCTGGCTTGCAGGGACACAGAAGTGGGAATGTACCCCCAGGGTGGGCAGAGGACAAGAGTAAAACAGGCATGCCGGGCACTGGTGGCGCACACCTTTAATCCCAGCACTTGTGAGGCAGAGGCAGGTGGATTTCTGAGTTTGAGGCCAGCCTGGTCTACAGAGTGAGTTCCAGGACAACCAGGGCTACACAGAGAAACCCTGTCTCGAAAAAGCCAAAAAAAAAAAAGAGTAAAACAGGCTGCCAGGGCTGTTTCCCCACACAAAGAGCAGCATCAGGTTCCAGCTGGGAGCTACACCAGGCACCTCGTCACTCTCCCTCACAGGCAGGGTTGCAGAGCTGGGTCAGCACGGTGCATCAGAACACAAGTATACAGCTGATATGGAAAACCCAGGAGACTTCATGTAGTCTTCTGAATTTATGGTGCTCTCAAACCACCTGCTGGGGGCTGGAGACTCGGTGGTTAAGAACACTATCTGCTCCTTCTGAGGTCCTGAGTTCAACTCCTACCAACACACGTTGGCTCACAACCATCTGTAACTGTAGTCTCGTAGGGTCAGATGATCTCTTCTGGTGTGCAGACAGATATACATCCAGACAAAACATTCATACACATACAAATAAATCTTAAAGCAAACAAAAAAACCTACCTGCTGACATTGGCCTCACCTCCAGGGCTACAGGGACTGTGGCACGTGCCCAGGACACTTCACCTAGTCACAGCTTACCTGAGCCACTGGACATACTCTAAACACTTCCCCCTGCAGCACGTTAGCCCTTCACCTGTCTCCACAGTGGACTGACCTTTTCAGATTCTCCTGCCAGTCGTAACACTGACAATAACCAATCCTATCCACTCCTCCAATGGCTTTGGGAGAATGTCTGCAATGGTGGCTCCATGTCCACACTGGCTTCCCCTGGAGCTGGGGCTAGTGCCAGGCCAGTGAGGGAGAAGCAGCTGAGTGGTGACACGACATTGGCAGTAATCACCCCTGACAGCACAGCTGACAATGACCACCAGAGTCCGTGTTGGGGCTCCTCTGCCCAGCTTAAGAAGAACCCTTCCAGTAACCAATATTCAACTCAAACAAGGCCAGCCATCACAGAATTGGCAGCCAACTGCACTCACATAGGACACCACAACACCAACACTAGCCTTTGTGGAAGAGTCCAGAGCTTCTAGGGCCCCACATCTAACTGGACGAGTCAGGGAAAGGCCCGATCCCTCCTGCCCACCCACCCCATCCAAACCATCTACGCTTACTCACCACCTTCGTGTCCGACTGGCTTTCCACTCAGCTGTGCCCATGACTTTGGTCCACCTGGCACTGAATTTGTGTTCTAAGAGAAGGAAGGAAGCAAGAAGAGCCAGCTCAGCCAACCTGCTGTGCCTTGGAATGTGGCACTCAGCCGTGGCAGGGCTCGGCAGCACAGCACTGGTCTGGCCTGCTTGGGCCTAGGCTCTATCCCCAGCACCACAAACAGAAGAGGGGGGTAGGAGCTGCATTTTAGACTCAAGTCTCATGCAGAAGGCAGATGGCCACTTCCAGAGCTGTCAGTGTAGCAGGCCCAGCCAGAGCCAGGAGCTTAGGCCCCAGAGTAGCACGGCTAATGAGCAAGAGCTGAGGACTCGCCCACGCCCACCCGTATGCAGAGCTCTGCAAACACTGCCAGGTTGTCCCGTGCCCACACAGAGTTGTGCTGTCTTGCTCCAGAGACAAAGCCCCAACCCCGATTTCAGCACATGTTTCAAATCTGCGCCACTGATGAGTGTGGAACACACCCAGGAAAATGAATGTGCACAACCATTCTGAAACGAGTGCTGATCCTCCCAGCCTGACTCCAGAGAGGGCTTCTTCCTCTACTTATTCACACTTGCCTGTCTCGGCCTTGGCCCTACAGGCAGCCTCTAATGAAAGTTTAAGCTAGCAAGTAAAATCCCACCATGCCCCTGGAAGGGTCTGGTCATATTCCAAATGGGGCTCAGACTCAATCCTCATGCAGAAAATGTCTGCTATATCTGCCTAACCCTAAACACAGATTACACGGCTTCTCTGATAGCTTCTGTGGCAAGCCTGAAGGTGTCTTCTGATGGACCGCACAGGACAGGCCCAACATCTTATGAGCAGAGGGGTACCAGGGCTGCCGCCATTCTCTTCCCACACATGTCACCTGTGTTTATAGCCTCAGGGTGACACAGTCCTTACGGGGACACTAATAGGGGAATGACAATACTGCTGATAATATCTATCTCAAAGGCAGTGGGCTGTCAAGACTCTCTGAGAGTCCACAAGGCATGGGGTGTTCCTATTCCTTTCCCCTGAAGTAATCAAGAAAACCCCAGAGCCTCTAAGAAGATTGATTGCTAGATAAAATGACCAGTGTGGAGCAGCTCCTTCCTCCAGTGGCCAGTGCTGGCAAAGCCCATGCCCTCCTTACAATGGTTGCCAAGGACCCTACCAAGGTTCCAGAGCCAGGGTCAAGGCACAAGTGAGCTTGCCAAGCAAGCTCCGCTCTGTACAGCCAAATCTGAGGCACCAGGACTGTAATCCTGCTTAGCTTTAAATCTGGGAAACAGGAAGTCAACTCCACTCTGTGATGTCACAGGCCCAAGGATCTGTGGTCAATGTGCATGGCATGGGATGGATATGGGGTCTTCAACACTGTAAAAGGAGGTGTCCCAGAGAGGCCAAAGGCTCCCAGACATATAGTCTTCCAGTCACAGCAGACGACAGCTTTGTACCCAGGGGACAACACAGAATCAAGGTGTCAAGACAGCTGGTAAGAGTTAGGCATGGTGGCACTTGTCTTTTATCCCAGCAAAGCAAGGCAAAGGCAAGCGATCCACATAGTAAGACCTTGTCTCAAAAAAAAAAAAAAAAAAGGAAAAGAAAAGAAAGAGGTTGGTGAGTCACAGCCAGCCAGCTGATTGTTTTCAAACACACCAGACAATGGGGTGTTTCTGCAGCCTGACACTTCCTCTGCTCAACAGGACTGGTCCCACAGAGCTCATTAGGAAGCACCGAGCTAGCCTGCGCTCAACCCAAGCTTTACCCAAGCCAAGAACCTGTCTTTTTCCAAATAGCACCACTGTCCTCAGCACCAGGGATGTCACGACGCGAACCCAGCACCTACCTCCTGACTGATAGACTGTGTCGGTTTCTGCAAATTGGAGACAGATTTCTGCAAACCCGGCTGCGGCTGCGACTCCGGCGGCTGAGAGGCCGTCACACTGGAACTAGAAAAAGGCAGGATGCACAGTGGGGTCAGACTCTGCCTGCCTCAACAGTGACCAGATGGTGACCCAGGCCCTAGGCTGAAGCGATGACATTGCCCAGGACATGGGGCAGTCTGCTGCTTGCTTCCTACAGTTGTCAAGTGAGCCTGAAGAAAGCAATAGGTCTGTCAATGGAGAAACTGAGTCACTGCTGTAAGGGTCAGAGAGCCTCTCCACCTACTCAGAGCAAATGCTTTGACAAGTGACAGACTTCTATCTTGCCTCAGCATATGCCTGCACTCAATAAAAATAAATTTATAAATATAAATAACAGACATTACCATCTCATCCCCCATACAGAAGCTCTGATTCCCACAGATTTCTCTATACATATGTTCATATAATATTTTTAACACAAGATAGCCCATGCATATAATTCCACAATCTCTTCTTCCAGTCTATTAGAGCCTTTTTATATCTAAGCTTCCTTTAGGAATGACTAACTGCAGCTGGATGAGCCATAAGTTAATTAGTTTCTGCTCTTTCTTCTTCATTACAGACAGAACTGCAACAAACATTTTAGAAACACAGGGGCACAGGTCTCTGGGCATTCTCGAGGACAACAGGAAGAGGTAGTTGTGTGGAGCCTTCCACTCAGCCGCAATAGAGCCTTGCACTTGACAGCCCACTCGGTGAGAAGCAGCCATTGCCAGGGGCTCAGCTGATAGCCAAACTCAGCAGACACACTGCTAACTAGCCCCAGCCACTCACAAGTCACAAAAATGACAAACTGACACTTCCAGGTAGTGACACCTCTGTATCCCCAAACCTAAGTTCCAAGTCCCCACAGGAGAGCATGCCAGGGCAATAGGAAGTCTCCTCAACTGCCCGTCCTCACTTCCTCCTCAGCAGGAGGCCTGCACCAGGTGTCTGACACTGTCCCTGCCACTGCTGGGAGACCATAGAGGAGGGACCATAGAGAGGACCTCCTCTCTCTGCAGCTTTGAGAAGCAGAGGCTCCAGCATTCCCCCTGACCTGCAGGAAACTTTCTTACCACAGAGCTGGTGGTTGTCATTCAAATGGATGATGACAACAGCTGACATGTTCATGTCTGCTGAGTCAGGCTATTTTATCCCATGGGTTCACCACAGTGCCCTGGTGGCCACCCGTGGAGCTAAGGACTATTTCTCCTTGAAGGTGGAACCCTCAGGTTCAGAAGTCCCAGCAAACCACAAATGACTTGACTAGAAACAACAAGTGAGGCCAACCAACCTTGATATACCCCCCAATCCACAGAACCCCTCACAAACTGACTGCATAATATTTTTGTTTTGTTTTTTTGTAGCCATGTAGCCCTGGCTAGCCTGAAATTCACTACGCAGACCAGGCTAGCCTCAAAATTATAGAGATATGATTGTCTCTGCCTCCTGAGTGCAAACCCAGGACCCTGTAGCAAGCTCCAACAGGAGGCTTCTGCCTCTGGAGCCCCTCCCAGGACCCAGCTTCCTCCCTGATCCACACAAAGACGCAGAGAGCACAGAAGGCTTGTCATCTGAGGAGCTTGTGCAGGCCAAGTGCCTGCTGTCTCTCTAGAGGCACATGGCTCGGGACTTTAGGCTCCTAAGGCTGTAACTGCCAAGCTATGTTCTCCTAACATGGAAGACACAGGGGCCTTGCCCCATCCTGGTAGTTCTCTGGGGACAGGTCTCAATCACTGTACACAGTCCCTTGGGGTCATCCAAAGAAATGCTACCTATTAATCAGCTCAAAGGCCCAGCAAACAAAGGCACGCATAGAGTGCAGAGTCACAGAAGCCTGTCCATACTCCTTACTCCCAGCTCTCCTTCTACAAGGCCACACCTACGCCCCACAGAGCAGAAGGTACAGGGTACCTTGTCGCTCAGCTCCACCCCCTTATCAGCCCCCTCCTGTGGCTGCCCCCCACAGTCATTCCCCCTCAGTGGCTCACCTCTTTGGGTCTTGCTGGTCCTGCTTGTTGGCCCATCCTGTCCCGTCCTTGGGAACTATCACGATGTTGGGGTCGTTTCCTTTGTTTTCAGACTTCAGGCTTGGCAGGTTTGCAGGCGGTGGCATACGCCGGGCTGTGGCAACTTTCCCGAGACTCTGTAAGCCATGTCTAGGAATAACTGCAAGGAAAAGCACACGGGATACAGCACACACCTCACAGGAGGAATACACACCACTTCTCAGACTAAGGAGAAAAACACAGCCAAGCGAAGACAAGTGCTTGGGAGTCACTCTAGTTTCTGCCAGCTCCTCCTCCTGAGTAGAAACAAAAGACTGCTGGGATCTGCACATTCTACTTTGGCAGGAGGCAGCTGGAGGAGCTCATGCCAGGGAGGAGCCAGGCCCAGAAAGTTTAGCTCACAGTGACCAGCCCTGTACCATGACATGGTCCTGGCTGTGCCCCAAGAACCCCCAGGAAGGCCTTGTGGGTGGCAACAAATGCTACACAAACTTGTTCCACTACGTTCCACCAAGTCAGACCTAGGAAACTAAGAGGGCTAAGGCCATGTCACCTCACCTGCCTGCCCAAACTGACTAGGGACTCAAGAGCCTGGCCAGGCCTGGCCATCTTACAAGGGCAACAAGTGACCGTAGAGGGGCCTTTGGCAGGCCTTACCTGAGGGTCTGACGGCGCCTACTGACCTCCCTTTGTACTTGTCAAACAGGCTGAGAGTCGAGTACTTGCTTTTCCCATCCTTGCCCTGGATTATTTGCCCCAAACGATCGGACATCGCGATGAAATGTCATCTAGTAAGGAAATTTTTCTCGGCACCGCTCCGATTTGCCTTTGAAATGGAAGAGAGGAGGTCAGTCACCAATTCAACAATTCAGAGGAACAAATCCTTAAGGAACCGAAGACATCCTGAAGATGTGAAGACAGCCAGGGACTGTCCCAAGGAAAATGCCCTCAGCATTTACCCACAGGTGCTCGCTCTAGGTGGCCAGCTCTGCAGATAGCCTGAGCTACCCCACCCCCACTTGCTGATAAGACAAGCTGGAGACTGCTGCCATGCTATGCCATGCTGTAATCAGATGCTGACACACTCAGTCACTCTACACATCAAGGGTAACTCTTGAAGAGAAACAACATTCCTGACTTCCAGCTCTTACAAAAAGGCAGCAAGTTAGCCTAAGGGAGGGGCACAGCCCACCTGAGCCACAGATGTGGTGTGAGAGGAGCAAACCCCAGCAAGGAAGTGACCTGGGAGCCAGGGACAGATCCGGCCAGGTAGAGTCAGCACCTGGAGAACAGCAGCTATGCAACAGAGCAGGGTGGCTATTCCAGCACCTCCTCCACTAAGACCAAACTTCAAAAAGACTGGAAGCTTCTAACCTTTCAATATCAGCACTCTCCTTGTCTGCTCGCTAATTCACCCATTCATTCATTCATTCATTCGTTCGTTCATTCGTTCCAACACTAAGTGCCCGTCCACTCTCAGTGAGCTCTGTGCTCAGTGAAACTGAGACTAAAACCAACCTTCACCACCTTCTTCCTACTCTACATCAGCCTTGACTAGAAACGCTGAATTTGAGCCTGTGCAAGGGACCATGACTTCCTAACCCTGTAAGCAAAGTACGGAACAAAAAGCAAGAGTATCCACTGAGTGTCACAGTCACATGTCCTTAATGACCTCACAGGGTGACTAAGAAAAGGGAGAGGGAGGCAGCGGCAACAGTGAATTTGCCTCTCTGTGAGTCTGTCCTGAAGTTACTGGGCTAGGAGAAGAACACAGTGTATCTGGGAGGCATCGGGCACCTAATAAGATGGTGTCTAAGACAGATGCCTACACTACACTACCTCACACTGTGAAGCCTGAGAGACAACACTCAATTACAACAGGCATGGGAAACAAAAGCTGACACAGAACCACTGAGGTCACATCTATGTGGACGGAGCTGCGTCTCCTGACACATCAAAGGCACAAACCAAGACTAACCAGGTGCTGCAGGAGCCTGTGAATGCACAGTGTGTACCAGGAAATGCCCCGGAGGTGGTGGCGCACGCCTTTAATCCCAGCACTCAAGGACAGGCAGGTGAAGAAGCTCTGTGAGTGAGTTCCGGGATAACCAGGGCTACACAGTAAAACCCTGTCTTGAAAATCAGAGAAAGAGAGAGAGAGAGAGAGAGAGAGAGAGACAGAGACAGAGACAGAGACAGAGAGAGACAGACAGAGAGAGACAGACAGAGAGAGACAGAGAGAGAAGAAACGCATGTGAGAGCTGCAGATATAGCTTAGTACGATAAAGGCATTTGCTGAACAAACCTAAAAACCTGAGTTCAGTGCCCAGAACCCACAGTGTCAGGACAGAAGTGACCCCTGGAAGTTGCTCTCTGACCTCCACATGCACACCATGGCATGTATAAACACATGCGCACGCGCGCGCACGCACACACACACACACACACACACACACACACACACACACACATTAATCTTAACTTTAAAAATGCACATAGAGGGTTGGAGAAACAGCTCAGTGGTTAAGAGCACTGACTGATCTTCCAGAGGTCCTGAGTTCAATTCCCAGCAACCACATGGTGGCTCACAACCATCTGTAATGGGATCCGATGCCCTCTACTGGTGTGTCTGAAGAGAGCAACAGTGTACTCACATAAAATAAATAAATCTTAAAAATCAAATGCACATGGAAGGCTGGTACTCATATATGAAATATCCCTCTGCCCGTTTTGGCATTCTCCCCCACGGAAAGACAGCCCTTCCTCCCGACATGGTCACAGCCCCCTGGCTGTGTAGTCATTCCCTTCCTCATTCAAATCCTAGCCCACAGCTGTGGTCACGGGAAGAGGTCCAGGAATACCAGGCTATCTGAAAGTGAAGAGACTCAGTATGGGAGCATCAGACTCACTCACGGCCAAACCCAAGTATGCAAGGAACTATGGAGCCCAGGAGAACTTATACCCAGAACCCTTGGGGTGGGAAGAATCAACTCCCACAAGTTGTTCTCTCAATTTTACACACAATGCATATGTAAAATAAACACATCAAATTTTTAAAAGGTTGATCTCCAAGAGGCAGACAGAAAAGCAGTACCTACCAAAGGCTGGAAGACGGGGAGGGTTAAAGGGCAGGAGAGGGGAGGGAGTGAGGAATACTGGGTTGGAGGAGTTAAGTCTGCATGAATACTCTAGAGTGAAACAAGAAAGTCAGTATGGACAGAAATAATAGAGTACTTCAAAACAGCAGGTAGTGTGTGGATTGCTCCTACCCAAATAAACACGCAATCTCTACAGCAACGGGTTTGCGAGCCGCCCAGATCTAGCCGCTGCACAGTGCACCCGTACAGAGATGTCAGACCACATTCCAGAAAAAGAGACAACTGCCTTGCCAAAAATAAAGATGCATGAGTTGAAGGCATGGCTCAGTGATCACGCTCATTGACTGCTCTTCCAGAGGACCCAGGTTTGAATCCCAGCACACGGTGGCTCAAATCAGCTGTAACCCCAGTACCAGGGGAATCCAATACCCTTTTCTAGACTCCACCAACACCAGACAGACAGACAAGCTAAACACTCATACATATAAAATAAAAGTCTCAAAAAAGTTCATTTCTTTATAAACTGGGTAGGATTGGGTAGTACACACTGGTGTCAACTCAAACTAATAATCTGAAATAGAAGAGAGGACTTGGGCAGAAATTCCCAGTAGTCAGGTATCTATAGTGAGAGTTTTGGTTTCTTTAAAAGCTCAGTTATATTATATGAATATGTTTCTGTTTTAATCCCAGGTGCTTCAGTTTGTCCACAGCCCCTACATGATTGTCTCAGCAGCTCTAGGAGGGGTAGGGTCTTTGCAAACTACAGACGGTTTAATTCTGGAACTCTGGAGACGGTATAAATGAGAGAGCCAAGGGGGGCTGTGGTGAAGGCTGATGCTGCTGCAGTTTGTCAACTGATCATGAGCAAGAGACGACAAAGACTGGACTTGCCCCCAAGGAACCCAAAGCCCCTAATCAGCAGAAGTAGTCTATTTTGTTGGCTGAAAGAGGTCTATGCCCCCTTTCCTCTGTAACCTTTCTCTCCTACCTAGTGTTGGGGCATTGGAAAGAAAGTGAGAACCCAATAAAATAGCCTAAAAAAAAATAGCTCCCACAGGCATCCCTGGAGGTACAGACTATAATCCCCGGAATGCAGAGACAGGAGAGTGAAACTTCAGGGTTAGCCTGGTCTACAAAACAAGTTCTGGGACAGCCAGGGCTACACAAAGAAACCATGTCTTGGAAAAAAAAAAAAAAAAAAGGAAACAAAAACAAACAAAAAGTCTGAAAATAAAACAAACACAAAACACGGGTGACAGAGAGCCCAGGCGGCTAAGCATACCTACCGTTCTTACAGATGACCACGCTCAGTTCCCAGCACCCACCTGGTGGCTCATCATCACCATTTTCTGGCCCCCAGGGGCACCTGCACACATGCAGTCCACATAAATTCCTGCAGGCACACATACATACACATGAAGAAAGACTAGAATGTGCTTGCCCTGAACGCAAGCCCTTGGATGCTCACCATGTGATGAGACCTGTACCCTGCTTCTCGGGGCACCTTCCAACCTGAAACACAGGCATAGCAATAACCGACCGTTGTGCCCTCAAACCTAAAATGGTAGATTTTTTTGTAATATTTGTTACAAAGAAATATAAATGCCAAGGGTAGGGTGGAGTGGAGACCTAACCAGAGGCGACAAGATGGATTACAAACAGGGACTGTGAGGAGCTCTGTTCAGTGTTACATGGTCCCTAAACCAAGAGCAAGAGTCCTCACTCCTAGAGCCCGCTGACAAAGGGATGCTATGCCGTAGATGTGACTAAGCCACGTTCCTGGGACTGGCAAACCAGCTCGCACAGTCTAAGGTGCCCAACGGAGTCATGAAGGCCTCTACAACAGATCAGAGGTGGGAGCGTGGAGGCAGCTGCAAAGATGGGGAAAGGACTGGGAGCCGTAGGAGGCAGCCCCCCAAGAAAACAAATTCTTCCCAAGAGCCTTCAGCACAGGATACCCCTGCCGGCCACCTGGCTTTAGCCCTCGGAGGCACAGCTCAGGCGTCTCTGTTTCAAGCCACTCAGTGTGTACAGTAAGTTACCACAAAAGCAGAAGCTATCACGTGCACGTGCTAACCCTCACAAGGCAAACCTGGTACACCAGAGGACAAACTGCCATAGCCCCGCCTCACAGCCAGCTTAGGGGCATGCCACCATCTCTGGCCTTGGTACAGGGACACACACAAAATGCCAGCCACATTCCTGACCACAGTGACCAGTGAGGAGGATGCCCTGCCCCAGCACCTCCTCAGTCACACAGTACAGCACTGGACTTAGCAGCACTAGCTTAAACTCAGATGAATTATTAATTAAAAAATGAACCACGCGGTGAGATCTATGTCCAAAAAGAGGAAAGAACAGAAACAAAATGGACACTGGTGAGAAGGGGGTACAGAGTCTTTGCTGCCATTCCTGTGCCAGTGTAGCTGGGTTTTTGATTCTAAGGTAAATGTTTTTGGTTTTTTTCGAGTTTCTCTGTGCAGCCCTGGCTGTCCTGGAACTCACTCTGTAGACCAGGCTGGCCTTGAACTCAGAGATCTACCTGCCTCTGCCTACTGAGTGCTGGGATTAATGATATACATGCCACCACCATCCCACTAAAGTAAATATTTTTTGTGTCAGAGGACAACTCACAGGATTCAGTTCTCTCCTTCCTTCAAAGTGGGATCCAGAGACTAAATTTGGGTCTTCAGGTTTGACAGCAAGTACCTTTAAGAGCAGAGCCATCTCTGTCTCTACATCTTTGATCTGGCACTGATCTTGAGGTGATAGCACCCTCAAGATGCCTGCCTGGTACTCACCAGTAAGGCTAGGGGCCACCCATCCCCCACCCCAAGGAACGAAGTTCAGAAGCCTGAGCAAATCCCAGCCAACACTGCAGGAGAAAGGCACGAGCCTCTCTTGAGACTGTAAAACATATCTGGGCGGTGATGATCTGTAGTGACAATTCTGGAATTTTGGTTTCTTTCAAAACAGAAATATTGTGAGAATATGTTCTCGTTTTAATCCCAGGTGTGGGATACGCAAGCGGCCACTTCAGATGTGATCCTGCCAGCTGTAGAGAGTTTCTGTCATTGTGTGACGTTTTGAATTCTGCAGACTTTTCAGAAGGTTCACAAATGTTGCTTTGCTGGTGGTGGTCACAGTTTGTTCAGTAGTAGTGCACAAAGAAGAAACAAGAAGAAACTTTCCCCCAAGGAATCCAATGCCCCTAATCAGCAGGAAGTAGTCTTTCTCACCCCTGACTTTATTCGGGGGATCTCTTTCCTCTCCTCTGCATCCTTTTCTCTCCTAGCTAGTGTGGCAGGAGGTTGAAAGGGTAGAAGAAAGAACCAGCAAAGTAGCCAAAGTCCAACTACCATGGTCTGTCCACACTGCTTTCTTTTTAAGATTTGTTTACTTAACGTGTGTCAGTACACTGTCGCTGTCTTCAGACACACCAGAAGAGAGCATCGGATCCCATTACAGATGGTCGTGAGCCACCATGTGGGTGCTGGGAATTGAACTCAGGACCTCTGGAAGAGCAGTCAGTGTTCTTAACCACTGAACCATCTCTCCAGCCTCCACACTCAACAGCTTCTTGAACAGGGTGCTCCCGGTAAATGCAACTACTCAAAAGGCACCGTGTTCCTGCCTGATGTGCTGAGTGTGGAACGTGAGGTGCCTGGGAATCTTAACCCAGGACTGCACTACATCGGCACAGGCATTCATTGAGTTTGGCACCTGCTGGCCACACTGTTGGTATCACCAAACCTCAGTCACCTCACTGCTGCCTGGCTACTGGTCAAGAACTCTCAAGTGCAGGACAACTCTAGCCAAGTACAGCCACGTGATAGTCTTCTGTGCCAAACCAGCCATCTCTTCCCAGGCACTGGGGATGTAACAACCCCACAGGGGCTGGGGAGGGGCCTGGCATGGGTTCCATCCACAGTCACAGGGGGAGACCACACCAACAGAAGGTGGTCTGCCCAAGCTCACTACACACTACAGAGGAGTCCGCACTGGGAGTCAAGTGCGGCCCCGAGAGGTGGAGACATTTTATGCCTGGCTTTCTACAGAGTACATTACAGTTCCTGCCTACAACACTCTCTAGGTCTTTCAGTGAGCTACCATCCACAGCTGTTAACTCTCTTCCCTCCAAAGCCTGCCATATGAGGCCTGGCCCAGCCCACACCCACCTGGCTCTTCTCTGCCAGCTGGTTTTCACTGCACAGGCCAGAAGCCCTGGCTGTCAGTGGGCTTTCAACCAGTTCCAGATATCTGCCCATCTTCTACCCATCCACACACGCTCCCTCCCACACCCAGCTTGGGGGCCAGGATGGCAGGAAGCAAGCCTGGGCAGGCATTGCCTGTCAATCAGGAAGCTGCGGAGGCCTGCTGGCAGGTCAGAGCCCAACGCCTTGCAGCCTGACTCACACCTGGGTCTATGGGACAGGACTGGCACAGACACTCCAGGTCCTGGCTGGGAGTGTGGCCCAGCCTGGCACGCAGCCACAGCTGTCTGCTGCCTTCTGGTCTTTTTGTAGATGACAACCTCTTTTTATCTCCAAACAAAATCTAATCTGGAACTTAGTACCATAGAGAAGACTGGAAGGAATTGCAGGTGCCGTGGCCACCCTGGGACCCTTCTGCCCCACAGCAGCAGCCTTAGGCACTTCTATGGGGCCCAGATGCACTGTGAAAATCACTGGTTAAAGAGAAAATACTACTTTTTGGCAGATGAGGGGGGGAAATCCCTCATGAAGACAGCTCTAGAGAAAGAACTAATAAAGACAAGCCATTTAGAAGACTAAATACGCACACTTTGGCACGTGATCTAAAGACAGCAGAGGCCCAGGCTGAGATGAAACAAAAGCCACCCAAGAGATTCTGGCCAACAAAGGCACTGACACCCAGGCCACGCCTCTCCAGACAGGCCCGCCTGTCCAGCAGGTTCTGGCTGGCTGTCCTCCACAGGGTCTGTCTCCCAGCACAGTATTTTATCAAAAGCCATTTCCGGGTAACAGGATTAATTTCACTCTGCATTTGGGTAGAAGCCAGCGTCAGCTGACTGACCAGCAATCTGGAATGGCCTGACTAGGGGCTGGGGGGAGTCACAGCTGCCATGGGCATTCCTGAGCACTGGACCCCCGCCCCCCAGGCACTCACAGGTCCCCAACTCTTCACACACCCTTTGAGAAAATACCCTTGTGTCAGCCTGTTTGACAGAGGAGGGCATTCATGTCCAGTTGTTGGGACAGAGATCTTGTCCAAGGTCAAAGAGCCGAGGGCCTGGACTCCAGGCTGTGGCTGCTGCAGCATCTCTATAGTTGCAGTAGGCAGGAAAGACAACGGATGGATCCTGACAGCCTTCAACCCAGGCGCTCACGGGCGGCCTGCAGATGTCAGGATGACAGAGCTCTAACCCACACCCTGACTTCACAGGCGAATCTCACAGGAAAGGCCCATTCTCCTCAGTCTCCCTGACACTAGAACCATCTCCTGCCTTCTCAGTCTTCGCCCTCAAGCCCCGGGAACTGCATCATCCATATTGATGAAGCAGTTTTGCCAGCTCAGAGCACAGTGGTCGCTTGGAGAAACCATACCATTGAGTGCAGCTAAGGCCATGGTTGGGAGGCTCCATAGAAAAGGAGGCAGAGGCTGTGTGGAAGGAGGGGGGAGGCCATCATCAGACAAGACGGCAGAACCATGACCTGCCCAGAAAGAGAGGTCACACATTTAAACACTCAGTCCTGGATTATGGTGGCGTTTGGGGAGGTCACGGAACCTCCAAGACACCAGTTCAAATATTTATATTACGATTCATAACAGTAGCAAAATTACAGTTATGAAATAGCAATGGAATAACTTTATGGTTGGGGTCACCAGAGCATGAGGAACTGTATTCAAGGGTCGCAGCACGGGGAAGGTTGAGAACCACTGCTCTAGGGGTGCAGCCTTGCAGGAGGAAGTCTCTCATGTCAGTAGGGTTTTATGGCCTTGGCCCACTTGCCCTCTACTCCTCCCGTTGAAGATGTGATCTCTCTGCTTCCTGACTTGGTGGCCTGCTGTCCAGTCCTGAGCTTGCTCCCCAAACCCATGTAGTAGACAGAGTACCACCTTCAAGGTGTCCTCTGACTGCCTCACAACATACAGTAGCATGAGTGTCCTCAAACACATTACACACATGCACATACACACATTTTTAAATGTAACAAAAATTAAACTTTAATTTTCATAAATTTACTTATTAAATCTCACTCAAAAATTAGAGACTAACACAAAATCCAAGCAGAAGATCAGAACAGCAATTATCGTTTCAACATCTGCCAAAAAGCTACTACCTAAGGAAGGCCCAGAGCCAGGGGCAGTGATGGATGTAATCTCAGCAGTTCAGAGGTAACAACAGGAAAATCATTCATTCAAGGCCATCCTCAGCTACACTGCCCAGCCTGGCCTACGTATATGAACCCCTGCCTGTAAAAAATCTTTTTTAATTCCACTGTTTATTTCAGGCATTTCAATGCTCACATGCTTCGAACACTGGACCACTGGGTGCCCTGGGACATACACAATGAGCAGCCATCTGGTACAGGGAGAGCAGAAAGTCCCCAAACACACATGCAAGGCCACACAACAAGCACACTGAGATGCACGGGGACCTGCCTAATGCGTCACCATATAGTCTAAGGATCACAAGTAAAATAACACGGGGGGGGGGGGGGGGGGGGGGGGGCGGCGCAAAGAAACCTCACTAACAAAAGCAGGATCAGGCTGACCTCGAGGCAGCGTTCTGACTGACCTCTGGTGTACGGGTAAAACCAGCAGGAAAATGAACAGGAATCCAAGTGAGAGGGTTCTACAGATGCTGGCACAGGCCAGCCCAGGCCAGCCCAGCTAGGGCTCCTCTCTCAGGGTGTCTCTATACAGCATTCAGAAAAGTAGACCTTAAGAATGGAGGGCAGCTCAGAGGGTGAGTGCAAACTGTTTACGTAGAATCCGAGCTGTAACTCCAGCTTCAGGGATCTAGCCTCTTCTAGTCTCTATAGACACCTGCACTCATGTACACACCCTTACACAGACCTACACACTCAAGCGCAAGCGTGCGCATGCGCGCGCGCACACACACACACACTCAAATAATTTAAAAAATAAAAGAGGGAGTAGAGAGATGGCTCAGTGGCTAAGAGCATTTGCTGTTCTTGCAGAGGACCCAGGTTTGGTTCCCAGCACCTATGTAGTGGCTCACAACCATCTGTAACTCCAGTTCCATCTGTGACCGACCCCCCACTCCTACAATCAGTGGGCACTATACAGGTCAAATATTCACACATACAAATAAAAGTATATCTTTTAAAAAATCTAAATACATCTTCAAAGAATGAAAGAAACCCAGGTGTGGGGCAGGTAAGATGGCACAGCAAGTAAGTACTTCCCTCACAAGCCTGGAGACCTGAGCTCATTCAGGAACTCACATAAAGGTAAGAGGAGAGAACTGATCCCCAAGCTGTCTTCTGACCTATACAACACACACACACACAAACACACACACACACACACACACACACACACACACACACACACCCCACAAATAAATTATTTAATAGAAAAGCAGGGGTAGGAAATGACACTGAACCCATCTGTCTGTTCCGAGTCAGAAACCGGTCCATCTAGAAAGCTGAACTCAGGCTGAAACACCACAACCAAGGTTCTCTCTCCTCTGTGGAAGACCTCGCCAAGAACAATCTGCTTGCAGATCCCTGAGTTTGAGGCCAATTTGGTCAACATAATACAGACCAAGTTCTAGGATAGCCAGAGCTGCACAGAGAAACCCAGTCTCAATAGATGGATGGATGGATAGATGGTAGGTAGACAGGCAGGCAGGCAGGCAGGCAGGCAGGCAGGCAGGCAGGCAGGCAGGCAGGCAGGCAGGCAGGCAGGCAGGCAGGCGTAGAGTAAACAGGTCTAAATGTGGGGTTCTAAAGAGCTAGAGTTTATTACAGGAGATACCACCAGAGAACTCCGAGCACAAATTAGCACCAAAAACTAAATAAAACAAACAAAGCCTCTTCCCAGGCTCAGTTCTCTTGCACTGAGTTCACAGCCTTTCCATGGCCTGACACATAACAACCTCCGTACGTAATCCCCAGGCTCCTTCCTTCATCAGGGCTACTGCTCAGATAGCAACTAGCTTAAGCTCACACACCTTCCCATCAGCCCACTGCCCAGTCCAGCAGCCCTACCTTACATCTCTCCCCAGTCGCATGTCTGAAACACTGGGTTTGCAGCTTGTCCCAACCCCACTCAAGCTGTGACTGAAGGCCAGATTCCTCAGGGATTAAATAAAGAATGAAGGGGCCAGCACACATACACGAGGTCAACTTGGTAGGTCTATTTTTGGGAACAGCACAATGAGCTGGGTCTGGTGATTTACAAAGCCCCACACTAAGGCTGAAGCAGGAAGGTGTGGAGTTTGGATCAACCTTGAGCCACGCAGAGCGTTAACATTACATATGACCCAGGCTTCCCTCTCGATGGGTATAAGACTCAGAGCAGATGCCCCAAGGCTGTTTTCTGTTTAGACGGCCAGCGCCTGCCCTGTGGAAGCACAGCAGCTCCCATCTCTCCACTCTTGTACAGCCAGTGAGGCCCGAGCTTCCCCAAGACAGTTTCTGCCCACCTTGGGACTCCTCCTGTGCTGGACAGACCTGCTCCTCCATACACAGGAGACCTGTCTCCATACTGGTGTACATGCTCAGAAACCATCAGATCCAAGTTGTGACTGTACAGGACCTGTGGGTCAGCCCCTGTGTGATCCCTCGGAAGATGGGAGTACTGTAACCCTCAGAAAATTCTCTTGAGATCACAGTCCACTGTAGGCACACTTTAATCACCACCAAACTGTCCCAGTTCCAGGACTCTCACGTCAGGAGAACAGGGACAATCAGCATGGGTGCTTACCAGCGCTGCTTGGTTTTCTTTCCATAACATCTTTTCTCTGTGTGCACACTTGATATAGCTTTCAAGTTTCTGTGCATGGTGTCCCCAACACTCACATAAAAAGCAAAGAATGGCTGTACAAGCCTGCAGTCCCAGCACAAGGAAGCTCACTAACCAGCCAACCTGCCCACCTCAGGCTGTGAGACTCTGACTCAAGGCACTAAGGTAGACATGACAGAGCCGGCGGTGGTGGCGCACACCTTTAATCCCAGCACCTGGGAGGCAGAGGCAGGCGGATTTCTGAGTTCGAGGCCAGCCTGGTCTACAGAGTGAGTGCCAGGACAGCCAAGGCTATGCAGAGAAACCCTGTCTCGAAAAAAAAAAAAAAAAAAAAAAAGGTAGACATGACAGAGAACAGACACAACATACTCCTCGGCTTTTCACACCGATGCATAGCAGATACCCACACAATTATATGCATGCATCATAAAAACACGTGACAGACAGACAGACAGACAGACAGACACACACACACACACACACACACACACACACACACACACACACACACAGAGGGGGCAACTCCCAGGTACATGGCCTCATCTCTTCCTCTCCCATCTCCAGCAAGGCCACCTGGATTCTCTGAAACCCATGCCACAATGTGAATTTCCTGCCTCCAGTTTTTGCTCTCTGTTCTCCTACGGGTTTAGGTTCCCATTTCAAGAGGTCAATGAGAGTTGTTATGCAGCTCAGTGGTAGAAGGCTTACCTGGAGCAAACAAGACCCCAAGTATCATCCCAGCACAGCAACAATAACAACAAAGTAGTTTTTAAAGAATCATGGGTTGGGAATAATGGGTCATGTCTTCAATCCCAGTATTTGACAGGTCTCTGAGTTCAAGACCAACCTGTCTACATAGAGAATTTCAGGCTATCTAGGGCTGCATAGTAAATATCTATCTCAAAAAAATAAGTGAAAAAAAATAAGGTCAGTGATGGTGCAGGCCTTTAGTCCCAGCACTCAGGAGCAGAGGCAGGCAGAACTCTGTGAGTTCAAGGCTAGTCTGATCTACAGAGTGAGTTCCAAGACAGCCAAGGCTACAGGACCCTCCTACTTGGTTGCCTTGTCTACCCCTAATATGAGGGGAGGGGCCTAATCTTTGCAACTTGATATGCCATGTTAGGTTGATAACCTGGGAGATCTACCCTTTTCTGAAAGGAAACAGAGGAGGTATGGATGGGGAGGGGGGAGTGGAGTAGGCTGGGAGCAGAAGGAGGGTAGGGAACTGTGGTCTGGATGTAATTAATTTTTAAAAAGAAAGAAAATTTAACAAAAATAGAAGAATAATTTTAAAAAGAGGAAAAAAAAATCATCCATAAAGCTCACACAGCACTGTACCCAAGTTCTAAATAGATTTGCTATTTGTGTGTATGTGTATAGGGAAATTTTTAAAAAGATACCAGAGAGACAGACAAGCAGAACACTCAGAGGCCGCCATCCCGCCAACTGCAGCTGTCCGCCCGGCGTCCAGCTGTGACTGTTTACACCCAAGGCCTCTCTGTGGATGATGTCACCCACAGCAAGCTGGAATTTGGGCAAACAGGAATGAAGTTGTGGGCCTCAGGCAGGAAGCAACTTTCTCAGCATGGGAGAAAGCAGTCCAGTCTACCACACAGTCCCTGCAGCCTCAGTTCAACCCAGTGCAGTACAGAAAGGCAGACCCAGGAGTGCTGTCACCCCAGTAACAACCCGCTCTTCTGGGAAATCCATACCACAGAGATTAAGTGAGGCCTCAGGCAAGGGACAAACTCCCTGCAAAGGCTTCTTCACCAAAACACAGAGGTAAAAGGAGCCAGGAGCTGAGATGGGACAGATGGCTCCTCACGGCCACTGTCAGGTGACATGCCAACCCCCAAATGAACACAGAGCCTGTGCTACAGAAGGCATCAACTGCTGTGCCGTGCTGGGCTCGGAGGGGTGGGTGGCATCGTGAGGAGGCCATGACCAGCAGTTTTCTTCTGGGACTCGATGCTCAGCAGCAGGAGATGGTCTCAAAGTCAGAGCCATGAACAGACAGGCAGAGGCATCAGGGAGACTAGTTCACAAAACACTCCGGTTTCAGTGTCACGCACACGTGTGCACTCATCTCAAATGGCCATCAGTCCCATCGGCTGGACTCAGAACAGCACCATCCAGATATCCAGGGGTGTTCTGCTGAAGGACCGCACACTATTCTAGAACCCTCTCAGATGACTTGTTACAAGATAAGGGCTGCAGAGGGGACTGTCCTGTTACTCAGAGGGAACACCCTGGGATGCCAGGAAGTGGTGGCTGCCTCTTAATCAAAGAATGTGCCTGCCAGATTCCCTACTGAGTAAACAGGCTAAGAGAGGTCAAAGGGCATGGGGACAGGAAAGGGTAAAAAAGGAAGATAAGCAAGAGAAACCAGGAGGGGCTACCACACCCTGTGTCCTCTCCCCACCTCAGCCAGGCACAAGTATGCTCCAGCAGAAGGGAACACACACACACACACACACACACACTCAATCTCACCCCCCCACTTCGCTCCACATTAAATCAAGAGAGGAAGAAATCATAAAATTAAAATCCCCAGAGTTGAGAGACCAGAGACTCATTCAGGCCATAGAAAGAAGGCACGAGGATGCCAGGAGAAAAGGTTTCTCTTAATTTGCCTCCTAGAAGGGACCCCTTAGAATGAAAGGAAGCAATGGCTCCCAACCCTTGACAGTTTCCAGTGAGAGTCACTATGGAGACCTGCCTCTGGGCGTGTCTGGGGCACTTCTAGACTAGGGCAACAGCATCCCACGGGCTGGGGTTCTGGACTTAAGAACTGAATAGCAGAATTCATCTCACGCTCTTCTTCCTGGCTACAATGCTAGGGGTCTTCACACTCTACCACCATGACTGCCTCGCTGTAACACATCGCCCTGGAACCGGGAGCCAAAAGAAACGTATCCTCTTGCTTTCGATGCAGCAGTGAGGTCACTAATACAGACCTATACTCCAACGGGCATCAGGCGTTATGAAAATGTATGAGAAGAAGAAAAAAGCCTGTCAGGCTCATAAACAAGGACTCAGGCTCCTTCACCCCTCAGAAGGTGCCGAGCACGGTCCTTTTATCAAATGAGGCGGCCAGTGCCACCAGGCCATTCCTTCCAAACCACCAATGGCTAACTCAGTACTCAGCTTTTAGTGATAAGTAAGACTGCTGAGCCCCGAGGGACAGAACACTGGACCAGTGAATCCCAACGCTGCCTGCTTCTGGTCTTAACTTTACTCGGTGAAAAACATCCTTGTTGTTTAAGATAGTGGCTGCCTTCCAATGCCTCAGTCTCAGAAGATGACACCAGTAGGAACAGGAAATCAGGGCTTGAAGGGACAGTCAAAGATGCCCCAAAATGACAGCCACAGGTCACAGGTCACCTGAGAAGTCAGCAGTGTTGTAGAGAGGAGCCCAGCCAAGACCAGGAAAGGCCCCAGGGTATGAGGCTACTGATCTCAAAAGCCACTCAAGGCTGCAAGTCAAAGCCTAGACTCCCCCTCCCCCAACCCCAAGGTAGCAATAAGGGAGATGCTGAGACCTTTAAGTAGGGCTTAGCAGCTGGTCTTCATCTCAAAGGAGCTATGCCCTTAAAAGGAACTGTGGAGACCCCTTCTTTAGTGGCTGTCCTGGTGGGACTCAATATGTAGACCAGGCTGGCCCTGAACTCACAGAAAACAGCCTGCCTCTACCTCCTGAGTGCTAGGACTAAAGGCATGTGCCACCAACGGGCTTTCCTTTCTTTTTACTCCCTGGTTGGTAATGAGCTGAGTATCACATGCTCCGGTCAGCATGTGCTGTTTTGTCACAAGGCCAACCAGCCATGGACCGGAGGCTGCAGAACTGTGGACCAAAATAAACCTTTGTCCTTATTATGTAAGTTACCCCAGGTATGTGTTAACGGTAACAGGAAGCTCACCAGCACGCAGGCAGAGACGGGTTATCTAAAGCAGTGCGTCTGTTTCTAGGCATTCTTGTCCTTCAGCTGACTGGGCGTCCCTTCTGCCCGTATGTCAATACCTCCATTTCTGTGGCTTTCATGGCATTCTGGTGGGACAGCCCCTCGGCTCTGTTTTTCAGGAATGCCCTCATTATTGCTGGATTTTTGCATTTTCAAAGAAATTTAAGACATCGATTTGTATATTTCCAAACAAACGCCAACAAGAAGAGGCTGCTGGGACTGTTCCTGAAATTACATTAATCTGGAGATCAGTTTAGGCAGAAACTACACCCTCTCAGGACCATGCTGGCGAGCCTGTGGGGCCATGGCAGCACTGGGCACTGCCAGTGCTCTGCTAATCAAGCCACAACTGGAAAGGCATGGTATGTCGGCCACACCCACCTGTGACTGACAGAAGGCACAGGCTCATGCACTGAAGACCCGAGACTGTTTCTTGATGCCTCGTGATTTAAACGAAGTAGGCCAGAAGCACATCACCCTGCAGTGGGTAAACACTGCATTCACTATTCAGCAGTGAGAACAAATAAACTCAAGGCTATGTGAACAAAGCCCACGATGGAACGCTGAATGAGAGACGAGTAAAAAGCAGAGAGCTGCTCTGCAAAGGTCGGGGACAATCCACACACACACAAGAACGTACCTGACATGGACGTAAATATCCAGAGCAATTTTAAAATGAAAATCATAAACACAAGAGAAAAATATAAATTTCCACAGCTGGCGCACGAAACCCACTCAAATAGGTGCAAGAAGACACCAGCTCCCCAAGGCAGAGCACAGATGTATTCAGAAAGCAATCTGTATCAGCCTTGAGGGAAAAGTCCAAAATCCAGAGAAGCAAACAAAATCTCTGTCCACAGAGCCTAAAATAATGAAAACAGAAGCCAGGAGTGGTGGCCCATGCCTATGACCCTAGCACTCAAGAAGGCTGAGGCAGCAGGACTGCTATTAGTCCCAAGCTATGTAGCAAGACCATGTCTAAATAAGGAAAAGAAAAGACAGAAAAGAAAGCCTCAATAAGTCTGAAAACTCTTGAGGCCAGCCTGGTCTACAGAGTGAGTTCCAGGACAGCCAGGAATACACAGAGAAACCCTGGGGGGGGGGGGGGAGATGTCTGAAAACTTGACTTTGGGGGCAGGGAAGTACAGGCTGGATGGTGCTCAGGCCACACCTGTCAGACAAGCCCTTGAAAACCGAGTTCCACCCCTAGCTCCTAAAAACCCTTGAATCAATGAAGAACTCATGCCCTTTAAACAGCAGAGGTAAGCTGAGCAGTGGTGGCACACGCCTTTAGTCCCAGCAATTGGGAGGCAGAGGCAGGCAGATTTCTGAGTTCAAGGCCAGCCTGGTCTACAGAGTGAGTTCCAGGACAGCCAGAGATACACAGAGAAACCCTATCTCAAGGGAAAAAAAAAAAAAAAAAAAAAGCAGAGGTAAGAGACCCACTCCAAGTTCAAGGCCTGCCTGGTTTATATAATGAGTTTCAGTCTGACACCTGATTTTTTTTTTGTTTGTTTTGTTGGGGGTTTTTTTGTTTTGTTTTTCAAGACAGGGTTTCTCTGTGTAGCCCTGGCTGTCCTGGCCTCCAACTCAGAAATCCGCCTGCCTCTGCCTCCCAAGTGCTGGGATTAAAGACGTGCGCCACCACCGCCCGGCACACACACACACACACACACACACACACACACACACACACACACAAAATTTTAAATGGAGAACTTAAACAACTTGGTATGTTAATCACACCTGTAATCCTAAACTCAGCAGTCGAAGAGGGGTGTTAGGGGGTGACTGGGGGTATCTGCTTGACATACACATCAGCCCCTTTCTCACAAAACCAGTTAAGAGGGGAGGTGCTCTGGAGAGACAACTCAGCAGGTAAGACCAGAATCTGGATCCCAGCGCCCACATCAGGCAGCTCACAGCCAGTGTAACTCCAGCTCCAGAACACCCAGCGACTGTCCTCTGAACTCCTTGAGCCCCACTGCCACCAATACACACACACACACACACACACACACACACACACACACACACACACAGAGCAAAATCCAACTAAAGAAAATCAAAACCATAGCCTGCAAAAGACCTAGAAAAGGCCACAAATCAACAAATCAAGCCAGGACATTACACAACAAAGATTAAAACAAAAATACACGCTGTGACTTCAGACAGTAAAACCCCGATACAGGATGGACTATGTCAAGCAATCAGTTTTTAAAGTCAGGAAAAGGCACTGGGAGATTGCTCAGTTACAACCACTTGTGGCTCTTGTGGAGGCCCTGGGTTCAGTTCCCAGCATCCAGTTGATAGCCCGCACCCCTCTGTAACTCCAGTCCCACAGGACCCAGCACCCTCCTCTGATAGCCATAGGTACCAGACTCAGGAAACTGAAAATCATGACCTCAGGTCCATCCAACACCCTGATCCACTGAGGAAGTGCTGGACAAGACAACCTTGGGCCACTGGGAATGACCACGACCGTTCACAGTGTAGCCAGTTCTGAGTGATCCTATCTACCCCCACCCCCACCCATAAGGGTCACGCTTGTATCAGTGGGACCTGTGCTACCAAGATCAGGCGGCTCCTGCCAGGGAGACGACTGTCTGTCTATTACTCCTTGGCTCACTTTCTGTGAGCGCCTTTGCCTGCTGCCCTGGACCACCATTTCTCAGACGACCACAGGCTATTATTAGGAGGACTCCAGCTAAGGATAATTTGTGAAACAAAAGCTGCAGCCAAGGCTAAGGTGTGGCCCAGGTCACTTACCTACCATTCAGGCCACCAGACCTAGGTTCAATCCCAAGAGCAACAACAACAAAATTTTTGTGACTTAAATTTTCTTTTCTTTTCTCTTTCTCTTCCTTTCTTTTTTTCCTTTCTTTCTTTCTTTCTCTCCTTTTTTTGGTAAAACAACAGAATGGTAGCATATACCATAATCATAGCATTCACGAGGCAGAGGTAGGAGCATTTCTAAGTTCCTGGCTAGCCTGGTCTACACAGTGAGTTTCAGACCAACCAGGGATACATACACATTGAGCCCCTGTCTCAAAAAACATAATAATTTTCATTATGTTTTATTTGTTATTTTGGTGTGTGTGTGTGTGTGTGTGTGTGTGTGTGTGTGTGTAGCTCAGGACAACCTATGGGAATTAACTCTCCCATCCATCCATCCATCCATCCATCCATCCATCCATCCATCCATCCACTCATCACGTGGGTCCTAGGATTTCACTCAGTCCCAACACCGTGTCTAGAGGCAAGCACCCCCACCTTGTATGAGCCCCATACCACATCCACTTGGACCCACCCGACCTTTCTTCAAACCACATTTCTTAGTTTGTGTTCAAAGAACCGGAAGGCAGGAGAATGGTGTTGAGGCCGGGCAAGACCCCACGGCACTGGGGACGATGCAAAGTGTAGTCCATGTAAAACCCAACGTTTACAGACCTTTCCTTTAGCATCCTGGACTGCTGAAGGAGGCAGAAGCTGTCAACGGAGGCTGCCAGTAGCCCCAAAGGGTCAGAAGTAAAGGCATAGACCCGTAATCTCAGTCCTGGGGAGGCAGAGCCAAGGAGGACTGCTTTGAGTTTGAATCCAGCCCAGGTTTCACAATGAGACTTAAAAAGGTTTTTAACTCTCCACAGAGACTCCTTCTCAACAGGCCATTCTGAGCGTCCCTCTGACTTGAGTGAACCCCTCACCTACCAGGAAGACTCAACACCTTCACCCACAAACAACTCTGGGGTTGCTGCCCTCACAGGCAAGATGGAAACCCCTCACTCCCCTACTTCAGAGCCACACACCTCTCCAGAGGACTGGAAGGTTTCCCTAAATTGCTCACCAGGAACCAGCCCCCACAAGGCCTGCCTTCTCTCTGAGGAAAATAAAAGTTGAATTCTAATGCAGGGAGGAGATAAAGGGCTGAGTTGGTCTCAGGTAGGGTTCTACAGGAAACCCACACATTATTTCTTCCCCATGTCTTAGAGAAAAGGCAGGGCAATGATGGCCACTAGGCCCCCATCAGACAAGACCAAAGGAAGGAGAAAACTAAAGGAGACCAGGCACTGCCCAAGGGCACTTGCAGGTCAACAAACAATGATCCTGCAAATACCTCATCCACTTATTCATAAGAAATATCACAGCCAGGAATGGAGAGATGGCTTACTGGTTAAGAGCACTGGCTGATCTTGCAGAGGACCTAGGTTCGATTTCCAGCACCCACAAGACAACTAACAGCTTTCTGTAACACCAGCCCTAGGAGAACCCAACGCCTTTGTCTAGCCTCCTTGGGTACTACATGTATGTGGTGCATATATGCAGGCAAGATAGTCATACACATAAAACAAAAATAAATATTAAAAAAAAAAATCACAGCCAGGTGTGGTGCACACCTTTAATCCCAGCACTGGGGAGGCAGAGGCAGGTCTCTTGAGTTTGAGGTTAGTCTGGTCTATAGAGAGTTCCAGGACAGCCAGGGCCACATAGAGAAACCTTATCTTGAGGTAATAAATAAATAAATAAATAAATCACATAAATCACAGCATTCATCCACAGACATTTATCACACAAACAGAACTGCCCACCACACCTGTCTGAGCCTATAAAATCTTATCCTAAACAGCCCACATCTCGGCGGCTTGGTCCACCTTGTCCCAGCCCCCTGGGGCCTTGAATGTCAGCATCAAACAGTGAGCCCTCAGTGAGCATCTCAGGAGAGCAGAACTCATCAGCTAATTAAATCTAGTCTTTGTTCCCGGTGAACTTGACCAGCCCAGCGCCATGATTCATCCAGGATGTGCAAAGACACACAGTGGGCTCTTCCCAAGGGAGGCACATCCCACAGGTCTTTTACACGAAAGCAGGCAGAAGCATGCTGGGTATCACAGGCTCAGAGTTCTGGTAGGTAGAGCAGTCTTGCTGGGGACTGCTCTCAGTGCAGGAATTCTCTGCATGGAAGAGAGGGCCAGTGGAGGAGAAGGGGGCAGTGGGGGGAGCCATGGCTTTCATTTTCTACTGCCCATGTTATGCAAAGCTTTAGATTTTTGTAACAGGTACGGATGCTCACTGATGCCTCACTTTTGGGGGGGTGGGAGGTCCTCAGTTAAGTAATAAATGCAGAATCTGTAACATATACCATTGCTGATTGAGCAGCCCCACCCTGTACTAGTGTGTCCAGGCATTGTGTCAGTGTGCCATATGACAGTTGGTGACATGAGACAGGCCGCATCCACACTGTGCAGCTAAAGAAACTGAGTCTCCAAAAACTAAGAGATCACGCGTTCAGTCCTACAGCAAGCAGATGAGCGGGCTAAGAAGAGAGCTTCTCTTTGCTGGAGATGGAATCAGAATTGTGGCCAGCTAGCTGCAGGGCTTCTACACAGCCAGAGCCCCCCACCTGCCTTCACTCCCTCCAATTGAAAAGGCTCCATGAAGGGCACCAGCCAGGGATCAACACCGGTACTGGGTGGAAAACATGGCAGTGGAGTTCTTGGAGATGGGAATGGCGGAAAGAACCCAGGGTACCTGCTTCCCAGGAGCTGCTGGAGGGAAAGGCAGGGCTGTAGGATCTGGGTCTGCAGCCGAGTTTAGCACAATTAGAAACCTCAGCATCTAGTAAACAAATGAGTCCCAAGTGTGCAGCCTGCCTACTCCAAACCCCTAGGCCCTCCTTGACTGCTGAATTCAGGGCCATTAATAGCTCTCCTGTTTACTGAGAGCCTGCTTGCCTCATGCCAGGTACCTTATAAACGTCTAAGCACATGACCTTTCAGTCTCTCCCCTTCTATGAAGGTCTAATGCAGCTACAGCATTCTGCAAGAAAGCAAAACAGAGTAAAAAGATTAAATAATTGGCCCCAGGTCACCAGCTCAGTGTTAGAACCTATGGATTTGAAGGCAGGGACCCCAAAGACCATCACCCCAGAGGGCAGCAGGTGGGGTGGCAGCCACGTCTCTCTTCCAGTAAACTCCTAGGTTCGAGTTCACAGAAACAACACACAGGGATGACAGAGCTGAGGTGTAAACTGCCTCCTCTGGGCACACTGTAGCCTAGAGTCCACCCTTCCCAGGTGCCTCTCCTGCTGATTTCTCAGTCACTCCTCTCTGATTTGGGTGTAGTAAAGCCACAGTCAAGCCAAGAGCACCCTCTGCTTCTTAGTGAACTAAAGGCCGACCTACACAAGACCCTGACTCAAAAAAAAAAGAAGGTATTTTTAAAAAGAGGGGCCAGTGAGATGGCTCAGCAAGTAAAGGCACTTGCTGCCAAACCTAACAACTCAAGTTCAATCCCTGGATCCTACCCGGGAGGAGGGGGCAACTCCCTTAAGTTGTCCTCCAACCTCCACACATGCACAGTGACATGCATGCTTACACACACACACACACACACACACACACACAACTTTAATAATTTTATAATAATTTTAATAATAAAAATGGAAAAGGAGTTGGCAGAAATCTATGCAACAGCCACTATAGGAGATTCGAAGGAGGCTCAGCATCAGAACATCCCACTGGCAAGAAAACTCCAAAGGCAGGCAGTCTCCGAACTGCCTGCACCAGGTTCCAGTAACGAAGGGCCAGAGTTAACATCAAAGATCACTTCTTTAGTCCATAACAAAATCAAACTTGCCCTGTGTCCCACTATACCCTCCACAGGTCCTCACCTGACAGACATGGCAGCTCCTGCCATGGTCCTGCACTACAGACCCATATTCACAAACCAGCTCTGACACACAGACCAGCAGGTCACAACCTCTAACCTCCATGCAAAAGGCCTTGCACAGAGAGCACCCCCTCACACCTCCAGTCCAACAGAAAGAGCTTCGTAAAGCCTTAACAAATCCCCGCTCAAGCAACAGAGTCAGAAAACACCCTTACAGGCTACTTAACACACTCCACACTTCTGAAGAGAAGGCTGTCCTCTCACCTCCGTATGTGCACCATGGCACACCTCATGCATGCATTTGCTTGAGGCACACACACACAATTTTTGAGACAGGACCTCACTACATAGCCATGACTGGCCTGGAACTCAGAGATCCCCCTGCTTCTCCAATGCTGGTGTCAAAGGTGTGTACTACCATGCTTGATTATATAACCCAGGTCAGCCTTGAATGGCAATCCTCCTGCCTCCACTTCCCAAGTACCAAGATTATACTGTGTGCTACCATCTTGGCCCTGCATTTCTTCATTATACATTTTACAATTTGTAAATAATGTTTTTTTAAAACAACTTATACTTTTGCCTGCTGAGTGCTGAGATTAAAGGCTCATGGCACCGCGCCTGTTAATATGTATATTAAGCTGGGCATGATGGCTCATGCTTTTAATCTCAGCACTTAAGAGGTGGAGGGAGATGGACCTCTGTGAACTGAGGGTAACCTGTATACAAAGCCAGGCCCAGGCCACCCAGTGAGACCTTTCAAAAAAAAAAAAAAAAAGTAAGTCTACTGGGACTATCTGGGCCATGGGACTGAGCTATTTTTAGATGATTGAGCTATTTTATTTTGTTTCTATACATTTGTACATTTTTTAAAAGCTAGTAAGATTATGTCTAAAATATTAAGAATAAGTCATATCTGTTTCTATTAATAAGGAGAACCCCTCAGTATGTTTGAAAACGCACCCTATGACAGACAGGTGACTCTATTGTTTGATTGTTCTTCACTGTTGGATCCAGAATCCAAGACCTTGTATGTGCTCTGCTTCTAAACTGCACCCCAGCCCCTCGGCTCCCCCTCCCCCTGCCCCCAGTCTGTTTTCTGAAACAGCCTTTCCCTAAGCCCTTTAAGCCTACTTTTACTGGTATACTGAGTCTGGTAGGATAAACACAGCCAAGTGTAAACAGTGCTGGGGGGGGCTGTACTCCTCTTTGTGCACCCCCCCCTTTCCTTTTTGTGTATTGTATATATACATATGTACTTTTTAAATTAATTTGCCAGAAAAACAAACACCAGAAAATGTCGCATTGTGTCTCAAAACAACCCCCTGCTCTCCCTAATGACTCTTAAACACTGAGCTCATTCAGCCCCAGACAGGTCACCCAGGCAGGAGGGATGGAGCCCCTCCCAGACAGGCCTGGATTTTCTGTCCTTGTGGGAACAGAGCAGTTCTGTAAGCTCTGGACTGTCTGTAAACACCACCTGCCCAAAAAGGCTCTGGAGAACACAAAGGGACCTGGGTAAGGGCGCTGGCCACAGCCCCCTCTTCCATCCCTTCATTTGTACAAAAGCATGACCCAAGGCATGCTGGGAGGTTGGGCACTTACAGAATGTCCATATTCAAAAGGGCCTCAGTACCCTGAAAAGCATGGGCTCTCTCCAGGGATCTGCAGTTTCTGATTTCAATGTAAAACCCGTTTTTTATCACCCCAGGGCTCGGCGTACTGCTTCCAAGTGGGTGCCTCTTTCAATTCTATCACAGTCTCCAGAGCGCCACTCCCAGCTTCCCAGGCTGAGTGAAGCTGACGCCGGTGGCCTCTTGTGAGACCCTCTTACACAACTAGAGTTGTTCATCCCTCTTACAGGTGACCCCGGAAGTGCACTGGCGTAAACAAGACCACAGATTAAAAACAGCTATGCTTACTAGCTGTCATCTATGGATGGATGGATGGATGGACGGATGGATGCATGGATGGACGGACGGAGAAAATGTAGTACGTGTGTGTGTGCCAAACAGTGTGTGCAAACGTGAAGGGGAGTGAATGGGACAGGACTGACTGCCACCGCTTGTGTGGGGGTCAGAGGATAACCACTGAGGCTCAGTTCTCTCCTGCTTTACCTGGATTCCAAGGACTGAACTCAGGCCATCGGGCTGGCACTGTCACGTGGCATGCACCTTTACCTGCTGAGACATTATTAGCTCGCCCTGTTTGTTTTTAAGATTAAGGTCTGGCTCTGCAGCCCAGACAATCCTCCAATTCTTGATCCTCCTGCCTCAGCCTCAGGAAGTTCTAGAACCTACCACAACATGGAATGAGCCTCAGGAGTATGCTAAAGTAAATCAATAACAAGAGAACGAGCAATGGGTAGCAATGGGTGATCTTGCTTATACAAGGTACCCAGCATACAAGGTACTCACAGGAAGCCGACTGGTGGCTGCCTGAGGCTAAGGAAGACTAAATCTCTAATGGATGGTCTTGCAGTTCGGGAGGATGATGCCACCTAGACATGGTTGGTACCGAGTGTGTACCCCTGTGACTAGACCTCATGCCACTGAACCGGATCCTTACAAACAACACATTTTTAGCACAATAAAAATCATTGTAGGCTGAGGGAGATAGTTCTGTGTGTAAAGTGCCTGCTGCACACGCCTGAGACCCAGAGTTCAAATGCCCAGCACCCCAGAAAGGTCAGGTGGGCATCCTGCAAGCCAGTGCACACAGGAGGCAGAACAGGACTGACTAGCCAGAGCACTGAGTTCTGGGTTCAAGTGAGACCAGGCATCATTTGAGGGGAAAGAGTGATCCAGGAAGACATGAAATTTAACCTCAAAGCTCCACAAGCATACACATGTGCACGTACACTGTAATACACACAAAAATTAAAGTAAAAGGTATTTTTAAAACTTTGTTTACAGTCTCGAAAAACAAAAAAAACAAAAAAAACAAAAAAAAAAAAAAAAAACCACTTTATTTACAAATTATAAGTGAGTAATGAGAAAAAGCAGAACCAAGATGGCAGACACACTGCGATCTTGGTCCTTGGAAGTGGAGGGAGGATTGCCAAGGCAGGCCAACCTGGGTTCTAGAGCCAAACCATTAGTGGCCCACTTTAATCACCAGCATGCAAGAGGCAGATCTCTGTGAGTTTGAGGCCAGCCTGGCCTACAAAGTGTATTGCAGGCCCCATGGAAGGCCCCAAAGAAGAGATTCTGTCTCAAAAAGAAACCACCCCCCACCCTCTGTTCGGGTGGTGGTTCACACCTTTGATCTGCACACATCAAAAAAAGAAATAGTGACAATTTGGGGCATTCCCCTCAAAGCCTCTCTTGGGAGGGGCTTCCTGTCGGGCATCCACACGCCCCCTATGTCCAGAAGGATTGGAAGTTTCAGACAAACACCTTGTCTGCACTCAATCCAGCATGTGATGAAGACCTTGAACCAGGGACTGAAGAGATGAAAAAGTGTTAAGACCAGTTCTTTTCTTGGCTCCCAGCAGTCACCTTGGGCTAATAATCACCTGTAATTCCAGCTCCAGTGCATCCAACACCCTTCTGGCACCGCAGTCCCGTGCCCATACATGCACACAGATAAACACTAAAATAATAAAAACAAGTCTTAAAAAATAAACAGATAGAATGACCCAGACAGAACCACACAGAACTTGGTGATTCATGGTCATCTCATGCTCATCATGAAAGAGGAAGGAACAGACAGGACTAAAAACATCAGAAGAGCTCAACAAGGTGGCAAGCATCTTTAATGTCAGCACTTGGGAGGCAGAGGCAGACACATCTCTGAATTGGAGGCCAGAGCTGGCCTACGGAGGGAGTTCCAGGACAGCCAGGGCTGCAGAGAAACCCTGTCTCAAAAGAAAAAACTTCAAAAGAAAACCAGAATAGGCCTCACACCCTTCAACCTTAGGAATCTCACTGCAGGAAGGACAATAGCCAGAGATAAAAACCAAGACAGAAATGTCTCAAGAGGGGGAAAGACGAGTAACAACCACGACTGCCCAGCAAATTGCAAGATTAAATAAATCAGCAGATACATGAAACACAACGTTCACAGGAAAAACCAAGTTGTCAGCTGTGCATAGTGCACGTATGTAGAATGTTGCAGTCGTAAGGTCACCAGCACGCTCACGGCAGTCCTCTCCAGCCTAGTGGGTAGGGCAGGTGAACTGTATTTGTGTTAGTAATCCTGGAAACGTTATTTTAAAGGACCTTGCACAATGTCAGGGAAATCCCTGACCACGGGAGTATCAGCTTCTCCCAGAGCCAAAGAGGAAGAAGCCGATGGTCAGAGAGAAGGGATAAAGGACCTAGGCCAGATTGAGAGAGAGGCACAAAGGCAAACATGCCAGACAACAGCCCCTGGAGGAGAACTCCATCCTGCATGGCCACCTCCTACGCCACGAGAAGCTCCACACACCAACCGGCATCACTACAGAATCCATGAAGTTCTGGAAAGATTCTAACAGAAGGGAAAAAGTGCAGCGAAAAACAAAGCTCAAGCAAGTCACCAAGGCAAACACCCTTCTGGAGCACAGATTTCCCACAGGCCCGCCTGTGTAAACAGCAGTGTCACCTGTGGGGAGGCCCAGGTCTGCCAGCTCCCAGGTGAGGATGCCAAAGGGCCCCTGTGAAACCTGAAGGCTCATCGTAAACATGTCCCCAGCTCCAGGAGGCTAACCACCCATCTCTCCACAGGTTCCGCCACCGCTAGCCCTCTGTGGCCCCGTCCCAACGTTCCCAAGTCTATCCAAACCCAAATAATAATAATTAATAATAATGATGACTGAAGGCTGAGAGACGGCTCAGTAGAAGGGGTGACTGTGGCCAAGCCTGACAACTTGAGTTTGATCCTGAGGAACCACAGGATAGAAAGATAGAGCCAACCCCCACAGGTTGCCCTGGGACCACCACCAGAGTACCACCCGACATGAGCAGAGACACACTCGATAAATATAATGGACTATAATTCGAAAAAAGTCTTAAACTTACTTAGCCCTGCCTTTGTACACAATCCTCACTGCAAAAGCAAACAAAACAAGACCCATAGCACAGAGCCCAACGATGCCTTTCTTTTCTTCTTCTTTTTTTTTAAGAGAAAAAAAATGTACTGTTTTAAGACCTGTTATGGCCAGGCCCTATTAATACCTGCTGGCCTGTAACTCGATCCGGACATTTGACAGCAGAGGAGCCTCATTATGGAATTTAGAAATGCATACACTGGTCCTCCCAGCCTATTCTGGTTTGAAATAGAAACTAACCCTAAAATGATCAATCTTAAACGCTAGAACAATAGGGGATGGAACCAACCCACAGCCATTAACTGGGAGCTGGTACTTTGTGTGAGGGGAAAGAGAAAAAAAGCTTTAAAATACAATAAAATAATCTTTCTGAGAAAAAGAAACGGGTGGGGGTGGGTGGGAAAGAGACAAAATTCAAACAGGATGAAGGGTGGCAAAGCCCAAGGCTCAGGAACCAGTTCTGACTGGCCATTCCAGAAACTCCACTCTCCCAAGGCTTTTGACTCTGAAGTGCCCTGGGATTTCCCCTCCCTCATCCTCTCCAGGCCAGGGAAGAGTGGGAAGGACATAAGCAGGCCTTACACAAGCATCGGCCAATGCTACAACTCCCCAGGAATTAAAATTCTGGGGCCAAGAAAAGGAGACTTCAACCTTCCCTAATACCCCAGCCACAGGCAGGCCAGGACCAGACTGGTGAGGGAGTCAGACAGCAAGGGTGAGCTAAATGGCAGGCGAATAAAAGGGCCTGGAGGAGCCATGATAGTGTCTTAAAACTCAGTAAATGATTAAGGCAATGAAGCGAGACACACACACACACACACACACACACACACACACACACACACACACCCCTCCCTCCCAGACTGCAAGTCACTGTCTATCCAACCAGAGACCAGCAAGTTAACCAGGGTTATCCAAGATGAAAGCTAGGCCTCGGTCATCACTCAGAGTGAGACCAACATCGGTCTCCCCATTAATTATCTGAAACCCTTCCATGATCTCCCATTAGCAGCGGAATCTAGCTGAGCTCCCTAGACCTTTATGCTAGCCTAGAAACAATTTGCTGGTCACAGTATTTGCAGGGGACCCCCAATCCCACAAGCCACAATAGGAGGAAAAGTCAAGGACCCAACAAAGCCAAGGAACCTACAAGAACATACATGTCTGCCACCTTCCCAGGACAGAAACGCTCTGCTGTGAACCTTACCTGAGGCTCCCACGAGATACAGCAGCAGTCTTATTATTCCCATTTTATAGATGCAAGAGCTGGGGCTCAGAGACTTGGGCAAAGTCACTCAAGAGGACCTGAACAGGGCTCCAAGAGGCACACTTGCCTGAACAAGCTGAAGGCTCCCCAAACAATTACTTGCCCATCCCCAAGGAGGGCAGTTACCTGCCAAAGTCAAGACTCCCGAGTTCCTGTCTCTTCTCCTATCCATCCTGTACAGCTACAGCCAGCCCACTGAAAGCCAGCTACCCTCTAGATAACCCCCTTTTCTAACGAGGGCTACACATGCCTTCCCAGGCTTACTACCACAGAGGCCCAGCACTGACCAAAGTACCTAAAAATGTGGGTGTTTTGTTGGGTTTTCACTATGTAGCCCAGGCTGGCCTGGAACTTCCAGCAGTCCTACATCACTCAATGTTTTGAATCCCTTCTCCAGTGCTGCCACTTCAAACCAGCACCTGTGGCATGCCCCAGCATGGATGACACCACAAGTGGCCAGCCTTCTGTCCTAGGTTGACAGCACAGACTAACTACAGAGCACCGACGGCATGCCAAGTCATGCCTCTCTGCCAGTGAAGGCTGAGGAGTCCTCGGTTTAGAGGTGGTGGCAGCAAGCATCCCACTCCACGGCCTGTACCCCTCAGGTCCCAGCTTGCACGACGACGGTGCAGACATTACGATACAATGCAAGTCCCTGCAGTTGTACTGCCGAGAAAAGACGCTGAGGCTTCAGACAGACGGACTGAACACCCAAGTGAGATATACAATGCAGACAGACAACACACTTAACACGCTAACCTCTCCAGGAGAGAAAAACCGTAGGTGAAATGTAACTATCCTGCAAAAGACAGCTTTTATCAAGGTTTCTCCCAGGCAGCCATTTAGCAAATGACACACTCCGGAGAGCATCGGCGCCCCCCTCTCCCACTGCCTTCAAGCTCACCACTGCCTGGGGGTGGGGGGCGACACCTATTCTTGCCTAACAGTGGGCTTCGTCTCCACACGTTATTTACAAAGAAAGGAAGGCGGCAGCGTCCACTTTTGTGCAGGCAGATCCTCTCCAGAGAGGCCCACCATCTCAATAGGTCTGCCATTTCTCTCTTAAAAGGTAGACGAATTAAAAAAACAAAAAACAAAAATCAATCTGGCAGGCCCCGAGCAGCGACATCCTGTTTATTATTCAACATTTTCAGCAGCGGCTCCGGGTGCCGTGAAAACACCACCCCGCTTCCCGTAGCCGAACCCACCCAAGCCGGGGCGGCGCTCGGCCTGCGGTTCCGGGCGGCCTCCGGGTCCCGCGTCCCCAGCCCCGGCCGACAAGGCCACTGTCCCCGGGCGCAGGAGAGCCCTCGGGCTCGATCCCGACCCCGAGCCTTGCCCGGCCCCACCCGGCCGGCCGTCCTCCCTCCCTGGCCGCGAAAACACAACAATGGCGAGCTGGGGAGCGCCGAGCAGGCCGCTCAGGCCGCAGCCCCGCGCCCGCCGCAGCGCAGCGCAGCGCAGTGGAGACAAAGCGCAACCCCGGCCCCGGCCCCGGCCCACCTGGTCTGCGTCCGCGCGCGACGGGCCCGGGCGATGGCGGTCGGGCGGCGGCCGGGCGCGGGGGCGGCGGATGGCGGCGGATTGCGCGGCAGCGGCGCGGGGCTCGGCGCTCTGCGCTCCTGCCTCCTCTTCCTCCTCCTCCCGCTCCTCGGCGCTCGCTGGAGCCTCGGCGCTGTGGCTCGCCGCCGCCTCCTGCCCGCGCTCGGCTCCCCGCCCCCCGCCGCCGCCGCCGCCGCCTCCTCCTCCGCGCCGCCCCCGCCTGCCGCCCGCACGGTGGCCCGCGCAGCGCCCCCTGCTGCGCCGCCCCGTCCCAGGAGGGAGGGAGGAGGGAGGGAGGAGGGCGGGAAGGAGAGCGCAGGGAGCGAGCTGGGCCGCGGTGCAGAGGGGCTGCGGAAGAGAGGGACCTAGATGAAGAGAAGGCTCGGCTGCAGAGGGGACTCGGTGGAGAGGGACCTTGATGGACGACAAGGGGCTTACGTAGAGAGGAGGCCTAGGTGGAGAAGAAGCATAAATGGAAAGACCTTGATGGAGAAGGGGCCTAGGTGGAGACGGACCTGGAGAAGGAGGAAGCCCTGGTTGCAAAGGGGCTCCAATGGAGAGAACCGTTCAAATGGAGAAAAAGTAAAGGAACTGGACGGAGAGCGGACCCCCAGTGACAAGATCATCGATGGAGAGGAGGTCCCAGCTCAGAGGAATCTTCACGGAGAGAGGCTCCTGGCGAAGAGGGACCTCAGTGGAGAGTGGATCTGAGGGAAGATCGCCCCCACCGTGGAGAGGGCCTCCTCGACGGATGGGGGAGGGGCTCTTGAAAGAAGCTGAGATAGACTGGGAGGGGACCCCAGGGAGAGCTCTAGGGTGAGAATGCAGAGGGGTCGGGGAATAGGGAGAACTCAGCCCTCTAGAAGGCAGGAGAAGATTCAGACCTGAGGCCTAGAAGCTAGAGTGAGAAAGGCTCAGAAGAGGGACTGAGCCTGGATCCTGCCCCCACCAGCCACAGAGCTGCAGAGCCTCTAGACAGACCGCCCGACAGCCCCAACCTGTTAGAATGTGCATCTTGTCTGATGAATCAAGGGGAAAACACGCAGAAGTAGCACATTGCTCCATTCCATAGCAAGGTTTCCCTTCCATAACAAGTGCACAGTATAGACACTAAATCCCTTTTGTTTAAGATGACATAAACCACCACTCTTGAGTGTATATTCCTGTGAATGCAAAACAAAAAGTCTGGGGGAGAGAGATTGGCTCCCCTCCAGGCGACCAGTGTGGCGCTAGGTTCAGAGAGTTCTCCCTATTTATTCCAGATACCCTGACAATTAAAAATAAAATTCAAGAAACAAGAACATTAATTAAAAAAAATAGTTGGTGATATAACTCAGTTGTAAAACTTGTCGTTTCTACGCAGGAGGCCCTGGGTTCAGTTACTCAAAACAAAAGTGTAGGACTGCAGGGTCTCAGTCAGTTTTCTGAGGAGACTAAATCCCAGCTGCTACTGTGCCCTATGTTAGTGGGCTGGGCTCGTCCGATTTAATTCCAACCCTGAAGCACTTATTATTGTTCCAATTAATAGGTAAGAAAAGAGAGGGACTAAGAGGCCACTCAAGTAGACCTTGGAAAAAAAACAAAAACCATTTCAATGAAACTTGGAATGTCAGGCCCAGTGCCTGGGGCCTGGGGTTCTGGGTGGTTTTATAACTTTCTTATGCTCTCCCAACTTTATAGCTTTTTATCCATAAGCACTTCTATATAGCTCCTCTTTAAGATAAACCTGCTAGCTGGACAGTGGTGGCGTATGCCTGTAATCCCAATGTTGGAGAAGCTGAAGCAGGAGGATTGCTGTTAACTTGAGACCAGACTCAGCTACATAGTGAGCCTTAGAACAGCTCAGGCTATGTAGCAAGACCCTGTTTCAAAGATAGTAAAGTGGAATGTAGTAGTGTCGACAAGCATGGAATCTTAGCACCCAAGAGAGGGAGGCAAGAGTCAGTGCAAGCTCACCCTGAGCTACATATGGAGCTAGGGGCCAGTCTGGGTTACAGGATAGCATGGAACTTCTTATCCTCCTGCCTCCACCTCCCAAGTGCAGTATTACAGCTGTGTGCTTAGTTCAGTCAGTGCTGAAGATCAAACCTAGGGCTTTGTATGTGCTAGGTCAACTGAGAGCTACAGACCCCTGCCCCCAGCCCTGGATTCTCACTTAACTATCACCAAGCACAAAAGGTAGACATCTAGGCTCTTCCCATCAGGCAGGGAAGAAAGGCAGACTTGTAGCAGGGACAATAAAGCCACCCCATCATCAGTGACACCCAGTTCTAACCCATGAGTATGTAATCTGATATAGCCAAAGCGGACATTTCAGATATGACTCAGTTAGGAGTATTGGATTATTTGGGTGCTTGTGATATAAATAATTACAGGATCTTTGTAAAAGCAGCTAAGAGGGCAGCCAAAAAGATGGCTCAGAGGATTTGCTAGTCTTCTGGAGGACCCGAGCTTGGTTCTTAACACCCAGTTCAGGTGTTCACAATGACTTATAACCCCTGCTCTAGATCTGATGCACTCTTCTGGTCTCTTTAGTCTACTGCACACACACACACACACACACACACACACACACACACACACACACAGACACACACACACAAATAAAAAAAATGTTTAAAGGAAGGAAATACAGTCTCTGAGATGGCTGATGAACCAGAAATCATTGTAGAGACAAATTTGGTATTTTGGGTTCATTAAAAAAATCCCCAGCAGGGGGCTGGAGAGGTGGCTCAGGGGTTAAGAGCACTGACTGTTCTTCCAGAGGTCCTGAGTTCAATTCCCAGCAACTACATGGTGGCTCAGGACCATCTGTAATAGGATCTGCTGCCTTCTTCTGGTGTGTCTGACAGCTACATGAAATAAATAAATCTTTAAAAAAAATTATCAGCATGAAATATTATAAGAATATCTTTTCGTTTTAATCCCTTTAGTTTGGTGTGGGATTCACCAGAGGCTGCTTCAGAGTGTCTACCGCAGCTGGCTATCATCTGACTTGTGCTCTGGCAGGGACGGACATGATTTTACAAGCTACAGATAGTTTCTGGGAACTTTTCGTGTTTGGAGTTCTGGGGACTTTTCAGAGGATATACAAATGCTAGGGCCCTGAGAGGCCCGGTGGGTTGTTGGTCGGATACTGGCTGTTGGTCACAGTTTGTTAGGTAGCTGTGCACCAAGAAGAAACTTGAAGAAGTTAGTTACCTTGACAGGGAAGATCAAACAAGGAACTCAACATCTCTAGTCAGTAGGAAGGAGTCTAACAATAACATCACCCCCTTTCCAACTCCTAATTTATTCAGGGATCTCTTTCCTTTCCCCTCTATCCTTTTTTTAATCCTATCTAGTGTTAGGGAGTTGAAAAGGTAGAGAAGGGTGGAAGAAAAAAGAACTCACAAAGTAGCCAAAGACAAGCTACAGGGCATCAAGTAGACCAATGAGGGAGGAAGGTGAATGGCTTCTCTAGAAGCTGGAAATATCCAGAACTGGATTCCTTAGAGCCTCTGCAAGAACAAAGCCCTGCCGACCCAGCTTGAATGCCTTCTATCTAGAGCTAAGTTAATAAAGCCCTGAGATCTTAAGCTACAAGCCTTGTGGTGGTGTGTTACACCCTGATTCCTCAGGCTTAAAATTCAGCGAAGGCAACGCATTGAGGGAGAATAAATGATAAATTAGTGGTATGTGGAGGGGACAGACATAGCTTCAGATCCAACTCAGCCATTTCCTGCCTCACAGACCAAGATGGGTGACTAAGGTGGACCTAGAAGAGCAGAGGACGGGCCATCAAAGCTCACCCCTTCCTTTACTGCTCCATCCAACTGCCTGTCCCAGCTCCATCTCACTCCCCATGATAGCTTTTGGGTGGGTGTTGAACCAGACCAGCAGGCCCACAGCCGTCAACAAACACACACAGTGTATATTCTGAGGCTTCCGTCTGGCTCGGCTTCCAATCTCACTGAGGCACCTGAATGCCCTGGGTTTCTTCCATTGAAAACTGGATGGGAAATCCATGGTCTCCCCACAGCACAGAAAGGGCTCAGATCACAGTAATCCGACAGATACCTCCTGGTACCTGGCAAGTGTAGGCCTGGCTGACTGTAGTGAAACACATGGCTTTGGATCACTCAAAGGCATAGCCAGCAAAAGCAGCTGTAAGAGCTGTGGGTAGACCAGAAAGCCCCAACCAGTCAGCAGGAAATAGGGTTCAACCTTTCTCTTTCACTCACTGCCTCTAGTTCAATGACAAAGTATCCATGGGAATATAGGAGAAGAGTACCTACCTGGGAACCCTTGTTTTATTTTATTTATTTTATTTATTTTATGTACATGTATATGACACACCAGAAGAGGGCATCAGATCCCATTACAGATGGTTGTGAGCCACCATGTGGTTTCTGGGAATTGAACTCAGGACTTCTGGAAGAGCAGTCAGTGCCTTTAACTGCTGAGCCATCTCCCCAGCCTGGAGCCTCGTTTTAAAATCAACAGGATACAACATCAGGGTTGGTGATGTGGCTAGGTTGATAGTCCCAGCACTCAGGATATAGGAACAGGAGAATCAGAAGTTGAAAGTCATCCTCAGCTACAGAGAGTTGGAGACCATTCTGGGATAAATAAGACTCCTCCAAAAGGAAAGATGAAGAAAGCAGAGCACCAGTGATATCAGTGACATACCCAGAACCACAAATCGCAGTTAACATCCTGGCCTTCTAGGCCGTAGCGAGAATTCTGGCTTCTTTAAAAAACACAAGTTTAAGAATATGCTTTCATTTTAATCCCAAGTGTGGGGATATGGAGATGCTCTGAAGCAGCTGACTGTGATTTGCCTCGTGCTCTAGCAGAAGGCGCGATTTTGCTAGCTGCAGATAGTTTCTGCGACTGTGTGATGTTTGGGATTCTGGGAACTTTGCAGAGGGTATATTAATGCTAGGGCCCCTATAGGTGCGGTGAGTGGTTGTGGATTGTTTGGAGCAGAGGAAGTGGTGGTGGTTTGTTGTAGTCCTGCATAAAGAAGAAACAAAAGGAAAGACATTAGATTCAGGGATTCAGAGAGAAATAGATGTCTCTTTGTCTCTTCCCTCTATCCTTCTCTTTTATCTAGTAATAGGGGGTGAAACTGGGAGGGGCAGAGAATAAAGAGTAGGAAAAAGAACCCAGAAGCAAGGACTAGCTACAGTGGACCATTCAGTAAATGTATATGGGCTGGGCATGGTCAGAGGTAGAACACATACCTGTTTAGCATACAGAAGCTCATTTTGATTCTAGTAACCAAAAAAATAAAAATTGAAAATACATGTGTTAGCCAAGGTTAACAGTAACAGACCTGTAAACCTAAGAGGCTCAAGCAAGAAAGATTACAAATTTGAGGCTGAACTAGGTTCAGAGATATTTAGTAAGACCATAAACAAGAAAAAAAAAAAAAAAAAACAAACCTGGGCTTAGGGCTCATGAAATGACTCAAAAGGTAAAGACACTATTGCTAAGTCTAAGGACTTAAGTTCCACCCCTGAGCTCCTCATGGTAGAAAGAAAGAAGCAACTCCTGAAAATTGTCCTCTTACGTTCACATTGCATACACTGTCTCTCAAGTGCTCGCTCGCGCACGCGTGCACACATACATATATACTTGAACACATGCACGTATGAACACACATGCACAGGCAGGAGCACACACATACACAGACACACAGTCACATTTAAAATTGTCAAGTGTGCAAGGCCTCTGAGGCGTCACATGTCTTCAGACCAGAAGCTGGTAGATTAATGAAAGTTCAAAGTTCACCTAGTCTACATAGCAAGTTCCAAGACCACCCCACCAAAAAAAAAAAAAAAAAAAAAAAAAAAAAAAAAAAAAAAAATTCCAGTGGACATGTTTAAGAAATAAAAGAGAGATGTGTAGGGTTGTGCGTATGTGGGGTTGTGCTGCATGCCTGTGGTCTCTGCGCTCGGGATATAGAGGCATGATTACCACAACTTAAAAGCCATCCTCATTTACACAGAGGGTTCCAGGCCAGGGTTACACTAGTAAGACTTTATCTTCTACCTCCCCCACCCCCAACCCCCCGCCAAAAAAAAAAAAGGAAAGTAAATTTTCACTTTTTGGGAAGGGGGCAGGGGGTTGCCATAGAACCCAAGGCTTTTTCTAGGCTGAGCTACATTGCTGGTCCATGAGATAAAATGAATTTTAGCTCTACAGCTGGCTGTATGTATCCACAGGTCCCAGACTCAATCTGATGTGGATCAAAATCATCAGAGAAGCCAGGCTTGGTAGATGGTTCACATCTGCAATCCCAACACTGGAGAGACTGAGGCAGGAGGATTGCTGTGTTCAAGGTCAGCCTGGACTATAGGAATTTCCAGGCCAGCCCAGACTATGGAGTGAGACCTTATCTCAAGTTGAAAGAAGAAAAAGAGAGAGAACAGAAAACCTGCACGGATGCTGGACATGAGCAGACTTTCACCCCTGTCCTTCTTCCCCAGGCAACAGGGCAGAGCAGCTACCATACAGTTCTTGCAGTGTGGCTGGTAGCATGAGTAATCAGAAGATGATTAAAGGATACAGGAGCCTGTGCATAGGTCAGAGGTCAATGGCTTGACATTTTATAGATGAGACTGGAGTATACTTGGGTTGGAAACTCTCTTTTTCATTATTTATTTATTTATTCTGATTTTTCAAGACAGGGCTTCTCTGTGTAGCCCCTGCTGTCCTGAACTTGATCTATAGACCAGGGTGGCCTGAAACACAGAGATCCACCTGCCTCTGCCTCCTGAGTGCTGGCATCAAAAGCATGCACTGCCCTTACCCGGAGTGGATTTTGATGCTTTCATGGAGTCCTAGAACCATTACCACCACAGAGTCGAACAACTATGTATTTTCTTTGATACACTAAATAAAAAAATACCATTGTTCATGAGTCTGGGCATGGTGGCACATACCTTTTGTCCTAGCAGGCTACCATTCTGTGAGCTCAGGATCACCTTGTTCTACAAAGCTAGTTCCAGGACAGTCAAGGCTACATAGCAAGGCCCTGTCTCAGATAACCAAAACTAAAACATTCTTTAAAAATAATCATTCTGCAGAGTGAGTTCCAGGACAGCCAGGACTACACAGAGAAACCCTGTCTCGAAAAACCAAAAAAAAAAAAAAAAAAAAAAAACCAAACAAAAAAAACCATTCTGGCCACATATCAAGTGTCCATGTGTGGCAAGGGTATGTGTTCACATGTATTTGTGTAAATATGGGTGTGTACATGTTATGTGTATAGAAGTCAAGGGACAACATCAGGTGTCTGTCCTTGCCTTGTTTTCTGTTGCATACCGCAGGACATCTGTCGCATATGTTTCTGTCTCTGCTGCCTGTCTCGCTACAGGATGGCCGTGATTAGAGACGGTCATTACAGAGTTTAGCTTTTATGTGGGTTCTGGGGATTCAGACCTCATGCCTGCATAGCAGCACATAACCCACTCACCCATCTCCCAAGCCTCAAAAGATAATTGATCTTTTCCATTGCTCCTCATGGCCTTTGCATAGGCGATGGGGACTGCTTGGCTCCAACAAAGGCAGAGATACCTCCACCTCCCAAACAATGGGGTTTTAGGCATTCTCCACTAATGGACATGTACCACCATGCCACATTCATACCTTACTGGGGATAACCAGGACAACCAGCTGAGTGGGCACTCTTACCCAGCTGAGTTACATCCGTAGCTTGGGAAGAGGAGTTCACTGAGCATGCTAGAGGTGGGTGGCAGGCTGCGCAGAAACAAGAGTATTGTCTGTCCCTTTTCACCTTCTTTGTGGTACTGCAGATTGAACCCAGGGCTGTCACTAGTCAGTATCTCTCCTCTTTCCTTCACCTTTAGTGGGTCCTTTACATGCATGGGATTCTACCACATTATTCGGTGGTCATTTGGGTTTTGCTTTGTCTCAGACAGGTCTCATGATGCAGCCCCAGCTGATGTGGAGCCCTGTGTAAACCATGCTGTCTTCAAACTCCCAAAGACCCACCTGTGCCTGCCTGCCTTCCAAGTGCTAGAATTAAACTCTCGTGCTAATGTGGCCAGTAGGATAGTTACTTGGAAAGTACTGACTCACTGAGTTGGGTAAGATTGCCAGATGTTGGTGGATGAAATGCTTAAAAACCGTATTTTTCAGGCTAAGGAGATGGCTCAGTTGGTAAAGTGCCTGCCACTTACGCATGAGAATTGAGTTCAGTTTCCTAGCATCCGTGTAAAAAAGCTGATAGCGTTATCTGTAACCCAGCACTGGGAGGTGAGGGAGAAGGCTCCTCGGAGTTCATCAGCAGGCCAGCCTAGCCATTAGGCAGCTCCAAGTTCAACAGAGACCAACTGAGCAGATGTTCAGCACAGAGCACTGGCCTCCATGTGCAGATATCAACACACACACCGCCTCCCCTTCACAAACAGACGCACACAACCTTATGTTTTAATGCTCCACTCTTGGAAAAAACCTTTAATTACTAATTGAGTTCACTATGGACGATTCACATTCTCCACAACTCCTGCTTGTGCTTGAAGAGTCACATATTATCCTTGTCAACATCAACCATTGCTTCCTTTGAAATGAATCTCTATTCAGATCTATGTTGTTTTGAGGCAGGATTTCAGGAGGTTGTTCGCAAACATGGAGCCAAGGATGACCTTGGCTTCTGGACCACATACTTCCACAACCCAGATACTGGGATTGTAGGTGTCTTTCACCCCAAAAATTCTAACAATACAATTGAAACGTGTGCTTATGTACCGATAAATGGGGGTAAGGGTATTCGTTTGCATAACTAAACCATCACATTTCTATAAGAGCAGACATTTTTATATAGCAAATTAAAAAAACACTGCAATTCTGCTAGGCATAGTTGTACAAGGCAAAAGTAAGTGGATCTCTGGGAGTTCAAGTCCAGCCTTGTCTACATAGCAAGTTCTAGGACAGCCAGAGCTACCTAGAAAGACCTTTTCTCAAAAATAAACAAATAGCTGGACAGTGGTGGCACATGCCTTTAATCCCAGCACTTGGGAGGCAGAGGCAGGAGGATTTCTGAGTTCAAGGCCAGCTTGGTCTACAGAGTGAGTTCAGGACAGCCAGGGCTATATAGAGAAACCCTGTCTAGAAAGAAAAAAAAAAGAAAAAAAATATAAACAAATAAAGGAAGCTGGGTTTTGTAGTATCTGTGGGGCTTGGTGAGGTCAATGCTATGGCAATAGTTGTCATACCATATCGCTTAGGGAAGCGAAGCCAGCATGTGTTCCTGGCAGACATAAGCTTGCTCGTGTATTTTTCTAGTCTTGGCTAGCTGACTGCAAGATAGAGACCTGCAAGCATGGTTACTCCATTCGTTTGTGCCACAGAAGTGCCTTCCCCACACTGGATGTTGTGTCTCACAGAATACTTAAGAAATCTGTCCCCAGGCTGAGGTTTAAAAAAAGCATTTACATCATCATCAAGCACATTCCTAAGAAAACTTCTTAGGCTTCTCTGCTGGCTATGGAAACCTAGCGATGAAGACCGCCATGGTGACTTGCATGGTTTCTCATCACTGCCTTGACTTGTGGGAAGGCACCAGTTGCTTTACCCATGATTGCTCTTGCAACATAGAGACAAATCGCTTGCTTTAAAATGGAATCTAGGACTGTGGGGATGGCTCACTGGGTAAAGTGATTACCACAGGAGCATGTGTCCTGAGTTTGGATCTCCCGCATCCTCTTCGATGTTGAGTGGGCGTGGTGGCCCACCTGAAATCCCAGCACTCAGGAGGTAAAGACAGAAAGTCACCAGAGTCTGGCCAAGTCTCACCGGCAAGCTACCTGGCCAGACTCCCTGAGCTTGCAAACTCAGTTGTTTAGTGAGATACCCCACCTCAAAATATAAGGCAGAGCAGGGAGTCATGACACACATCTTTCATCCCAGGAGTACTGGGACATCTAGGGCTACATAAAGAAACCCTGTTTAAAAAGGAAACAGACAGATGGAGGAAGACACCTGATGTCAACCTCTGGCTTCCACAGATATGCATACACACAACATGCAAACACTGGTACATGTACATACACATATACCCACATCTACATGCAGAAAGAAAGGGAAAAAAAGAAGGAAGAAGGAAAGAAGGAAGGAAAGAGTTAATTATTCTAAAATGGAAACAGATAATGACATCCAGGAAGTAGAAGCTGGGTCACAAGAATTGTTTACTGAGGTGTCACTCACAGAAGTTGCTCAACAAATGTCTCGTGGTTTGGTTTTTTTTTTCTGTGCACAGGACTGGAGAGTGAATGAAACTCAGGACTCAGGACTTCTCCTATGCGAGGCGAATGCTGTACTTCTGAGCCACACACAAGCCTCTCTCTTGGGACTGTTGAATGACTTTCTCGTCCCATGCTGCTTCCCACATGCCCACTTCTGCCCATCCCTTTCCACGCACTGTCTCCCTGAGCAACGAGCTGTAAACACTAGATGCGGAGAGGCTCAGGCAGCAGCCATTGTCTTAAATGGAGGCCAAACCCAGCTAAGTGCTCAAGACTGTACTTGTTTTTTTTTTGTTGTTGTTGTTGTTGTTTTGTTTTTGTTTTAATTTTAGGACCAAGTCTCCTGTAGCCCAAGCTGGCCTTAAACATGCCATGTAGTCAAATATGACATTGAACTCCTGATTTTCCTTCCATGTCCCTAGTGCTGGAATTGCAGGTTATGGCACAATGCCCGTTTTAGTGTTGTTCCAAGGTCACTAATTTTAAAATCTAGAGAGGTGCAAGTACCTGCAGCCCTGACTATAGAATGGGAAACAAACCAGACCCTGTCTCCAGAAACCCCAAATCACTGTTTGTAGAGGACACACGGCTGAGCAGATTCATTACTGTTCTCCCAGGAGCCTCTGAAGCGATGCCTCTGCTGTGTGGGTCAGGGTGATAATGGTTGTCTAGGTAACTTCTCAAGGACTTGAAGGCTATTTTTGTGACAACTACAGGTGCTTTCCTGGGGCCTGGGCAGGTGTCTGCTGGTGACTTCTTTGATTCAAGGGGCTGAAAACTCTGCCCTGAGATTGCACCTATGCCTCCATTGTCTGCATTGTACCCAATGAGTAGTCTTGAAGACTAATTATGCATGCAAAGACCACTGCAGCACCTCACCTCCAGATGACAGACACTCAAACCGCTGTGCCTCTTTATCCCATAAATACCCCTTCATCCTGTCCTCGGGGAGACAGATTTGAGTAATGCCTTCCCTCTCCATGCTTGGCTGCCTCCTGAATAAAGCCTCTCTGGCTTCTGCAAACCCAGGCTTTTCGATGATTGGCTTCTTGCCCAGCAGGCCCGGGTCAATGACACAATAAGATCCTGCCCTGTGTTGTCTGATGTCAAAGCTTGTGCTCTTTAACCACGAGGCCAGACTGAATGCATTTTCTGGCACAGATTGAGGCGACATGAGGAAGATCATTAAATGCAGGCTGGACGTATAGCTCAGTGGATGCATAGCTCAGTGGATGTATAGCTCTTGCCTCGCATTTGTGAGGCCTTGGGTTTAATCTACAGCACACCTATACAGCACACCCACTACCAGACTTCTTAGGACAAGGGGGCCCTGGGACAGCTTGCAAGGTAGGCTCAAGTCACTCATCAACAGGCCAATTAAACACACAAACAGAAGTGGAAAGGGAGAAAGATTTATTCAACGTGGCCGTATTGAGGAGAGGAATATGTAGGTTCAGTGACTTGCTCTCCCTAGTTCAGGATCTTGACGTGAGGTTCAGGTTTAAATATAGAGCCAGAGCTATGCATAATTAAGCAATCTAAGTCAACCTGTGGCCCTGCTAATCACTGACCCACCATTGCTCCAGTCTTTCCTGCAAGGTGGTCTGAGAAGTTGTATGAAACCTCTTCCTAGGAGACAAGCTCCTCCCACCTCCCCACCCCCACTGGTCAGCCCCAGGGTTCAGCCTGTCTTCCTCTCAGCATTGGGTTCCTTGGGAAATTGCAATTTCTTGATGACCACTGTGTTAACATTCTGATTGCCACAGGAAGAGTACAAGGTCCTTTTTAGAATATCTTTGTCCCTTCTGGCACAGTTACAAAGTTTTACAAACGAGAATTTAAGGAAAGTTTGTAAAGACGTTCAGGTCACTGAGCTGATCTTATGATTCTGTTGTAACTTCCCAGTGTAAGGTGGGCTTGAGGTAATTTCAGGCCCACCTGCCTAGATACAGCAGTCAAAGGCAGGATGGTGTATGCACTTTAAGTCACGGGTCCACAGTCACAAAGGATAGATGCTGCTGTAATACAGGTCTTGCACACCCCAGTGGACACCAAGCACAGACAATTGCCACAGGGGGAACAACAAACCAGGGGGACCCAGGTGTGCATCAAGAATAATGAGGGTAGGCTTCTCTGGGCCATGTCCCCACAGGTCAGGGGCCTGAGGAGCTCCATGCAGAGCTGTGAGCAATGGCTTTTCCCAGATGCTTGGCCCTAGCCCCAGCTCTCAGAGGAGGTTACAGGTTCTAGTATGTTCAAAGGAGAATTAACTAATGAAATGCCAGACAGTTTGGCTAAGTCTCAGGCCAGGTGTCTGGAATGTTTTTGGCCCTTACCGACTTCTTTAGCCTCATCTCTTGCCTGTTCCCTTTTTACTCACAAGGCTTTCCTTCACCTCTGGACCTCTGTTGGTAAGAATTCTCCCCATCTCCTGTAACTCCATTTGCATGGGTGTGTCCTACTCACCCCTCAGGACTCAGCTTGCTGGTGTCCTTTTTAAGACGGTTCCCTGTGGGTACCCATTTCCAAGTTACCACTGTAAGATTTTCTGATTTCCTTCCCTTGGTCCTCACTTAGCTGCTTAGGAGATTGGAAATAGCAGTCTGGTGGTGCGTACTGGAGAAGTTTGAGGTGGTGGTGTGATCATAGTTTACTATATAGGTTAGGCATCGTTCTGAACATGCTGATACAAACTCAGATACAAACTCACATGAGCTTCACAAAAACCTAGAGATAGCTTCTGTTAATACCTTCATTCAAAACAAGATATTGTATGAAAGGGTTATGTGTCTTGCTTGAAATAGATAAGAATGTATGTTCAGGGCTTGGCTTCTCCCCAGGCAATCTGTCTCCAGGGCTTACACACATATTTGCCAGGCGCCTGCTTCTCTACAGACAATAAAAGGAAAGTCTGCTAAGGGAAGTGCTGCTACCCAGGGGAGGGTACAAAGGGATCCTCTGGGATAAAAGAGGGAAACATGATCTTTCTATTTCTGATTATCTGATCTAAAAAAAAAAAAAATCCCAAAAAACGAACCAAAAGAAAAAAAAACACTTCAGTAATATTCAGTATACAGACATACAGAGTGACCAGGGACCCTTACCTCAGCTGAGGGTCAATCCGTGTAAATCCATATTAGTATAATTTAATATTGTTCTGACTTCCTCAAAGAACCAAGCAGGCATCTGTTGCAGTGCTCGTTAAGTGCATCAATGCCCGAAGCATTTTTGTCCTATTTAAATTAACGCTTATAGAGTGGGTGAATATTTGAAGAATCACATTCATGAGGGTGTGGTGATGCTTGCCTATAATCCCAGAACTCACGGGGAGGTGGCAGAAAGATCAGTTCAAGATCCTCGGACACACAAGAAGTTCAAGGCCAGCCTAGGCTTTACAAGACCCTGTCTCAGACAAAAAAAAAAAAAAAAAAAAACCAGATTCACGAAGTGTACTCCGCACGGGTCACCAAAACCAGGAATAGAACAATCCGCAACGACCCAGCCTTGGTGCGCATGCGCAGGTCCGCGCTGTCACGGGGCAGAGGGTGGGGCCTTGTAGCCGGAACCCTTTCCTTTTCCTTTCCCTTCTTGGTTTTGTTTTTTTGGGGGGAGGGCAGGGATTTGCTGTCTCACATTGTGATTGGATGAGCTATGGTCTGGGGTAAGCGATTGGGTGAAGTTTCCGCCTCTCTCTCAGAAGCCTACTCCGATTGGCTGAGATGCCGCGACACGCTGTGAGGTCATCCGTACTGCGACGTCCGGCTGTCTGTGGGGCTGGCAGTGCCCTGTGCTTGTCCGCTACTGTGCGGTCCAGGTCTCCCGAGGTCCGGTCGCAGCAGGTTTCCTCGAGTTTGGCCCCCAGGCTTGGTGACTTAATAAGCAGGTGGGAGCAGCCAGTCTCCTGCAGACACAGGACACTGGGCAGTCTGTCTTGTGTTTCAGAGACAGGGTTTCTCACTCAAGCCGCGCTCTGTCTTTTCAGCGAACTCCAGTCATCCTCCTGCCTCCGCCTTCCCAGCTCACGGCAAGCCGTTTTCCTACTGAACTCTTTCCTTAGCCCCACCGGTCAAAGGCCAGTTGCTGACAGCCTTCTGGGCCTTATTAACTGGTCTTTGGTGGCAAAAGAGGAACTTCAGGGAAAGTGTGACCGGCCGAAATCTCTGCAAAGTTAGTCTTAAATTCTGGAGCCTATAAAAAGCAAATCCTACCCCCAAAACATTTTGTTGTTAATCTTGTTTGGTTTTTTTTTGCTTTTCCAAGACAAGATTTCTCTGTTATAGCCCTGGCTGTCCTGGTTCTGACCTTCAAAGTCACCAGGCATGAACTTGAGGCACATGTATACATGCAGGCAAAATACTCTATGTTCATAAAACACGTATCTAAAAAAACACAAAATAATAGTAGAAGTGGAGAGCTATCGAGGAAGGCGTAAGTTTGCCTGTGGCCTCCACAAGTTCATGCAGAAATGTTATACATTTGTCCAAGTGGACCAGCTGTCTTCACAGAACTGAGAATACATATACACAAATATGTATAATAGCTGTGACCAAAAAGATGTACCTGAAAGATCACCATAGGAAACCCCCACTCAAATCCGGATTAGCCCGCACCCAAAGACACACGAGAGACCTGCTTGATGCAATAGCATAAGGTAGTTTAATGCAAGGGCCCTTGGGTCAAAACCGTCCCACTCAGCTATGTGTGAAACCCCGGACCTCCCAGAAAGGGAGGGAGAGAGAAGTAAACACTGGATGGCCCATTACTCACTTGGGCTAGTTTGGACTTGTCTGGGGCATGCCTTTTTATTTTTCTTTTGGTCACCTTGCCCCTGGAGGGGGCATGTCTGTTTTAAGCTGTTTTCAAATTTTATTTTCACATACCCACTTTCATTAAGTCCCCAGCACTCATGAGTTGTTTGTTACTGGACCTGGGTGAGGAATGGTCAGGTGTGACTTTAAACTCAGAGATCCACCTGCCTCTGCCTCCTGAGTGCTGGGATTAAAGGTCTGTCTGTACAACCTGCCCCAGCCTGTCAAAAACAAAACAGCAGAAAACAATAACAAAACTGTAACAAATAAAACAGCAGCAGTCTGTCAAAGATCTGAAATCCACTTCTTCATCAGCAAATGTTGAAAGCTGGCAGATCCAGGCTGGTGTAAGTCTCCGCCAGCAGACAGGGCTCCACACAGATGCTGCCAATGCCATTGGCATGTACTACCACCAAAAGTAAAACATTTGTTTTGCTTTTGAAACAGTCTTACTCTGTACCCCAGACTGGTATTGAACCCATAGCAATCTTCTTGCTAGCTTTAGCTCCATGAACAGTTTGAAGTCATCTTGCTCTGAATGAGACCTTCTCTCCAAACAACAAAATCCCATTTCAACCAGATATATATTTGCAACAAAGTAGACCCAGATGCAGTGGGATAGACACAGGAGGATTGAGAGTTTGAGACCAGCCTGTGCTACACAAGGAAATTTCTCCAATAAAACCAAACAACCTAGGAAATACATATATTGAGACAGGGTTTCTCTGTGTAGTCCTGGCTGACCTGGGTCAGGATTTCTGGCTGGATGCAGGCTGACACTTACCCAGGGTCATCTATCTTTAATGCTTGTCTCACCTGTGATGGGATTCCAATGGCCTTCCATACAGAGCATTTAAATCTTATCCTACTCTGCACCTCTCTTCTGATCAGGGCCTTCCTTGCCATCCAAGTTCTATGCAACTTCCTGCTACTTCTCCAGACATCAAGTCTAGACATCTAGACTGTGTTAACGTGTCCTGCAGCGCCCTCAGCTGCCTTCAGTAAATCTCCAGCAAACAATCACCTTTCTTGGGCTTTGGGCAGATGATTGCTTTGCTATACCTTAGGATGGCCAGTAGAGGGTGCCACGAGATCTATATTTGTTCTGGCTACAGGCATCTGTGGCCAGCACTGGTCTCTAAAGATCTGGAAGGAGGGTACTTCTCACCAGAATACAGAGACTGGGTACAGAGAGGAGTTCAGGGAATATTGACTGAGCTGAGCACGGTCTAGACGTTGGGGGAACAGACAGAAGGTCTCTACGTTTAAGGTCAGCCTGGGCGACAATGCAAGAATGTCTCACAACAAAAGGCCCCGGGGTGTGGTGGGCTCTAACACTCAGGAGGCAAAGGCAGGGGGATCTTAGTGAGTCTAGGGCCAGCCTGATCTAATGGCAGGTTCAAGGCCTAGCCAGGGATACATGGTGAGATTCTGCTGAGAGAACTCAGCTTGTGAACCACTTGCCACACAAGCTGGAAGGCCAAGATCTGTATCCCTTACTGGCATGGTAGCCAAGTGTTGCAGTGGGTGGTGGGGCAGAGACAAGGAGATCTCTGGATTTCACTGGCTACCGTAACCCAGCCGGTAATCTTCAGCTTCAGTAAGAGATCCTGCCTCAAGAAACAAGATGGAGCGCTGTTCTGGAAAACACCCAATGTCAGCCTCTGGCCTCAACACGTGTATACATGCATGCTTATCTGTACACAAACACACTACATACAAAGTTAGGGAAAGGCTGTATAAGTTTGAGTTCAATAAGAGATGCTGGTACTAACTCAGGAGGTTTTTTTGTCTTGCTTTATTTTTAATCCTTCCAGTCTTTACCACATTGCAAGGGTTATGGCTAGGGTTTGGGTACTGGTACTTTGGTTTACTAGAGACTGTAACAAAGTACCACAGGCTGGATAGCTTAACCGATAGAAATGTATTGACTCACAGTTTGGGGATCAGAGGTCCAAAGCTAAGGTGTGAAGACCCAGGGAAAGGCTGTCTAGGTCTGTCCCCTCCCTCCCATGCTGCCCCTCCCTCCTGTACAGCCCCTGCTTCTAGGTAACCTCTGACTCTCATTCCTTGCCTTGTGATTGCATTGCTGCAACCTTCCACCTGTGTCTTCCTCCTTCCTGTGCCTTCATGTGCTCTTCTCTCTGCTCAGGGCCTTCTTTGCACGCCCCCGAGTGTGTGCTTTCAGTTGGCTCTATTTTTTTCCTTTCTTCGAGACAGGGTTTTTCTGTATTAGCCCTGGCTGTCCTGGAACTCACTCTGTTCCAGGCTGGCCTTGAACTCAGAAATCCACCAACCTCTGCCTCCCAAGTGCTGGGATTAAAGGCGTGTGCCACCACTGCTGGGCTCAGTTGGCTGTATTTTTTCCCACCTTATTATTATTATTATTATTATTATTATTATTTTGAGGCAAGTTCTCTCAGTGAACCTGGAATTCACCATGGCAGCTGGACTGTGTGGCCAGCATGCCCACAGGACTCTGCTGTCTCTGTCCCCCAGAGTGGGATCACAGATATACACTATTGCTCCTGGCTTTTACATGGGTTCGGGGACTGACCTCAGCTCCTCACACTGTCGCGATAAACACCTCTCCCACTGAGCAGTGCTCCCAGCTCCTACTTCACCCGGCCACCTGGGCCTGGTATGAGCAGTTTTTGTTGTTGTTGTTTTTATTTATTTATTCTTAAATAAATGATCTTAGTAAGCTAGGTCCGCCCTGGTGACCTTACTGTAGCTTCATATGGCTATAAAGACAAAATAAGGTCACTTATTTTGGGGCTTATGAGGGGGCTTAGGGTTAAGTCCCCAGCACATCTACTTTTATTAGGGGGTGCACAATTCAACTGTGAACCCTCTGAAGTTAAGAGAGCCAGACAGTGAGTGGGCTAAGTTTTCAGACCCAGGCCCAACATGACATCCTCCAGGGCAAAATTCCATCCATCTTGTCTCTACTGCACACCCTGGCTGAGGTCAGGATGGATGCTCATGGCTGGGCTAGAGGGTATGAGGGCTCCTCAGGATCCCCAAGCTGGGGATAGCTGGAGGTCTGTGCATCACTGACAGACTGGGGGCTAGCCCTTGCTAATGTTACAGATAGGAAAAACTGAGGTTAGCTTCAGGCCATAAGGATAGTGGTGGATGGGCTGGGCTTGAATGGGAGTTGCTGACACTGGTCCCTATGGCCACACAGCCTGGGATCGTCACTTTTCACCCTACTGCACTAATCGTGACACTTAGCCTTCTGGGTCTCATTGACTCCTGTCCCTGGCTCTACTCCAGCCTGGCTAACCTTGACCTGCATGGGCTTTATGGCCTCTCAGATCATTCACAAGCCCTCCTGTGCTCTTGCTTATCAGCCATGGCTTCCCTGGCTGCCTCCTCCTGCCTCCTCTTGTCCCTCTCCCCAGCACCTCCCCACAAAGTCTCAGGGCCTCTTTGCAGATAAAAGATGCAGGAGTTCAGAGACCTTGTGGTTTGTCCAACATTGAGAGTCCACACCCCAGGGTTCAGGTACCCAAATCATTCTGTCCAGCCTTTTGCACTTCCAAAGGGAAGGGGGGGGGTCCTTCATTTGTAGTCTGCTGCTGAAGATTGAGTTAATTGAAAGAGAGCTGTCCTAGCATGCCATAAGCCCGAGCTTCCATCCACAGCACCCAATAAGCCAGGGCTCAACCCAAGGACTGGCAAACCAGTCTGTCTGGTCTTTCAAGCTCCAGAAAGGAGGGGCATAATTGCTCATCCTATGATTCTAGCAGTTGAAAGGAGGGTCACTTTCAACTAAATAGAGAATTGCAGGCCAGCCTTGGCTACAAAAGACCCTGTCTCAAAAACAAAAGAAAGAAAGAGAATGAAAGGAGGGAGGGAAATAAAACCAAAGAAACCCAAAAAGAAAAAAGAAAACACGGAGTCGATGAAGGGAGAGCCTGCTGCAGTAACAGCCTTTGAACACTAGAGGGCGGAGGACGACGGAAACCCAGTGTAGAATGTGCTGACAGCAAGGTTGTGTGGAGACCCAGAGATTCGGTAACAGGGATGACAAGATGTCAGTCCCAAGGCTTGCCCTATGTGACAACTACTTCATTTTGTCCTCACAGCAAAACCAGAAGTGAGAACTCTCAGTAAGATGCTCACTTACAGCGAGAAACAGAATCCCACTGTTATTAAGTGGGCCCTTGTTTGACGCCACATCAGAAACCAGAGTCTGGGGTTGAACTTGGCTCTGGCTTTACAGCCCAGATGTTGCCCTCTCCTCCACCTCTCCTTCCCGTCTTCCCTCCCAGGTCCCTTTCAGGTGGCTCTCTTAAGCCCTGAGATCTATAAAGGACTGTTTAAAGGTGGGGAGAGAAATCTATCTTTATGATTCCTTCTAGAGAAGGTGGGCTCTGAGGCAGCAGGGATTTGCGGGGGGGGGGGGGGGGGGGGGGGGGGGAAGAAAGGGATGAACAGGGAGCCAGGAGGTGTGGGACTAGTTATGGATACAGGGAGGCCCTCTCTGGAAGTCCTTCTGACTGGTCCCTGGCAGGGCTGGTCCTCTGGGAACTGGCCAGGGCTATTAATACACTGCTGAGTCAGGGGGCTCTTGAGCTGCAACATCACAAGACACAGCAGGGTATGTCTTGGTAGCAGGGACACCCTTGACTCCAGTGCCTCCTCCCTCCCACCTGCACTCCACCTCAGGCTGTGCCCTCGGTAGTCAGTGGCAGCGGTGCCCTGCTTTGGGCTGTCCTCAGCATTGTAAGTGTTCTGGTGCTGAGCTACAAGGATTATTCTAAAAATTGCTTTGGGGAGGGCCTGCAGCGTGCCCATGCCTGTCTGGGAAGCCAGGGCTCCTATGATCCAGTTCATCACCTGCCTACACAGGGCCCCAGTCAAAGCGGAGTGGTCTCTACCGGGGGCCCTGTGTTTAAGCTATTGAAGGCATGTAGGGTTAACTTCCAGAGACTGGCCCCTCTGGGTGGGCACTAGCTGATGAGACAAGGAACCCCACAATCAAACTCTGACAGATGGGCAGCGGAGAAGAAAGCAGATGAGAGGAAGGACGGGGGACAGGACCCCTCAGAGAGAGGCTCTCAGCTCCGCCTCTTTGACCTCTGCAACCTTTCCTGTTCCAGGCTTCAGGAGCCTCTCCAGGTCTGCGCCAACGTTTTGGCAAGGCTGTTGCAGCCTTCCACATGATCTTGTAAGAACAGGCTTCCTCCTTGACCACCTGACCATCAGAACTCCAACACCGTGTTATGAAGACTATTTGCTGGGGGAACGGGGAGTGGGGCATGGGGCTCCATTTTGATCATAAGACCCAAACCTCCTCAGGATGGGGACACTGACACAGGGACAAAGCCATCAGCTCCTAAGGGATGAGATGGCTTTGAGCTCAAGCCTAAACTGATTCCAGAGCTGATACTCAAACATCCATCAATTCATCATCATCACAATCATAGTGTAATTATTGAATTGTAATTGATTATGTAATTATTATTTTTGTAGCCTAGGCTAACTTCAAATCCACTATGCAGCCAAGGATGATTGAACTTCTGATTTTTTTGGCCTCCAAGTGCTGATTTATGAAGGGCTGGGGAATCAAACCTAAGGCTTCGTGCATGCAAGCAGTCTGTCAACTAAGCCATACCCCAGTCCTCATTATTTTTTTATTTAGGTTTTTCAAGACACAGTTTCTCAGTGTGACCAGCCCTAGCTGTCCTGGACTCAGTTTATAGACCAGGCTGGCCTCGAACTCACAGAGATTTGCCTGCTTCTATCTCTAGAGTTCTGGGATTAAAGGTGTGCAACACCAGGCTCACTGTGTTGCTCAGGATAGTCTCAAACTTGAGCTCATTCTGCCTGTTACCTAGGCACTGAGGTTCCAGGCTTGTCCACCAGGCCAGCAGATCACCTGTTGTGTAACTCAGTTCTTCCCTGTGGTATCTGTGGGATCTGATCAAGGGTTAGAGGCTGCATATATCCGGCACGTTCCTCTTCTCACAGCTTCCTGGCTTTTCTCACTGGGGGCCTTTCCTTCCTCCCCCTACTCCCCCCCTTCTATGCCACAGGACATAGCCTATGCTAAGCTCCCAATACATGTGACCCAGGTCTGGAACCCTTTCTCAGCTCTGGTCCATAGCAGGGCTTCAGCACCAAGGCCCCTTATCAACCTGCCCCACACATCCCTGAGAGCCTGGGACAGGCCGCCAACTCGGATCCCAGCCCTTCATAAGCCATGTTATCAGGAGACACATTCCAACCCACGCTCTCCTCCTGCCCAGGGTGAGATAGAGCCTGTAGTCTTCCGGCCACGTGGGAAGGGGCACCAGGGGAAGCAGGGGTTATCTCAGCAGGGAGCCACACTGCAGAGCTGTTTCTTCAGACAGCTTGAGAAAACACATTGAGGTCGGCCTTGCAGGGTCAGCCTTCAGCTTGAAATGTGACTGGCTAGCTAAGACCTCTGCTGGGGCTGAAGCCAGTAAGCTGAAAATCTGTTTCCAGGAGCCAAGAGGTGGTGTTCTAGATGTGGGGAGGGTCCCTAACACCTTTTTAGGTGATCTGGTTTTTCCCCCAAGCCAAGGAAGCACCTGGTTTGTGGGAGGGCTTCTCACAATAGCTACTGACAGGGAACAGAGAGCAGGCTGCTTCACACAGTAGCTTGTGGCTAAGATCAAATGTGTGTTTTGTATTCTATGGCAAGCAAGTGTGACCTGTCACCGGTGACCTGCAGGGCTAGGGAGTGGAAGCTTTGAGATTCAGGAGGCTGAACCTTCCTGGTTCTACTGAGTCTCCACTTTTCCTCTCCTCTCCTCTCCTCTCCTCTCCTCTCCTCTCCTCTCCTCTCCTCTCCTCTCCTCTCCTCTCCTCTCCTCTCCTCTCTTTTCCTTTCCCCATCCCTTCCTTCCTCTCTCCATTTCTCCCTTTCTCCCTTTCTCTCTTTCTTTCTTTCTTTCTTTCTTTTTTCTTTCTTTGTTTCTTTCTTTCTGACAGGGTCTCACATATGTTGTTCTGTCCTGAAACTTGCTCTGTAAACTAGGCTGGCCTCAAACTCACAGAGATCAGCCTGCTTCTGCCTCCTGAGTGCTGGGATTAAAAATGTGCCAATACAGCTAGCTTTAATTTTCTAATTTTCTCTTTTCTTTCTTCCTCTTCTCTCTTTTTTCTTTTTCTTAGCATGTGGGGTGTGTGTGTGTGTGTGTGTGTGTGTGTGTGTGTGTGTGTGTGTGTGGTGTGTTTTGAAACATGGTTTCTCTGTTCTCTGTGTAGCCCTGGCTGTCCTGAACTCAGCCTGTAGAACAGGCTGGCCTCAACCTTGGAGATCTACTTGCCTTTGCCTCCCAAGTGCTGGGATTAGAGGCATGAGCCACCACTGCCCAGCTTCAATTTTCTGATACTTAAGTTATAAATAAAGGAAATTTGTGTGTTAGGTGGCAGTGTCTTGAAGGGCTTATTAGAGTCTAGAACCGCCGGGTGGCGGTGGCGCACGCCTTTAATCCCAGCACTTGGGAGGCAGAGGCAGGTGGATTTCTGAGTTCGAGGCCAGCCTGGTCTACAGAGTGAGTTCCAGGACAGCCAGGGCTACCACACACCTATAATCCCAGCACTTGAGAGGCAGAGGCAGGTACCTCTGTGAGTTAAAGGTCATCCTGGTCTACATAAGTTGAGTACATCCAGGGAGACATAGTGAGACCCTGTCTAGGAGAGAGAGAGAAAGAAAGAGAGAGAGAGAGAGGCTTGACTGACACATAGTAGGCACCTCTGAAAGCCTTTTGTATATACCCATAAACACTTAGAGAGCAGGGTGTACTGATGCACACCTATATATAGTCTGAGGACTTAAGAGGCCAACGTAAAAGGATTAAGAGTTTGAGGCTAGCCTAAAACTACAAAACAAGACACTGAAACACACACACACACACACACACACACACACACACACACACTCCAAAAACACAAATACAAACACACACCAAGTACTGCTCAGTTGACACTCATATGCCAACCTCTTTAACTTTTTAAAATTTCATTTTAATTATTTATGTGAATGTATCTATTTGTGTGAGTATGTAACTCCACCTGTCACTCCAGCTCCAGGGAATCTAATGATCTAATGCCTTCTCTGGCCTCTGAGAGCATTGAGATCCATGTACACACACACACACACACACACACACACACACACACACACACACCCCATACTCGACTACAGGTGAGCCTTACAGACCCTACACAGTCACCAAAGATTCTCCACCCTGTTATGTTCAGGGGGAAGAAGAAAGCACAGGAGAAAGATAGGCACAAAGCTCCCTGAGGCACCCAGTGTGGCAGCCTGAGTGACAGATACTAAGCAAGCAAGAATGGGGTTCGTGTGTCTAGAGTGAAATGTGGGCACGTGGGTGCTAGGGTGCGGAGGTACAACATGGAACCAGACTTGTGGAGGATCCAGGTGGGCTGGAGCCTGGTTCCCATGGCAACCATGGTATAGCGGAATTGAAGCTGTGACACGCAGCATCAGGCAGAAGCTTAGCTTGTTCTTTCTGAAGGGAAATGCCAGAAAGGAGCGCTAAGTTGACTGGAGCCATCACCTCATGGACAGATATGGTTTTACACATAAAAGCAAGTCTACCAAGGTGAGATCCGGAAACCTGCAGATACCTAAGGGACAGCCCTGATGGGGAACATAAATCAGTCAATTTATCTCCTATGCTATAACACTAAGGCGCCAGGAGAGAAAACTGACAAAAAGGACTCAGGAAAGGACAGACACACACTCGTTAGAAGTCAATCCTAGGTGTTCTCTCTCTCTCTCTCTCTCTCTCTCTCTCTCTCTGTGGTGTGCATGTATATATATTCACATGTGTGTGAGCAGAAGTATCTGTAAGTGTGCATGTAGATTCACATGTGTGGGCAGATGTGTCTGTAAGCGTGCA
>JANHMN010000002.1:105400352-105458101 GCA_030674055.1 Rhabdomys pumilio | reverse complement strand
GGGGGGGCGGGAGGCAGGAGGCAAACAGTAATCAGTTTCTCCTCTTTGAGTGCAGTCACCATTCCCAGAAGCATATACTTTCTGTCTCTGTCCCTGACTAGGGGGCCTGCAGCTGTCACCAACTACCTGCTACCTGCCACCTGATGACCTCACCCAGGCTCTCTTCAGGAGCATAGTAGATGTGGGGTTCCAGAAGGGACAGCTGTCTCTTCTTTGTTCCTTCTCTGTTTCTCCCCTGAAAATCTGTCCTGTGTACCAGGGTGTCATCTCCTCCACAGCCCTGGGCCTCCATGGTCGGGAGCCGCTGGGGTAGTCACTTCCACAGACAGAGGAGTGTAAGCGGGACAAAGTCGAGAGACAGCCAGGTCAGCCTCTGTGATGGATACTGAACCCAGACTGTGTCAAGCTCCCAGGTGGAGAGTATCCTGAATTACTCTATAACAGCCCATGGGGACCAATGCCATCGTCTCCAGCAGATAAGAACACCAGGAATTGGATGGGGACACCAGTACAGCTGCTGCTGCCATCACACAGGATGTGGCTCCAGGTAGTGGCTGGCCACATTCCCATCTGCCTCTCCAGCCTTCTTCATTCCCATCAGGCACTTTGGTACCTGTTCGTTCACCTCAGGATGTCTTCACTCTTCTCAAGACTATCTAACATCATGACACCTCAGAGGTGGCCTCCCTGGGCCATGTCCTTTCAGGAGCTGTGGTCCCTGGAGGGAGGCAGAAGCCCAGCCCAGCCCATTCCTGGCTCTGCCGTGGAGGATGATCCCAGAGAGTGGGAGTGAGAAGAGAAGATGCCTTCTGCTCAGCACCCTGCCAGGCACTCCCAGCGCCCATGGAATGTGCAGAGGTATTTTAAAGATGCTGGAGCCAGCAGGGATTCAAGAATGGATGAGACTTTTCAGTATGATGGTACTGCTGGTACCTGCTGCTTTGGAGTGTCTTCAGGATGTAATAAGCAGGTCAAAGACCTCCAGTGCAGCTGAAGACATGGAGGCTCCATAGGGAAAGAGGGCCTTGGGAAGGCAAGTGGGGCATTGGGAGGGCACGTGGGGCCTTGGGAAGGCAGATGGGTCCTTGGGAGGGCAGATGGGTCCTTGGGAGGGCACGTGGGATCTTAGGCAGAGGCACATCACCACCACGTGTCCTAGCTGGAAGGCAAGTTGGCAGACACTGTGCCCACTTCTGGTCCCTCTGCCCCAGCTGTTTCCTAGATGGTTGTGGGACTGTGTCCTCCAGTCCTAGGTGGGTAGGACAGAGGAAGTTTCTTCACCATCTTGAAGATCTACAGTGGATTTAATGCCCCTCCCCAGTGATGCTGTAAAGTCCTAACTCTTGTACCCTATGGGTGTAACCCTTTGTAGAAATGAGGTTTTAGGTTTTTGGTTTTGTGCATGTTGGATCCCCTGGAATTGGCATTACAGATGGTTGTGAGCCACCATATGGGGTATCAAACTCAGGTCCTCTAACTACTAAGCCATCTATTTCTTTAGTTTCCAGAATCTTTATGTTTAGAGACCTGGGGTGTAGCCCAGTTAGCAGACGGCATGCATGAAGCCCTGGTTCCATTCCTCACACTGAATAAGTTGGATGTGGTGGTTTATGCCTTTAATGCAAGAGCTTGGGAGGCAGAGGAAAGACAGAAGAAGTTCTAGGTCATTCCCTGCTACAGGCTGAGTTCTGGGTCTGCCTGGGCTACCTGGTCTCAAAAAAAAAAAAAGAAAAAAAAAAAGATTTTGGGCTGGTGGAAGCTCATACCTTTGAATCTAGCACACAGGAGGTAGGACAGGAAGGACTGTACAGTGAGACCCTGTCTCAAAAAAGTATTTACATGAGGTCACACTGGAGGAGGGGCTGAGACAACATGACTTCTTCTAAGATGAGAGACAGAAACATACATGGGACTGAGAAGAGGATCATGGGATGACGGCAGCATAGAGAGCTGTAGCTGATGCCTCAGAGCATGAAGGATGCAGCCACCCCCACAAGTTAAGAGGCTGCTGGCTCCACCTATGTACTCGCTAGTCTTCTTGGGCAAGCTGTTACCCACTTGGGACTTTGGTGTTCTTCTCTGCTAAGTGGGTATGTTTCTCATCCCACTTTAGAGGCTTATGAGGACACTGAGTGCTGGCTCCAGGAATGTAGGGCCTCTAAATCACCCCAATACCTGAGCTCCTCCAGGCCTGTAAGAGACCAGACTCTGTCTCTGTTGTGTCCCCTGCCTCACATTGTCCCCTCAATCCATGCCCCCCAATGTGTATAGATTTCTACTTCAGGCATGTTCACCCCAGCACCCTACTCTGACGGATACCCCACCCTCCCTCATAGTACATTTTCAGGGGACAGGAATCTAGCCTTTTAGACTTCGGGAGAAGCCCTGGGAGAGCTTGAGGCTGGAGGGAGGGGGCCTCAGACTTCTCTACCACTGAAGAAATTCCCCAACCCAGCGTTGGACAAAAGGCAATGCCTGGTGGACCAAGTCCCAGTTGGTGGCCTCCAAGAGACACCAAGCAAGAGAAGAGTCCAGGCGCAGGTCAGGGTTCCCTTTTTTGGGATCTTTGCCCTCTTTTCCCTTTGATCAATGGCACTTAGCACTGTCTTCCCGCCAGGGACTGTCCCCTTGTCCTGTCCATTAAAACATTAAAACATACACACACACACACACACACACACACACACACACACACACGCTAAGAACCACACAGGAAGACCCTCCATTTGCATATCACTGTATTGTCACATGAAATGCATATCCCTAAGTGTCTGACTTGGAAACGACCTATTAGGTCACATAGAGTCCGGCCCCTGGGGGCCAAAGCGGCAGCAATGACCAGATACCATGGCAGGAACCTTCTGCAGGTCTTTCTGTGGAGCACCTGCCTTCCCCAGGCCTCAGGGCTGGGTGTTGGGAGAGGCTAGCTCACATCCCAGGCCCTCCTGCTCCTGGGCAGCAGCTTCCCAGATTCAATAGGTTCCTGGTGGGTCAATAGCTATTTCTGAAGAAAAGGCTCCTATGGTCAAGTAAATTTCGGAAGTGCTGAGCTAAACAAGACTTCAATGGCTGGGTTTTCTATAGGACACGTCAGTGTCTTTCCAATCTACGTTCTTGTGAACATCCACTGTGGGGCCAAGTTTGCAGGACTTCCCAAAATGCACTGGGACACAAAAGCCTTTCCCTCCGAAGTATCTTGCGGGCTGGGGCCCCAAGGCACCCTTTGGAACGTGCTACCCTAAGCTGTCAGTGACCACTGATAGACTGGCTCCTGTGTTGAATGAGTGGTGGGCGTACTTCCTCAAACTTTGTGCCATGGTGTGGTAGCACAGTACAGCTGCTACTGTCATGGTGACGAGGGGACAAGACTCTGCCCCTCCCACGGCCATCTTGTTCTTGTCTGTTGCCTTCAGACAAGGAATGGAGACTAAGCACGACTGCCGTGTGAGTCGTCCTGGCTGCCTCCAAGGATGCAGAGTCCAGTGAAATAGACAAAGACCTCACAGTATTAACAAACCAGCTCCCCTGGGTGGGGAAGTTGAGTCAGTCCGTCCCCACTGACCCACCGCTAGCCACCTCTCTGGGGCCAGTTCTGCCCAGAGCCCGGGTGGGGGTGGGTGGCAGCTCACCAGGCAGAGATAAGCATCTGGCAGGTGTTGGAGGACATCCATACGAGCTCCACCAGGCGGAACTGAAAGTAGCCGATGATGAAGCCTGAGATGACGTCTGTAATGTGGTGGCGTCCGATCATCACCCGAGACAAGCCCACGCAGAAGGCCCAGAGCACCAGCAGCACGCGCAACGGCACTGCCAGTACCAGGTGGCTCAGGAAGAACTTGGACACCATGGCAGCACGGCTCGCATGGCCGGCAGGGAAGGCATAGATGTCCATGGTGAGGTAGTCCAGGAGCCCAGGGCTGGTCTCATATGGGCCACGGCGCTTGATGAGCTTCTGTACTCCAGCCACTGTCATGATGTCCAAGAGCAGGGCTGTGGACAGAGCACAGAGGTCTGGGTGTCAGTGCCACCGGCTGACCAGGCGCTGGTCCCTAGCCCTCCTCCTCCCATTGGCTGACCAGGCTGTGGTCCCCTCCTCCTCCATTCGTTTCTCTTGGCTTCCGTGACCTCAGGGCACATTCCCACCCCACAGCCTTCGCACTGGCTGTTCCTACTTCTAGAACTTTCCCTTCTCTGGAGTATCTGCTTCCTTCAACAGAAATGCTACCCCTAGAACCTGTTTGTAGAAGCCACCGCCACCGCCATGGTGCCTTCGTCCTGATTCCATTTTCTTACCACCTAGCATATTAAACATTTTTTCTTCCTCCTCCCATACCTTTCACATGCGTGTGTGTATTTGCATGCAGAGGCCAGCAGTTAACAATGAATACTTTCTTTGATTGTTCTCTGCCTTATTTTTTGAGGCAGGAACTCTCGCTGAACCTGTAGCTAGGCTGACAGCTGGCAAGCCCTAAGAATCTTCTTGTCTCTGCCCTGTACATTGCGGGAACTGTAGGCAGGTGTCCATGGGCATGCCCATCTTCTTATGTGGGTACTGGGGATTTGAATTCAGGTCCTCAAGCTTGTGTGACAAGTGCTCTTACCAACTGAGCGATCTCTGCAGACCATCCTTGATCTCTGACATTTGATTTCAGTTATCAGTTATCAGTTATCAGTGATGGTGTCATGAGCAGCTAAGGGTTCCTGCAGGTTTCCAGGGCTGAGATATGGGGACCCAGGCTATAGAATTCTTTTCAAAGTATGTCATCGAAGGTTCCCCCATTCCCAGAGCACAGATTTTTATAAAGCTGAAATGCAATTCATAAACACACACTCCGCAGTGTGTGAATGCTGAAGCCAGTGGCATTTGTGAGGCCACAGTGCTGTGCACCCAGTGGAGCAGGCTAACTCTGAACTCAGAGATCTGCCTCTGCCCACCAAGTGCTGGGATCACAGGCATGTGTCCTACACCTGGCTTCTCTGTGACTCACACAGCACTCCACCTCACAGAAGACAACAAGGCCTTGGGGCATGGAGTATTCTCATTTGTTTCTCCTTCTTTCTGGAATGTTCTGCTCTTTCCCAACACACCATCTTTTCTCCACTGACCTCTTCAGGCCTCTGGGAAGCTTACCTTGTCCTCACAGACAGATTGGACCTGGGCTCTGTGTACTGTTGTGTAGTGGCTACTTCTCGTGAGGGTGAGCCTGTTTTGCCCTGAGGCTTGTCACTTGGCCCCACACAGGGTGGCAGTCTCCAAATATTAGTTGAATCACTGGAAACTTGGCTTGCAGGTTGGGCTCTTTTCCCATTTTAGTAGTTTGGGGGACACCTGAGGCTCCATCTCAGCTACCACCCCATTGTGTAGCTTCGGTGGGCTGCTCTGCCTGTTTGGGCCATCAGAGGGTGACACTATGCCAGGGCCCAGTTCCACGAGCTAGTCAGAGTGGCTTCTAGGCTGCCAGTGTGGGGCAAGGCAAACCATCCCCAGCCACAAGGAAGCCTGGAGTTCATACCTTTCAGCCCTGGGGTCAGGGCTGGTGTTAGACAGCTGCAGACAGACCAGCAGTGAGGTATTGTCACTGTGATGGCATGACTCAGGATAAGTCACCTAGCTTTTCCCATCTGGGAGGTGTAGATCATAGATACTATCTCTCTGAGGAGGGACAGTCTGTGCCTGCAAAGGTGACTAGCAGGCAAAGGACTTGGGAAGTCCTTGAACCTACAGCACTCTGTGCAAAGCAGGGAAGTCCCTGCCTAAAAAACCTGGTCCATCAGTGGGTTGGGTACAGTAGTGAGCATTATTGGAGGAAACCTTGCCAGATCCTGACTCTAAAACCCCTTGGTGTATGCCAATGGCTGGGCCCTCAGCCATTACTTTCATGGCAATAGGAAAGGCCAGAGCTGGGGTGCAGCTCAGTGGTAGAGAATGGGTTTGTCATATACAGGAACCTGGGTTCCATCTCCAGCATAGGAGAGGAGAGGGGGCAGGGATTTGATGATGGGTTAGATGTAGTTAACACACACCTTTTGTCTTAGCACTCTATAGGTTGAGGCAGGTGGATAATGAATTTGAGACCAGCCTGGGCTACATAATGAGACCTTGTCTCATATCGTTACAGCTATCGGCCTCCATACCCAAATTCTTGGGTATACTTGGTTCTGGAGATGGACAGGGGTGTGCCAGACCTGGGGCCAAACAGGCTGGCCAAGCTCCTAATGGCCAAGGAGGAGACAGAGCCACCAAATGTTTGCACAGAGCAGTGTTATTACAGCTTGTGTGCAAGCACCTCAGTAGGTAGTAGCTGTGTGTGTGTGTGTGGGGGGGGAGGGCAGTGAGAGGGCTGTGGAGCTGCCGTCTCAATGCATGGGATAGGACAACTCTCCCCACTTCCTCCGGTTGGCCAGCTCTGGGTGTGGGCTATCATTGTCCAGTAATCTGGAGCCAGAAATAAAAGCAAAGGCTGCCATCCCTCGAGACTCTGAGAACTCACTGGCCTCGGGTTTGCTAACCTACACCTCACTTATATCAGACTGGGGTAAGGTGTCTCCCAGTTGGGAGGAGGCTCAGGAGGAGAGCTGAAGAAAGCTGTCTGCCTTTGATTTGTGTGGGGTTTGGAAAGGTCAGTTTACTCCTTGGGCCTCCATGTACTGAGGTCCAGCAGGGCAGTGGCTGAGCACATAGGCTAAGAGACCAGATTCAAAGTGATGGCCTGCAGATGACATGAACTCTGCAGTCTCTTCCAAGCTCCTATCCCTTGTTCATACCACAGGGAGCAACATGGAGCCTGTTTTGACAGCTGGCCCCCTCAGGCAGTGAGAATCCCTAGGCCCAAAGCCAGAGACCAGAGAAGGGCTCTGCTGCCTCTCACATTCTTTGGGCCAGCAGTGTTCACCCACACAGCACCTTTCCCAAGGCAATCAGGAGCGGGTGCCCAAGCATTCTAGACAGGAGCACGGTTGTCCCTGAGGCCTCCCCGCTGGCTTTAGGGGTAATGAGGGCCTATCTTATCTCTCCAGCTCAGCAGTCCTCTGGGCCAGTGGCAGCCAGGAAACTAGAGGACTGAAAAACCCTAGATCAAGGCAGAGCCAGGCCTACTGGTGGCTGTGTATGTGTCAGGGAGGTACTTAGGGGGACCTCACATGGTCCCTTTGGGGCTTGGGCCATTATTGCTTTGAAGGTGGCCCCTGGGTGTGCCTCCGAGTTCTGGTTAAGGATGCTCACTGCAATGTGACTCAGAACCCTGCAGCTCATCCCTCTGCAGGGCTAGGGCAGTGACACAAGGGTGTGAGTGGGGGTGGGGTATTGGCGAGCAAGAAGCAGAGATAGGTCCTTAACTGACAGGAACAGGCTTGTGGGTTAAAGTCCCTTGCTGAGGGTGGCCTCTGCCTCTGATTCCCACTCTGGCTCTGGGAAGCTGAAGCCAGCACTCTATAGCTACTGCCAAGTGAATGTTAATAGGTTTGTGTTTCTGCAGGTATCTTGCTTACACCACCATACCCTCCTGGACCCCAAGTTTCTGATTTCTTAGAGCTGCCTCCTTGAGAAGAGATGGGGTATGCACCTGACTCCTGCTTAAGGATGCCCACTGCAGTGTGACTCAGAACCCTGAGAACCGTACAGTGACCCAATGCCCTTCAAGGCCAGACAGATACAACACACTGCACATGACTGAGTCTAGACAATGAGTGCCCAGCAGCCACCGCAGATGACAAGGCCACCGTGTATTTATAGCCACCAAGGGAGAGGTGCGGGGAGGGTACACTAAGGGAAAAGGCCAACTACAAGACAGGATTTACAGTTACGCCATAACATGAGTGATGGAAGTCTGTGTCTGCACAGATCGGCCTGCGAGGTGCCAGCCTGCCTGGTGTCAGGGCTTCTCGATGAGTGTGGGCAGGTGGGGGCGATGGATGGTGGATTTTATATTGTCTCTCTGAACTCATCTCCCCTGCCCCTCGAGCATGTAATTTGAATATATGGTCTTAAGGTTATTTTTGGCTGGGGATGTAGATTAGTGGAATGCCCTGCCTAGCACACATGAGCCCTGGGTTCAGTCCTCAGTACTGTACGTAAAACAGGTACAGTGGCACACCGCAGTAATCTTTCACTCAGGAAATGGAGGCGGGGGCGGGGGGGATTAGAAGTTCAAGGTCATGGCCTGGCTACATAGTGAGTTTAAGGCCAACCTGGGCTACACAAGGCCCTGCCCTCATCCCTAGTTAGTTTTACAAGATAGGAAATATCATAGAATCCCTGGCATGAGGGACTTGGAGCAGTTGAGTTTGTAGACACAGAAGCAGGGTTGGGTGTGCAGGGTTGGGAGTGACTGCAGTGGAGAGCTAGGGTTCATGGGGCAGACTTGCAATTCTGTAAGAACTTCTGGGGATGTACCATGGAGACATCTGTCACTGCACAGTAGTGTTTAATGCCAAAGAACAGTGTACTTTTAAAGGTTCAAATGACATTTTTATGATATATATATATATATATATATATATATATATATATATATATTTGCAAAAAGTTATTTTTAAAAAGTCAAAGCAACATTCTAAAGAGACATGATCTCCCTGGGGAGCATTTCTGAAGCAGACAGGTTGGGTGGGACACAGTGGGAGGCTGGGATGGGCCTGGTCTTTGGCTTTGAGTGCCCTGCTCTGTTGTCTCTAGGAGCACGTGCGTGTGTGTCGGTGACTGTGGGTGTGCACATGCTCAGTTAGCAGCTCTCCTATCTCTTGTGAGTCCCCTCCACCCCCACACCCACCATGCCAGCCTGCTGTTGGGTGGGGCCTAGTTTGTCCTCCAATCTCCTGACTCAAGTGGCTCTTCACAGTGGACATCCCAGAGTCTCTGCTTTCTCGCCTGAGGAATTCACACACAAAGCTGGCTCCAGGGAGACCATTAGAACCTGGGCACAAAGCTCTAGGGTACCAGCTCAGCTGAGTGGCTTGTGTTACTGGGAGCAAGTCCCAGAATGATCCTACTGGTTGTGTGAATGCCCTAGAGAGACCCGCCTTGCCCTGTATGGTGAATTCCTTTCTATCACATGTCAGAACCCTGACCCAGATTTGGGGTGACCAAAGACCCCCCCCAGGAGCCTGGGTGCCACATAGTACCCCTAAGATGATATAAACTGGGGGCCTACCTTTGGAGACAGAAGTGTACCTGACTGAGGATTTGAGATTAGCCTAAATAGCCTTCAGTCAGACAAGGAACATAGTCTCTTGAGAAGTTGTCCCTTAAGTTGTCCCTAAGAGCACGAGCTGGTGGGCAGGAGGTAAGAGAGTGACAGACATATCTTCTGCAGAGTTGCCTGAGTGGGAAGCTCCAGGCTGAAGAGGCTTCTGCCTCTTTTCTCAGCATAAAAGGACATGGGGGTGGGGATGAGAACTGTAAATAAGGACCATACAGCCAAGCAGACTCCTGAGAACAGAGGCCACAGGAATCAGACACAACAGGGACACATGCTGTGTGTCGGTATTTGCAGGGAGATAGTCAGAGGCATGGTGCTTCTTGGGGAGGGACTAAAAGTCAGGCCCACTTTCTTACTGACCTATCTTCTGTGGAACACAAGGTGACATCAAGATCACCGTAGCCTTTGACCCAAAGAACTTCTTACAGGACATGCGCCCAGCAAGTGTCTGCTCAATCAGCCTAAAGCTACTGCAGGGGCTAATCACTGTAGCTGAGGATCAGTCTCTCGAATTTCTGCTTAATCCTATTCATTTTTGTCTTTTAAAACTTCCCTCTGGAAGCTTCAGGGATGGCTCAGATGGTAAAGCACCTGCCGTACATGATCTGAGTTCAGTCTCCAGCACACCCATAAAAACCAGATGTGGCAGTGTGCCTCTGTAACCTGACAACAGGGGATGGAAGTGGGGGGATCCTGGGAGCTCACTGGCCTGCCAGATTAACAAAATCAATGACTGATTTCTTTTCTTTTCTTTTTTTTTTTTTTTTGGATTTTTCAAGACAGGGTTTCTCTGTGTAGCCCTGGCTGTCCTGGAACTCACTCTGTAGACCAGGCTGGCCTCGAACTCAGAAATCCGCCTGCCTCTGCCTCCCAAGTGCTGAGATTAAAGGCGTGTGCCACCACCACCCGGTCAATGGCTGATTTCAAAACAGTGAGATGCAGGGCAGCTGAGAAAGATACCAGAGAGGTCTCTATAACACAGACATGCACCCATGCACGCACCCATGCACACACCCATTGCACACACCCATGCATGCACCCATGCACGCACACTTGCACACAACACAGGCACACACACACACAGGCACGCACCCATGCACGCACGCCTGCACACGTCCATTGCACACACCCATTGCACACACCCATGCATGCACCCATGCATGCACACCTGTACACATGCACATTTGGGAGGGAAGGATGATTAGCTTGAGGCTAGCCTGGGCTATCGTGTGTGATACTGTCTCAAACAAACAAGGGTGGGTCCTGTAGGCACATAACTGTAACCCAGCACTTGGGACCCAGATACACACTGAGTGTGAGGCCACTCCGGGTGACATAAGATCCTGTTTCTTTTTTTTTTTTGTTTGTTTTTTTTGTTTTGTTTTGTTTTGTTTTGCTTTTCGAGACAGGGTTTCTCTGTGTAGCCTTGGCTGTCCTGGAACTCACTCGGTAGACCAGGCTGGCCTCGACCTCAGAAATCCACCTGCCTCTGCCTCCCAAGTGCTGGGATTAAAGGCATGCGCCACCACCGCCCGGCGCCACCACCGCCCGGCAAGATCCTGTTTCAAAAGTTCCAAACAAATATCATGAACAAAAACAGCCCAACAAATAATAAGTGCTGGTCATGGGGAAACTCATTTGTATGCTAGCCTAAAACAAAACAAAATGATAATAACAGCAACAATAAAGTGTTAGGAGGGTGTAGAGAGACTGGAATGCTTGCATGTGGCCAGGGGAAGGAAGATGTTCAACACAGTGAAAAATATAGGCGGTTCTTCCCACCCGTAAACAGTGACCCAACATCTCCTTCTGAGCAGCCAAATGAGCCAGGAGTGGGGCCTGAGATGCACATCCATTCACAACGTCCAAGAGTGGAGTTTCACTCCATTTGCATACAATGTGATACTACCCAGCCGGGAAAAGAAAGTCAGGCTGTTGAAATTGCTTAGACAAGAAAAGCTCCAAGCCTGATGCCCTGAGTTCGATTCCCAGGACCCACGTTACCACAGATTATACTCTGACCACCACACATGCACTGTGGCACATGCTGCAGCCCCTCAAATAAATGCTAATGAAAAATTTTTAAAAGAAAGACGAGATTGACATGTCAGAACAAACCCTAAGGACTTTACACTACGTGAAACGAGCTGGTCACAGAAAGACGAATGCTGTGGAAATCCGTGCATAGGAAGCCACTCAGAGACAGGAAAGAGATGGCTGCTGCCAAGGGCTGGAGGTGAGGGATGGGTACGGAGTTGTGTGTAACAGAGACAGAGCTGGGGCACGTGAAAAGGTCCTGCTGGTCGGTGATACTGACAATTTCACAGAGATGAAGACATGCTTCAGGCATTGAATTGTCCAACCACAACATACCAAAATGATGTCACACACACACACACACACACACAGATAAAATAAATAAGTGTAAGTGTGTATGTATGGGTGTGTGTGTGTGTGTGTGTAAATACACACATAAATACATTTTGATTTGGTTTAGTTTTTTGAGACAGAGTTTTCTCTGGGTAACCCTGGTTGTCTTGGAACGCACTCTACAGACCAGGCTGGCCTCAAACTCATAAAGATCAGCCGACCTCTGCCTCCTTAGTGCTGGGATTAAAGATGTGAGCTACCACAACACGGCAATAAAAAAAAGTTTAAATATCATATTTGGGGCTGGGGAGAGGGGGTGATGGGAAAAAGGAGGTCCTGAGTGCAGAGCTGCAAAGCCATGTAAAAGCCAGGCATGATGGTGAGCACCGGTACTTTCAGCACCGGTGTGGCAGAGACAGGTCTCCAGTGCACTGAGCTCACTAGCAGGAGTCTAGCCTAGCCTTGAGTTTTAGGTTAGGGAGACTGTTTCAAAGAATGAGAAAGGGACAGGCCACGGTGGTGCACACCTTTAATCCCAGCACTTCAGAGGCAGAGGTGGGCTGATCTCTGAGTTTGAGGCCAGCCTGGTCTACAGTACAGCCAACCACGGATGCATAGAGAAACCCTGCCTTGGAAATAAATAAATGCATAAATAAACAGAACGAGGAGGCAGAGGAGGGGAGGTGACCCCTGAGAAACAGCACTGGAGGTTGTCCTCTGACCTCTTCAGGTGCACTTGAGTGGTGGCTTTCATAAGATGGCTCCATATGGTCATAGACTTGAATGCTTAGGGAGTGGCACTATTTGAAAGGCTTAGGAGGTGTGGCCTTGTAGGAGGAAGGGTGCCACTGGGGTGGCCTCTGAGGTTTAAAAAGCCCAAGCCAAGCCCAGAGTCTCTCTCTTCCTGCTGCCTGGGGATGCAAAATCCTCTTATTCCTGTCTGCCTCCTGCCATGAGGACAGTGGATTAAACCTCTGACACTGTAAGCCAGCCCCAGTGAAATGCTTTCCTTTATAAGAGCTGCTGTGGTCACGGTGTCTCTTCACAGCGACAGGACAGTGACTCAGACACCTGCACACACAATGTCATGTTCATAGTCAGGCAAGCCTCACTAAAGGACTCAGGTCAGGGGTTGGAGAGATGGCTTAACAGTTAAAAGCACTCGATGCTTTTCCAGAGGACCTGGATTCAATTCCCAGCACCCCCATGTGGTGGCCCACAATTGTCTGTAACTCTAGTTCCAGGGGATCTGATGCTGTCACACAGAAAATCAAGCAAGCAAAACACCAATGTACATAAAATAAAAATAAATTTTAAAAATGAGGATTTGGATCATGGTAACGGGCATGTGCTACTTTCCACCTGGACAGGCTCTCAAGGAAAGGACAGACAGTAAGCAGGGATGGGCCCACGCACCCATCACCTGACTCACTGTAGAGTCATCCATCCAAGTCAGGTGCTTAGCAAAGGTGTTGGTGTTACTGCCCTGGCATCTAGGACACAGAAGGGACCTGGTGGGAGGTGGGCCTAGTGATGGTGACAAAGCTACCATTGGATAGCCATGGCCACCTAAGTGCTCCCAGACTTAGCATATGCCAAACCCTCCATGGTAAGATGCTTTCTTCAAGTGTCCTAACAACCCATTTGACAGATGAGAAAACTGAGGCTCCAAGAGGTGAAGGCACTTGCCTGTGGCCATAGCAGGCCCTAAGGTATGTGCCCAGGTCTAACTGATTCTAAGCTTTCCTCAGCTGCTAAGTTGCTCTGACTAAGTTCTCTGGAGTCTAGGGCAGAAGGCAGGGAAGGTATAATTCTGGGGATTGTTTTGCCCTTCTGAGACCCAGGTCTCATTTTCTTCCTTTTCCATTCTGCTCCTTAAGGTCCTGGTTGTAGGCATGAGACCTCATCTCTCAGCCTAGAGTGTTCCCCGGGCATTGGTCAGGTGCCCTATGCTCTAAGCCGGGGCTGAGCTGGACAGACGCCTCCAGGCACTGCAGTTCTTGCTATAGTGACATCAGCCACTGGGCTTCACCAGGTCCCTTCAAATCTCCACCACAGACCTGTAGCTCCAGAGGTGGGAATTGACTAAATCAAGTCTTCACAGTAAGTAAGGGCCAGAGTTGGCAAATACAGTCCAGGGCTGACAGTACCCCAGGGCATCAGAAGGCTATTTAAGAGACAGGTTTGCTGTTCAGTGAATAATGGCTGTCCCCGAATGGAGGAGGTGACTGGGGTCCTTTCTAGCAGGTGAGGCTTGGATGGTGGGGCCAAGACTTACCTTGCTATTTTGTTGGTCTTGGTTTCTTTGAGACAGGGTCTCACCTTGTCTTTGAGACAAGGCTGGCCTGGAACTCAAAGAAATCCGCCTGCCTCTGCCTCCCAAGTGCTAGGATTAAAGGCGTGAGCACCACCAAACCTGGCTGTGTCACAAGCTTTTCACCCCAACACTCAAAAGGCAGAGGCAGGAAGATCTCTGTGAGCGTGAGGCCTGTCTGATCTATAGAGTGAATTTCAGGACAGCAAAAGGTACACGGAGAAACTTTGTCTCAAACAAAACAAAACAAAAACCAACCACCACCACCACCACCACCAACAACAACAACAACAAAAAAGCCCAGCCTATTGCTGTTTTGAGAAGTGTCTAATGTAGCTCAGGTTAGCCTCAAACTATGTAACCAACTGTAATGGTTTGCTTAACCCAGGGAGTGGCACTATTAGAAGGTGTGGCCCTGTTGGAGTAGGTGTGTCACTGTGGGTGTGAGCTTTAAGACCCTCATTCTAGCTGCCTGGAAGCCAGTATCCTGCTAGCAGCCTTCAGATGAAGGCGTAGGACCCTCAGCTCCTCCTGCACTATGCCTGCCTGGGTGCTGCCATGTCCCTGCCTTGATGATAGTGGACTGAACCTCTGAACCTGTAAGCCAGCCCCAATTAAATGTTGCCTTGGTCATGGTGTCTCTTCGAAGCAGTAAAACCCTAACTAAGACACCAACAGTGGCTTTGAACATCTGATCTTCCTGCCTCTATCTCCTGAGTGCTAGGATCCGGGGACAAGCCACCACGGCAGGTTGATGAGCGGAGGGAGCATGGGACCCATGGCTTTGCGCATGCTACATAAAAAGCTGAGCCCCAGCTAAACACCGAGTTTTCCGTCACATTCTTTTCCTACTAAGCTAAAGTGCTAGACACTACACTCCATGGAGGCACTGTGGCCCCAGAGCTACCCTGTCTGCTCCACACAGTTTGTGCAAGGGGCCACTCCTGTGATAGTGACATGTAGACCCACGGTGACAGAGAGGGCTTGGCTCCTGGACCAACCATGGTGAGCAAGTCACTGATCCTCCTAAGCATCAGTGTTCCCTTCTGTACAATGGGCACAGTGACATTGCCTTTCCACAGTCACAAGGAAGGCATACCATGTCATAAAACGGGCACGTGTACGGCATGGCATTTGATCTGTAACAAAGTTCAGTAACGGATGTTCTTAAACATTCAAACGCCACTGCTGCTCTTATTCAAGAGGGGGGCACCTTGAATCGCCCTTTCAAATGTGGTTGTGCCCACAACAGCTGGTTGCTGGAAGGGCCTAGAAACACAGTTCTAATAAGTGACTCACAAAGCTTCCACATCTGGGGCAGAGAAGTGTTTGTAGAACATCCTTCGTGAGACTGGATTAAGGTGTGGCTATTTCACTTGGTCAGCAACTGCTTGCATTCACTTTCACCACAGGGAGCTCACCCCCTTTGGGAGTGGCTGTTCACGGGAGGACTGAGACCTGCCCTCTTCTCTGAGCCTTACTTTGTAGGGATCACTGAACAGCCAGAGGTTAGACCTCCCTCCACCTCCTCAGGGTTCTGCGGAGCAAGACTGGTGTACTCAGTGCTAACCCAGTCTCCATCACTGCACATCCTGGGGCAATTTCTTGCCCCGCCCTCTGGGGAGGTGTGGGGGGTGTTATGGTGCTGGTTAGACAGGACAGCATGGCCCCTAGTAAATGCTCATTACACAGTTGCCACCATTAGCACAGGGAGAAGGCAGGAAGGGGCAGATAGGGTTGGGGGCAACACTTTCCTACCCCATCCACCCACATGAGGGGACCTGACTCTTCACGCAGGCTTCCTGAGTCTCAACCCTCAGTGAATCTATCTTGGACATAGGGGAAACCAGAACAGGTTCTGTTCTAGACACTTCTATTCCAGCACCTCGGCCACCTGTTCTCTCAGGGACTCTCCCTCCCCCTACAGCCCTGAATTGGGCCCTACAAGGCAGTGGTTTGTAAGACAGTTGGGACTGTTAGAAACTCCAGGCCCTGAGGTTGCCTAAGCTGTTTGATTTACTGGGACCTCAGTTTTCTAATCTGTCAGATGGGAGTGTCAGGGACGAGCTGGGAGAAAACAGTAACATAAAGTTGATGGTTCAGGCATGAGAGCAAGGACCTTGGATGGGGGCAGACCCGGCCACCTGCTCATCAAGACTGTGATAACTTTTCCCTTCCATGTTGAACCCACCTAACCTGGGCTCCAGGTGCTTTGAGAGCGGATGTAGAGGCACCCAGGTTTTCACTGAAACTCTCTCTAGAACTGGAGGAGCTGGCTTTGTCTGTGTTTCCCAGGGATGAGCAAAGGCTCTCCGAGGACCCTAGGGACCAGGATGTGCCAGGAGGATGAGTGGGGTGGGGGCTGGGTACCATTTCCAGGTAGAAGAGATGGCTTGCCTTTCACATGGTTACCACATGGCAACTGGCACACGGCAGTGCTAGTCTGGAGGGCTAGTGGCAATGACTTTGGCAAAGGAAACTGACAACCAGGCTCCTTTCTCCAGAGACATCCCAGGGGGAGGAGCGGGCTAGTGCTCCAAGAGGCTCAGAGTGGGTAATAGGAAACCTTAGGTGGGTCCCTTGAACCTTTAGACTCTAGAAGAATCCTGGGCACTTTGTAGGGTCTCTAACTGAGCATGAAGGAGGGGACAGTTTGGAGTCAGCTCAGTACGGTCTGTAACTGGTTAGGAATAATGACCTGACAAAGACAACATCGCACTAGGTCACTCAGCAGAGCCCCCAAGTTCATCCCTCTGCCTCTCTGTACTCTGCCCTGGACAGAGAATTGGTCCCCAGAGATGCCTGTTGGCTTCTGTATACTCCAGCCCCCCACCCCCAATTTGCAGGGGGCCCTTGTCTCCCCACACCAGAGGCTTGTCCATTTCTGGGGCACCCTTTCTTCCTAGCCTCATTACATGAGTTCCTTGGTTTCTCACAGAGCCTGCTGATCCTGCAAGGGGTTGGGCCAGTTCCCAGAAGGCCTGGTGGGCCGGGTGACAGACAGGTGGCCAGCAGGTACACTCACCCAGCAGGTACACTCACCCAGCAGGTACACTCACCCAGCGGGTACACTCACCCAGCGGGTACACTCACCCAGCGGGTACACTCACCCAGCAGTAGGTTCATGAGCACCTCTTGGCCGGCCAGGGTGCTGCTTCTCACCAGGCAGAGAATGGTGCCCCCGATCCAAGGAATGCCATGGCCTGTGATGCCAATGAGCTTGACCATGGAGCGGGCACTGGCCCAGGATGCAGCTCGGCCGGCACACACCCCCAGTCGCTTGGACATGCAGATGTCAATAGCCAGCAGGGAGTTGAAGGCGATGCCCTTGAATGAGGGGTTCAGCTGCATGCAGTCCTCCTCCGGCAGCTGCTGTGACTGGCGACGCTCCCGGGCCCCGTCGCTGGAGGGTGGGGGCTGTGTTGAGGGCCCCGAGGCCTTCCTACCCGAGCTTCTGGGCTCCTGGGTCCCCTTGGGGGGCTGGTTCAGGGACAGAAACTCAGCCCGGTTGAGGACATTGTTGCGATCCCTGGCACGGGCCCGGCTCTGGGAAGCTGGCATGGTGACCTCACTTACTATGAGAAGGCCAGTACCAGCCCAGTTCCAAGGGCCTTCTCCCAGAAGACAGGAGCCGCCACCTTCTCTGTAGCAGCTGTTAAATATAGAGAGGAGAGTTGCACATGGCTATTTACCTCCAGCTGCCACCCGGCTCCGAGGAGGACGTCAATGACAGCTGGGCAGCCAATAGAGCCCACCCTTAAGGGGCCAGCGCCAATAGAGCCACGGAGAGGAGATGAGTCCACAGCAGAGGCCTGGCTGCCTGGGGCTTGGGCTATTTAAATCTGCCAATGGCTGGTCCTTGGGCTCTGAAGAACTCTGGGAAATGTAGTCCATTGTTCTTGAGTCAGCCTTTGCTTCCCTCTCTGGTCTCTGGCCCTGGCAGAAATGGACCCTAAATTAACACCAGCTTTTTCCAGCTGCACTTTGTCCAGGGCAGATCCTTCTTAGCCAGGCCCTCCTGTTCACCTGACTGAGCAGTGGGTAGTCCCACTTAGTCCCAGGGGCTGTAGGGAGTTTTTGATGTCACTGAGAGCACCCTATGTTGGGTCTCTAGGGCCAGGTCAACTATCCCCTTAGTTAGACCACTAAGTTTTGATTCTTTTCTCCTTCTCCTCCTCCTCCTCTTCCTTCCTTCTCCTTCTCTATTCTCCTTCTCTCTTCCTTCTCCTTCCTTCTCCTTCTCCTTCTCCTTCTCCTTCTCCTTCTCCTTCCTTCTTCTCCTTCTCCTTCTCCTTCTCCTTCTCCTCCTTCTCCTTCTCCTTCTCCTTCTCCTTCTCCTTCTTCTCCTTCTCCTTCTTCTTCTCCTTCTCCTCCTCCTCCTCCTCTTCTTCCTCCTCCTCCTTTTCTCCTTCTCCTCCTCCTCCTTTTCTCCTTCTCCTCCTTCTCCTTTTCTCCTTCTCCTCCTTCTCCTTTTCTTTCTTCTCCTCCTCCTCCTTCTCCTTCCTCCTCCTCCTCCTTCTTCTTTCTTCTTTCTTCCTTCTTCCTCTTCTTCTTCTCTTCCTCCTCCTCTTCCTCCTTCTTCCTCTTCTCCCTCTTTTAAACTACAGTGTTGAGTTTGCTGTTGTGAACTATGGTACATTCAAATGGCTGATTGTGAAACTAGCCTTCCGTTAAAGAGATGGGTAATTATTTGGGAAGAGATCTGCCTCTTGGAGGTTGTCCCTGGTACTTGAGCCGAGCAAAGGACACAAGTACCCATATGTAGCCACTGAGCTCTTGGCTCTGTATAGGAGTGGGTGATACTACAGAATGAGGTTGTCCTGTCCACAGCCATCAGGAAGACTAAGGTTCCCTACATACTAAGCAAATGACATACACACAACCCCACCTGTGTAGAGGCCTTGCAGGACCCAAGCCTGGATGGCTTGGCTCATGAAGGAAACATACACACGAGAAGCTGTGGAGGGCCTTCCTGTAGAAAGTATGAAGCATCAGTTGCTGGTACATGGAAAAGGAGAGAAGACAGATTATCCCAGAGGGTCCCAGAGGGTAGCCAGAGAGGCCCTGCTGAGCATGTGAGGGTTGAGGAAGGCTTCCCACAGTTCCCTGGGTGGCATCTGGAACTCTAGTGTCCATAGTCCATTTCAAGCTACCTGGCCCTAGGCTGTTGATGGTAAGATGCTCAGGGGGTTGGCTGGAGAGTAAGAAGTGACTGCCTTGGACTCATCACATTGGGATCATGATTTGTCTGTCTGCCCGGCTCAGCTCAAGACCCAGAGCCTATTCGGGAAGACCCAGGACCACCCCAGAGCATCCTAACGACAAGAAGCCAACTCAGGTTCTGCTGTCTTTGGCCACAACAGACCAGCCTACAGGCTCCAGAGTCAGGGACTCTCACATCCAGCTCGTATCAGCTGGAAGGTCTCGCTTAGCCTGTCTCTTTCCTAAACCTTAGTGTGTCTACCTGTGACACAGACGTCATAGTGCCCACTTCTTATGCTTGGGGAAGGTGCTCAAGTAGAAGTTTATAAAAATGCTGAGCAATTGTTCTGCTCACAGTGTACTGTGGGACTCCATGTGACATGGAACAAAATCCTCTTTCCTTCAGAAGGACCCAGCCCATGGCCTGACTTTGTCCCATTCTTGGCTGAGGTGAGGCCAGTATCCAAGAGCCCTTGATGTGAGGCTCTTGCAAATCCCAGTTGCAAGCAGCTGAGATAGACTAGGCAGGGACCACCCTATGCCTCCTCTTCTAGTGTTCAATTCAGACCAAGCACGGGGTGGGAGAGCCAGACCACATCATATCTTCCCTCTTGGGTTTGGCAACAAGGCATGAGCTCCCTCATTCTGCACTTCAGACAATTTCTTCTGACTGATCTGGAGAACGAACAATAACAGACATACTTTTGGTTTTGAATAAATGAGTTTATCAAGTATTAAAACAAGTCAAAGAAAAAGAATAAATAGTAAATTGCAGAGAAAGAGAAGGAGAGGTTTGAATGAGGTGTCTCTCAAAGTCTCAAATATCTGAATACTTGGTGCCCAGTTGGTGGCACTATTAAGGATGATTAGGTAGCCTTATTGGGGGTAGGCCACCTGGCTTTGAGAGTTTAAAGATTCATGCCATCTTGAGTCCACTCTCTTTGTGCTTCAAGATGTGAGCCTGCATCTTCCTGCTACTGCCACCAGGTCTTTGCTCTGCCATCATGGACTCTGACCCTGGGAACTGTAAACCCAAATAAACACTCCTATACGTATCCTTGGCCATGGCGTTTTATCACAGTGATAGAATAACTAAGATAGGAATATATATACTATATATATATTTGAAGATGGACAGAGACAGATAGGCAGATAGACAGACAGATTGGCAGATAGACGGATGGATGGATGGATGGATGGATGGATGGATGGATGGATAGATGAATGGATGAGTGGGAGGGCAGATAGATAGATAGATAGATACATAGATACATAGATAGATACATAGATAGATACATAGACAGATAGGCAGATGGACAGATGGACGGATGGATGGATGAATGGATGGATGGATGGATAGGATGGATGGATGGATAAATAGGCAGGCAGGCATGCAGACAGACAGACAGGCAGGCAGGCATGTAGGCAGCCAGCCAGCCAGATAGATAGTCAAATAGATAGGCAGATAGATGGATGAATGGATAGATAGATAGATAGATAGATAGATAGATAGATAGATAGAAGGATAGATAGATAGGCAGACAGACAGATAGGCAGATTGACAGATGACAAACATTGTCACATTAGGTGCTGAAGGCATCCATCAGAAATTAACTGAGGAAGCCCCTCTGAGGCAGTCAGCTGGTGTTCCCAGGAGAGTGGGTTCTGGGTAGACAAGAGTGAGGCTTCCAAGTAAGAAAAGAAATGACAACAGAGATGACATCATCAAACTGGCCACTTACAACATTAGTAGGAACCTGCTAGGGAAGCTAAGGCAGTCAGCTGGAGCTCCTCACCGAACTTCCTCTCTGTGGGTGACTGCAGGCTTCCTCTCTGTGGGTGACTGCAGGTGCCTTTGCATCGGTTAAATAATAGCAACATCTCTTGGTAATAGTTCACTCTGCTGTTCTGAAGGACATGATTTAACTTTCATTTGAGACAAGGTTTCACTATGTGGACCATGCTGGTCTTAAACTCAGAGATCCATCAGTCTCTGCCTCCCGAGGTCAGAGATTAAATGCGTGTGCCACCCTGCCTAGCACCGTTTCTATTCTTCAGCTGTTTTGCTGTCTCCTTCCCTTACTGTTACAGGGTCACCCATCACTAGACAAGGGGTTTGGAGGAAATTTTGAAACAAAAATACTTAGGTCTGAAACGGAGAGGGGGTATGCTCCTTCCAATGCCAGCTTCAGGTAACTAGAACAACTTAAAAAAATTACCGTTATGGTGTACATTGCACAGGTGGACCCTATGTCCTGAGCGGGAGAGTCGAATGTGTGGCCTTCAGTCAGTATATTGAAACTGAGATGAATGTATCCAGTCAGGAACTGAAAAGAAGCAAGACCCAGACTGCTAAGTAGTCCTCATTGTGGGGACATTGGAGCTTTTGGGCTCAGATTCTTCAGTCCATGGGGGCCTGGAAATGTTTGATCAATTCTCTGCCAGGAAAGTCACCTTACCCTCCAGGGTGGGGCCATGACCTGGGCTGGCTTCAGCAGGGGCTGAGGAGCCCAGGCAGCCAGGACTATTAATACCCAGGGCTGTGTCAGCACTTTATGCTGGCTGGAGTGGTTGGTTAAGTTCTGCAGAGGACATGGGGTCCAATTTAGCTCTAGTGCCTGTCAGTGGTTAAAACAGACTATGGAGAGCAACTGCCCCAGGTTCAATCCCTGGCTTAGCCAATGACCACATGCAAACCTTTCTATCCAGCCAGGACTCTGAAAAGGCTCACCCAGCACAAGGGGCTCTGCTCTTTCCCTGTGACCAGGACCTGCTACTCCTCTGTTTGCTGGGAGATCTCTGGTTACTTCTACTCCACAAACTCTTACCAGCACCTACCCGGCCACAAAATCCAATTTCTCAAGAGTCTTGGTTGGCATTCTGTCAGTTATTCAGACAATGCTTTTATTGATCTCTTCTGACCATTTAGCTGAAGAGCCAGGACACAGATTCTTGAAATAATGAGCTATATAAAAGACAGTAAGATGTCATCAATAACTTTTGTTTGTTTGTTTTTCGAGACAGGGTTTCTCTGTGTAGCTCTGGCTGTCTTGACCAAACTGGCCTCGAATTCACAGAGATTCTCCTGCCTCTGCCTCCCAAGTGCTGGGATCAAAGCTGTGTGCCACCACTGCCAGACAAAAGGTTAGCCTTTACTGCAATAAACTTAATTATTACAGATGACAATTATAATTCTATCACTTGAAAACTAACACGCTAGCACAGGTATCGCCTTAAAGAGAGATCCTTTCTAATTTCCAATTATTATAGCATTTCATATCCACCAGTTATTTTTAATCATCAGGCAAAAAAAAATACCCCAAATGATATCCATGTATATCATATCTATTTGCATATATAACTATACATTTGAGATATGATCACCTTTTACAGCCTTTTAGAATATAACATCTTTTTCACTTAATAATATAAACTTGACCACTTTTCTATGACAATCAACTTCATTTTTATTTGTTTGTTTGTTTAATGTGTGTGTGTGTGTGTGTGTGTGTGTGTGTGTGTGTTGTCTGCATGTGTGCCTAGTGCCTTTAGAGGTCAGAAGAGAGTGTCAGGACCCCTCAGAAGGTTGTGAGCTGTTCTGTGGGTACTGGAAGTTGAACCTGGATCCTCTGAAGGCACAGCAAGTGCTCTAACCACTGAACCCTCTCTCCAGGCCCCGATTATCTTCCAATAAGTGTCTGACATTTTGCCACATAGAAGAGTCATCACTTACATAAGAGTGCTTCCATCATTCTTGCTTTTATTTAGTAGTTACTGTATTCAAAAACACACAGCAACAACCCAGGCTAGTCCACCAAACCCTGCAGGGATGCCACCCCAATATCCTGTTTTGCTTGCATTTGTTTATAGTCTGTTCTGAAATGCAGGAGTATGTCTGTGAGTATGTTTCTCAGGGCCAGAGCTAAGACTTAAGCCTCTGGTCTCACACACTCTTGGCTCAAGAGATGTGTTTCTCCCTACAAGTGCCCTATATCATCTGGTTCTCCTGCTTATGTGGTCTCACATGTCACATTCTGAGTCCTACTGTGTGCAAGGATCCACAGAACATACAAAGGAAATATGCCACAGCCCTAGCTCCACAGATGGCCTGGCTCCCCTGAGGCATCGCCTCCCTGGCATGTCCCCAAGCTTTGCTTCATGCACTAGAGACTGTGGAGACCTGGGATGGGAGCTAAGTGTGTTTGACCCAGGTACTAAGGTTCTGATCCGGGCCTTGGGTGTTGCATAATGAAGCTTTTCTTGGGGAGGTACAACGCACACAACTACCGCCCCAGACAGGGAACCCACAGCAGACCAAAGTACAGATATTACCAAACCAACTTAGTGAGCTATGAGTTTTATTGGGGTTATCTACAGGAATATGAATATGAAATATGGGAAAGAAGATGGGAACCTGGGGTGCCTGCAGGCGATTCAACAGGTTGGAGAGAGTTCTTTCCAAGTGACTCAGTCGATCTAAATCTCTTCCAGGTAGCTGGTCTGGTCTCGGAGTCTTCTTAGCAGCTTTGCTTGTCTGAGACTCTTTGCAGCTTTATTGCTTACTCTAGCAGGGAGGAGCCTACTGAATCTGGTCTGTTTCAGGGACTTCCTGAAGTTGCCTTGAGTTGTTACCTACCCGCTTAAGGAGCTTCCTTGTGATGGAATGTCTTAATCTTGGAGGAGACTGTTACACAGCACAGTCCTTGACCATGTGATCACACTACTCCTCTTTCTCTCAAGAGCAGGAGTTTCTGGCAGCTGCAACAATTTGCTGTCTTGAATGTTTGGAATAAACCAAATGCTGCTATTAACAAGCACGGTTACCATAAGCATGTTCTGAATACTTGTTTGTATGACTCTGGCCTTGGGTATTTCACCTGCCCCAGCCATCTGGGCCTAAACAGACATACACTCTGACCCAGTCACATCAAGGAGAAAATCAAGCTCAGAAGCAAAGGAACTCACCACGCAGGCCCCTAAGTGAGTCAGCCAGTAGGATGCTCTGGGATTCAAACCTCTCCCTGTCTTCTGACATTCTTCAGGATTTTTGTTTGTTTACTAAAATCTGTGACAATTCTTAACACCCTGTGTACTACTTACTCCTTAATGTTCTCCTAGCAAAGTGGCAGTCCCTGGGTGCCGCTGTTGTTGCCTGTTCACACGCGCCAGGCAGGCTCTGGCACACATTAGGCATCCAGGGAACACTGAACGGAAGACTTGAGTTCAGAACCTGGTTCTAAGAAATTGCACACCTGCCTATCACAGCCCAAAGGCCATCAGAAGGCTGCTCTAAGAGACAGCAGAAGAGAAAGGAGGGTGGGCTAGAGTCTGGAAGGGCGACCGTTCCCTGGCCAGTAGCACCCCTATCCGCCCCCAGCACCACGGGAAGCAGCTTTCATCACCGCCTCCATCGCTGGCGCGCGCCAGGGATCACTTTCCCGGTTCACATTTCTAAGACTGCTGCTGGGTTATTTTGGTCGGGAAATCTGATCCTTCGCTCGGTTTATTTTAGCACCTTGGAGAACTCTCAGTGCCGCACCGGATCCGAGGCCGCGCCCAGCCTGCTGTTGTCCCCCTCTGTCTTCCCCCAGAGGCTTCGCACCATAGGCACCGCTCACAATGGGCTGGTGCCATTGCGGGTTCCTTAGCCGAGGCTCCTCACACGCAGGGTGGCGTCAGCCGGGCGCTTGAGGCCCGATCCCAGGGCCTGGAGAGACCGTGCGCACTGAGAGGCATCAGCTGCCAGAAAGCTCTAGCGTGGAGCGCATGAATGCGGGGCGCACCCGGCACCAGGCCAGCAGTGACCTCTGCTCAGCCTCCGCCCACCAGCCATCCCCACAGTTACACAGGACACACCCCACGCAAACCCACGCGCACTCTCCTCCATTACAGCCATACAACTGTACTCAAATACACCCACAGCAGCTCACATGGGTGCATGCACACAACAGTAGTCCACAGACACAGGGCCACACAGTCAGAACAAACCCAGATACACTGTTCTTACATTGTCATACACTGTCACTCACATAACCCCAAGCCTTAGCGCATGTATCTTCCACTCCACTCCCAGCTCAATATTGAACTGCACATCAAGACAACTGACCCGTCTACTTCCTGATTGATGAGATCGATTCTTGTAACCACTGTGGGCATCAATTCATACCTATTCATTATTTATGCTAATTCATGCCTTCTTTCATCGTTCCTGGAGCTGTTTCTCATCCTTCTGCCCCATGGGGATGTATGTCCTGCTGACTGTCTGAGACAGATCGAGTATCCAGCCAAAGCAGTCAGTGATCAGTGGCAAAGGATGATGGAGAGGTGGGTGGGGAGGTCCCAAGCCAGTGCTGCCCTGGGAGAACGTGGTTTGAAGCATCTGGCCAAGAGAGTGTACTAGGTTCACAGCCAGATCAGACAGTGGGTTTTATGTACTTGTCTCTGCCTCCCTGCTGTCTCCTATGCCTGGCCTCTGTCCCTCAGTGGGAAGCCATGTTACCACTGAGCTGGGGCCAGGGGTCTTGGGGTCTTGTAGCAGAGCTTTCTCTGAATGACTTCTCTGTGGTCCCCGCCAAGTCTAGCCTGTCTACCTCTGGGCCCATCCAGCCTTACCTAGGTCTGTGCTTTCCTTTTGCTGCAAACCCCTCCATATGACTAGCCAGGGATTTTGGCTCCACCCACTTGTCCTTCGTGGCCATTCCAAACCTCCCCATTGGCTTTCTGTCTGGTTCTAAAACAGTTAGGGCAAGAACTCTGCTTCCCAGGGCAACAGAATCCCAGTTCTTATTTCCTTCCACAGTTTAAGGACTTCTCTCTATAAATGCCTTTCTGGACACATGAGGACCTCAACTTTTGGAGGTAGTAAGCTCTTGGCAAATCTGCTGTAGCTCTTAAATATGTGGTTGTTTACAATACTTATTGAGCCTTGTGATTACCTGTGGTAGCCACTGAACACAAGGTCCCTACACCTCCATGGACTGCTAGTGAGGGGACCCACTCCATCCAGTCACTCTGGGTTCAACTGTCACCCTTTCACCCACAAGCCCCCACACCAAGCACCTGTGTCATCTGTGTAGTGAGATGACAAGGCCTAGCTTAGGGACTATTGCCAAGGCTATGAAAATAATGTGTGCAGAAGCCCCATCCCATAGTCTACTCAGTAGGGAGATGCTGTGCTGGGACCAGGTCATGGGCTTCTGAGGCCTTGTTCAGGGCTGCATGCTATTTCTGTCTCTGACTTGTATGGCATTGGGTATTCATGATCTCTCGAGTCCATGTACCAGGGCTGTACAATTGTGACCTGGGTATGGCAAAGGAGAAGGAAAGGGGACAGTGTGAGTCCATTGGTGTATAACATTTCTCTAACAGATTTCCCTCTTCTCTGCTCCATAGACAGCGGCATCTTACACTCTCATGGACACATCCTGACTCTCCACATATGCTGAAGCTGATATAGGTTTGTGTCCCATACTCACAAACCTCACAAGAATGCCATGCAGGCACAAGGGCTGTGTAGGAAGGTGGGAGAGCCAGTGAGACCCAAGAGTGTGCAAGCAGGCAGATCAGGAGTTGGGCCGGATGATTTTACCAGTGAGCCCAGTCCATTCAGACCCTCTGTTCTGGCTGCCCCTGCAAAAGCTACTTCAGGTGGAGCCTGGCAACTCCTAACCCTAGGCCAACCCTCTGCAGGTCAAAGTGAAGTCTTTCCCAGCGGCTGATTGACGGGGGAGCCATCGAGGGGAAGTGCATTCTGCTGCACAAATCCTTACCTGTGGACCTGTGCTAGTAGCTGGTCCATCTTAGTTCCGAGGAATCAGTCTTTGCAGGCAGGAGTGGGCCTAGAGGGTATACTGTGAGTGGGACAGGGACCCAAATTTTACTGTCACGGTCTCTGGTTTTCTGTTATTCACTTCCCCAAGTCAAAGTGAATGATAAGATGCTGTTAGTGTTTTGGTTCTGTGTCACACAGTGACTTGGTTCTGTATCGCTCTGTTACCATTGCAAGCTCCTGGACTCTGGCTTGTGAAAGTAAGATCACGCCGGGCGGTGGTGGCGCACGCCTTTAATCCCAGCACTTGGGAGGTAGAGGCAGGCGGATTTCTGAGTTTGAGGCCAGCCTGGTCTACCGAGTGAGTTCCAGGACAGCCAGAGCTATACAGAGAAACCCTGTCTCAAAAACAAACAAAAAAAGTAAGATCACTTCCAGCGTGCCTCTGGAAAACTGCCCCCCCAAAAGAACACATCTGGGGGCCTACCTGTGTAGCTGGACAGTGTAGCCTGTGGCAACTTTTCCCTAAGAAATACAAGGCTACACACGTGTACCTGGAGCAGCCCAGAACTTGGTGTCTTGTTTTTTGAGAGAGCATCTGAGTTTTCATGGAGGCACCTTGGCCACTGGGCTCTGACAGGTTCCAGGCATTTTGGGATGATGAAAAATTAGTTGGGCATCTCTAGATTTAATGGCTTCTGTCTGTATACATGTAGTACAGTAATTATTTAATGGCATGAGGCGTTGCAGGCTGTAGGGGTTCCCAGAAGAATAGAATGTAGTGTAGGACCTAGGTAGGCCACTGTGACTTCCCAGGCCAGGAAAGCCTGCAAATGTTACCTGGGGCCCTTAGGGAACCATATGCTGCTGCAGCCAGGCAGACCTGGGTATACTAGTTACTTGAAAAGTGGATGGGATAAAGATATTGCCCCACTAGCTAGGACCATGGGACAGTAACAATGATCAGGCTGAGAATGTGGCCAGGGAAAGACAGCAGCCACCTTAACTGTCCATTTCCTGCTGTGGCTGAGCTGGTGTGAGATGGATTCCTCACAGAGAGACCCTCTGTAAATTTCAGAATTGCCCCCTCCAGCTTCTGCTCTCCCAGGTGTTCAGCGGTCTCCAGCTGTGGGACTGACTGCAGGTATCTTCCCTGTGCCTACTGCATACAGTCCTGAAAGTCAGAGTTCAGGGGCTGTGGTAGGGCGTGTCCTTAGTGTGACTGGCAGGTTTTCTGATGTCACAAACTGTCCTTTATCTAGAAGGTAACGTTAGGGGTGGAACTAAGGCCCAAGGCTACTTAGGTTCTGGCTCTCCTATTCCTTTTGAACTGACTTTTCAAAGTCCTTTTGAACTTTTTAGCTGAGACCCTCAGATGGTCTCAGCAGGGACACCTGCCAGATTGGAGTGGTGGTCAGGCCTTTTCTTTTTTTTTTTCTTTTTCTTTTTCTTTCTTTCTTTTTTTTTTTTTTTTTTTTTTGTTTTTTGTTTTTTGTTTTTTGTTTTTTGTTTTTTGAGACAGGGTTTCTCTGTGTAGTCCTGGCTGTCCTGGAACTCACTCTGTAGACTAGGCTGGCCTCGAACTCAGAAATCCGCCTGCCTTTGCTTCCCAAGTGCTGGGATTAAAGGCAAGTGCCACCACCGCCCTGCTCGGTCAGGCCTTTTCAATCTTCCTCTCTGGGTATTTTTTTTTTTCCTCTGCGAGATATACATGAAGAGCTTTCTCAATGTCTGATGAATGTAAAGTTCTTACACACTTGGGACCAACTTGCTGACAACCCTCTGACCATGCTGAAGATACAAAGATCAACACAGGGTTGGGGGTTGGGGGACACCAACTTTTCCCATCCTCCAAACCTTCCCAAGTCTTGGAGTGTCCCAAAACTTCCACACTTTCCACCCAACCACCAACCCCGGCAGCTAGGATTCCCAAGACAATGGCTCAAGTCTTCTGAACTGGTTGTTGGCATCCAGAAGTCAAAGGGCCATAGGAACACCCCCAACCCCAGGACCCGAGAAAGACACAGAACTACACTACCCAGAATTCCTAGGGTTAGAAAAAAAGGAAATGTCGTTTATGCTAGAAGAGGCTCAACTCCCCCTGCAGCTGCAGAGAGGGGGCAAAGAGAGAGGGATAACCAGGGGGGGAGGGTGCGCTGAGTGCCGGAGCTAGGGTGGAGAGCCCGGCGGGCTGGAGGAGGAGGCGGCGCTTGCCCGCCTGCCGGCCGCCGCCTGCGGACCTGCAACCCGCCGGGCGCACGAGCGAGCGCCGGTCCTGCGTGCGCCGGTGCGCGTTGTCGCGCGGCTGCGGACGAACATAGGGGCCAGGCCGGCGCAGGGGGCTGAGTTTCTGCAAAGTTTGACCTGGTTGCCTTTCTGATGCTGCAGCAGAGCGAGGCGGCGCGGGGAGCGCTAGGCGGCTGCGGCGCGGCGGCGGGGCAGAGCGGTGACAGCACTCTCATAATGATCATAAAATAAGGAGGCGCTTGGGGTGGGGGCGAGAGAGCCCCGAGCCTCAGCCCTCCGCCCCCGGCTATCCCCACAGCAGCCCGGAGCCAGGAGGGGCTTGGGGATCCGAGGCGCCCACGCCATCCCCAGACCCTAGTAGACAAGAGCCAGGGGACACTGCCCAGGGTAGGGGGCCCCGAGAACGTGCGGGCAGAGGTTAGGAGAGATCGGAGGGCGGTGATCCAGGCACCTGGAGTGGCCCTAAGGGCAGGTGAGTTCGCGACGCCCCCTGGGTGGGGACCTGATTGCCAAAGTTCTACGGCGGAGGCGCGCGCTCCGGACGCGCTGGGCTCTGCTGCGTCTCAAGATCGGTTAGGTGAAACCGAGGCACGGGGTGGGGCGGGGGACAACACGCCCTCTTGGTGTCGAGCCACTTCTACCGGCGAAGGGCAGCACGCCATAAAGGACCGGCCTGGGATGGCACTGCGACCCCGGGGACGGAGACACGGGAGCGAGAAGGGGCGTTCCACGCTGGTGGCGTGGTGCTGAAGCGCAGCACCGGAGCCGGGAGGTCCTAGTGACCCACTGAGGTGGCAGTCTGGCCGACCCCTCACCCCGCCCCCGGGCTGGACGGGTGTCAGCGGAGATGTCACGGGAGGCGATTATTCGCTGGTGCGCGCAGTCGTGCGGCCGCCACTGACGGGGCGGGCGGAGGGGGGCGCCACCTCCGGGGAGACCGCCCAGAGCTGCGCCGTCAGCTCCGCAGCCCGCGCCCGGCGCACACGCATCGCCGCGCCCTCGAGTCCCCCGCAGTAAAGTTCGGCTCAACTTTGACGCCCTGTGCCTTCCACCTCTCTGCAGGTCCTCGGCGGCCGAGGCGAAGCAGGCGGCGGACACTCGAGCACAGCCCCGGAGCCCTGCGCGGCAGTCGGCGGCGACAGCGACAGTGGCAAAGGAGGGCGCGAGTGGTCGCCGGAGTGGACTCGGCGAGCACCTAGCCCGGAGCGCACCTCTTGGAACCGCGGGTGGGTGCGGGCCTCACAGGACGCCGGACCTCTGCCCCTTGAACGGGAGCTCACGCTGCAATTGATTGGGCCCCGCCGGGCGGGCGCGTGTGTCCCAGGGAGCCGGTGCGGAAGGCAGAAGGGCAGGAAGTCGGCGTTCTGCAGCGAGGGTGGCGCGACCGCGCGGGGACCGAGCCTTCCTTATTTATGTGCCTGCCAGAGCCCGTCTGCTTCCTCCGAAGACTTCAGGGAGAGTGTCCGAGCTGCCATCCCCAAGTGTGAGGACGCAGCGCTGGATGTCAGAACAACATGCTTATTCATTAAACTCCAAACTTTTCTTTTTTTAAATCCAAAGAATATCGGTGGCTTTTGTCCACTGCTAGAAGAGGGAGCCCAGGGCTCTTGAGATGCAACAGAATCCGTATTTATAACAAGGCCCAGTAGTACTATGCAAATCCCCTCCACTCCTTAAGGTCTCTAGCCTATGGATCTCGTTTTTTGAGTTTTGAGATTAGATTGCGCGCTCTGCACTGGGTCCTGCAACCTCCATCCTTTCAATGCCCTGTTATTTTTGGGACTGCTGGCCTTCCCTGGAGATTAGAGCGGTCCTGTGTGCCATGGGCTGTATTCAGAGCATCGGAGGCAAAGCCAGAGTCTTCCGGGAAGGGATTACCGTGATTGATGTGAAAGCCTCTATCGACCCCATCCCCACCAGCATCGACGAGTCCTCCAGCGTGGTACTGCGCTACCGGACACCCCACTTCCGGGCCTCAGCCCAAGTGGTCATGCCACCCATCCCCAAGAAGGAGACTTGGATCGTTGGCTGGATTCAGGCGTGCAGCCATATGGAGTTTTACAACCAGTACGGGGAGCAGGGCATGTGAGTACTTCTGGGGACTGGTTGGGGGGCTTGGAGGCTGGGCTGGGCTGGAGCAGGGCTGCTGGGACACAGGGGTCTTTAGGCAGGGGTGGAACTGTCTCCAAGCCTTCTTGGGTCAGGCAACTCCAGGGAGCCTTTATTTGTTGATTAGGGTCCTAGCTCAGCTAGACCTGCCCTGCCATTGTCCCTGGTGCCCAGGGTTGTTCTGTCCTTCTTGGCAAGATGCTGAGAGAAAAGGAACCTGTGCCCCTTTGGTAAAGCAAGAGTTAAGGCCATCTGGGGTCTCCAGAGAAGTTACCACTCTACCCGAAGGCTCAGTCCTCCATGAACCCATGAGGCAGACGGGAGTGGTTGGAAGCCTCCAAAACAGCTCCCAGACTCCTTTGCACAGGACTTTGCCGTTGGGCCTGAACTTGTGTCTGGGGTGTGTATGTGTGGGGAGGAGCTCAGATGCACAGAAAAGCTACAAAGGCGAGAGCTTTGCCACCGTCAGTCGGGGTGGCTGGTGGCAGTGTGTGTTTGAAAGCGACTTCAGAAACTCAGTTTGCTTTGCAGTGTGCAGCTTTGTCTCCCAATAGAGGTCAAGGGTCAGCACCCAGTGTCCCTCCAATAGGGCCCTGACTAGCAGCAGCTAGAGGAACACACTAGTTTCATCTCTGGTTTGGTCATAGAATGAGAAAGATCTCCATGGGACCCTGGAGCCCTTGGTCTGCATGTTCTCTGGCCCCAAAGAAGGCCATCCCTCACGTGGAAATCCTGTTCATGGGGACAGTAGTGAAAGCAGCTGCTAAGACCTGGTGGTTGTTGGAGTGTGGGACACACACACACACACACACACACACACACACACGCACAGTCCCTGGCTTGGCCCCTGTGGTGGCTCATGGAGACTGTCTTGCAGTCTTTGGTGTCCACTCTATGTGGCCTCACTTCTCAGCTTTGTGAGTGAGGAAGAGAGGGGTCTCCTGGAGAGTTGGAGCTTATGTTTGAAGAATGAACGTCCACAGGGCTGAGGGTATCTCCACACAAAGCAACAAATGTGCCTTCTCCATTTAGCGACTCTTAAGCTCTGTAGGAAACAGGAAGATGGGATAAGGCTTAAAACTAGGTTGTCATCCCAATGGCCTAAAGCCATTGGGGCACACAGGGTCATTGGGCTCCCAGAAGCTCCACCCCGGCCTTTGAGCCCTTCTTCTTTTAAGCCTGTGGATACACAGCTATCCCAAGATGGGTGGCAAGACTCGGGTATTCAGGGAGATCCTTCACAAGCAGGCTTCAGCCAGATTCTCCTCACACCTCTTCCTGACTTTGCAAAGCATCCAGACAGTGGAGAAACAGACTTTCTTCAGGGTAAACCTAATGGCTTCCCTGGTCTTTGAGCTGCCCCCAGGACATAGCATCAAAAGCCTAGACTGACTTCACTCCACTATCACCTGCCTGGGGTCCTCCTTAGAGGAACCTTGTGTACCTTAGGTTCTCTCCAGGGTGTGACCCTAGACAAGTGTCTTAGCCACTCTGAGTAAGCCTCAGTTGACTCATCTGCAAACTGGGCCGAACCAAAGTTTCTTTTGCATAGTCTATTGAAGGGATTACTCAGGCAACCTTTGCCTCTACAGCCAGCACTAGGCCAAGTTCACGTGAGTCCTGCAAGCAGGTGGCTGTCAACTTTGATGTGATTTCAGTTTCAAGTCTATCAGCCGGAAGTAAGCGATGGTATTTATGAAGCTGATGCCCTTTCCTGAAACCACTGAATTAGAAAAGACAGCCAGCTACTCCTTAAGATGTGCTGTCTCCCCAGCCCGGGTCCTACACTCTTCACTTTTAAAACTAAACTAAAAATAGCATCACGCAGGGATGGCTAAGTGGCTCAGGCCATTTTCTTTGCTCTCTGTCAGTGCCTGATTCTGCTCATTCTTTTAGGGTACCCTGGCTCTGAAGTCCCAGGTTGGGCAGGGCCAGTTGAGTGAACAGGGGCAGGTGACTAATCCTTTGGAGGAAATGCAATCTGCAGCTTGGACTTGCCAGTAGTACTGTCCCTGTGATCCACTGTAGGTGTCTGTACCCCTCCCTTCCCATGGAGACACTGGGCTTTTGCAGGAAGCCTGGACTCCGCCCTTCATAGCTCCCTTCTGGCCACAAACAGAAACATTTAGATGGGGTTGCTAAAAGAACCTTTCAGGCTGGGCATGATGGCCCAGACCTTTAATCCCAGCACTCTGCAGGCAGAGGCAGGCAGATTTCTCTGAATTGAAGACCAGGCTGGTCTACATAGTGCTTAAGCCAGCCAGGGTTTCACCTCAAGACCCTGGATCCCAAACAAAACAAAACAAAACAAAACCTGCACTTCCTGTATGAACTTCTTAAATCCAAGTGGTGGGGACTTGTCCCTCCCCCTGCCTGTGCCCTGGGTGGCTGGGGGTGGAGCATTACAGAACATGCTTGGTTTTACCTCCCCCAACTTGTAACAACCACAAATGTGAGAAGACTGTTAGACTCAACCCAGATTGTTTGGGTCTTTAGGCCCCAGGCATCAGTGACCTGAGGAGGGGACAGCCAGGTGGCCTCGGCTGGCTTAGGACTTGTATTCTTTACAAATGGGCTTATCCTAAAAATATTAATTCTGACTGCTTAGCTGAAATCCATAATATCCCTCCGCATTATCCTTGCTTGAAATTAATCCCTAAGCGAGGAGGACTTTGTCGGGTGGCATTCTGGACTTGAGATTATTTATGATGAAACGCTGAATTCCAAAAGCCACCACTTCAGTCACAGCCCACCTATGCAGGGGTGTGCTGGAAGATGGCGTCTCTCTTGTGCCCGCATGAGAGCGTTCTATGTGACGGTCGGTCCAACCCACAGTACTTTCAGTGCCAACCCCCCTCCAAACTGTTGGAGACACCTGCCTCCTCAGCTGTCCCCCGCAATTCCTCAACTGCCACCTGTCAGCTGGGATAGAGCCTTCTAAGTGACAAGTTACAGTTTCTTGACTGTGTGGGAGACACGGTGCAAGTTGTCTCTAGTTTGCCCTTCTTTGCCCTTCTTTGGAGCTCTCTGGGAACCTGGCTCAAGGCTAAGGCCGAGGCCAAGGTCAGGAGCAGTGCATTTCAGGATGGTGTGGAGGAGACTGGAGGAGAGCAGTTCAGACCTCGTAGTTCCCATCTGTGAAAAGGGGATGATCCCACCTCCCTGCTTGCTTGGCTCCGTGGGATGAGCAAGGTAGAGTACTTGGCACACAGCAAGCACTCTGGAACCTCCTCCATCTCCCCAGATACCACGATTACAAATCCTGAGTATCAGTATTGGGTTATTGTTCTATACTGTGTGACCAAATATTGTTACACTCTGTGTTCTCTCTGGGTACCTTTTTTCATAGCAAGGACAGCCTTGGCCCCTGAGGTCTTGTGGGTTTTCCTGACCCACACATGTGCTGTCACGGCTTGGATAGACTTGTGTAGAAACATTGGAACTCTGGCTGTCTTTCTCCCTGCTATCTCTGGGGTGTATCCCAGGATTTCAGAGGCCCTAATTTGAGGACAGGAATGCAGACTATAAATCCCAAAGCCACTTGCCCAAGGATGTTTGCTTAGCACCTGAGATCTGGGGGATGGCCCCAGGAGGAATGTCCCTGCTGGCCTCTTCCCGGAGCCAGGGCCTGAGGCCTCACAGAACAATTGAAGACTATACTTCCTGTCTTAGGGCGGAAGGCGGCTTCCCCCATCTCCTGGGCAATGGTGGAGGCCAGGGTGGGGTGAAGGGGAGAGGAAAGTCCTTGCTTCCTAGCTTCAGGGTGGGAGGGAAGTGGTGGGGGTGGCCCAGCCTAGGATAGCTCCCTTTGGGCTAGCTGTGACCAAGTGGTGACTCCAGCTTGAATCTACTTTGGGAGAGTTGGGAGCAAGTAGCCTGGGGTTGTATGGACACTCAGCCGCCAGGGGATCAGGGAAATGTTTAGGAAACGCTAGCAGCTTCTGCTGCAGATCAGGCCCAGAGTGAATGAGAAAGCTGCAGGGCCTGTTGTTTCCGGAGTAGAGTCAAGGCAGCTGCTACTCTCTCTGCCTTCCATTATCCTGTGAGCCTAAGCTGTCTAGCTCTAGCTATCTCCTTCTGACCAGGGTGTGTGATTTTAGGGTCTGACTTACAGAATGCTGTACCCTAGTCTGGGCCTGCCTTCTAGAGACACCACAGGTAACCAATGCGCAAGTAAGTACACATATATGAAGAAAGGAGCCAGTGCGGGGTGCCACTCAGTGAGACCTTCTCCCAGGACTGCGGTAGGAGCGGGGAGTGGTAGAGAACCCAGGCATCTTGCAATTGGAAAAGAGGATCTGCCCACTGTGCTGTTACAAACAACCAGGTTTTCATGGGGACAACAGTGTCACATTGGAGGATGAGCAGGGTCCTGCTCAGTGGCAGAGGTCTTGCCTTGTGTGGGAGGGGCCTTGGGTTCCGTCCCTAGCACCACAAAACTAACAAGGCACGCAGAGTCTGACAGAGATAAGGTTTATAATGAAGAAAATGCTTAGTACAGGAACATATCCTGTGTGTGCACGCAGAAACGTCTGGAAGGATGTTTACTGAACTGTGATGTCATGCGTAAGTAACCTCCATGGGACAGAGGCGATAACTTGTTTTTTACTTTATTAATTCTTTTTTCCCAAGACAGGGTTTCTCCATGTAGCCCTGGGTGTCCTGGAACTCTCTTTATAGACCAGGCTGGCCTCGAACTCAGAGATCCCTTCACCTTTGCCTCCTGAGTGCTGGGATTAAAGGGGTGCAACACAGCCACCTACTTTATTAATTTTTTAATGTCTTTTTTTAAAAAAAGAGAGCATCTTTTATTACTAGAAACTAATAAAAACTAAAGGAAGAATAGTTTATTCTATAACCTTTTAGAGGGTAGTGGCCTGACAGTTCCAACGGTACAGGGCATTGAAGCTAAAATTAAGTAGTCACTAGTCTGAGTCCCTCCTCCTTAGGTCAGGCCTCGAGTCTGGAGGAGGTGTGGGCTGGAGGAAGGCTCCAGAAGTTGGCCTGTGGGAAGAGACAGCAGACATTCCTTGAGCGGTGGCAGGTGCCGGGTGCCTGAGAACAGGTGCTAGTGATAAGCTCTGAAGGACCCAGTCCTGGGGCATCGCAAGGAGCTTCCAGGCATCACTTTCTGTAACACTGTACAACTTTCCCAGAGCATGCTCCATAACATTCCAGAGAAATTTTATCAGACTGCTTGGCTGTTCAGTTGGTGAGCAGGTGAGCTAACCTCTAACTCCCCAAGCTGTCTAGGCGAGTGTAGGACCCGGGTTGGCAGGACAGCCATAAGTACAGATCCAGCCCAGAGCCTCAGTCTCTGCCTCAAACATGTCCTTAAAATGTCATGGATCATGAGGGGTGGTGGTAATGGGAGGTGGTGGTGATATCATGTAGGCTCAAAGCTAAATTTCATTTTAAATTAGCTAAAATACAATCTATTATTATTGTGCGTGTGGATGCATGGTGCATGAGTGCACAGTGCATGCCACCACACGTGTGTGGAAGTCAGGGTACAATTTTGGGGAGTGGCTTTGGTCCTTCTCAGCTTTTGGTGGGTTCTGAATAGTGAACTCGGGTCATCGGGTCTGAATGACCAGTGCCTTCACCCACTGAGCCATCTTGCAGTCCCCAAATTTCACATTAAAGCAAGATATTTAAATATATACAGAAAGCATATCTAGAGCTTTATGTCCCTGGTGTGGCCAGCCTGCACTTGAAGAAGTGTGTCTTGGAGATGATTTATTTATTTGCTTAAAAAATAATATTCCTTTCAGACTATGTCTTACTACGTAGCCTGGAACTTGCTATAGAGATCCACCTGCCTCTGGCTCCTGAGTTCAGAGATTAAAGATGTGAGCCACCATGTCTGTCCCCAGTTGCTTTTTTTTTTTCCCTGAGACAGGGTTTCTTTGTACAGCCCTGGCTGTTCTGGAATTTACTCTGTAGACCAGGCTGGCCTTGAATTCAGAGATTGCCTGCCTCTGCCTCCGGTGTACTGGGATCAAAGATGTGCGCCACTACCGCCGGGCACTCCAGTTGCATTTTTTTAAGTGAATAATTTTAAAAGAAAACTTTACATGAATAGAAAATAGAGGAGACACTCAGACAAGAGCAAAGTGAAGAAAAATCTATGCCGCGTGGGGTTTGGGGCACTTGGCCCTGTGATTGGATCGACCTTTGTCCCTGGCTGTAGAGCCCAGCACAAAGGAATTGTGATCAGTGAGCTCAGACCCTGAGAATGAACAGGAGAGAAATGGGGCCCAATGGCCTGCACAGGCTGTGTGGGCTGTGTGCTGCCTGCGCTGCCTGTGCTGAGGATAAAGCCAGGCCCCACTGACAGCTGCTAATCTGCATATGTGAGAGCAGTCCAGAACCCTTAATGGGGCTTTTTTTTGCTATTAGTTTAGTTCAGGGCCATGGAGGTGGCAAGGTGTATGTGTCCCCAAGACCTTGAAGGGATCTATACTGGACTGACTTCTGAAGTCCTTGAATTAGGGTGACCCTCTTCTGCAGCATGGTGGCCCCCCCTTGACCACCTCCAGCCCAACTGCAGGTCTTTCTGAACCCCCTTCATCCTCAGTCATATATGCTGATCAGAGCCCCTCTGAGTGTGTGCACATGCATTTGTACATGTGTGTATATGTGTCTGCATGTGTACAGGCGTACATGCATGCACACCTGTGTACCTTTGTAGATGTGTCTGGGTGGACATGAGTGTGGGAGGGATAGCTTTGTGCTTTGGTCACAATGGGTCTTAAAAGTGCCCATTCACCTGCAGCTCTGTAGGGTATACTCTGGGGAGTCAGTGACCCAGGACGCTGCTGCCGAGGGCCAGGGAGCCAGGCTACAAGCTTTATGGGGCCCAAGTCTAGGTCGAGCACTGTGATGAGTTGTGAATATATGGGAAGGTTCAAGGCAGGTGTGGCTCTGTCCTCTTGGCCCTTGTGGTTCGTCTGGGGAAAGACTGCCCACAAACAGTGGTTTAATTGCCCTCTAGTATGTGCCAGGAGACAGTTACAGCGTCCTAATGGTACTGAACACTGGCCAAAGGAACCTGGCTTGTGTAAAGAGCCAGGGTGGTTTGCCCAGGATTGTGGCCAGAGCTTAGCAGCTGTCCTTCCCCCACCAGAGCAGAAGCAGGGGGACCCCAAGAGGGGTGGGAGGGGCAGGGCCCAGGCAGGGAACTGAGAAGTAGAGGCGTGCAAGTGAGTGCTTGCTCTTCTGGCCTTGACCTGCCATAACAGGCTTAGCAGGATCAGAGTAATGAGACCAAACTTGTGGTTTTTTAAAAATCCTGAGAGAACAGGTTAGAATCTGGGAGACCAGGCAGGGCAGCGGATTCTCTGCTTGGTACCGAGTGTCCAGGGCACAGCTCTGGTCCTCCCTTTCCTGGCTCTGAGGCAGATCCTCTGCAGACATGGTGAGTTGGCTACCATGTCGTTCATGGCAGGATTAGGGATGTCAAAAGGATCTAGGGACACCATCTCAGACGTGATGCTGAGGTCCAGGTTCAAGTCTGGGCTTGCCTGCTGGTCTGACATCTCACCCTCCAGAGGACAAGGACAGAAACATGGCAGGTGGCCCGGGAAGCAGGTGACTTGTGTACATCTGCACAGCTGTGGCTGAGAAGGTCCCGTAGCTGTGACCACATCCAAGTTCTCAGTGTTGAAATATCCCTGTGTTTTCGTTCTTCACAAGGTCTCAAGATCTGGGTGGTTTGGGTTTTATTTTGGTTTGTTTGCTTTGTTAGAGGGTTCCATTGAGTCCAGGCAGCCTCAAGCTCTCTGTCCTTGAGCTCTCTTGGTCCCCTTGTCTCCACTTTCCTGAGAGCCCAGACTTCAGGCCGTAGTGTCTCATCCCACACAGGTCAAGGAGGCTGAGATCTGAGTTGGCCTTTCCAGAGCAAAGTGCACCCTTGTGGTGCTGATCTTGTCACTTGTGAGAATGTGTACAGTATGAAAGGCCTTTAGTGCCAGTACTCAGGCAGAGCTCCAAGTTTAAGAGGCCAGCCTGGTCTATAGAGCAAGTTCCAGGACAGCCAGGGCTATGCTGGAAAATCCAAAATACAATACAAGACAAAACAACAACAACAAAGAAAAGAGTTCAAAGCCAGCTGCAGCTTTCTAGAAAGTTTAAAGCCATCTTGCTGTATATATGAAGCCCTGTCTTTCTTGTTTTATTGTGTGGCTTGCCTTTTGACCTCTAGATCCTTAAGAGTGCCAGCTTAATGGATATGGTTTTTTTTGAGACAGACTTTCTCTCTATAACCCTGGCCATCCTGCAACTTGCTGGCTTCGAACTCACAGAGATCCACCTGCCTCTACCTCCCAAGTGCTGGGCTTAAAGGTGTGGGCCACCAGGCTCCGCATCCTCAGGCCTTTGTTCATAAGCTCTCCCCAGTTGTTACTACAGCTGTGGCAGTGGTGTGTATTAGTGCATTGTCGCTGGAGGAAAGCCTGGTGTGGCGTGGATGCTGATGAGAGAGGTGCAGAGTGCATATGACTATCAGACGGTTAATGTCTGCGCCTCAGTTTCCAGCATTTCCCACACTGTGTCCCTGACCAACACCCCCACCCGCCCTTCCCATCTGCAGCTAGAAACCCGCAGGCTCCCTTGAGGGTCCGCGGCAAGACAAGGCGGCGGGCTGTGCTTCGATTCTGAGTGACATCTCTCATGAGACTCTGCTGGCCACCAGCTCATGGAGAAGGTCACCTGTCTGTGACTGGCAGGGCTTGGTTGTTCAGGGGCAGGGTCACAGAGCAAGTACTAAGTACTAGTGCTAAGTACCCTCACCTGGGCCTGCAGTGGTTTTGTTTTTATGGTTTTTTTTTTTTTTTTTTTGCAAGTCTGTTCTCTGCCTTTTACATGTACATACTTTTGGAGGGGCGGAGCACATGTGCCCCTATGAGCTTGTGGAGGTCAGAGGTCAGTTTTTAGAAATAGCTTCTCTCCTTTTTCTATGTGGATCTCAGGGACGCAACTCTGCTTTTGGTTTTGTGGTAAGTGGCTTTAACCACTGAGCCATCTGGCCAGCTCTTGTTCTCAAGTGCCTTTTTACTGGGTGTGGTAGCTCATGATGGAGGCTGAGGCAAGAGGATCTCCTCAGGTTTAAGGCCAGCCTGGGCTACTGGAGTGATTAGGATAGAGTGAGATTTTTCTTTTTAAAGATTTATTTTATGTTTATGAGTACACTGTAGCTGTCTTCAGACACACCAGAAGAGGGCATCGGATCCCATTACAGATGGTTGTGAGCCACCATGTGGTTGCTGGGAATTGAACTCAGAACCTCTTGTAGAGCAGTCAGTGCTCTTAACCCCTGAGCCATCTCTCCAGCCCAGAATGAGATCTTCTAACATCCTCCCCGCCACAACCCGCATGCCAAAAGGAATACCTTTTTTTCCAGGCTAGGGATGTGTGGTTCAGTGGTTAGAGCACTGTGTAGCTCTGTCTAGGGCTCTGGGTTCCCCTTCTCAGCACAGCAAAGCAGAGAAACAGGAGACTAAAAAGACTTCCAAAGAGAGGAGAGCACTGAACACCTAAACCTAAAGCAAGGGCCAGAACCCAGTGGAGGGAGACAGAAGCAGCTTCAGGGCAGGGCTGAGGGTCCTCTCTGGTCTGAATCCCGATGGGGAATCAGGAACCCCATTCTGAGGTGCTGACCCACTGCTGTGGAGCTTAGCCCAAGGGATGGCTTGAAGTGGAGAGACAGGCTCATGTGGCCAGACTTGCTCAGTTCCTGGACTGTCACACATGGCTTTGTGACCTTAGCAACGGGAGGAGCAGAAAATTTAGCAGAATCTGGAGCCTGGGGACGGGGCTCACCTTGTCACTTGCTTGCACATAGGTGTGGGTGCCAGAGTTAAGAACCCTAGGGTTCAAGTCAAAGCTGGCTGGGTGTGAGGGAGACAGAGACAGGGAATTCCCAAAGCCAGACAAACTAACACGGAGAGAATCTGAGCCTCTCACAGGTGTGCGTGCACGTGCACCTGCACACATGTGCTGCCCCACACAGACATGTACACACACCACACAAACACCAGCATTTGATCAGAAATCCTGCCCCTGCCTGTTCACCTGTGGCCCCCGTGCTGCTGACACTCCAGCAGTCAGACTGAGCGCCACATGATTGCAGTGCACACTTCAGTGGCGTTGGGTACCCTCAAAAGCACCACACCATCCCCCTCGGGAACACTTTGACTCTGCCAACTGAAACTCCACCCACTAATCAGCATCCTCCTTTCCTGCCCAAGGCGGCCCTGCCTCCACTTTCTGTCTCGGAACTCAGGTGCTCTGGGCACCACGGGTAAGTCCCTCAGTAATTACCTTTTGTGGTGGCTTCTTTCAGTTAACACAGTGCCCCTGGGCTCCTCCGAGCTACAGTGTGCTGCAGAATTTTCTTTCCTTTTAAGGGTCCTCCATTGTGCATAGGAACTATGTTTTCCATATCCACCCAGCCGCCCGACTCAGCGGCTCTCTCCCTTAGTTATTCACACCACGGACAGAAAAGCACTTTTGTTATTTTTGAGAGAAGCCTTATGGAGCCTAGACTAGCCTTGAACTGTCCATGTAGCTGAGGATGCCTTTGAACTCTGTATCTTCCTGCTTCCATCTTCCAGGGGCTGGGATTACAAACAGATGCCTGGCTAGGAATGCTCTTTTAAGTGGAGTATGGGCTCCTGATGAGGGGGTGTGGGCTCCAGGCGAGCAGCAGTGTGAGCCTTAGTGCTGTGTTATTAGGCCTGACCAGAAACTGGGTGGGTCAGTCGGGCTCATGGGCAGTAGACCCCACTCCTTGGCCACATCTGAGCAGGAGCTGCCTCATTCCCTGCTGGCCCTCGTTCTGCCTGGGATTCTTCTGGGCGATAGTCCCTGGGTCTGTCATCTGAGGGGCCCTGAAGCCTGGAGAGGGTTTTCCAATAGTCATAGGTGCCTGGGAACTGCAGAGTGTGTCTCTGTGTCCCCATAGTAACCTATGCAGGCTGGTGGATCCTCTCCTGAGTTTTCTGTACCAACCCTGGCAGTCTCTGCGGTAGACCTTTGCTGTGTATGTACCTTGGATTGGCAAGTTCCTGTGCAGCTCCTGCGGTCCCCCTGGGACAAGTGTGATAGTTCCGAGGCTCCCAGTGTGGAGAGATCTTGCCTGGCTTCTCATGCCACTGAGGGAGCTGGGACTAAGGCCTGTGGGAATCCCATGTCCAAGCTAGACACCCATCAGGGGCCCAGCAGGTAGAGTGTGTCCCTTCTACCTGACACACTCATGTCCCAGGAGGGACAGATATGGCAGGAAGAAGTTCTGGGCTGCACTCCCATCCCAGGCTGTATTCCAAGGTCCAGTAGACCCCCATAGCCTCTAAGAGGACATGGTCTCCACCCTGCCTAAGATCATAGAACTGTGTGGCTTCATATGGTTATCCCTCCGGTGTTTGTGAAGGCCCAGCCTTGCCAGTGTTTGTCATTGCTGTAGACTCAGTGACAAGTCCCTGTCAAGAGTTGGGCTTCTCCAGTTCCCAGCTGACATCTTTAATGACTGTGGCTCTCATGGAGGATGCTGACCTTCAGGGTTGGTCTGGCCTGGGAAGGTACTCTGAGAATAGTCTGGGACCTCTAAAAAGTGTAATATAAACATACTTTTAAAATTATTTGGGTGTTTTGCCTGCGTGTATATCTACACACAAGAAGAGGGAATCAGAACCCATGGGACTACAACGACAGATGGTTGTGAGCCACCAGGTGGTTGCTGGGAATTGAACTCAGGACCTCTGGATGAGCAGCAGTGCTCTTAACCACTGAGCCATCTCTCCAGCCTTCCAAAATATTTTTAACGTGTGTGTGTGTGTGTGTGTGTGTGTTTGTTTGTGTGTGTTTGTGTGTGTGTTTGTGTTTGTGTGTGTACGTGTGCGTGTGTGTGCGTGTGTGTGTGTGTCTGTGTGTGTTTGTGTGTGTGTGCGTGTGCATGTATGTGTGCGTGTGTGTGCGTGTGTGTGTGTGTGTGTGTGTCTGTGTGTGTGTTTGTGTGTGTGTTTGTTTGTGTGTGTTTGTGTGTGTGTGTGTTTGTGTATGTGTGTGTGCATGTGCGTGTGTGTGCGTGTGTGTGTGTGTGTGTGTGTGTGTGTGTGTGTGTGTGTGTCTGTGTGTGTGTGCAGGTACCCACATAGGCCAGAAGAGAGCCCCAGATCTCCTGGAGTTGGAGTTTAAGGTGTGAGTAAGTTGCTGATGTGGGAACTGAACTTGGGTCCTCTGTAAGACCAGTAGGTGAACTACTGAGCCATCTCTCCAGCCCAACACTTGGGTTATTGAAGCGAGCTGTGACTGGACTCATCTACCTGGTATTGGATGTCCCATTTATTGTCTGCTCTGTCTCGCGTCAGCCCCATGAACAAAGGGGGTTGAGTACCTCCTGTCCCCAGGGTCCAGGACAGTACCTGATCCATCATAAGAATGTAGGAAAGCCTTCCTGGTGACTGGGCACCTCACCTGGCCTTCTTTGCTCCCTAGGTCTAGCTGGGAGCTCCCCGATCTTCAGGAAGGAAAGATCCAGGCCATCAGTGACTCCGATGGGGTGAACTACCCCTGGTACGGCAATACCACGGAGACCTGCACAATTGTGGGGCCCACCAAGAGAGACTCCAAGTTCATCATCAGCATGAACGATAACTTTTACCCCAGCGTCACGTGGGCCGTGCCTGTCAGCGAGAGCAACGTGGCCAAACTGACCAACATCTACCGGGACCAGAGCTTCACCACGTGGCTGGTGGCCACCAACACCTCCACCAATGATATGATTATCCTGCAGACTCTGCACTGGCGCATGCAGCTCAGCATCGAGGTGAATCCCAACCGGCCCCTGGGCCAGCGCGCCAGGCTGCGGGAGCCCATCGCCCAGGACCAGCCTAAAATCCTAAGCAAGAATGAGCCCATCCCGCCCAGCGCCCTGGTCAAGCCCAATGCCAACGACGCTCAGGTCCTCATGTGGAGGCCCAAGTACGGGCAACCGCTGGTGGTGATCCCGCCCAAGCACCGGTAACAGCCAGGCTGCTGCGAGGTGAGACTCAACGGAACAATAGTACTACTCAGAAGGAAACCCAGATGCCCTGTCCGGTCATTCAGAAAAATACAACCATTCTACCTTCTCCCCGGGCGGATCTCACTGTGCTAAGACCCGCCGGCCTTCTGGCTCTGCCACATGCTTCCCTGCAGGGAGGGGGCCAGTAGGACTACAGGTGCCCACCCCAACCCCAGGGCTCCTCTGCTCCCTTCACAACCTCAGTGTTCATTGCAGCCGATTCTCTGAAACACCGCTTTTTTATTTTCCCTTCCTCCCTGTGGATTCAGGGGCAGGGAAGGAGGCTGATTGTCAGGGGACCCAGCCTGCCCTTCCTGCCTCCCTTTTGCTGCCATGCGGCCTTATGTAGACTTGCTTTGCCAAACTTTTGCCTTAAGCTGAATTTAAAGGAGAGAAAGAAACGGAAAGGTCACGGATCCCTGCCCCCCAGGACTTGCCCTCTCCTGTCAGAACTGGAAAGAGGGGAGGCCCACCTGAGCCCTGCCCTTCTTCCTGAGTATCTAGGTGAGGGGCAAGAGTGGGATCTCAGGTCTTAAACCAGCTGTTTTATTCTGTTGTTTGGGTGGAATCAAAGCCACAGACTCTGCCTAGAGCTCCTACCCCGCCCCAGTAGAACCCCTCCCCAGTACCCAGCAGGGGTGTGAGCTGGGCAGGGCATAGATCCTTGACCCCTCCTCTCTCCTCAGTAGCCTTAACTTGCCTGGTGGAGGTATTCTAGAAGAAATGGGGAGTTCCAGAAGTGTTGGGTTGGGGCTAGGTAACTTTTTTACCTTCGCTATCTCTAGAACCCACCCCTAGGAATGTGGCTTTTTCTTTCATTTACCTTGGTCCCAAATGCCTGGCAGGGTTGGGGCATTGTCACTGAATCTGGACAGTCCCAGCTGTCTTAAGGTAAAGAAGGCGTGCCCTTTCCTCCTGGCCAGCACTGTTACACTTGAATGTGGGGTTCCAGCACCCAGGGATGCCCACTCGCTAGCACACTGTAAAGAAGCCATGACAGGGCTTCTAGCTCATTCTCAGGGGAAGCAGCTCCCAGACTCTCTGGGCTGGGCTGCAGATAGACTCTAAGCACCAGCTGGAGGGTGCTTGGGCCCCTCCCCTCCCCATCATAGGTGCTCCTGGGGAGGGGGTGGAGGTCTGGGGAGCACAGCTGTCTTACTTGGGAGGTATCAGGCCATTGTAAAATTGACACATGGTAGGCAGTCTTAGGGTCTACCTGCTGGAGCCCTAGGACTTGGCCTTGAGTGATGCCAAGGTTTCTAGAAATGTCTGCTTTGAACTGCTTGAGGGACACTCCTTTAATCGTGCTAACATCTGCATCACTGGATTCGAAACAATAATAAGCACAGAAAACCGTTATCACAAGAAAAAGATTGTTTTTGCTGCTGCTGAGCCATTTGTGGGGGAGCCTTGGAGACAGCATGGGAGGGTACAGTTAGATCTCAGCTCTGTTCCTACACTTGAGATGCTTGAGTAATTAATGTCTGGTCATTCTCAGCCACTAGGGGCTGGGGGCTGCAGTCACCTGGAGTACACTGAGTGGAGCATGCCCCCGGCACAGTTGCTGAAGAGCCACTTGTCAGGGCTGGACCTCTCTGGAGCCGTCCCTTTCTCTATGTGGAGAGTGTCGCCTTAGCTGGGAGAACCATGAGGTCCCAGCCCCAGCCCCACACTAGATCAGGGCTGGCTGTCGACTGGAAAGGCCTTCTCTGTGTTCAGGATGTCCTTGCCCTGAAGAAGAGACAGGCCCTGGTGAGGGTTGGGAGGCATGTTCTTGTCCTGGGCTAGGTGGTCTCTAAGGGTTTTGTGGGACTAGGGGTTAGGAATCACAGTAGGAGTGGCCTGAACTGCTCTGGACATGGGGACCCCCAAACCTACATTTCTTGAACTCCTTCCCATTGCATGCCTGGCTTTGCCCACCTGGCTTCCTTGGCTCCTCTTTCCTCTCTACCCTCCTGCCTGGCAGAAGACAGGGCTAGGAAGAACCCCAGAGAGGCTGTCTGTGTCTGAACACACGGCTTCTCTGTGCTGGTCCCCTCAGCCCATTGCCTCATGTTGCTGACAGACCCCAGGCTTTCCTCTACTGTCCTACACACCCATGCCCTCCCAGGCATGGACACTCACTGTTTGTAGCAATAAGCACCAACCGTCCTTGGTCACGGACAGTACTGTGAACACAAACCCATGCGTGCACTTACCAGCAGGCGCGAGACTCTTGAAGACAATGTCAAACGAACCTTTTTTTAAAGATTAAATCAAATATATAAAGAGAAATAAAATTAATTTTAAAGCACCCTTGGCTCTGTTGGTGGTTACGTGGGGTCGCAGGCTCATTGTGGCTGGCCAGGCTGAGTGCGTTTGGGAAGACTGTGCACCTGTGGTTCCTGTGTTAAGTGCCTGGAGACAGGGACTCTGGCCTGGTGGTCTGGACACCTGCTCTTTCTCAAGGTCCTGTCTCCGTCAGGACTGGCACTGGGATTGTAGAAATATTCCTGACTGGTGTCCCAGAAGGACAGTAGACTTAAGAATAGCTTTTGCATGTGTGCATGCATGTGTGTACATGCCCGTGTTTGCAGAGCCCAGAGGCCAATGTCTTCTAGGGTTCTTTCTATTTTATTTTTTGAGGGAGAGTATCTTTTTGTTTTTTCGAGACAGGGTTTCTCTGTGTAGCCCTGGCTGTCCTGGAACTCACTCTGTAGACCAGGCTGGCCTTGAACTCAGAAATCCGCCTGCCTCTGCCTCCCAAGTGCTGGGATTAAAGTTGTGTACCACCACCGCCCGTATGAGGGAAGAATATCTTGATGAACCTGGAACTCACCACTAGGTTAGACTGGCTGCCCGAGTAACCCAGAGCTAGGGTCATGGGCTTACACCCCACCACCGTGCCTGGCTTTACCTGGGTTTGGGGAATCCGTTCTAGCGTGTGTGTATGTACACACACACACACACACACACACACACACACACACACACACACACACGATCACTGTACATCCCTGATTGGACTGGAAATGACTGCTACTAAACCAGACTGGTCTCGAATTCATAGAGATCCACCTGTCTCTGCCTCCTGAGATTTTAATTTAATCCTGGGATTAAAGGTGTGCACTGCCATGCTCAGCTCTCCAAAATTTTTTGTTTGTTTTGTTTTTAGAATAAAGGTGACAGTTGTTTAGATCAGGTCCTTAATCAGGTCTCCCATGGGGCTGTAAATCTCCCTATACAGAGACACAGGACAAGTCCAGCACATGGCTATGCTCCTGTCCATTGCTAGGAGGCCAAGTCGGTCTGGCATACCAAGAAGAAACCGCCTTGTCATTGGAACATTCGTGTGGAAGGTTGGGGGGACCTAAGGTTGCTGGAGTGACTTTGTGTCCTAATGGTGGACCCCAGGCGCAAGGTTGTTTGTGTGGCCTGGGATGAAACCCAGGCTTTCTTGGAAAGGGGCTCTGGGGCACTGCCTGCTGGCCATTGTGGATGAATAAATTAGGCTCTGATTCTAGAGTGGCCGTGCCGTGATGGGCCATGGGGCCTCCCTGTCTTATTGACAAGAAAGCGGGTTGTGAATGGAGGGCTGAGAACTTCCAGGCCTCATGATTTACAATAGGTAGAGCTAAAATTTGACTCCTGGCCTGAGCCAGCCTCTGACACTGCATGCTCAGCCAGAACAGAAGACCATGGGTATACACTTGGTGCCAAAAAGTCATTGGTTTTTATTAAGGAAGCCCTTAGCCTGCAGCATGGCCTCCATCCAGGGTCTTCATGCAGAAAAGGCCTTTCTTCCCACCTCACTTTCCAGAAGTCTGTGTACTTGGTTATGTATGGGTCATGCAAAAGCAGACTTTAGCCAGGCGGTGGTGGCACACGCCTTTAATCCCAGCACTTGGGAGGCAGAGGCAGGCAGATTTCTGAGTTCATGGCCAGCCTGGTCTACAGAGTGAGTTCCAGGACAGCCAGGGCTACACAGAGAAACCCTGTCTCGGGAAAACAAAAAAACAAAACAAACAAACAAACAAACAAACCAAACAAAAGCAGACTTTGAAGAAGGGCTAGCTTCACTTTCTGGTTGTAGGCTTCCCCATGGTGGGTGTGGCCTCACTGTAGGGCTGTGAGGGGCAGGAAGTCCCCAGTTCACCCACCCAGGCCTTAGGCTGGCTTCTTCTCTGGTTACATTACAATACCAATAGTACTCTCCCTGTGGCTAAGACTCACGCAGGAAGTTGAATCACGGGCTTCTGGTACTTCCTACCCAGATGGTTCATGGGAGGTGCCTGTGTCAGTTTGGTTTTTGGTTGTGTATCCAGCATGTGTGCAAGGGTGCAAGGGGCCATAGTGGGTTTTTGTTGTTTTGTGGTGTGTTTGTGAGTGCGTGCTTGCGTGCGTGCATGTGTGTGTTCCCAAAAGAATAGTCCAGTCAGATCACACAAACCTGAAACCAGGCGTTCAGGAAGCCATCTTTGGGACAGCATACAGCTGCACCACAGTGGGAAATGCAAGCCTGGGCTTGGGGAGTGGACCGTGCAGGAGTCAAGTGGCTCCCAAGTGACATCTGATGGCTCAGTGAAAACCCTCTGCCTGCTCTAGCTGATGGCAAGTTAAAATCAGAAGTCCAGGCTAGGCAGAGAGAGAGAGAGAGAGAGAGAGAGAGAGAGAGAGAGAGAGACTGAGTCCACAAAAGCAGGGGCAGGGTCCCCTTCAGGGCCCCTGGGCCTGGAGCCAACTGTCTGGAGTGGGCAAGCCACTGCTGAGCATGGTTCCAGAAGCGGTGTGCAGTGGCCCTCTGAATGCCTGGTGCTGTCACCATGGAGCCTCTGCCCTGGTCTATCCCAAAAGAGCCAGAAACTCACAGTAGGATCCGTCATGAGGCCACAAAGGTAGCATAGTGGGTCCTGGTGGGAGACTCGTGCTGGGGGCTACAGGGGCTCTTTGTTCAGCCTTCTGCCTTGCAGACATTTCTAGACGCTGGAGTGCTTTTTATGGCTTTGTGTCTCCTGGCCATCCTCCGTGTACCCTGAATCCTCCACAAACACAGGCTCCCATCTGGTTGTCCAGGTACTGGAAGTGGCAACAGGCCCCAGCACATACACCACCCCTAAACTGCCCATTGAAGGACTTCGGAGAGACTGTTGGTAATGTGCTTGCCACGTAAGTTAAAAAAAAAAAATTAGGGTGGATGTCTCCTAAGGAACCACATCTGAGGTTGACCACTGGCTTCTGTGTACACACACATGTGCATGCACACCTGCATACACGAGCACACACACACACACACACACACCAGAACCTACTGAGGCAGCCATATAAGCAGCTATAGGAGAGCTCCACATGCCACAGTGTGCGTGGCCCTCGGCCCTTTCCTGCCTGAGGTCCACCATAATAGCTTTTCTTCCCCTTTCTCAGAGGAAGAAACTGACCTTGGGAAGTGACCTAAGGCCTGCTGAAGGTCACTAGACTAAAAAGCGTCAGAAGGCCGTGTACCTGCCCTTGCCTCCCTGTGGCTTTGCCAGTCTCTCTATCACCCTTTCTCTCAGTCTGTTGTGGAAGGCAGGAAACTTACTGCCATGCTCAGAAGGCCTTCTGATACTGGAAATGTCTGTCCCTTGAGACAGAGTCTCACACTGTACTCCAGATTGGCCTGGGACTCTGTATGCACCACAGACTGGCCTTGAATTTACAGTGACCCCCCCAGCCTCAATCCTGAGTGCTGAGATGTTAGCTGTGTACCACAAGGAGGAGGCATATGCTTGAATGAACACTGCTTCTGGGCTGTTTCCAGAGAAATTTCTGATCACTCTAAGTCCTGCCAAAAGCCAGTCCATTTGCTGTCTGGGGTCAACCTTATCCAGTCCTCTACACATGACGGCTGGGAATGCAGAGACAGGATTATCTCCACCCCGGTTCTGGCTTCCGCTGGTATTTTATCAGGTGACATTTTAAACCAGATTGGTGAAGGGTAGCTCTCCGGTGTGAGCGTTTAGATGCCCAGGACTATTCCTGGCTGCCACTTGTCTTGCTGAGTGAGGTCTAGTGAGCTGACCTTACCAGTCTGATCTCCTCAGACAGGAGACGCACATACCTTGTCCACCTTCCCCACCAGGCTGGACCAGGCCAGCAGGCTTCATGATAAACAAGGCCCTTGCTCAGAGCATCTGTCCTGGAAGCCAAAGATTTTATCTAGAAACCAGAGATGCTGTGTTTATTTGGGATGAGGCTATTTCTGTGTACACACAGGCAGGAAGCTAAGAGGAAGAAAAGCATCTTTCTGGGGACCATGGTGACACAGACATACTCTACCTTTGAAGTCTTTTATGATCCTTTGGGGGAGGTGTTTACAGCTCTAAGCTTGGGTGTCCCTAATTCTTTTAATCCAGATATAGCTCGTCATCACGGTGTGGTAAGGAATTGGAGACCACCCCATGCAGGGCATAACAGGGTACTCCCTGAGAATGGTATGACACTGGTCCTAATCTGATTGTTGGAGCTGAGAAAGGGTTCCATTGGGGACTCAGTGTCTCTGAGCAATGAGGAACTCTGCTGTGGGGTACGGCTTATCAGCCTGGCAGCATGGTGCCAGAGCCTAGCAGCTTGCCAGACCAAGTGGTTAACCAGGGCTTTGGATGTTGCTAAGTATGAGGCTGAGGGATTTCCTGTAAACAGTCTGCCACTTCCTGTGAAGGTGGGGCAGGCAGTCACCTGGGTTCTGTCATTATCCTTTGCAGCCCTGCCTGTCCTCTGAGTCCTTGCCCTGTGGCTGTGAAGCAGGGTAGTACCAACCTCCCCATGAGAGCTGGGTATCCCACAGGAGCTGGGACTGAGACCATAGACTAGATGGTCACGTGACCAGGGAACCCAGAAATGCCGAATTCTGTCTGTGAACATCCCTCCCTGTCAGAGAACCATGCCACAATCACTGTATTCCCACACCATATATATACATACACACACACACACACACACCTTGGGAACAGTTCACCTTGGTTTTGAGACAGTGTTTGTCTGTCACTGGGACCCAGGACCCAGGACCCAGGACCCAGGACCCAGGACCCAGGACCCAGGACCCAGGACCCAGGACCCAAGACTGCCACAGCTTTATTGCCTGGCCTTGGTGCCCCAGGGATCCACCTGTTCTGTGTCCTCAGCACTGGGCTAATGGGAGCATGCCACACCTGGCTCTTTACATGGGTGCTGGAGACAAACTCAAGTCATCATGCTTGCACAGCAAGCCCCTTCCTTTTACGCCAGGAGCCGTCTCTCCCCAGCTCCCATCTCTAATGTAGAAAATCTTAGTAGGCACATAGAAACATGAACATAGTACGTTGGTCCTGATGGGGTGCTGTCTTAGCTGCCTCTTCTGTTGCTGTGATAAAATACCCTGCAAAGCCATTTAAGAAAAGGTTGATTGGTTCACAGTTCGAGCTCACTCAGTCTCTCACGGCAGAAAGGCATGGTGGCAGAGTGAGTAGCTGTTTTCAGGGGGTCCATCTGCAGCCAGGAAGCAGAGAGCTATGGATGTTGGTGCTCTGCCCCTCGCTCCCCCGCCCCCACAGTCCAGGACTGGAGCCTAGAGAAAGGTACCACTTGCTTTGAGGGTGGGTTTCTCAGTTTCTATTAACCTAGTCAAGATAATCAGTCACAGAAATGCCATGAGGCAGCTCTCTGAGGTGATTCTAGACCCTGTCACATTGGTGATCACTCGTAACCATCACTGGGACCACATGAGCTTCCATACATGTGTCCATAGCATGTTTAGCTCAGGTGGAACACATATACGCCCCCCAACATGGATCATTTATTTCTGGTAAAATCCTTTTTTCCAGCTCTTTGAAATAAGTGCTTTGTTATTACACAAAGTTATTGTGTGTGCAGCCATAACTATCTGACCATAAGCCAGAGGGACCACCGACCCCCCACCCACTTGCCTGTCACCCAAGATAGCCTCCGTAATTGTAGACATTCAGGTAAAAGTTGTGCCAGTATCTTATCTAAGGATTTTTTTGAAGACAGGGTCTCATTACATAGGCCTGGCTGGTCTGGAACACATTATGTAGACCAGGCTGGCCTTGAATTTAGAGAGCTCAGCCTGCATCTGCCTCTACTGCACCTGATATAAGTTTTGCCCTCTGCACTGGGGCTGCAGACATGGCTGCCACCCTCTGCATCATGTTACATCTCCGTTGCACTGAGGGAGCTCTGCGGGGGTCATTATGGTCATACTGGGCCTGCAGGAGAATCTTGACTGGACCTTTTCTGCAAATGCAGAATTTCAGATGTGAACAGTAGTCTTTCCATTTTTCTCTTTAGAGAATGTGTTTCTCTGCTGCATTGCATGCTGGATAATTTCTGGTCAGATGCTAGCTGCTGTGGAATTTACCATGTTACATAGTAGGTCCTTTTGTGTACTCATAATGGTCTTAAAGTGAGTTGTGGACTCTTTCTGTTTGCTTCATATTTTAGTTTCTTCTCCTTTCTCTTTTTGGGGAGAGAGGAGGGTCTCACATTGTTCAGACAGGCCTTGAATTCTCTATGCTACTGAGGACGATCTTAGCTGCTTCTATCTCTAGGTGCTGGGATCACAGGCATGCAGTCATGCCTGGTTTATGTAGTGCCAGGGACTGAATCCAGATCTTTGTGCTCTAGGCTCCATCAAGCCACACCCCCAAGCTCAGTTCTGGGCCCTTATCTGGAAATAGTTTGATTCATTTGTACCTTGCTTTTAAGCTCCTTAGTGATCGAGTGGCATTCTGTGTAAGACTGGCAACCCCAAGTATGAGTGCAGTGCAGGGGAGTTAGTCATTCTGGTATTCTGGTTGGCTGCAGCATGATTCTGGCTCTAAGTCACCTCTTCTCCCTCCTCTGCATGTGCTAGTCAGCCCTTATCAGCAGTGGGGTCCTTCAGATGTCCAGTGTTCTGTGTGACTCTATTCTCTCCAGGACTCTGCTCATGAACCAGTCAGCCTGCTGGTCTCCATTCATCCCCTTCCCTGCACTGTGGTCTGGAACTTTCTCCAGAGTTGTAACCTCAGCAAGTGCAGTTCTCCTCTCTTTTCCCTCTTGGGTCTCAGGTCACTCTCCTTTTCCTTGATGACTGAAATCAACTTGAATAGACTTCAGTTTTTCTCACGTAGACCAGCTTCCTGCCCATTCATCTTGTTGGAAAAGGGAATACACAGCTTAGCTCACCCAACAAAAGAAGACCAGTACCTTCCTGTATTTTCCAGAGGAAAGCCAAATTAGAAATAACTAAGGTTGCAGTGTGATGGCAGTACATGTCTTAGAGAACCACGTAACCAGAGCTTAGAGGGGGAAAGAAAGAGAAAAAAAGAAGCATGGTAATTGTGATCCTGGCCTAAGAATACAAGAGTGCACCTCAGGAGTCACCACAGTACAGTACCACAGGGACTCCCCACTTCCCCATGAGCACCTGCCATGTCTGAGCATCCTAGGCTTGTGAGGGACCTGTGTGGAGCTTTGTGTAGCTGCGGGGCCTGTATCTTCAGTTCTGGAGGCTCACCCGGAGCATGCTGCCCTGAGAGCTCTTGGTCCACAGAGGAGTGCTTCTGCTTGTGATGACCGAGGGTCCCGTGCCTGTAAGGGCAGCCACAGCCTGACACCACTGAGCTTGAATGCCTCAGAACATGACCAGAGGACCCTTGAAGACCTCAGTGAGCGGTCAATAGGTTGGGAAGGACCTAAGCCCCAATAGGAAGAGAAGCAGGGCTTCCCACATCTCAAGGATTTAGTTTGGTAAGCATAGGCCCTGGCTCCTGGCAGCCATCCATGGGGTCCGTGGGGTGCAAATGCTAGCTGCACCATAGCACCTTCTTTCTGAAGTCTCTGCAACATAATTATGGTAGCACCACCTCCCTGTCTTTGGGAAGGATGGGAGCGGTGGAGAAATCAAGATCTTAAGATGTGAGACTTGCTGGTAACAGCCATGATGCTCCATCAGCTCAAGAAGCCCCTCACACTGGCGGCAGCAGTGGCTAAAGGCTTCACACCGACCTTGTCTGCTCCTCTTTTCTGCAGCCCTGGCTAGCTGCAGCTGCAGTGAGACAGGGAGGTGGAGGGGCTCTGGATGGGATGCAAGGACCCTGTTCTAGGGGGCTACCCTTGAATCCTCCTAAACTAGAAAGAGCTGAGGGCAGATATGGAGGAAGACGGTCTTTTAACCCAAGGTTTGTCTCTCCTTCAGGGACAGTTAATCTCATTTCTGAGGAGACCTGGTCAGCTTTGGGATGAGGAAAAGGTTGTCTACCCTGTGTCCATGACAGGGGTTGGAGTAGTTTGTTCTGTCCTGGGCTTCTTGAGGGTAAAGTAAGTGGCTGCTCCACCCAGAGCCTTCCTAAAGGTAGAAACCCAAAAGAACAGAGTGGCGTTGGCTGTCTTGGGGTTACTGGATTACCTTAAGACCATCCCACCCAAATCAGGCACCTACAGAGGCTTTTGAGTTGGTCCTAGGTTGTTGATAAGGACAGTATGCTTCTGCTCTTAGAGATCTCTCAGGGGGCTGACCACTAGGGGTGGGCTCAAGGAGACAGTAGATAAATAAATAAGAGGCCTCTCTAGGACAGAAGATAGGACTGGGAAAGTGGCCCAAGGGGCTTTTGGGAAAGGCTTTATGTCCTACACTGAGACCTTTGTGCGGCATGGACACCAGGAAGAGTTTTGAGAACCAAGAGGGGAAGAGTCATGGAAGAGCAGCCTTGGAACCATCAGGGAACAAGGGAGAGAGCCGGACCATGAGGGCCTAGAAAGAGGGGCATGGTCATCCAAGGTCTCTTCAAACCACATGGAGAGCTAACACACGAAGAGGCCAGATCGCAGGCTGCGTCTGAGCTCTTGGACTTTTAAGACCAGCTGTGCCAGCAAGGCAGCACAGGGCAGGAGCAGACTGAGATGAAGCTAGGCTCCTGCCTTCCAGTTCCTCACTCCTTCACTCCTTGCCCAGATTCTTTGATGCTGCCAACCACAGACCCCCAAACAATGCTGAGCATCTCCAACCAGGGCTTTGGTATGGACAGCTTCTATTTATAAGTGGAAAGGGGATAAGGCAGCAACTGCAGCCTTAACTCGTCTGCGGAATGACCTCTTTTAGTCCAGATACAGCAAAGGAAGGGTGGACCTGACAGCTGAGGCTGCGGGGCTGCTGCCAGCAGGGGTTTCTATGCAGCAAATCATGTCCACTTGAGCTGAACAGGCCTGGCTCTGGGACAATGTGGGCTTGACAAGTTTGCCAGGTGGTTTTATCCATGATTCCATTTTAGACTTGCTTCTTTCTCTGGGTGCATTATCTCGGAGGGCCTGGCATGTTCTGCTCCTTGGGCTGTGGAGTCCTGTGCTACCAAAGCCTCTGCAGAGACCATCTGTCATCTTTCAGGTTCACAACATGGCACTGCTCTGGACTGGGTCAAGGGCAGAGGGAAGAACTGTGCTTTGGGGTTTGTCATACAGGAAAGACGTTTTGTAATGCTTTGATGTCGTGGAACAGCCAGTGTGACTCTGTGGTCCTACTGGCCTGTACGTGTCCCCCATGTCACAGCTTGCTCCAGTGTGCCCTTTCTGTCTCAGCCTTGGCCTCAGACAGGAAGTTCAAGCCTCCATCCTTACTCAGGGGAAGAACATGAACATCGGGGATGGACACTCACCGCTATGTTCAGTGGCTTCTTGTCATTTCAAGAGGAATCGCCCCTGCTGGGTTCCTAACCAGCCACCATCAGAGCCAAGACAAGACCTAGAATTAGGTACAGGGTCCATCGGGACTGTCACCATTCTCTGTGCCACAGAGACTTGTCTGCATGCTTCACTAATTAGGATCTCTGCCTCAGGAGGAGCTGGGGCCTTCAAAGCCTCAGTGTGGGGTCCTTTTGGTCCTTTGGGAATTGAAGAGCCAGTCACCACTTGAGGCCCCTCTGCCCGGAAGCAGGTCTGTCTCTCCATATGCTTGTAACTTTGCAGACTGAGGTCTCTTCAGACAAAGGGGACTGCAGTTGTGATAAAGAAAGCTCACAGGAGGTCTGTGTAACTAACTGGGTAACTAGTTCTTTTCTCCCTTGGCATGTCATCCTGTCTCCCCCCACCCACCCAAGGCTTTCATCTGCCCTTGTATTCCCTTACAGGCTCCTTTCTATACATAGAAGGCAGTTCAGTCTAAACCCTTGACCTCAAATTCTCTACATTAATCCTCCATTGACACAGCATTTGACATCTCTCCCTAAGGCTGTATCAGCTGTGCTTTGCCAGCTAACACCCCAGCACTGAGTGTTGTGCTGAGTGAGCAGGGCACAGGAGGAATGCCGCTGTGTCTGAGCCCCCTCTAGCTCCTTTTTTGGGGGTGGATTACTTTGGTAGGTGGCCAGGTTGAATCAGCTGCTCAGTGCATGTCTCCTGAAGTCCTGGATGTTGGGCTGGGAGTGTACAGTGCTCCTTGCCTCGTCCAGGAGACACAGTAGGGTCACACCCCAGTGGTGGGCCTCAGCTGCCACCAGGGCCCTGGAGGAAGCTGTGCTTCATGGAGCTTGAGAAGGGGAGAGAAAACTAGATTTTCTAAGCTCTCTGTCATGGTCTGTTTTGCTTTCTCAGATGTAAAATTAAGTTAGTGCTTCAGGTGGTTACACAGAGTGGTAGAAGCCAGTGTTTGGTTCCTCAGAGAAAGACTCCCATAAACCCAGCAGCTCCCTCCCCGTGCATGTGTCAATGGCTGAGCCTGTCTCAGTGCCTGCTTGCTGCCTTGCTTTGCCATTTCAGCAGTCTCTTCAAGTTTCTAGGTCAGGTCTCAGGCACTGTAGGGAGGGTGTGCATGCAGACCAACTCTGCCCTGAGCCTCAGCAGCCCTGGTTATGATTCAGCCTCTGTAGTAGTAGTGAGGGGTGGGATGCCGCCCAGCAGGAGGCTGGGCCTGAGCAGTGAGTGGTACCTCAGAGCACTTGCACAGAACTCAGTGGTGGTGACTGCCATTCCCATGTATAGGATCTTGTGACATTGGGTATGCTCCCACAGATTCTCAGTTTAGGGGGCAAGTGGGGACCTCTGCCCCTTGGTCAGCATCTCCCTCTGGCCCCCCAATAAGCACACAGGGACTTGGTAAGAGGCAGTAGGCCCATGCTCAGAACTGTTCCCAGCTGAGGTTCTGATGGGGCAGAGCCACTGTGTGCCCTCCACCCTGCCTTCAGCACGCAGGGCATCAGGACAGGTGTAGTTGGCCAGCCTGAAAAGCTCACCAACACCAATGACTCTGAAAGGAGTCCCCAAGACATTCTCACTCCCTTAAACGTGGTTATTGTGTTTGGTGAGTTCCTGTCATTCTAGAATTGTCAATAAGAGATGTAAGTTTAGCTAGGCAGTGGTGGCGGACGCCTTTAATTCCAGCACTTGGGAGGCAGAGGCAGGTGGATTTCTGAGTTCGAAGCCAGCCTGGTCTACAGAGTGAGTTCCAGGACAGCCAGGACTACACAGAGAAACCCTGTCTCGAAAAAAACAAAACAA
>JANHMN010000002.1:105363032-105400252 GCA_030674055.1 Rhabdomys pumilio | reverse complement strand
AAAAAAAAAAAAAAAAAAAAGAGAGAGAGAGATGTTTAATAGTAAGCTTTCTCTGGATACCTACTTTAAAAAGTATATAATCTAACCACACAACTGGGTGCATCACCTCACCTCACCTCACCTCACCTCACCTCTGTGGCTCGCTGAAGTCAACTGTCAGCAGGAAGTACCTACAGACAGACCCTCCTCCTGCCTGAAGCAGCCCACTGCCACCTGATCTCTGTCCTGCCACTGTCAAGTGTAATCACTCAATGCCTAGAGCAGGATCATGGACCCCCTCGGAAATTACCTCAGTTGATCTTTCTCTCAGTTCATTAACTCCTTGACTTCTCTTTCTAATCTCAGCACAGGATCTCAGTCCTCTTTAGCAACCAGAACAGGCTCTTCACTCTCTTCACCCAGTTACACAGACCTCATCCATGAACTTTCCCCATCAAACCCAGAAAGCCTGAAGCGGTTATGCATACCTTTCATCCTAGCACTTGGAGTTGGAAAGGGTGGATCACTGAGTTTGAAGTGAGACCCCTTTGTCTGAAGAGACCCCAGTCTGCAAAGTTACAAGCATATGGAGAGACAGACCTGCTTCCGGGCAGAGGGGCCTCAAGTGGTGACTGGCTCTTCAATTCCCAAAGGACCAAAAGGACCCCACACTGAGGCTTTGAAGGCCCCAGCTCCTCCTGAGGCAGAGATCCTAATTAGTGAAGCATGCAGACAAGTCTCTGTGGCACAGAGAATGGTGACAGTCCCGATGGACCCTGTACCTAATTCTAGGTCTTGTCTTGGCTCTGATGGTGGCTGGTTAGGAACCCAGCAGGGGCGATTCCTCTTGAAATGACAAGAAGCCACTGAACATAGCGGTGAGTGTCCATCCCCGATGTTCATGTTCTTCCCCTGAGTAAGGATGGAGGCTTGAACTTCCTGTCTGAGGCCAAGGCTGAGACAGAAAGGGCACACTGGAGCAAGCTGTGACATGGGGGACACGTACAGGCCAGTAGGACCACAGAGTCACACTGGCTGTTCCACGACATCAAAGCATTACAAAACGTCTTTCCTGTATGACAAACCCCAAAGCACAGTTCTTCCCTCTGCCCTTGACCCAGTCCAGAGCAGTGCCATGTTGTGAACCTGAAAGATGACAGATGGTCTCTGCAGAGGCTTTGGTAGCACAGGACTCCACAGCCCAAGGAGCAGAACATGCCAGGCCCTCCGAGATAATGCACCCAGAGAAAGAAGCAAGTCACTAAAATGGACTTGCACATTGTCCAAGCCTGCAGCAACCTGCTGCTGCTGTCCTCACAAGTGATGGGTGCCAAACAGTGAAGGAGGTGGTGTCTGCAGGTCTCTGCAAATACCGAGTATGGAGACGACCAGCAGCCTGCTCCTCTACTCAGAAGAAACTGACAGCAAATGCACAGCATCCAGGGACAGGGCAGCCCAGCTGTTTGCCATACTTTCTTAGAACAAGCTGTGAAGGTTTTTTTTTTGTTTGTTTGTTTTTTTTTTTTTTTTTTTTTGTTTTTCGAGACAGGGTTTCTCTGTGTAGCCCTGGCTGTCCTGGAACTCACTCGGTAGACCAGGATGGCCTCGAACTCAGAAATCTGCCTGCCTCTGCCTCCCAAGTGCTGGGATTAAAGGCGTGCGCCACCACCGCCCGGCAACAGGCTGTGAAGGAAAGCACACTTCTCAAGTGCAGAGGCCCTCACAGGAGCCGGACAGAGAAGCAAAAGAACATGTGGTGTAGACAGTAAGGTGGGGCCTCTTTCCCATGTAGAGGGCTCTACCCAGAATGCCACTGGGCAGAGTCCACTGGCTTGGCTTCCTCAAACCATAGGAACTTCTCTGGTTGTGACCCAAATAAACTCACAGATGTTCTGTGCAGAACCAGCCCAAACACTTTAATAGCAGAAGAAAAACTTGATGTAAAATTTGAAAGTGGGGAACAGCCAGTTAGTTAAGCAATGCTGAGCTTTGGTCTCCAATGTTTCTTCCTGGCTGAGCGTTTTCATGAGAGAGTTCTTTTGACAGTCTGCTGCTGTGGGCCCTGTGAAAGTGGAGGGATGCACACAGGAGCTCACAGGAACTTGAGGGAATGCTGATGTCCGCTCAGCTTCTCCAGCCACTAAAGCCCTGGACAGACCTGCAAGAAATGCAGGAGAGACTGTCAGCTCCTGCTCTAGCTGCACTTGCTCTTGTTGAGGTCAGGGAAGACCAACAGAGAAGCCTGGACTCGGGCCTGGAGCCTTCAGGCAGCAGGCAGCTGGAGACACTACCACAGAAACGAGGACAGTGTCTCCAAACCCTGCTGCCTGGAAAGCCAATCATGTCTTACACAGTCTCTGCCGCCCGGCTGGCAGCCCCAAGCCAACACCTGCTGCTCAACCTCATCCTTCAGCACAGCTCTGAAAACTGAAACAGCAGATCACACAAGCCTATTGAGGACGAGACTTCCCCCACCCTGGGCCTTTTGGCTCTGAGTTAAGAGTTAAGTGAGGGCAGACCATACAGCAGACAACTACTTACGAGTTAGATGATCCAAAGGTGAATGCTGAAAAACAGAAAGAAGTATGTCAGAGACAAGAGCCAAGGGCCTCTCAGCTAGGCTCTGTCCTGACAAGCCTTACCAGCCCTGCTTCTACGAGGTGACTGGGGGTACAGTCAGCTCATCCTCCAGAGCCACTGGCTCTATTGGGAGAAGTGTTACCTCACTATTTTGGTCCTCAACTCTGGCTGCAGGTAAAGTCTGTGCACTGTCACCCTGTATCATTTTATGAGGAAAACACAACTGTTTTTCTTTTTATTGCTATCAGTCTGATTCCTTTCCTTTTGAGAGCAGAGAAGCAGCCACTCTAGGTCTGGCTCAGACACCACACGGAGTTCTGAGCACCAGTTAGCTTCTGCAGCCAGTTCTTCATTTGTTAGAAAGTCACGACTTTGCTGAGCTCTGTCTTTTTCAGTCTGTGTGAGGACAACACAGAACACATATATTTGCTCTCTGAAGATGCAGAGCACTGTACAGATGCAGGACATGGGAGGGTCCTACACCTTGTCTTGACTCCAAGGCCTTGTAAGGCTGCCGTTATCTGCAGTTCTAAAATTCTAAGAGAAAGTGAACTTAGTAATTTCTTTGGATTTGTCAGAAATGGCACAATATTGCCAGTCTACCTAAAAGATGTTTTTTTTTTTTTTTTTTTTTTTTTTTTTTTTTTTAATTTTTATTGTCACTTCAGCTTTTAAGACACTTTCCTTTGGAGGAAGAAAGAACACAGCTGTTTTACCTCCTGTGCCTGATCCAAACCCAGAGAATCCACTGCTCGGGGTCCCAAAGCCTGAAGTCTGCTGGGACAAGGACCCAAAAGTGGGTGCGTTCTGACTGGCGAGGGTACCGAAGGACGCAGTGTTGCTACTGCTCCCGAACCTGGGTGCAGCGGGAAAGGGACAGCGTTAGTGTGGTCCTTGTCCTCATGCTGCCCACACACCGCACTCACTGTCACCAGTCTTAGATGTACCACACAGGATCTGGTGTGATTGGTGACAAGCTTGGGCTGAGCCGAGAGGAAAGCGCCTTCCAACTCAGAACAAGCCTTCACCTTGGCTCTGGGAAGGAAGACATGAGAAATGTAGTGTGAGACCCACCCCAGTGAGGACATGAGTTCCAAGCACTGACAGTAACTCCAGTCACTGAGAACCGAACCCAGTGCTTCCTGCTGTTCCCCAGACATCGTCACTCTCAGGCATCGAGTTAATATCCCTTCACCACCTGCGAGGCCATATCCTCCTGCCCAGTCCCCACTCCACTTTGGCTCTGTCACTGCTGCTGCCTTGGGGACTCTATGTTGCCTAGGTTAGCCTCAAATCCTGCTTCAGCCTCCTGCAGGCTGGCTTCATAAGCTAGTGCCATGGAGTCTGATGATTCTACTCATTTTATTATTTGCTGGAAATGTGCGACAACACACTTGGTTATACAGTGTGGAAACATGAACAAAGGCTTCCTGAGTGCAAGCATCTCTCATTGGGCTACATGCCCAGCTCTCTACACGTTTTAAGACTCTGTGTGTGTGTGTGATGTGTTGTGTGTGATGTGTTGTGTGTGTGGATTCTGGCACACGTGTGATACAGTGTGTGGTGCAGGTCAGAGGACAACGTCTTGGGGTTGAGGCCCCCAGCTTTCGTGGTGTGTGCTTTCCCTTACTAAGCCTATCTGCTTTTAACGACGTGGTAAAGGGCCCTCTGTATCCAAAGGGAGTCATCTTGTTTCCATCTCATGTGTGTGAGGGGTCACTTTCCGAGTTATTTCACTCAGAAATGTGTTTCATAAAAATCAATAAATACACGAGACAATGTAGAGATGGTATTATTTTCTCTCTCCAGCTACCTCACCTAGAACAATCCTCATTCAAGGGTTCTCCCTCCAAATTTGGTTGACCAAATGGGGGTGAAGATATAACCAAAAACATTTTGAGGGGTTCAGTGGAGGCCTCCGAGAGGTCAGGGAGAGAGGAGTTGGTGTTTTCTGGAAGAAGAAACAGGACCTCGGTAAACGCCCGTGTTAGAATGGGAGCCTAGGCAATTCCCGACCCTCATACACCAGGTCCTCTCCTGTACTGTTCCCAGGTGGTTCTGCTGGTCCTGTGCTCCTGCTCTGGGGTGACCTGAGATCTTTGTCAGGGTCAGAGTTAGGATGACACCATTGACCAGGCACAGAATTGTCTTTCCAGAGATTGTGCCAGCCAGTCATGATTACTAAGATATTCCAGACACTCTTCTCATTCCCTATGTGTGTGGATCATCCTCAAGTGTCATGCTTTGGGAGCTAGCCACTTTACTTTTAGAGACAGGGTTTCACCGAGACCAGGGGCTGAGACGCAGTGTCTCTTCAGTAGGGGAACCCCAACCACTTGCTGCCCTGCTCAGCTTTTTATGTGGGTGCTGGGGACTGGACTCAAGTTTTTGTGCTTTTCTGGTATTTACTGACTGAATTACCTCCCCAGCTCCACGCTTTCTTCTTTAGTATTACTATTTTGGCACAGGGTCTTCCCCTGAGCCTATGCTGGCTTCAGAGTCTACAACCCCCTTCTTCAGCGTCTGGAACAGGTGTTCCAGGTTACCCATGGAGGGAAACGCTAGTATTCTGAAGGTGGTGCTGGGGCCTCACTAGGACTGTGAGGGTGCCCGGTGAGTCTCTACCACTGAACTACACTCACAACCCGAGACCTTCCTACTAGTAAAGCAAACAGCTGCTTTCTAGTAATTTAACAAAACCTCAAGACTCCCAGTGTATACAGATGGAGTCCATCCAGAGCTGTGCAACACACAGGCTTAGAGACCTTCTCAACTCTCTTCTGGAAGTTCTCTTTAACGGTTGTTCTCGGAGTTTCCCAAGGAGATATGACCACGACTCCTTAGCCGGCACAAGAAATCTAAGGGGTCTCTGTCCTCTTGCATGCTCTTCATGTGCATCCTAGCACCCCCCTCTGTGGAGCCCAGCGTGCTAAGAACATGCTCTCTCTTCAGGATAAAGCTGCTGCTGGCTCATGTCTGACACCCATGTTACTCTTCTCCTTCGGAGCTCTGTCCTCAGCTGAGCATTGAGGATGGGAGCTTGTCTGGGTCTACTTCAGACATCAAATCTCCCTCAAATGAAGGACTCTGCAGACATCACCACATATATTTAGTTGAGACAATATAGTGCAGTAAAGGCTATTTCTGTTCTTGGGGTTCTGGCAATCAGACTAAAATTCTAGGGCCATTAGAAGCAACCCTTGCTTCTTTTTGTTTTTTTGTTTGTTTTGTTTTGTTTTTTAACTAATTAATTTTATTTTATGTACATTGTTGTTTTGCTTGCATGTACATTTGTATAAGGGTATCAGATCTTGGAGTTACAGACAATTGTGAGCTGCCATGTGGGCGTTGGGATTTGCACCGAGGTCCCCTGGAAGATTGGTCAGTGTTCTTTACTGCTGAGCCATTTCTCCAGCCCTGCCATGGAATTTTCTAATGAGGTGAATAGGATACAAAGCAGCTGTTGGCAGCCAAGAGAACAGCAGTCTTGAGTGGGAATTATCCAGTTGGTGTCCTATGTTCTAGGACACAGAGGAGTTGTTTGCTAAAGGCTAACAGGCGTCTCAAGAGAACAATCCTAACTCTTTCTTCAGGACTTTCTAATACAGCGGCCACCTAAGACACAGGCCTGGCTGGAGCCAAACCTGGTGCAGAGAACAGGGTTCCGATGACCTGCATGCTATGCACTGACAGTCAGCAATGCTGTGGCCAATACCCACTTATGATTTTAAGAACCTGCTTATAATGAGCCTTGTCCTAGAGAAAAAGGAATCTCCTAGCAACTTCTTTGTGTACTTAGAGGCAAGGCTTCCAGGTCACTGTCTAGTTCAGAGAATGTAAGAATGCCAGGCCCTGCTGCTTTGGGCTGGCACAAGTTTGTAGTTTTCCCAGATCCCGCCTGCAGCTTACCCGAATCCTCCTGCGCTGGCAGCCGCAGTACCCTCTCCGAACACTTTGCCTCCCGTCGAGCCCAGAGGGCTTGTAAAGGCTGGGGCTGAACCGAATGCTGGCACCCCTCCAAACCCAGGGGATCCCCCAAAAGTAGGAGGGCTGCCAAACACTGGAGCAGCACCGAAGCCACCTGAGCAAAACAGAGGCAAACAGAACAGGGAGAAAGAAAAGGAGACAGGAAAGAAGGCATCGAGCAGCCAGAAACCAAATCAAAAGAGGAGAAAGGGAGATAGGACGTCAGTAATTCCAACACAAGAAGCCAAAAAGTACAATACCCCAACCTCAATCCCTCAGCCATACTGCTTCCCCCACTAGGAGCAGAGGGTCTGTGGCACTAAGAGTTTGAGCATCCCAGTGCCTTCCTGAGGCAGATGGAACTTACTGCAAGTCCTGTTGAGAGCAACCACCCCAAACTCTGCAGGTCCATCCCAGGTTGCTTTCTAGCTCCATGCTATCTGTGACTCCTCACAGAAACCCCACCCTCAAAGCTAGTGTCTCCTAGTGTCTCGTCATAGCATTGGCAGAGTGACAGGCTTTACTGTTCACTACCACACACACCAGGCTCCTAGTTTTAGGGAAACCCAGCTAATAAAATTGGAGGTTCAAAGCCCCTTCCCTGGCAGAACCCATGAACTGGGTCACAACAGAAGCAGGGTGATGCATGCTGGCACCTAGCCACACACCTTTTATTTATTTACAGGAGGATGGCTGCAGGCCTATCACCAATGCCCCTGACTCATGGCTTAGAGGAATTTTTTTCAAGTGCTTTGTTTCTGCAGCATCACTATAAAGCATGCTGACTCTCCTTTTGGATGAAGGCTACAGTGTGCATTTAACCAGATGTAAGACGGCTGTGAGGACGGCCTAAGTGCTCAGATCAGGACTCCAGGCCATTACAGCAAGACGGAGACAACAGAATGGGGTCAGGTCCAGCACCAGGCAGCCTCCTCTGACTGGTGGGAGGCCATCCGTGCGTCAGTCCCCTGTTCCTGAGGTATCCCCAGACCTCTCAGATCTGCTCTAGTTCTGAGGTTCAGAAGAGAAAGGTAATGAGGGCATGCTGAGCCAGATGGAGAGGATATGCTCAGCCTAGGAGGCAGGGTCATCATGACTGATAGCAAGTCTCCTGCTCCAGAGCTGGATCTGCTCTACCGTCCTCACACCCCTGCTCTGCCACCGCCATCAGAAGATCAAATGGAGGGCACGAGCGCAGTCAGGCGAGCTGTGGCTGCTACCTGCGATTGAATTATGTGTCTATCTTCCACGGGGCTGCACAGCTGAGGAGATAGTTTTGCTGTGGCTTGTGTTTAGGTTACCATTCTGTATTTTAAAACCTTGAGTGAAATTCCAGGCTGTGCTACAGAGACTCCTGGCTTACAAACATAAACAGAATGGAAAAAAAAAGTGCTAAAAAACCATTGTCCTTTAATTAAGAATGGAAAAAAAAGGTGTTAAAAAGCCACTGTCCTTTAATGATTTAAGCTGACCACAGATCTAGTTGCACTTTCTTCCTAGACAGACAAGGTTTCATCTCGCACCTTGTATTCAATATTGTTTAGACTTCTTGCTGGAATGTGAGCAAAAAAATGAGAGGTTTTAATGACCCAGAAATTAACTTGGAGAGGAGCCAGCAGGAGAGCCAGCAGACAGACAGACAGGCACACACACAAAAGCAAAACAAACTTGGTGCATAGCTAAATGAAATAGAATAGTTGCTTTGGTCTTAGTTCTGGGGTCAGGCATCTCCCTCCAAATGAGTAGGAGTCCAGCTGCAGACAAGTGTCTGAACTAGCAACTGAGAAGCAGGTTTGCTGGCCATACACTAAGGTCCCTCAGCCTCTCCAGGTGTGGTGGCAGCTGCATCATGGCAGCTCCTCTTCTCGCTAGCCTGGGCCCCTCCCTCCAGTGGGTCACCAAGCTCTCAGAATACCTTTTCATCTAACTTCAGCATGGGTAGGTGGGAGAGCTGGCACTAGAACCTGGCATGGCTCTGTCATGTGTCCTGCTCTCCTCTCTGTCACATGGCTTAATAACTGATGATAAACTACCTGCAGACCCTGGGCTGGCTGGCAGTGAGGCCATGGCCATGGTGAGGTTCGTCGCCTGTCCTGCCCATGGTGGCCTCCAACAGTATTAGTTCTGATGCAGTTTTTACTGAAGGGAGGATGAGCAGACACACATTTTCTTTTTCTTTCTTTCTTTCTTTCTTTTTTTTTTTTTTTTTGGTTTTTCGAGACAGGGTTTCCTCTGTGTAGCCCTGGCTGTCCTCGAACTCAGAAATCCGCCTGCCTCTGCCTCCCAGGTGCTGGGACTAAAGGCGTGCGCCACCACCACCCGGCCAGACACACATTTTCAAAGGCTCACCCAATGGCTCATCCTGAAACTGCTCTTACAGTGAGAGGGGCTGATGATGCCTCCTCTGAGTTGGGGGTCTGACTGATTCCTCACAGGCTCCTGAGCTCACATTCTCCCACTGAGTGTACCCCAGCCTTCTGTCCACATCCTTCAATCCATCTTCAGGACAGTGGCTCCGTGAGTACGTGGGTAAGCTGAGCGCAGGGTGGACATTCTCCTCTGTCTGCTCAGACACCTGGGTATGAACAGTAGGTAACTCTACCTGGCAGTCCTCACTCTGGGTGCTCACCAAATAGAAAAACCAGAATTTGGAAAAAAAAATGTCTAGGTGGGAGCTATATTTTCTCTAAGACAGAAAACACATTTGCCAGCTTTTCAATTTAAATCCACTGGGACAATTTGGAACACAGAGCCACACCCCAGAACAGAAGAAGTAGTAAAGGAAACATTGGGTGCCTAGAAGATAGAGAAGGCTCGATGGTTAACAACGTAATGTTACATGTCCTTGTAATTAGTGCTAAAAGCTTTGTGGCCTTTTCGTTACTCTGTATGTATCTCCAAAACAAAGCTGCACTGCTTATTTCCAGTCCCTTTCATTAAATTCTAGGGAAAAGATGCTAAGAACCAGCCACCTAGGACCGAGCTGGGAAGCCAAGATCTTAGAAACAGACACAGCACATTATCCAGAAGCCATTGCATGTCAGGGTCACCTTCTAATCTGGGTCAGCCACTCCAAGATCAGCCTCACCTCCTCAGGCAGGAAACTATTCAAAACAGGCCATCCATCCAAGGGCAAACAATCCTGCCCACTCCCCTAGGGAGACAGATTGCTAGAGGCTACCTCACTGTAGCACTGTCCTGCCCGCTCCCAAGACCTTTAATCCAGTCTCCCACCAACGGACCAGCATTGCAGGCAGCAACAAACCACAGACAGGCAGGTGACAGAAATTAACAATGTGTTTCATGGAGCGGGAGAGATGGCTTGGCAGTCAAGAACAATGGCTGTACTTTCAGGACCTAGGTTTGATTCCCACACCCATGTAGCAGCTCACAACCATCTGTAATTCCTGTTCCAAGGGACCAACACCATGTTCTGACCTCTGTGAACACCAGACATCCACATGGTGCACAGATACACGTGAAGGCAAACAGTCACACACATAAAATAAGCAAGTATTATACAACACATTTCATAGTAATGCATACTGTTCTTTTTAAGACCTTTAATGAAAAGTATATGAAAATTACTTAAAAGCTAAAATAGATGTGTATTTCTAGTAAAAGATTAAAAGGGTGGCCTAGACCCATGATCCCAGTGTCCTGGAGGTTGAGGCCAGAGGATCATGAATTCAGAGCAGCTTTGTTTGTATAGGGAGATACTATCTCAGAAAACCACACTCCAACAAAAGCCTAGCACAGTGACTGGGATGGGAAAGGCCATGCAAGGATGAGAGTCTGAGCCTTGAGTGCTGTGGTACTCTAAGAGGCCTGTGCTGTCGGAGGCTCCCTCCCAGGTACACACTTGAGTTATTTCCTGCCAGCTTCCTTTACTTTTCCCCCCTTCTTTTCAGGGTCTCACACTGCAGACCAAGCTGGCCTCAAATTCAGAGAGATCTGATCTGGCTCCAACTGATAGAATTACATAAGCATGCACCATGTTGGATTGATTTTTCTATAATTGTTAAATATTTTGATAGCCTTCCTTTAGAATATTAAATTCTTTCAAGTGCTATATTACACATCTCCTCTTTATAAAGGACATTGTTTTATTTTTGCAGACAGGGCCTCATTCTGTAGACCAGGATGTCCTTGAACTCAGAGATCTGCCTGCCTTTGCCTCTGGAGAGCTGGGATTAAAGGAGTATGCCACCACATCTGATTTCTCTCTTTTTAAAAAGCAGGTCTTATGTATTAGAAATGCAGTAGATTCTCAATAAATATAAAAATACATTAGAGAACCAAGTCACTTGAAATAAGCACCCAAGGACATTGTCTGCAAAGGAGGTACCTTACGTAAGCCTTCGAGTCACTCACACACGCACACAGATAAGCATGGGTCATCTTCTGGGTTACCTGTTTTATTTGGAGTGGAAAATCCAAAGCCTTGGGATGCCACACTCCCACCGCCAGAGCTGAATGTGCCAGCAGGCTTCTGTTCCCCGAAGGATGAGCTGCCAAACCCTCCAAATGTCTTAGCTCCGCTGTTTCCAAACAGATTAGAGGTATCTAAAGGGAGCAAGAACAGGTGTGAGGAGTCTGAATAGGAGGGAGGTGTCCTCAGTTACTTCTCAGATGACAGACAGGAGTTATCAGCTGAGTTTCTGGACAGGAACAATGGCACAGCCTAGCATCCAGGGGAGCTCCAGATGATGAGTCTGAAATCACTGGCGCTCATGAGCAGGCCTTCCTGGCGCAGCTCTACAAAGAAAAGTAAAGGGTAACAGAGGCCTCCCAGTAGCCCTCCCAGAGGTCTTGGTCCACCAACTGACTAGCTGCTTGCCTCCATGCTTAAACTTCTATACAACAAGGCCAGATTGCATCTCTCTTATGTCAATCTACAAGAATCAGAGTTAGAGCAGAGTCTGGTCTACCGCAGGGCTGCCAGCATGCTGGTTGCTGCCTGAGTTGTGCAGAGCCCTGCCACTGTCATTGACCTGAGGGGGAGAGAGGCGGGGTCAGGAGTAACCCCCACATCCTTATAGTGTTTGGTTGACTACATTTTGTTGAAATTTTGTTTATACCCATGACAAGGCAGGGAGAGGGCCTGCTATGGGTAATGGTGTGCAGATGATTTTTTTTAAAGCTAGAAGTATTTTTTAAATGTTTTCACCATGAAGAAATGATCAATGTTTCAAAAACATTTTTCCTTGGATGCGAACACATGTGTATACATATACAAGCATATACATACATATATATACAAGCATATACATATACATACATATACAAGCATCACACAATACCCCATCGGTATGCACATTTTCACATAATCAGCTAAAAACAAAGATCCCTTTGCCCTACATTCCAGTGGAACAGACTGAGGTTTGCAGCCAGGCCTAAGCTAATTACTAGAGAGCTCTGTGACCACAAGGAAGGACTCAGCTACCCTAGGTCACAGTTCCCCGACATCCTGTGGCCCTCACAGTGGGCAACGGACAGCAGGTGCTCAGGAGAGGAAGAACAGCAGCACGCAGTCCCACCATTTAACCCAGTTGCTCTAGAATGAGGCAGAGGATTATCTGTGTTTCCCCATTTCTATGGCCAACAATGTTTCTTGAGTCTCTAATGGCTCCATGCTAGTAGTCTGTAGCTTGATTAACTGACTGTGTATGCACATGCATGTAGGCATTCCTGTGTTACAGCATACACCTTATGGTCAGTTCGTTCTTCCCACACGTGGTTCTAGGTAACAAACTCAGGATGCTGGCCTTGGTGGCATGTGCCTTTATTCCCAGAACCATCTCACTGGCCTAGATTTACTTTATTTTACTTTTAAGACAGGAGTCTCACTGTGTGGCCCTGATTGGCCTAGAACTTGCTTTTAGAACCAGGCTGACCTTGAACTCAGATCCACTTGTCTTGGGGATTAAAGGCAGGAGCCAACACAACTGGCTGCTGGCCCAGCTTTTAAGAACATGCTAAGTAAACATCTTGGTGGATGGAGTGTGCTTCATAGTAGATTTTTCACTTACGTAGGAATCAGCCAGTCACCAACTACTCTTTGTGGAGCCAACCAAAGACTAACACTTTGGGATGACAGAGACAAGTAAAAGTAGCACCTGCTCTGGCCTTCTATCCTATAGGTCTCATAGGCCCCTTTAGTTTCATACTTGGCAAAACCACCACCAACATATAGCATCAAGATCTGACTCACTCCAAATGAAATCTAACATAAAGAGTGTTAGAGAGGTCAGGTTCCAGCTTTCTGCAGGTCAGATGCACTCAGAGGGCTCCCCTAGCGCCTCACCTAGGCTCCTCTCCAGGGGAGCTTCCTCAGGAGTGGCCATGGAGGAAACCTTTTGCAGGTTCCAGGTTTGGAACAAATGACCTTCCCATCCCAACACGTCCTCTTCAGATTCCTGAAGAGAAACAGCATGTATAGGACCATGATAACTCAGTATCGGGATGACACTTGACAACAGGTCCTTATGGGTGACAATGCACACATGGTGCTGAGTCTCAAATGACTGTAGGGTCTAACAGCCTGACTTTGGCTAGGAGATGACAAGATTTCTCAAAAGGAAACCCATCGTTCTCCTGCTACAATCTTCTCAGATTGTCTTGGTCATGGCCAGCTTTCTGGCAGCCTAGACCCTAGACTGAAGTGAGCTTGGATTCCTACCGTTGGTAGGAAGCTGCAAAGAGTTCTGCATTGGAACTGTGGCAAAAGAAAAGCAGCTTAAGAATATTTGAGGGCTGGAGAGATGGCTCAGTGGTTAAGAGCACTGACTGTTCACCAGAGGTTCCGAGTTCAATTCCCAGCAACCACATGGTGACTCACAACCATCTGTAATGGGATCTGATACACTCTTCTAGTGTGTGTCTGAAGACAACTGCAGTGTACTCATATAAATAAAAATAAATCTTAAAAAATTTTTTTGATTTGAGATGGATTTCCCGACCATGGCAAAGATGACTGGAGGTGGAGACGGGGAAGGCCTATGTCAGAGGTGGGCAGCAATCACATGGGGTTCAGCCAGGAGAACAGCAGTGCTCACGAGCGTGGGTGGCCAGAGTCCAGTCACTGGAGACTGCAGAAGGCGCAGCTCAGCTCTTCTAGCTCCTGCCTCTCTCTCACTTAGCCTGCACTTACTTGGTCATAGGGTTTAACCAGATTCTGATCCTTTCACTACGAAATCATAACAAAACAAAACAAAACGAAACAAAAAAACCAAACAAACATTAGGATCACTAGGTGTCTGGTATTAAGGCTGTTTAACAACCATCCACGGAGAGGAGAGTCCTGGTGTGTGGTGTGCTCACTCCCATTGGGTCAACACTGTTTCAGCTGACTTCAGACACTGAATGTAGGCACAGAGAGGGATGTGCACAGTTGACTCCCACGTGCTAGTGCACACTAGCTCAGACTCATCTCTGGGAGAAGGGCAGCTGACAAGCAAACCATGGTGTCAGAGATGAATTGGTGTGGATGCTTACAGGGGTATGACACACCTAAGCCATTAAACAAACTGGCCTCACACATGACGACCTACATCTGGGGTCCACCCCAATTTCTAACCAGCATGACAAGTGATGCCGAGTGCTGTGGTTAGCATGTTACATGTGAGCGCCATGTCTGTTGTTTTCTCACTTTCATCTGAAAGGACAGTGCTTCTACAGCATTCGCTACACTTAGCCTCTCAGCCCCAGGGCACAGGTGGTCAAATATTTCCATTACACCAGGACTTTCAGCCCTGACTTGGATATCAGGATTCTGTTCGTCTGCAGAACCGTTTTTGCAAATATGATTTCTGAGATCTCTTCACTGCAGGTTCTAAATCCCTCCTGGCAGAGCCTGGTGATCTAGGAGGGAAGTGCCCGAATGAGCAGTCCTGACACATATTACCGGAGCAGAGACAGCAGGACAGCCAGTTCTTGTTCTAGACAGCCAGAAGAGCAAAGCTGGGTCAGAAAACGTTGCTCTTCATGCCACATGCCTTAATATGATGAAAACAGTTGAGATGCAGGCACTATATTTATTAATATCATGGACAGCTCAATCTGGCACTTAAGTGGAAGCAGGTAAGGCAAGGATGGCAAGAATATAACTTCCCATCCACAGCAGCAGCATACAGCACTTCAGACCGTGACACACAGATCATCAAAGAACATGAGAAATCGGCAGGAGAAAAAAGTGCTAGGAAGTCCAGCTTCAGGGAAAACGGCAGCAGAGGAAAGTGATGAGAACCACACAGGCCCGAGCCCACACTGGTGTACTTCAGTGTAGAGGAGCCAGCTAAGCGGAAGCCCTGTGCCCGTGTGGGGGCTCATGGCTGCTGTCTGCCACACTGCCTTCAGGCAACCTCAGGGTAGGAAACAGAGTGAGCTTGGCCTTGGGAGAGAAGACAGAAGCAGCCTGTCACACTCATCTGTCCCCAAAGCTCTGCTATCCTTTCATGGATAGAGGACATCTTATTAAAACAAAAATATACCCCAAAGCAGAGCAGTGTGGGCACAGAACTTTTCTAGCCTCCCTCCTTTTTGTATTTGTTTCTGAAGCTTTGACAATACCACAGAATGACAGTGACATCGGAGGATCAAGAAGCTGGAAAAACTCTTCTCAACTTACTTGGGGTAGCTGTAGATCCAAAGCCCCCACTGGCCGAGCTGAATGGGTTTTTGCTGGCAGCATCCTGGCTGGGTTTTCCTCCAAGGCCACTGAAGAAGCCGCCCCCTCTTGTAGCACTTCCAGACCCAAACACGCTACCACTCGAAGTAGATGACTGCTGAAAAAACCAAATGGGGATGGGCAGGGGAATAGAAAGCAAGAAAGGATGAGAGATTATCAGAACACTGCAGGCACAGCCTGGCTGGACAGGCCCACAGCCAGGGAGATGGGAAAAGCAAGAGGACTGTTCGGCTCTGGAAGAGCGACTCCAACAGCTTCAGGAGAGGGTGATTCTGGAAGACTTCCTACAAATGTGAGGTTCTTCGGTTTCTGAATTTAGAGCAGGTGGGTGTTCAACCCTTATCTGCCATGCTACCTGCACTGTCTGACAACACTAGGGGCAGGGAAACCAAGCAAATCCACCAAATCCAAGTTTGAAAACAGGGAGAAGCTATGGTGTCTTCACTAGTATTAGGTGAAGCCATCAGCAATGATTAGTGATTTACAGGCATTTCTCTCCACTTGTGCACTTAGAATTCACAATGTCTTGCCCAGTGCTGCAGAGAGCAGCCTAAATTAGCCTCATTGCTGAAATGACCACTGTTGAATTGCATCCAAGCATTCAGAGGATGCTTCTAACTCGGGGCACATGCTGACTCAGAGCTGCACCAAGCACTAGGCGCTCGCTTTCTGTTTAGACACCGGTGCTTTCAGAGACCAGCTTGTGGTTTGGGGGATGCTCTCACTAGTTTAGCTGACACTGGCTGCTCATGCAGAGTAAGGCAGGCTTCAGGAAAGGGCAGCAGTGCAGAGGAACAGTGGTGTTGCCCATCCTTCCTGGGAGACCGAAACCTGCCCACTTCAAAATGGCGGGAAATGAACTGCACCCAAGTGCTCGCCTAGGCATACTATGCACTAAAGTTAGAATGATACAGAGAACTTTAGCATGGCCCCTGTGCAAGGACAACATACAAATTTGTGAAGTGTTCCCTACTTAACAAAAGACAGAAGAAAGACCTGCACCTGAACCAGCTCCTGCTCAGAGGCAGCTGCCAGCACCACTGTTGCAGCTACTGTTTGGACTGTCTACAGCTCAGCTTCTACACAACTTGTGTCGGTACAGCACCGGCCTGAGTCCTTCATTTCTGCTTACAAGCTAAGCGATCTGTCCCCTGAGCCAGCATCTCTGAACGTTCTCCTCCCTGCAGCCCCACAGTGTCTCTGCTGCTCTGCATAGAAAACCAAGTGTGGTCTTAGGGCAGTACACTTAATTCTACTGGATAGTTCCCACCCTTAAACTTCTTTAAAGATTGTGATCATGGATGAGCACTGATAGCCTTTGCAAGGGCAGGACTCATGACAACTGAAGCATAAATCCGTGTCCCTAACCTCCACGCATCAGGCTGGGACCTAGGAAACCATCAAATACAAACATGCTGCTCCAGAAAACCTAATGCTTGCGACACAGCTTGAGTGGCCATCCACAGAATATGCAGAAGCGAGTGACTCACTCACTTTCTGTCCCAGTGGTCATTTTCGAATGACTGGAGTGGATATGAATCAAAGTCCAAAGCTAACTTTCTGTAGCTTTCACTTTTGCCTCAGGCAGGAGACTCAAACTCTATGCAGATCAAGATTGCTTCTTAAACATGTTTCTCGCTGGGCAGTAGTGGCATATGCCTTTAATCCCAGCACTTGGGAGGCAGAGGCAGGAGAATTTCTGAGTTTGAGGCCAGCCTGGTCTACAGAGTGAGTTCCAGGACAGCCAGGACTACACAGAGAAACCCTGTCTCGAAAAACAAACAAACAAAAAAAAGTTTCTCTGCTGAGACTCCATTCCACAGCTGTCAGTATTGTCCACCCAACTCTGCAGCATGAGGTTATTTTAAAGTCTTTGTCTTCACTCTGATATCTGGATCCTCATTAGTTGACTGGCTGTGTTATAAATGGTTGTAGGGTGTTCCTCTGTGGCCCAGGCTGCCTTACCTCCCACTGTTGGAGTACAGCTCACCCGGGCACTCTCCCTTGTATTCTAGACTTTGCACTGAAAGGATAACAGTGATGGAGGTGTCCTTGTGTTGCAAAGAGGGATGTTCTTGTCTGAGGACCAGGAAGGACATCTATTCATGGTGCTGTGTTCACTCTGGCTGGTACTGGACTGTCTCCCTCGGCCTTCAGTCTGTCTCAGCCCGTCTGCCTCTTAGCTGAGCTGAAGCGAGGTCATTGGTGAAGGCAGAGCTAGGTAACCACGCAGGCTCCTTTGGCGTTTTAGACCTTGCTTCTCTTAGAAAGTGTGTGTGTGTGTGTGTGTATGTTGGGGGTGGGTGGGGTCTTAGGGGGTATCTGTACATGTTCTAACCCAAACTGTTACGTAATTTGGCACAAGAAATACAATGACTTCAAATTTAAGCCCAAAAGCAGTTTTAGCATGTCACTATCAATTTTTAAAACGAATGGCAAAATAAATAGCAAAGTTGTCATTTGGATCATCTGTAGCCTCCAAAGCATTGATTACACCCAGTGTTCCACAACTACTACCAGAACTCAGTAGCTCTAGCTGAAACATTGTTAACTGTTAAACTAAAGCTTCTCGTTCTTTCTCCCTGTAGTCCAGCGGCTCTCAACCTGGAGAATCAAACGACCCTTTCACAGGGGTGGCCCAAGAACTTAGATATATATTTTAAACTATGATTCACAATAGTAGAAAAGTTAGTTATGAAGTAGCAATAAAATAACTTTTGAGTTCGAGGCTCAGCACAGCCTGAGGAACTGTAGTAAAGGGTCACGACTAGCAAGGTTGAGAACCACTGCTTTAGCCCATGTCTGTTTCAACCCGCTTTGATGAATTTACACACTGAGGTATTTAATACAAGTAGAGCCATCCAGTACTATCGTGTTGCAGCTGGCTTACTCTGCTTTGCCCATGTTATTCATGTATAGCATGAATGAGAACGTCACTTCATCTTATGGCCGAATGATGCTCTGATGTAGTCTAGTTGGCCTGCCATTTGTTCACGGACACGCCCCATCTCCAGTGCACACCGGCATAAATATCTGTTGCAGTTCCTGCTTTCAGTCCCTTGGAGTCACAACTGCTGGGTCACGTGGCAGAAGCACTATTAGCCTTTGAGAAGGCCTCAAACTAAATCCCACAATGACTGTATAACTAAATAGAACCACCAGCAACATAGGAATCTCTCCATGTTCTTAACAATGTGGTATGTTTTAAAGTAGCAAGTTATTATCTGCTAAATTCATTTATTTTTATTTCTTTATTTTTTTGAGACACAGCTTTCTCTATGTGGTCCTGGCTGTCCTGCAACTAAGCCTCTACAGGCCAGGCCTGGAACTCAGAGATTCACCATCTCTGCCTCTCTAGTGCTGGAATTAAAGACGTGTGCCACCACTGCCCACATCGCCCAGCCTGCTGCAATTTTATTCCCCAATGTTTACTGTAGTTTTTGTCTTTCCTCATGGTCACTGGCCATTTATACCACTGTCAGCAGCTACCGTTCTCAGTCTTTGCATCCCCCAGCTCTCTGGAATCAGTTCAACAGGTTGTCTGCCACCTTCCCTCCTTTAGGGAAAACAAGTTTTGAAAGATGAGCCTAGCAACACTTTCTGCCCACATGCTCTTCTAAAGCAACAGCAGGCATCTAATTGTCCTCTTGGACTTGAGGCCGTGTAAGGAAACAACGAAGCCTCTGTGTTTGGGAGAGATCTTGGGAGGCTCTATAGCAGCAGTTCTTAATCTGTACCTTTGGGGATGCCATCAGATATTTATGATTCACAACAGTAGCAAAATTAGTTATGACACAAAGGCAAGCCAGCACACTGCCATTCTGAGTTATGGTATATAGAACCCAAGAATACCATGGATGACTACAATGGCTAATTTTATTGATTGGTATGAGGTGATTTGCTACAAAACCCTTGGAATAAGTTTTGTTCATATCACCTTTTGATCCCATCTTGGCAATTCATGATGTGAGTGAATATCTCAGGACTACTCCTCACTACCTAGAAACAGAGCACGCCACATTCCCTGGGAAAAGTGGGCAAACACTCCCTAGGAAGGAGAACACAACATGGAGTTTTGTGTCTCTGTGTCAGTCACCCACACTGGCTGTCACTGCTTGCTTCCATAGCTGGGTCCACTGAGCTGCGTCTACCTGAATGTTGATAAATATTTGGGTCATTTTAGTTTTAGACTACTATAAAAATGTGACCAGTATTCTACTGCTAATCCACTAATTTACTCAATCAAGCTTTGAAACTTACTTTTTAGGCCACACAGGTCCTCATCTAAACTGCGATCCTCCTGCCTCAAGCCTCTCAAGTAGATGGCATTACAGACCTGCACCATAACACTTGGCTGAACATTATTTTTAATTTTTATTTTCTTCCCTTTGAACACAAACAATTTAAAGGGTATTTCATTTATATATGTGTGTGTGTGCCTCACACATGGAGGTCAGAGATAAACGTCCAGTATGTTTCAGGACACACACATGCTCCTAATGGGAGCATAAATGGGTCACCAAGCTTGGACAATAGTTTGTTATAATCTTGTAAAGGAACTACCTAGAGTTATTCTTTAGACAAATGTTTGCACATATGGACCAAGTTACAAGAGAAATGTCATAGTCGGGGCCAGCAAGATGGCTCCAAGGATAAAACTACTCACTGACAACCTGATGGCCCGACTTTGATCCCTGGAACCTACATAGTAGGAGAGAATATATTCCCAAGACTTGTTTGTTCTCTGACCTGTGTGTTGAGGGTTTTCCTCAATAGCTTCTCTGCTTTATTCTATTTTTTTGAGATAAGGTCTCACTGAACCTGAAACTTACTCACTGGGTAGGCTGCCTGGCCAGGAAGCCCTGGAGCTCTTCCTGTCTGCCTTTGCCTCTCAGATGCTGGGAACCACACTTGGAAGCTCCTGTCTAAGAAGCACAGCAGCTGCCCAGTGTCTTCCTCTGGCCTTCTGACTTCGCAGTATCATCAGTCTGTCTGTCTGTGGTTTAAATCCTATTACTAACCATGCTGACCAGCTTTATGTCTACTGGTTATCTGTCCTTTAGGAATTTCTAAAAATTACATTTACTTACTGTTACATGTGTGCCTGAGTCATGACAAGCTTGTGCAGATGAGAGGACAAACTTGGTGCAATCAATTCTCTGGTTCTACCATGTGGGTTCCGAAGATCGATCTTGAGGTCATTAGCTTTGACAACAAGTGCCTTTACCCTGCTGGGACTCTCCTTTAAATTTTTTCTTTCTGTGATGAGTGTTATTGATTTACTCATTTTTAGTTTGAGACAGATCTCACTATGTACAAGCTGGTTCAAATTTAATTATGTAACACAACCTGGTTTTGAACTTGCAGTGATTCTCCTGTCTCCACTTCCCGAGTTTTGGGATTATAGGTAATGTGCTATCATGTCTAGTCTATTTCCTTTTTTATATTATGGTAAAATAAAACAAAACATAAAAATGACCAGTCCGGCTCTTCCCACTTCTTTGTGTACATAGTGTATGAACAATTTGCAGGAGTTCCCTGCTTCCGTTTCTTGATTCCTGGGGCTCACACTTAGGTCACAAGCTCAACTAACCACTGAGCTACCTTGTAAGCCCAATTTCAGTTTTGAAATGATTTTTGAGATAAGATATTGCTACTGTGTAGTCCAAACTGACGTTAAACTTGCCTGGTGATCCTCTTGGCCTGGCCTTATGAGTCTGGAACTGCAGCCTCTAGCAATGATGGTGTTGTTCAACAGCTCTGCCTCTGACCTACTCTGTTTCTCTTTTAAATAATATTTATCATGTGAGTGCACATGTGTGAGCATGCCCCTGCACCCACCGGGTCCTCACACCAGCCCTAATCTTTTGTTAAGTTCAAATTTTTCATATGAAAAGCTTATTGAATCCTGACAAATGTCTGGCACTCTGTAAGGTCAATGCTCTAGACAGCACACACTCTCAGTGCTTCACAGGGCTCCTGCAATCCCTCTCAAGAGAGCAGTGTTAGAACTGCTGTGCCCTCAGGTGAGCCTGTCTGCCCTAGGCACTGAGGGTAAGCACTGTAGTGGGCTTCCCTCTCTACACATCAGCACAGGCTGGGATAGGGCACTGCCAAAGAACGGCCCATACACTAGAGGTTCTCTTTAATCGGCACAGAGTCTTCTTGTGTGGTAGTGTATGTATGCCTTTAATGCCAGCATTCTGGAACTGAGGATCTTTGAGTTCGAGGCCATCCTGGTCTACAGTATAGAGCGAGTTCCAGGACAGCCAGGGATACACAGAGAAATCCTGCCTGGAAAGAATCAAACAAACAAACACAACACCCCCCCCAGAAGTGTATATGGTTGTTTTCCAGCCTGGACCCTGAGCATAAACTGAGTCTATTACATTGGGGAAAAGACTAGATGCTCACACAACTAGAGACAATCATGTATACTCACCTGGCCAAAGACTGATCCACCACTACTGGCTGCTTGACCAAACACAGAACCAGTATTACTAGACCCAAAACCTAGAAGACACAAAGACAAAGATTCAATTTGGAGAAACCATTTTTAACATCAAAATTAAACCCAAACCAAATCAAAACACCCACATCCTTTAGATGTGTTATGAACGTCACTGTGTGCAAAAGCCATCATCATTGGCCTTCTGCAGGGGGGATCTTATCCTATATGCTCCATCCAGTACTAACCCGCTGGAAAGAAAAGATGGGCCCCTATTTATGCAGCCGTGGCATGAATGTATGCAGTAACCAATCACTTTCTGCTTAGAGGCCTGTTCCTGGGGGGGAATTTATTCCCGACACTGTCAACAAGCTGGTCAAAAGCCCAGGCTGACAAGGCCATAGACCCTCAGGAAGAAGGTATTACTGTTGTTCTGAGAAATAGACAATTTCTCTCTGAATACTTGTAATTGTACCCACAGATTAACGCTGTCCTCAGTCTTGGTCAGAGAGGTTTTTTGTAGTGGGCAGTTGGTTAACGAAGAGACTGCTAACTGTGCTGAAGCTAAGTGACTGTTAGGTGTCCTACCCCAAGTTGGACTAAAGGCTCCCAGAATGCTGCGGAAGACAGAGTAAGGAGTATAAAGAATTTAAGACCATCGGAAGGAAGGGAGTAAAACCGTTTTGTAAACATGACATGGCTGTCGTGCTCATGGACTCACAGCAGCTATGATTACCTGCCTGCTAACTGTCCAGAATGAAAGGGGAGGAACACGTAAGGCCCTACCCCTAGTTGAGGACCCACTGGTAGTTAATGGCTACTGGAGGAGGGGGGGGTCATTTTTCTTCAGAAGTGTATTTATGGGTAAGTTGTTTGTGATCCAGTAAGTAATCCCATACCTATGCTCATAAAAGCTAATCAAACTATTAAATTCAGTCAGTCATTAAAAAAAAGAAAAGAAACAGAAAGCAGGAGGGGGTTGCTGGGAAGAAGAGAGGAGGATAAAACAGGGGATGGAGATATGTGTGATTCTGATCAAAATATGTTACATACATGCAAGGACACACACACAGAAATGTCAATATATTAACAATTTTTTTTAAAAAAATGTTTCCCCACTGAAGAAATGGAGAAAATTCTATGTAAACATAGCTGTTCCTTGGTATCCATAAGGGATTAGTTCTAGATCTCTGAGGATACCCAGATATAAAATCTGAGGATGTAGCAGTTTCTTTGATGACATGGTGTGGTGTGGTGTTTGAACCCGTGTGTCCAGCCTCCCACATATCTGCCGTCATCTTGGGATGACTTGTGGTAAAACTGAAGCACACTGGAGGGCTACGTCAACTAGCTGCTACTTTGTACTGCTGAGGGACAGTGACAAGAAAAAGTGTGCATGGTCACTATAGACTTTTCCTAATTATTTCAATCCAAGGGATTCCAATCAAGGCAGGCCACACCTGCAGGTACAGAACCCATACATGTGGAGGGCCAATTGCAAGGCCCTTACCTCACAGTTAGCATTTTAAAGCAATATAAATTTTGATGTCCCTAGGATTGAAGTCTTCTCTCCTACCAGGTGGTGGGAACTGGCAGGGTGGCACACCCTCACAATCTTGGCTAACAAGAGTACTTTCCAGTGACCCACACTAGCAATCTTTCTCCCTGATCTACATATACTCAAGCACCAGATTCCATCAGGGTGGATTATCTTCTGCCAGGTACAACTGGAAGTGAGGCAAGTGAGGCCCATAACTAAGGGGGGGTGAGGTGGGGTTTCCAGCTCGTTTTTGGAGCTTATTAGAGGGGTGAGAACAGATAAATGTTAATTCCTCAACTAGTCCTGGAGGTCAGCCCCAGGATCTATCCAAGCACTCTGTTTAAACAAGACCTACTGTGTCTTTACAGTTGTTTTGGTAAGAATTTAACACTCATTAAAAGAAGGGAAACATTTCCTTTCAACAAAATTACAAGTTGTTTTGAATAAATTATCACTGAAAAAATGAATCAGCAATTACAAGCAATCCTGCCTACCAAGACACCATTGATATTTTGTTTCTTCTGGAACCTAACTGCTAAAGACTTCTCTCTGTGTGTGTTTCTTCTTCTTCTTCTTCTTTTTTTTTTTTTTTTCCTGTGTAGGGTCTCTCTGTGTAGCCCAGACTGTCTTGGTACTCCATCTGTAGTTCAGGCTGGCCTCGAACTCCCTGAGATCCTTCTGCCTCTGCCTCTTGAGTGCTGGGATTAGAGGTGTGTACCACGACTGCCTGGCAGGAATTACCTTTCATAAAATAACCACTAGAAAGCCCAAACTGGAACACACCTCCACAGTACCATGTCCACTGGGAACTTTTACAAGTAAAAGCAGATGTTAAGATTGGATACAGAATTAAGCATCCAGTTTTCTCTTCAAAAATAGTACAATGTGTGCATTTTGTGTATGTGTCATTGCTATTTAAAGTAGCAATATGCCTGCTTTCCACAAGGAAGATGGCATCAAAAGAAATAAACATTATCCACAGAGCAATTAACCAAACGGGGAGACCTGGATCCTCCCCACTCCATCACCTGCACCATCTACTATGAGGCCAGGCTGCCTGAGTCTGACAGTTTTAGGGCCTCTAAAATGCCTTCCAAATTAAAACAAACAAACAAACAAACAAACAAACAACTACAATTAAGAGTTAAATTACTTGCTGTGGTCCTAAACAAAAAGGTGTACTTTTTTAATCTGTGAAATTGGTAGTCTTGTGGTCAGCAAAGAAGAAAGCTTGCTGAGGAAAAGAATCAGAGAAATACTGAGACACAGGGTGCAGTCAATCAGGACAAAGCAGGTCCTGCCATGTGGGTACTAAGCTCCCTCCTTCATCTTGGATATTAGTTTTTAAGACAGGATTTCATATAGCCTGGGACGGCTTTGAATGTATTATGTACCCAAGAGTCTTGAACTCCTGATCCTCCTGCCTCTGCCCTCTAAGCGAGGATTATAGGAATGTACCACAACACTCAGTTCCTCTCTTTTAAGAACAGTGGAGGCTCATTATAAATGTTTTAAATAGCACAGAAGAGAACAAAGTCAAAATGTTCTGCAAATTCTTACCTGAGGCTTGACAAAAGCTAAACCCTGAAGGTGCTGCTGTAGAGGTAGTGGCCGAGGTGCCACCAAACACAGAGCCTCCCTGCCCAAAGCCAGGGCTCTGACCAAAAGCAGGAGGGTTGTTTTGGCCAAACAGTGTCCCTCCTGTATTGCTAGAAGCCTGTCCAAATGAGAAGGAACCAGGGCTGCTGGTACTCGAGGTGGCTCCGAAGACATTTGCACTGGTAGATGTGGGAGTAGAGGAGACAGACTGGCCGAAAGCAGGCACGGAGCTGAACCCAGGCTGGCTGAAGGAAAAACCACTAGCAGGGCTGCTTGTTGCTTGCCCAAAGGCTGGGGACTGTCCAAATGCTGTCTGTCTGAACACTCCAGGAGCTGAAGCACCAAATGCAGGGCTGCCAAATCCTGAACTGCTGGCCTGTGGTGTGGCAGTGGCTGTGCTGGCTGCCACTTGCCCAAACACGGGGGTGGCAGAGGGCGCAGTGGCTGTGTTACTGGAGAGCTGGTTGAACGCTGAGCTAGAACTGGCAGCAGGTGGCTGTGTAAAGACTGAGGAGCCAGAAGTGACAGTCCCAAATACAGCTGTCTCTGTGGCAGAAGTTGGGGTACTGCTGGAGACAGTGCTGGAGGTGCCAGGGGTACCCAACGCTTCGTTGGCTGCCGAGCCTGCTCCTGGGAGAACAGCTGCTGCCACAGCAGCCTGCCCAGGCCCTGCAAAGGCGGAAGCAGGAGACACTGCGTCTGTCTTGCTGTCAGGGGCCCCTGGGGCTACTGGCGTGGGCTCTGTGGATGCTGTAGGGCTGGCAGAAGAGGCTGGTCTGCTTGGGCTGCTGGCTGTGGTCTGCACAGGAACAGGTTCTTTTCTGACAGGGTCAGCAGTTTGCAGAGATGCCTGGGGAGGCTGGGGTGACTGCTGCTGTACTGGAAGTAAGGGGGCTGATGCTGGAACTTCACTGTGGTCTGACTTATCAGGCACAGCTGGTGCTGTGGCCTCCTCTGTGCTCTTACCAGAGGACACGGGCAGGGAAGAAGCTGATGGTGAACTCAAGAGGCCACCAAATGACAAAGTAGGGAAAGACGTCGAAAGGGAAGGGGCAACTGAGGTTGATGCTGGGGTAGTGGGTAAAGCTGTACTACTAGTCTGTTGGTTTCCAAATGAGAAACTAGTTTTGCTACTAGCCAAAGAGGCCCCACCAAAACCAATGAGCCCGGAAGGTCCAGCACTGGTAGGGGGTACACTGCCGAAGACAGTTGCCGAGGAACTGCTAGTGCTTGCATTCAGAGCTGAGGCTGGTGCTGCTGGGGCAGGGCTAACAGAGGAGGCCACAGGGGGCTCCATTGGCTTTCCTAACACTGAAGCACTAGGAAAGCTAAACCCCGAGGGCTTGGCTGGCTGGGCTCCGGCTAGATTTGTGGAGGAGGCTTTACTAACTGGCTTTGTAGAATCCTCAGCTTGGCCAACACGCAGTCCCGAGAAGCTCCCTAGGGTCTCTCCAGCTAGAGAACTTGGGAACAGAAGCTCTCCTAACTTGGATGGTGGAGTTTCCAATTTGCTAGAGGCAGTGGACATAGTAGTTTCAGAAGGAGCTGCAGGTTTGCTGCCGGACAGAACAGAGTCTTCCAGAGAGGCAGTTGTTACAGAAGTGCTGGGTGCCGATGTGGCTCCTGTGGCAGGGGAGTTTCCAGGAATGGTCTCACAAAAAGGTTTACCTCCCCCGCCAAAGGAGAATGCCTCAAGCTGGTTTGACTCTTTAGTGGGGGGTGCTGCCCCTAGCAAGAAAAAGAAACCAGGAAAAGAGTTGGATTAGCAAACTAGAATTCATCACATTTCCCCTGATTGCCCTTCTAAGGCAATCTTTCTCTTCAGTCAGGGAAGAGACTTATGGTTCTCTCAAAAGGGTGGAATGACCGCTTGCTCTGCACAGCAGCGTTCGCACTGCCAGAGTCAGCCATCACATGGGAAGGAGTGAAGATTCTGTTTATGATCACTACATCACAGCAAACACGGGTCATCTAGGACTCATGAAATGGACACATTGTCCCCAAAGAGAAGTATAACAGTTCCTACCTATGCGACTTTCTTGACTATGCTCAACACAGTGCCCTGGGTAATGGCTTCCCTCCCACTCTGGGCATCAGCTAATCTATGGGTAATCCTCATAGCCCAACTGAACCCAGACTGGAAGCTCTTCACTGTTTAAGGACAGAGTGTCAACCCACAGATGGTAATTTTTCCTACAATTAAGCTGTTTCCTAGGGTCCAGCTGAGTATGGCACTGTATTACTCGCGATGCTGTTTATGGCGTATGGGTTGTTATCCATTACTGCACTGACTCAGAGTTGATGTAGGATTACTACTGCTTCTTATCCTGACTTTTATTTCTGGACAATGCTTTTGTTCTTCTCCAAGCTTTCATATTTCTGAGTTGATTTTTACATAAGCAAATGAGTGAGCAGGACTGGGAGGCAGCTTCATGGGCAAAGATTACCTTACAAATGTGAGGACCGAAGTCAGAACTACAATACCATTTGAGACCAGGCTAATTTACAAAGCGAGTTGAAGGACAGACTAGGAGGGAGGGCTACACAGAGAAACCCTGCCTAGAAAAACAAAAACAAAAACAAAACCAACCCCAAAACAAAGTAAAAAGCCAAACTCCAATACCCACATAAAACCAGACACAATAACGTGAATACAGTGCGTCTAAAACAAGAGAAAAAAGTGGAGACAGGATAATTCTTGGAATGTGGGTCGGCTAACTGGATGTATGTAATGGCAAACAAGAGACCTGACTGATTCTAAACAAGGTGGAAGGCAGGACTAAGCCCCAAGTCGTCCTCTGACCTATACATATGCATGCTTGGACTTACACATACGAGCACATATGTGTGCTGGTGCATGCGTACACGTGTATACACATATACGGGGGGGGGGGAAAGAGAGAGAGAGAGAGAGAGAGAGAGAGAGAGAGAGATATGAAGAGGGGGAGAGAGAGTTCTAGACCAGAATTAGAGTGTCTGTTCTGCATTCAGTACCCCGTTCCCCATATGACTATTAGGAGAGGCTCCTTATGGCTAGGAAACTCTAGTCCTTGAGTGCACACAGAAAGTACTAGACAATCTGTCAGCTGGGCATGGTGGCCCAAAACTATAGTCCTAGAGATGGCTAAGACAAGATCACTTGTGCTAAGGAGTTTGAGACCAGATTAAGTAACGAAGACACCACGTCTCATAACAAAATTTTGAGAAAAGATTTGTTAAATACAAAACATTAGGTTCTAATCCCAGCACAGATACAGAAAAGGATTGTTGATTAAAAAAGTAAAGGTGACTGATGTTTTATTTATCACATACATAGTTCAAAAACACACTAAGGAAGAGCAGACAGACTATGAAGAGTGGCACAGCCATGGGAGAGAACTGTGAGCCACCAGCACGACTCCCTGACCCCTGGACAGGGTCGTATCTACGCCTAGCCAGTGTCCCAGAGCTGCACTCCAACTTCCAGTCCCTTTTCTACTTTTTATTTAGAGGAAATCCAGTGCTAAGTTGCCCTGGCTGGCCATAACCAACTCTGCAGCCTAGACAGGCTTTAAATCTGAGCGCTTCCTACCCCTCTACGTAGCTGAGATGCTAGGCCTGTGTCAGCAGACCCAGCAAAGGTGACGACAGAAGACATGAGGTTACATGAGAACTAGCTAAAGACAAATCTCTGCACAACAGAATGACAGTGACTTGAGACTGCATCCTACAGTTCATATCTCACAGTTTCCTAATAAAACATGTCCCAGTAAAGGCTTCCTTTTGAATAAAATAAAAATATACTTAATTACTTAGAGAGAGCTTGGAGGAACTTGACAAAACCGTTCTCTTTTGGGTGGGTCTACATTCCTAGCACAGGTATGTGGAGAAGTGTTTAGGACCAGGTTTGATCTTTTACTTCCATGGTACGAGCCCACCTCTTCTCGGGACCAACTTTGCATGTTAGCATTGGACTACTACAGCCAATGAGACTTTGAGAAGCAAGTCTTTCCCTCTTTATAGTTATGTAAACAGATCTCCTTCACACTAGGTTCTTTAAAAAAATTATTGCATTAAAATGTTTTATTTTGTGTGCACGTTTGCATGTCACAGAGAATGTGGCAGGCAGAGGGCGGCTTTCGGAGGTCAGTTTTCTCCTTCTTCCATGTGGGTCCCAGGAATGACACTGAGATGCTTGGCCTGGCCCAGGTGCTGAGCCTCGTCAGCAGCCCCACACCAAGTTCTGGATTACACATTCTGCTGCCGGCCTGCTGCTATGAATTCAAGCCAGGGTGTCCGTGTGCTGGAAAGGCGTCCTGCCACTGAGCTCTCTCGGCCCTTTAACATGTCTCTGATGTACATCATCACTACCAACCTGATGCACTAACTGAAAACGAGCCACAAAGGAGCAATGTCAGTATACATTCACATACAGCGTCTCTCCCACGAAGGAGATGGAAGCTACAACATCAGTACACATTCACACACGGCGTTTCTCCCATGAGGGAGACACAAAGAACACTATGTAACACGGGACAGTACCTGGTGCAGCAGTGAAACTAGAAGATGGGGTTGGTATGACTGTCCCAAAAGTAAAGGTCCTGAGGAGTGGAAAAAGAGAAGTTAAAACAGAGCAAACGCAACACAGCATCAGCTTTCAAATACTCCTCCTTATAATTCATTCATACAATATGCCCTTGGAGAATTACATCTAGTGATCAGCAAGAGCACAGTTAAAATACGCATCTCAGAGGTGCCCAGCACCTCCAAGCAGGGTGCACGCTTTGGAGAGGAGGCAGGAAGGAGCAGCAGCAGGAAGGTTTTGGCTGGATGGCTGGGTTTCACAGGAGCCCTGGGAAGATATTCATTCATTCTCTCTCTCTCTCTCTCTCTCTCTCTCTCTCTCTCTCTCTCTCTCTCTCTCTAAGATTTTTCAAGACAGGGTTTCTCTGTGTAGTCCTGGCTGTCCTGGATCTCACTCTGTAGACCAGGCTGGCCTCAAACTTAGAAATCTGCCTGCCTCTGCCTCCCAAGTGCTGGGATTAAAGGTGTGTGCCATCACTGCCTAGCTCAAGACATATCTTTAAAAAAGTAAAGTGCAACAGTAATCACACACGAAGCATGTGTAGACAACACTGGAGCAGACACTTGCCTAGTGAGTGGAAGGAAAGAAAGGCTGGCAAGGGAGCAGAAAGAATAGGGAGAATCTCTGGGCACCTGCCCCAAGTCCAGGAGCATGTCAGGAGAGCTACAGTGCAGAGAATGCAGCATCAATACAAAGCAGCATACTGCAAACAGCAACCCGCAGATGCAGGTTTCCCGCTGAATAACTCAAGCACATGGAGCACCAAGCCTATCCAATACAGTAAATAACGCCAGGATTAAGTGTTACAGGAAATCTGAACCTGTTTCCAGTTAGGGTGTGGTTGAACCCTTAGCATACACCCCTCTGGCTGGAATACAGAATTTTAGCTCTCACCTTTAATCCCAAACAATGAAGGTAAAGTTAGTTTGCAGAAGGAAGCAGCCATGTTTGAAAGTGGTATCAGAATAGGATCTGCCCAACTCTTTAGAGAAGAGAGAGGGAAGGGAAGCTACTTGAGGGAGACACAGACAGTACAGGAAGAAGAGAGCACAGTCAGGAATACAGTAGAGTTGAGAAGGAAGTAGAACAGCAGAGAGGGAGAAGGAGGCAGTGTTACTGGGAGAGTTTTAGAGAGACAGGTTGAAGTGAGAACAAGCTAGACACAGGGAAAGACAGAACAAGTCAGAGAATGAGAAGGAGCCAGAAGATTAGAACAGATTGCTAGAGTTAGTCTGATGCCAAGTCAAGCAATTCAGAGGCCTAGATAAAAGCCAGATTGAATCAGTGAACTGGGAGAGGAGTTAGAACCAGAGGAGCTGAGTTAAACCAGCCAGAAAGTGTTCAGAAACAGGAAGACAGGGTGAACTCATTCAGCTGCAAGCCACAGAGGCTGAAAATGTTCTAGGCCTAGATTTCATTGTATGAAGGCAAGAAGCTTCCAGGACTAGGCCCGAGGTTAGCAGGTGGAGGTAGAGCCTCAGAGGCAACAGTTACTACCGGAGAATAAAAGATACATTTACAATTCAGGTTCTGTCATCTATTATTGCCATCCTCAAGTGGACAAAGACCTCCTAAGGATATGCTACACATTTTAAAAAAAAAGATTATTTTATGTATTCACCATTGCTCTCTTCAGAGACACCAGAAGAGGGCACCAGACCCCATTACAGATGGTTTCGAGCCACCATGTGGTTGCTGGGAATTGAACTCAGGACCTCTGGAAGAACAGTCAGTGCTCTTAACCACTGAGCCATCTCTCTAGCCCTACACATTTTTTTTTTTTAATCACACTAAAAAGCAAAAATATTTTTCTTTATTGGCTGGCCCTAACCTTGGCAAAGAAATTTTATCAAATAGTTCGGCCACTGGCTCTCTGACCCAAATCTTCCCAGCTTTCTTTACAAATTGGAAGAGCACTATCATTTTAGAGATATGAAGATTAATTATTATATTTGTAAAGGATACGGTAGCCCTTGGCTTTGAGCCACTCTTTAAAATTTGCTTCAGCCATCCTGGGAGGTATAGCGGTAACGACTTACTAGTTAACTCAGTGCCCCTTCTCACTTGATGCTGAAGAATGTGCAGAAACACATCACTCAGAAGAGCTGGAGTCCAGGGAGTGGAGCCCAAACACAGAGGCAGACAGTGAAAGCACCAGGGGGTTCTCTAACACAGACATCACACAGCCTTTCAGTGGCAACAAGTGTGCCAGCAGGCGTGGGTGGCAGGCTAGGAAGGGCTAGCTCCAGCAACTTGCCTAGCTTCTACCAAAAAAAAAAAAAAAAAAGAGGGTACTCTCAGTCCTTAATAATGGATGAGGTTTAAAAGTCTTTTCATTTCATCAACCTGATTCTCAAATCCATACCCATGGTCGTCACTGTTTCTTGCGAACAGATCCCCATTACTGGTGGGTTATACTACAATCCCAGCACTTAGGAAGTAGAGGTAGGAGTTTCAGGAGTTTAAGGACATCCTTGGCCACATAGCAAATTTGAGGCCAACCTCAGCTAAGTGAGTCTCTGTTGAGCCCCCAACCCCTATCATCTCTTTACAAATCAAAATTTTAGAATGGTTACTGTCTCTCACTACATTTTCTGTACAGGTCAAGAGACCCCATCCAGTGTAACCCGCTCATTCTAGAGTCAGGCTGACTAACCACTCCACAGTGTCAGAATGAAAACACTGGTGTGCTACACCCGATGACCTAAGGAAGGGAACAAACATTCTCTGCCAGAAGAAAGGGGGTTTAAGCTCAAAAACAGCAGATATGATAATAAGCCTGAACCACAAAGAAAAAGCAGTTATAACATTCAACTGTCAACTACTGCCACTGTCTGCACATGTACTAGCACAGATGTGAGAGCTCAGGGCTTTCGTGGATCTGGCTGATAGTGACTTAGCACAAAACAAGTTCACCCACTGACCCTGGGGAGGCAAACGAGAAAGGCTTGTTGAGCTGGCCCGCAGCAGATGGAGTCGAGGTCACAGCTGACTCTGTCTTGGCTGTCCCTGGACCTGAAAAGAACAAAATAAGGACATTCCAAAAGTCAGTTCGGAGTGCCGTTCTGGTCTTAATTCCCTATACCTCAGACTGTGTGCTGCTGCTCAGAGCCACAACACCGGGTTTTGGAACCTCCAGTGTATCCTGTGACAAGCCTCAAGCCAAGGGAAGCTGGAGTGTCACCTCCTTGTGCTCAAGATCTCTTAGTCTTGCTCTTTGGTTCTGTCAAGGCATGACACACTCTCCTTTAAAAAAAAGACAGCAAAACAACCTCCATGCAGCCTAACTTCAGAGCTGAGGATACAGTCCTCTACACCAACTGACTGGAAAATGTTTTTCATATATACGTAGGGAGAAAATCCCAAGATAAGCAAGCTGACACAGGGAGCATTTCTAAGCAATGTCTTTAAAGTTATCTATACATTTCTGCCTTTTTCACAGGTTTACTTTTTTTTTTTTTAATTCAACAAATACCAGTTTTCTTTCTTTCTCTTTCCTTTCTTCCTTCCTAACTTACAGAGGTAATGGACTCTTGCTACACATGATAGAAGCAGATACTAAGCAGACACTGGCTATCAGCCCCATGTTAAACTTCATTCAGTACTGAAATGCAATGTGGGTTGTAGAAAGCTGCTCAAGGCAGGCTGGTCCCTGACTAACATATAAGAAGCGCCTCAACTGTCAGCAGGGTGATGCTCAGATGCTATCCCAGGTCAGCTGTTACATAAATGAGTACAGTGAATCTGGCAGAAAGAGGAATAGAATGTTCGACTGTAACAGGGCTGGAAAAAGAACAGGGGAAACAAGTCCCAAGAGCACACAGGAAATATCTGTTGCTGTTTCAAACAATGCAGTGGACAAGGGAGATGGATGGTCCAGCAGGGAAAGGCACTTGCTGTCAAGACTGAGATCCCTGGGTCCCACATGGTGATGTCAGGAAGTCACCTGACATCCACAGGAGCACTATGGAATGCTCGTCTCCTTCTACTACATGATGTAACAAGTCTAAAACACAACAAACAAAAGACCTCAAGATATATATATATATATATATATATATATATATATATATATATAATTATAATTATTTTGTTTGTTTTTTTAAGATGAGGTTTCTTTGTGTACCTTTGGCTATCCTGGAAATCACTCTAGACCTCAAACTTACAGAAAACCCCTGCCCTCTGCTTCTGGAGAGTTAGGATCACAGATATGCGTTGCACCACCACTGCTCAGGATCGCATCTTTCAAACATATTCCCAGGACAGCTTTCACCTTTTACATGTTATACTCACACTGACATTTTTGCATATAACCATGTTATGATCAATAAAACAAGGATCCTCCCCACCCCCGACAGGGGTTCTTTGTGTAACTCTGGCTCACCTGGAACTCACTATGTTGACCAGGCTGGATTTGAACTCACTATGTAGAACAGGCCAGACTTGAACTCATAGGGATCTGCTTGGCTTTGCTGGGAATAAAGGTGTATGCTGCCACCAGCAGGCTACAAGAAAGTGTTCCTATTACTACTGAGTAGGAGAGCTAGTCTACAGGTTTCAGAAATACACATACAGTGAGAGAGGATGGGAGGGAGGGGGAAGAAAGAAGGGGAGAGAGAAAAAGAGAGAGAGAGAAAGAGAGCACGAGCACATGCATGAGTCACCATACCTGTATATCCCTACGACTTGGGAAGTTGAAGCAGGAGGACTAAAATAAGCTCAAGGGCAAGGCTAACCTGCGTTACCAATTGAGACTTTATCTCAAATAAAAAAGAAAAGGTTTCTGCAAATGCATGCTGGGTTTTCAGGGATGTTTCCAGCCTAAAAGAGAAAAGCTCTCTGAAGCCATGATTACCTGCAAGGGATGACAGCAGTGAACAATGAGGGGCTGAGAGATGCAGGCCAGACTACAGCCTGAGATAGACAGGGCTGCTGCAAAGGCCTTAGGACTCCTCCAATCTTAACTTTAAGTGGAATAAGGGCTTTGCAACAAAATCCTTCAGAGAATTAAGATCATGCCTTTGAAACCTTTTCAAAAATATTAACCTAAATGACTTAGGTCTTTGCTGAACCCACTAAACTTGCCTTAACCTATAGTGCGTGTGTGCACGCGCACACGAGTGTGTGTGAACACGTGCACATGTGAGTGCTTGGAACACGAGAACACTTCGAGCTTCACTCAGGTTCTGTGTGACAGAGAAAAGAAGGGCCTGAGTGGCCATTATGAGAAGTGGGCAGCTGCTGTGTGCCATTCAGTCTGAGTCTGCTGTCAGATGTGAATGGAAATAGAAGTCAGAACAAGAGTTGTGGTGTGCAGAATTAAGTCAGCACAGGCTGTTCAATGAAGCTCTGGGTGCTCCACCAAGTGGCTACAGGAGAACAGCAGCAGACACAGAGGGAAATGCTCACGGACAGAGGCTTCCAGTGGTTAGGTAAGGGGACCAACGGAGTCCTTAGTGGATGTGTAATGCTTGACAGGGTCCTAACCATGACAAAAACCAACGCCTCAGCTGCAAAGGGAAAGGACAAAAGCTTCTCCTCCTGGTCTAAGTGTGAATATAGTTTGTGCAGAAAACACTCACTGTAGGTTTTTCCCTACACCCTACTACTTAGTCTGGAGACGGCTCCCTACAGAGGTTGCTCCTACCAAGCTTAGCTAAGCCTGCCTCCTTGTTTAGCAGTATGTACTAGCCCTGCCTCTCCACTCAAGTGTATATAATCAACATGCTGAGCTTCCAGGATGCTGTGGCTGGCCCACCTGACCCCGGTTTTTCTCATTCCCTTGCCAGTTCAGGCAGGTCACTCCCTGGAGCAGCACAAACCTTGGCAATTTATAGTGTGGTCAAAATACTTCCAGCTACTATAAAAACTAACCTAATCAAAAATATTTATGCTTCATTTAGCTGGCAAGTCTGTGAAGCTATAAAACCTTGTATTATCAGCTTATCTAATAGGATCTTACACTACACCAAGTATATTGTACTTTATCTATTTTAGTGATCTTTGAATAGTTACTGTGAAGGGGCTGGGACTGTAGCTCAGTTGAAGCAATTATTTCCCAAGCACACAGACAGACAGTCCTGCACTGTATAAAACCATGCATGTGGCACATGCACAGAATCCTCATACTGGGAAGGCAGAGGCAAGATTACCATCTGTAGCTACTTATCAAATTTGATATGTCATGCCTGAGCTACATGAAACATGCCCCTCAGGATCTCATATAGAAAGGGAGAGGGGGGGGGAAGGAAAGGGAAGGAGAGAGGAAAAGAGAGAGGAAAGGAGAAGGGAAACGAAGGAAAAAGAAAGAAAGTAATTCACCTGCAAGGGCGTCAAGAGGTGTGAGAGTTCTTTCCCTTTGAGAAGAGGGAACAGTGCACAACTGTCTAACATGCTTCTCTCTAAACACTGATTGTGCAGCGAGGCACAAAGACATTGCTATTGCTTCTCTTAGAAAAGACCATCAAAAGTTTTCTCATGCTCAGGCTAAAGTCTAAACTCTAAGTTAGCAAGTGTCAAAGGGCTTATCGATGTCCTTACAATTCCTCATATCGAAGGTCTTTGGAATACAGTATCTGCCTTCCTGCCTGTTGGCTCCGGGATCTACACAAGGAACTCTCAGGAGCACTTTTTGTCTTCATTCTCATCAAACAGACATGCAGACTCACCTACAGCTTTATCCCCAGAGGACAGCTGACAGGATGCTGCTGTGGGCCCTGATGGTTTGAAGGAATTTATCAGAGAACCCTGTAGAGAACACAAGAAAAATGTTCATGTTAAACTGCTAACTATCCTTGGAATAGGTGAATGTGTGAAACAGAAATGTACAAACATAAACTAAGCAAACACAAATATTTGAATTCAGTTTAATTACCCAAGAAAAAGAGGAAAAGAAAATTAACAAAATGTAGTAACATCACACTGGAGGCTTCTGTGTGACTGGCGGAATGGCACTTGAATACCTGGTAGAAGACTGGATGGGTTGATGAAGAACACAGTCCCAGCAATTAGTGAGTTTACAACTGTGAGCAGAACCACCTGGGCTTTCCACCTGCCGTCGGCGCCTCTGCCTCACCTGCCATGCTGCGTGTATGACTTACTATCCATCCTCTGTGGAGAACAGAGGCAGACTAAGGCTCAAGATGCTGTCTCAAACTATAGATTCAAGTGAAAACTAAGGCTGCTCATCTCCAAGAGAGAACTGAGAGAAAGCAGGACTGCTGGGAAGGCTCAGAGACAGCTCGGACTCCCTTCTAGTTCCTCCTAGTTCACACTCCACTCCCCACTTTCTTTATTATTGTCTTTTTCACTGTTTAACTGCTTACAATCAGTCAAAAGTCAGAGCTAGACACAACATCACTGAAAGCATGCAAACTGAAAGGCAGAGCTGCAGGAGAAAGACAATCCATACCCAACACCGATTTCCACAGTGCAGTGGGAGAAGCAAAGGGCAGATCATTCGGCCCTGGGTCCCAGCTGTTTCTATCAATAACTGACTGGATGCGCCCACGGGACTCACTTGACCTCGGCTGCCTCAAAGGGACATATCTAAACACCTACTGGGCAAGTCGGTTGCATGGACTAAGTCAATGGTAAAAAAACCAAAATAAATGGCAAACTAAAACATTTCATCCAAAAGCATTCTGTTAGCATATGGCCTAAGAGGACTAGTGCAGAAAATCAGTGACCTCAACTGGTTAACCATGTCAAGACTGGCATAAATTATGGAAAAGAAGCAACAGCCCTTTCTAAGAATTACACTCATTTAAATGAAGTAAATCATAAATGATCTTCAGTCACAAAGACATACTGCTAAAGAACACACCAGTATCTTACCTGCTCACAAAGACACACT
>JANHMN010000002.1:105322570-105363022 GCA_030674055.1 Rhabdomys pumilio | reverse complement strand
GCTCACAAAGACACACTGCTAAAGAACACACCAGTATCTTACCTGCTTGGCTTGGCTGGCAGCCACCGGGGCTAACACTGCATGAGGGGTTTTGGCTGCTGAGTGGGGCACTGAAGAACTGAAAGACAGAAAGTGTTTGCTCAGACATCACTGGGGGCAAACATGTTCCTCCTCGAGCCCGTTTCCTGCTCAACACAAGAAAACACTTTGGGGTGGCATACAGTCTGGGACCCCAACCAAAACTCACCAGACATTTTGTTGAAGAATTGGTTTTAAATGAAATCTGGGTTTTCAGTGATATAAAATTCAAACAATTGACCTTGTTAACTTTCTCCTACCTACCTACAATTCCCTGAAACAATTTATAACCATTCCATTTCTAAATAGAAGCTGTTCCTATTGGTATAACTGGCATTCCCCCTTCCTGCCTCCCTGGTTTTAGATGGGGAAGTTCTGATTCTCTTTTTCAAGCCTGAAAAAAAAGATGTCCTACAGGAACTGTGAAGGATGAACCATCAGTTGCACATACAGCAAAGGGCTGCCCAAGGCTGAGCTTACACAGCAGCCATGGTGGATTCCACAGCACACCCGCTGTTTCCAGCCTGTATCTTGGTTACTCTGTGAATGAAGATACACCCCAGTTCCCAAGGAACCTCTCACTAAACCTGACTACTGTACTTAGGGAACCGCTGTTTCACTACCTAGCTCGTGGTAGCAATCACAGATGCAGTTCTTATCATTTAGGAAAAGCTTCTCAAGTTCTTTGTCCTCAGTGCAGAGTTTCTGTAACTGAAATAAATAGCTGCAGTTGTAGTTGTGGGATGTGAGTTTTTTCAGATTTGAGAGATTAATAACTTTCTACCAAAAATTAATTTGACGCCAAGCAGTGGTGGCACATGCCTTTAATTTTGGTACTCAGGGGGCAGAGTCAGGCAGATCTCTGAGTTCCAGGCCAGCCTGCTCTATGTGAGTTATAGGACAGCCAGACCTACACAGAGAAACCTGGTCTTAAAAAAAAAAAAAAAAAAAAAAAAATTTTTTTTTTTTTGGTTGGGAAGAGGAAATTAGCAAAGCGCTTAGTCCTCAACGGTCCATCTAAATTGTCTGTGGAACAACATATAAATTTCCCATACTTGATTAGGCTGAAGAAGAAAAAAAGACTCATTTTCAATGAAACAAAACCTCCACAATGATTCTGTCAAAGCAAATGAAGATGCAGGAGTGCCCTGAGATGCTCCATCATTCAGGGCCTCAGGTGCTGTGCCTGTCTTCCTCCAACTGAGACCCAGAATGTGCTGGCGAGACTGCTGGGACCCAAGATCCTGGAGAGGATGTACCCAACTTGCTGACAGGAGAGTCTGAGCTCAGGGAACTACAGGTAAATGAACCTCTTTTATGTAAAACTAGAAATGAACATTATTTTATCCAAACCTTAGTGACAACATAATGGTAATTAAATCAGGAAGGCATAGTTGTGCACAGTCACTGTTCTATTTACTTGTGAGCATGCCACATGTCTCCCAGGCATCCAAAATCCCTAAACACAAAACCAGGAGGCACCAAACCAGCACACTATACCATGTGACATCTGCAGAGAAATGCTGTTAGGCACAGGCAGCCAATAAACCTACCAACAAAGTAGCTTCAAGAAATCCCTTCCTTGACTAAGAGGGACCAGTGGCAAACAGTGCACGCCTGAGCGAGCGCACAGAGAACTGCACACAGACACAGGCAAGCGAAGGAAGCCAACGGGGAAATGCTCATGGGGATGTCTGGGAAAGCCGGCTCAGCACTGTCACACTGAGTAACAAGGAACCGGAAATGGACTTGACATTGCTTGTAGATTCTGTTATCGAAAACAAACAAACAAAACCACCAAACAATTGGGACAGAGAGTCGCTCAGTGGCAAGAGCACTTGCAGAGGAGCCACACTGAAATCCTGGCTCACCATCACCTCTAACTCCAACTCTAGGGAATCAATGACCTCTTCTGGCCTATACTGACACCAGGCACACAATAAACACACACACACACACACACACACACACACACACACACACACATACACTCTCTCTCTCTCTCTCTCTCTCTCTCTCTCTCTCTCTCTCTCTCTCTCTCTCTAAAAAAGGAAGCAACTATCAGAGGACCACAGAAGACAGCCAATGGAAACCAGAGCTGTTGTGTGGCGTCCAGCATTTCCCAGGCCATTTCTTAGTGATAAGTATCCTGCCCCCTGCTAGGAAGGGGCTTAAAAAAGAGAAACTCAATTCTTTCACTTAGTTCAACAGCTTGCTTAAGTGGTCTAAACAAGAGACACAGTTAGGTCTTCTTTTGGACAATCTTAAGTATTAGCAAATACCTTTTAATAAATATGCGTAGATGACAGGGCAGGACCAATGCAGACCTAATGAATCCTGTAACAATGAAACGTTTGGTTTTCATTCAGAAGAGAAGCAAGTAAGTAAAGAGGACAACTTATCAAGAAAGTAACAAAAAAACAAAACAAAAAAAACAAACCGAGAGGGAAAAAGAGAAATGATTGAAAATGCTACTTCATTTAGTTAATTCATTCATTAATTTATTTATTGGAGTCTTTTTAGAGGAAGAGTTTCTCTGTATAGCCATGGCTGTCCTCAAAGTCTGAGCTCGGCCTGCTTCTGCTCCCCATGGGCTGGGATTAAGGGTGTGGACCACCAATGCCCCATGCATGTTACTTTTATTTAGTACAGCCATTCTCAACCTGTGGGTTATGACCCTTTCGGGGGTCAAATGATCCTTTCCCTGCAGTCACCTCAGACCATGAGAAACACATTTACATTATGATTTGTGACAGTAGCAAAATTACAGTTATGAAGTAGCAATGAAAACAGTTGTATGGTTGGGGGGGGGGGGGTCACCACAACATGAGGAACTATATTAAAGGGATACAGCATTAGGAAGGCTGAGAACCACTGGTTTAACAAAGCCCAAATGTACTGAGGCATTCCTGAAGTCTGCCCATGAAGACGCACCTATCAGCAACTATCACTTCTGCTGAGCCTGTTTCTGAAGAAATAGTTCTGTCTGAAAGTCTCTTAAAGGGAATTATAGTTTATCCTATGACAGAGGCAGGTAGATCTCTGTGAGTTCAAGACCCTATTTCAAAAACAAACAAATGAAAAAAAGTAATTTAAAAAAGCTCCATTTACAAGCCATCCAGCTATATTGTAACAATGTACCTCAGGGTGTGAGGCAGGCAGAAGTGCACAGCACTAGCACAAAGGTGGAGAGACAGACCACCTACTTGTCAGTGTTGTGCTGTCCTTTCCCAGTGCTCTCACTTGAAGACAGACTATGCTGAGTTATAATGGTATACTGTAGAGCTGAATGGGGTTATCATCAATGAACAAGCAAGAAAGACTGAACGCTACATAAGTACTGAAGCGCAGAATACGAGAGGATAGTAGGAGCTGCCATAAACAGGTATTTCCTTGGCATGAATTTAGAAAAAAAGAAGAAAAATACATTATGTCTTCAGAACCAGTAGCCACAAATCAATCAAATCAGGAAATCCCAAGAGCAAACATGAGCAGTGCCTGGGAGTGCAGACAGGAGCAGCACTGTAGGCTCGAGGTTAGCCTGGGTCACACAGTGTGCCGTCAGATAGCCAGGCAGGCTTTATAGAGAAAAAAGAAAATCAACAAATGAAGTAGTGGATTGACCCAACTATTGATTTCCCTGTTTGTTTCCTCCTGTTCCGGCCGGCTCCTCTCTCTTCTGAGACAATTGTGCTCTATGCAGCTCAGGCTTATTTACACCGACCTATGGCATTCCTCCTCCTCCAGCCTCTTCAATGCTGACTGACAAATATGTTTCACCATCCTAGAACTCGGTGGAAATTTGAGGAAGAATAACTAGCTAATCTTGTTTCATACAAGTTTTTCAACAATACTGAATTTTACAGAACTAGACACCATAAAACTGACCAGATGTATGAGCAGTGCCTAGAGTTTAGGGAAGACAACAATAACAAACTGGAACAAACGTGAACAGGAAATGCTATATTGCAAACACTCATTGTGATGGAAACCATAAAGGGCTTGAGATTGGAAGACTGTTAACCAAGTGCTCCATATCTGATCTGCTAAAATAAGTCCATGGTATGTAAGGATCTGAAACACAGCCAATAGTTCTTATGAGCAGGAGCAGCAGGAGCAGGAGGAGCAGGAGCAGCAGCAGCAAGACTCAGCTAATACTCAATGGTCTCCCGAATCCATATTATTAGATGTCTCTGTGAAAGCCTTGTCCCTGGCTAACATGACATGATTATAGTATCAGCTGAGATGCATGTCTGTGGAACAGTTTAGAACCCAGGTTTATACTATGATACCCCTTTACCCATTAACATGTGAAAAGCAGAGCCTCTTTTCCAGTCACCCTCCAAATAATGCATGAACAACTACATGAATATTAGCTGCTTCATTGCACTGAACTTTCTGCTCAACAGTTGAATAGGAACTCTGTAAATGAACTTTTATCAATAAAGATAATTTAAATTTAAAAAAGTAAAATAATATACCATACTAACAGTGAAAAAAGACAATAGAACTCTTGTGAGGTTAGAAGCAGGATTGTCATGAAATTCAAGGTCACCCTCAGCTACATACTGAGTTCAAGGCCAACCTGAGCTATGAGACTTACAGAGAGAGAGAGAGAGAGAGAGAGAGAGAATATGAATGATCTTACTACTAAAAAAAGGTAAACTGCACATTAATATTTTTTTAAAAAGTTTGGAAGATTACTTTCATTTATGTGTGTGTATACCTGTAGATACCATACCCTCAGAGGTCAGAGAGGATATCACAGGCAGTTACAAGCCACACAGCATGAGTACTAAGCCATCTCTCTAGCTCCTAGATTAATACTATTAAGATAGCTGTAGAATCACATACTTAAAGGACAATGGGCCACAAACACTCAGGAACAACTGTAAGAATGCCGGGATAAGTAACTGGAAACAGTCTTTCAACAAATGGCAGTGGAGTAAGCAGGGTGAACTGGGTCCTACCTCACACCACTGACAGGAGTAAACTTAGAAGTGATCAAGGACTAAAGCATGTATGTTAGACCTTAAAACTCTTAAAGGGTTGGGCGTGCCCACACAGTGGCAGTGAGCTGGGCTGAGATTTGCACTTGGTGCTGGCCCACGGAGTGCAGGCATGTCCAGCACAGTGGTAGCAGTTCGACTTGAGCATTGCTACTACAGGACTTGCAGGACACTATGCTTTACAAGCTGTGGAGCATGTGGAACCTCAAATAAAAACAGTTCCTTAAGTCTACCCAAGCCTGTCTTCTGTGGCGGGTATTGAAGAGCTAGGCTTGAACCCAGAATGACAAAATAGAAGGTAGGATTAAAACCAGGCCTGAGCCTGCTCCAGGAAAGGAGAGATTAGAGATGTCTGCTGATGAATGATACTCGTATCCCACCCAGAAAAGGGAGGCTGGGTCTCCTCATACAGCAGTGAGAACCAGTGAAGACTCACTAGATGGTCAAGCTAAAAGTGAGATAACTGGATCTGAACCTTACGTCCATCTGTTTGTGCATTAGCAGCATTGTTTGTAATAAGACGATTAAGAGCTATAAAACAAACAAAACCGCCTCAAAGGAAAACACAGCATTCAGTTTATGACCCAGGATTAGGCATCCTGTCCCAAGGAAGACATCCAAGGCTGGCCTCTGGTTTCCAAATAGACGTCCAAAGCACATGAAAAAATACCAAAGGAGGTATCGTCTACCAACATGGCTCCTTGAGCTATTCCCCACTGGCTCCTATTCCTCTCTGCTTCCCCTTAGTTCTGCAATCAGAGACCTCCCGGTGTCACAGACACACGCCAGACACACTCCTATTACATAAGCCCATCCACAAGAACCGTTCCTTGGTTGTTTACAGTGGTTAGTCAGTTCCCTAAAGCCTCTCCTATGCTGTTTTCTGTACCACATCTAGCATCATATATAGATAGATATAATATATATAAGTACATATATGCTCTGTAGTACATACATTCTATATTACATACACATTAGATGTGTGGTCTCCTTGACCAGGGTAAAGTTAATACAACATGACTGCGGTCAGTTTTATGAACTGTGTTGTTTCTGGCCGGGCAGTGGCGGTGCACACCTCTAAACCTAGTACTCGGGAGGCAGAGGCAGGTGGATCTTTGAGGTCAAGGCTGGCCTGGTCCACAGAAAGAGTTCCAGGACAGCCAGGGCTACACAGGGAAACCCTGTCTGGAAAAAACCACTTGGACTCACTTCCTGCCAGGACTCTAGCCATTCTGGCTGTCTTTGACCTGTGCCCCAGATGAGCTCTGACCTTCCCTAGGTTTGATTTTCAGCATACCGCACCCATGGATGCTCTCATGTACTCTGGATGTCTATTCCGCCTAGACCTTCAAAACTCAGCTAAAGTATCTTCTTCCTCAAGTTCAAATCTGCCTGAGTGCCTGTTCCATGCCTTCCTAGCACCTGGAACCTCTTCTGTACCAACCACACGACACTGCAACAAAACAAGTGCGCTATTGGCTGTCTGGTGGCCTCCTGGCTGAGGTCCCTGTGGTGACAACAGAGATGAAGGCCTTCTTCACTACTACTTCTCCCTCACCCCAGGGAAGCACCACACTCACAGCAGAGGCTCTCCAGGGAGTGATACACAAGTGTGAACAGCTATGGATTTGCTCCAGTTAAAGAGAAACGACAGCCTCACGGCCACAATACACAGGGAGCAGAAATACGCAAGGTCAGGCTCCAATGAAAGTGTGTGGTTCACTTAAGAATAGGTAAGTGGAAATTTACTATACTCTACAGACAGCCGCTTACAAGACCCCGAAAGTCAGTCATTTTGCAATGAACTCACCCATGGAGAAGGTGGTGAACTATATCAGTTTTCACTCATGAACTGTTTTCACGATTATCAGTTATCGAATAAATGACTATTTAACAGGGTTAATGAGATGTCAACCCTGATGGCCTGAGTTTGATTGCTGGGACCCACAGGGTGGAAGGAGAATTCCCCTAAACTGTCTTCTGATCTCCAGATGTGCTTTGGCACACAGGTACACATGAACATAAATAAATGTAATTAAAGACAATTTTAAGGGGCTGGAGAGATGACTCAGTGGTTAAGACCTCTGCTCTTACAGAGGTCTTGAGTTCAATTCCCAGCAACCACGTGGTGGCTCACAACCATCTGTGATGGGATCTGATGCCCTCTTCTGGTGTGTCTGAAGACAGCAACAGTGTGCTCATATACATAAAATAAATAAATCTTAAAAAACAAAACCAACAACACCACTCTGCCTTTCAGCGGCATCCCGGCTTCCCCACAGTGAGAATCTGCTATAGTTCCCAAACTCCAGTGTACAGTTCTCTGAAGAGTTCCCAACAACCTCAAATACCAGCTTTGGTTCAAATGCCTTCCAAGGAAGGCTCCAAGTCATTCCAAGACAGCAAAGAGGGCGGACTCGGTTTGACTCTGAGATATCTACATTTTTACAGCAGGCAGTGTTGGTAAATAGAACAACATGCAGACAGGCAAAGTTCAACATCAGCATGGCAAGGCCACTCAAGAAAATGAGCCTTGGGTAGGTAGGCCTGCTCTGTAGTGTCGACAGAGAACAAGAATACCGTACAAAAACACAGGGCCTACAGCTGCTTACCTTGCCACTGACTATCCATAGGCACCAGATATTGGGTCCCCTAAAAATACTAGTCCCTGATGATCTCCCATTGAAGGCAAAGGAATGTCCCCCAACCCTTCCAGACAGCAGAGAGGCTAGCTGCTCTACAGGAAACATGGCTTCAAACTGTGCACAGTGAGGAGGACATAACAGTGCTGCTAAAGGGAATGTATGTGCACGGATGGAGGGGTGGGGGCACCACACAACACCAGTTCTGGTGGAGGCCAAAGGAAAGTGAGCTCTGGCAAGGACTTTGCCTAAATCATCACGGAAGAGAAGTGGAAGTTCTGCAAGTGTAGCTGCTTGCGTCTCAAATACTGTTTCTTCATGAAAATTGTAAAGAGCTGAAATGTTGGGAGGGAGGAGGTCAGGAGAGCACTGTCATTCTCCATGGCCCACCATCTTTCCATGGTGGTCAGCAGGACTTGAAGGCCAACTTGAGACCCTGAGAATATTAAAAACCTGGGTCTATCCAACTTTGCACCTGGCTTATAGTTTTTAGTGGGTGCCCTGGAAAGATGAAAAGTCCACCTTCCTTATAACTAGTAATGGCTACCCCATCCCTCCATAGTCCAGGGCTCTATAAAAGCTGTGACATCAGTGCTCCTTCAGACAAACTGCCTCCATGACAGCAAACTGTGGGATGAGTACACAGAAGAGTCATAACATACCCCATGGCCACAGAAGGGGGTGAGGGATTACTCTTCAGTTCCTGTACATTCACCACTTGAGGGACATTCTTCAAAGTTGATTCTGTCAGAGTGCTCACACCTATGTAAAACAGGGAGGATAGAACCACATTAATTCCTGTAAAGGATTAAAAACGTACCTCTATAGAAATGAATGCCCAGGACTTAATCTCTAGCACACAGCAGCCTCAAATGAAGAAAAATCTAGTCAGCACTGCAGTCAACAGAACACCTGGCTGACTATTATCAGAGGCCAAGGAATGGACTTCTCACCACCTAATAAAACTTACTGGCATAGAGGGACAATTCTCTGGCCAGCTTTCTGCAGCAGAACCCAGATACCTGCCACACTCTTGGCTCATCTTGAAAGGGGTGGCAACACCCAGAGGATTAACAAGCTTTCAGCTCAGGGCTGATGCCATTCATTCATCTGTTCTCCTTCCCCATGGGCTTGTGATGTGCCAGGTTCTGGGTAGATGCGCAAACACTGAAGCTGCCTAAAGTAGGGCAGGCTGGACTCCCATTCCAGAGATGCTCGGACTGCCTCCTAGTGCTAGCACAGGTGCTCCCACACCAGCATTTAAATCCTTTTGTCTTACATCTCCATCATCCTTTATCAACAACTGGAAACACCCGAACAGAGCTCTCTGGTCTCCCCAGAGCAATCCCAGGCAGCCTGTGGATCTGTGGGAACACTCACTCCCTCTTGAGCGGAAGAGCTGGGAGAGCACCCTCAAACTGCCCACAATTCAGCTTAACACATCAAAGTGTCTCTACCTTAAAACTTGCTCCAAGAGACAGTGTGAAGGCCACCGTGTTTCCTGTGGACTACATCATCCTAAATGTGACAAATCTCAACTTTATGAATAATCGGCTGGATGAGGGACCTGATCAGTGTAATCTCAAGATCCTATCAGTCCAGGAAATAAGATCATCAAACAAGTGTGTTCTGAAAGCTTAAATGTAACTTAGCGTTATCTTATCTTTACTTTTTATTATGTGTTTAGGTATCTTAAGAAGATTCTAGTTAAACTTGATTTATTGCTATTTAATGATGTTTAGGGGTTTTTTTGTTGTTGTTGTTGCTGGGTTTTGTTTTTTGGTTTGTTTTTTTGTTTGTTTGTTTGTTTTGAGATGGGGTTTCACTCTTTAGCCCAGGCAGACTCCAAGTTCACAATATATTCCTGTTTGGCTGTGAACTTGTAACAATCTGCTTTAGTCAGCCTCTGAGTGCTAGGATCGTAGTTCTGAGCAACTCCATCTGGCTAACAATTCTTTCCTAGCTGTATGAGTTCGTCATGTCTTGGAAAGTCTCAAGTGGAAATATTTGGCACTAATAGTTTTCAGCCTTGGCACTCTTCACATTTGGGGAAAAATAACCTGTAGGGTGTCTTGTTTTAAGAGTCTTGTTTAATGTTCCCAGTCAGTAACTTTACAACTGTTTTTGGGTTGGCTGGAAGGATAAATGGCCTCTTGAGTGAAAACCACTTGCCAAGCTGACAAGCAGTGACAACTATCCCTGAGTCCCATTCCCTAGGCCTAAGTCCTGATTAGCTAAGTCACTGTCCTAACTAAAGCCAGTGACAATGTCAGTGCAGAACAGCCATCTGGAAAGGTGGAGCTCTGGGATATATTGCTTGGGTAACTTTCTCTGCTGACTCTCTCAGTACTGGAACAAAAGCAGGCACGGTAGTGCAGGCACCCTCCCAGTGCTGGAACCCTTAAACTTCTTATGATGTCAGAGAGTTGAATTTCCAAGATCAAGTTAGGAATAAAGCAGAGATCATCAACCAAAGGCAAGAAAATCAGCATCAAAATTCACCAAATTTTCATAAAATTAAATGTGGCACATCTAATACCTCCTCTTCAAAGCAAAAAACTTGAGACCTAGTCTTTGCCTCCTGGGAGCTCTCCTCACAGGGTTGAAGGCCATCAAACTGGCCTTCTCTTCTAAGGAGTGGCAAGAAAGCCAGCTGTCTCCCACCCCAAAGCCCAAGCCTGTGACCTGGACAGCTTATAATTACTCTCCTAGAAATGGGGCTGTAGTCTTTACCTGGTGCCTGATTGGCCATCTGCCGTCTCAGGGCTGCAGCAGCTGCTGCCTGGGGAGCTGCGACAGTGTGGGAAGGACCTGGTGCACCATGCTTTACCGTTTTAGTTGCCAGCATTGTGCTGTCGGCTCCTTGAGGAATAACTTTGGTGGCTGACGTAGAGACTAAGGGGAAAAGAAAAATTATCCGAAAAATGGGGTCAGTGGAAGGAAACATAGTAAAGTTAAAATGGTAAATTCTGTTGAGTTGTACAAAAAAACCTGCTATAATTAAAAAAGCTTTTAATTAAAAGTAAAAAAGATTTAAATTAAAAATTTTGAGCATTAGGTTTCCTGTAAAGTGGATTTGTTCCAGTACCTCACTCCTGTGTCTCTGCTAGAGGTCACTATGGCACAAGGCCCCAACACTGTCCTGCAGCAGTCAGTATACAATGCACATGGCCTCAGCAAGTGACTATGACATGGGGCACTGGAGCTGGTGAGCTCTGTGCCAGATACCCCACGGCTGCTGAAAGGAGGACATGAGTTTACATGTTGCTTTACACTGAGGCAAACATCCGCCATCTTTACTTCTGAAAAAAACCTGTGTTAATAAAGCACAGTGGATGCTGGAGTGAAGCTGTTACTGTGTGTGACTTTACAGTCTTTTATTCCACAGCAGCCTTACCAACCACTTCAACAGAACCTATACCCTTTGAGTCAGGCTTCTAAGTTTTGCATATTAGTAGAAATATATGGGAACTCAGTGGTCTGAAGTCCAAACCCTGATGAGTCCCCTCAGTAGAAACATAACAGGGATGAAAGCTGTTCTGTAAATCGGCTTCATTCCTGTACCGCACTCCTGTGTCTCTGCTAGAGGTCACTGTGACACACAGTCCTGACACTGCCCTGCAGCAGTGAGCACACAATGTAAATGGCCTCAATGAGTGACTACTGTGACATGGACATGCAGCTTTCCAGCTACAGTCCTCCATGGGCAGGGTTTCAATTGGTGACTTACCTGAAGGGCTCATCACAGCAGGTGAAGAACTATGAATGAGGTGAGGCTTTGCAAAAGGCATCGCCTGAGGCAGGAGACCGGGTTGGATAGAAGGTGTGCGGACCACAGGGGCATGCCGAGGGACTGGGACCACAGCCTCTTCCTCTTTGGTGGTCGGCCGGGCATCTTCTCCCTCCAGAGGGTGAACTACGCATGACGTGGAGCTGCCTTCATCTAAGTCTTCATAGTACCTCTGAGACAGGAAGGCTGACCGAGACAGGCTGGCTACAGAAGGCCCAACCAAAAACAACATTAAACAACTAAAAGTAAACCCATAAGCTGCGCCATTGCAGTGCTAAGAGACAGACATAAGCAACTTCATAGAGTTTTCATTATTTTATACTGTAGGTGGAAGCAGCTATTGCTGAATGTGGATAATGATCATTTGTGGTCTTTGCTCAAAGGGGGCTCTGAAAACTAAGCTGCTAGGACAGAGACAGCTTTGACTATCAGACAAGGCTGAAAACGAGAGAGATAGTCAACACTGGTAGAAAAACAAGAGATTAAGCTCTCACAGGAAAAAGAGGGTGTCAGAGGGGTAGCATGTCAGCTCCCAGGGCAGGCTGAACAGCATCACCCCTGCATTCCAACATCAGAATACCAAAGTGAGCCGGCCTCAGTCTGAGTGCCTCACACAGATCTAAATGAGCCCAGTGACTCTCAGCATGGAACTTACGCCTGGCTCTCTCTGCTCTTCCTTACACCATGAAGTCAGGTTTGCCACCTGTGCTGCTACCTTCTACCATGTGCTTGAGAATGCATGTTATTATTGTACACTGGAAAAACAAAAGGCCTAGCCCCCTTTCTTCCCTAGTGATTCAAGGCAACACTCTTACACTATTGTTTGTCTGTCCGGAAGGCAGATCATGCTACAAGATCTTAAGTCGCAGGCTGGGTAATGGTAGCGAGCACCTCTGGTCCCAGCACTAGGGAGGCAGAAGCAGGTGGATCTGAGTTTGAGGTCAGCCGAGTCTACAGTGAGTTCTAGGACAGCCAGCGCTACACAGAGGAAACTTGTCTCAAAAGACAAATAAGATCTCAGCTTAAGTGCGATACAACAGATAAAGCTAAAAATCAGTACCACATGCCAGGACTCTGCTGCCCAGTAGCTACTAGCCACTGTGGCTATTTAAAGTAGTTAAGTACAGCGGTGGTGTGACACAAACCTTGAATCCCAGCACCTGAGAGTAGAGGCAGGTAGATACATGTGAGTTCAAGGCCTCTCTGGTCTACATAGTTCTAGGTCAGTCAAAACTACAAATGGAGACCCAGTCTCAAAAAGTAAATTAAAATAATATAAATAAAAACAATTAATTGTAAAAAAAATTCTTTTTCACATTTTCAGTACTCAATGGGTGTAGTGATTATTTTCCCCTGCTGCTTGTGACCTCAGGCCTAGCCTAGTCGGGAACATGGCGGCTCCATAACACAAGACAGAGCGGGTACCACCAATTTAAATAATTATACCAACAAATGGGCAGCAGCCTTTGCCTGCTGGACAAGTGTTCTGAGACAAACAACTATGTGGTGGGCCACTTAGAAACGTCATCTAGGGTTGGAGATGGCTTAGTGGTTAAGAGCACTGACTGCTCTTCCAGAGGTCCTGAGTTCAACTCTCAGCAACCACATGGTGGCTCACAACCATCTGTAATGGGATCTGACGCCCTCTTCTGGTTTGTGTCTGAAGACAGCTACAATGTACTCATATAAACAAAAATAAGTAATATTAAAAAGAAAGAAAGTCATCTAAGTATATGATGTCGGGACCCAAAATATTAAAGTTTACTTTCTGCAAACGACTTGCTGTCTTCATTATTCAATGAAGAGTGTAGTTTCCTGTGTCTTCCATTTCTGACCCAAAAGTTGTTCAGTAGTAGGTCGGGGAAGTCAGCTGAATTAATTTATCCATGCAATATGGCAGAGCTGTTATGTTTATGGCCTCTGTTATAATTAACAGTGGTGCTTTGTCAAGACATACATATAACCAAAGACAGCACTAGCAAGGCAGCAGGGGCAGTGTCCACACGTACTGTGCTAGCTACTCGCATACACCACAGCACTTAGGAACTGTTATTGAACTTTTGGCTAATACAGTGGAGTGATCTGCCTACGGTTATGAAGTTGCTAAGTAGCCAAAATTCAAACCCTTGTGCACCTAACTTTATAGACCTTTTTCTCAACGCTACTATATAAAAGGGTCCTATGCCAACAGAATTTCCACTGAAGGGATGGATGGACAGACAGAGGGTTACACAACATACAGCAAAAGCAGGTGGCAAAAGGCACCCTAGAGGTATAAATGTCACAAATCTGCTGACTTTAAAACAGGGAGCTTAGCCTACAGGTCAAATCCCATGAACTCTTTTTCTTGATGAGACAGGGTTTCTCTGTGTAGCCTTGAGTGTCCTGGAACTTACTCTGTAGATCAGGCTGGCCTTAGACTCAAGGGATCCACCTGCCTCTGCCTCCTGAGTGCTGTGACTAAAAGTGTTGCCGCCGCCACCACCACCACCGCCACCACCACCACCACCACCTAAGCAGTCCCTCTCTTAAAGGCACAGGATTAAAGCAAATGAGGAGGCTGAAGAGATAAGGCAAAAGTCCAGGGAGACAAGATCTCTATAGCAAGAGGGTTCCTGTGCAATAGTGGCCTGAATATGAGGGACAAGGAATACCACCAGAGGGGATGAGAACCTCATCCTGCAGCTCCAAGAGACCTGTTCAGTTCTTGAAAATACATCTTCACCACAATTCCCACAGAGCAGCTCAGTCAACACCTTGAGTCCAGCCTCTCCTGGCAGAGGACCTAGCTGAGCCACAGTGCTGAACTCAACTGTGCATGCTCCAGCAACAAACACTATCTACTACGAGCCACTTAGTCTGTGCTGATTTGTTGCAGCCCTCTCGGAGCCTGTCACCCTGTCTCCTCACTAAATAGCTCGGGAAAAACAAAACAAGGGACCAGGGTTGGTGTGGGCTTGTTCATGAGTGCAGCCTCATGTGCTCCTCAGTACCAAAGTCATCCTAACAACTGTACTACAGAGTCAGTCCTGAGCAGGAGGGAGAAGTGAGACAGCTGTGGCAAACTGAGACAGATGCTCCTTTAGCTACAACAGGCTCATGTTGCAAAGATCCACTGTAAGTGGAAGAAAGCAATCAGAAGGGCACCAAATATATGAAGACTGCCAAATACCACAGCTCAGCCCAGTCTACATTATATGTGCTCAGAAGCTCACAAGTAACCTACAGCTGGGCAAAATTCCCCCAGCACAAAGCCTTCTTAGAAAAAAGCCTTTTTTATAAGAAGTAATGAGTATCTTGTGTAAGATTTTGAACACTGCCCTGAATCTGAAGACAGAAAGGCTACAAGAGCACATTCTTCCCAATGGTAAAGTAGAACGACCCTACAGCCTCAAGCTAAGGCATAGACATCTCACAGGTTCAGTGACTATACTCTTAAAGAGTTTTTTTTTTCCCTCAAAATAATGAATTAAAAATGACACAAACAAAAATAAAATAAATTTTAAAAAATACAAGCAAAGATATAACTTCAACACCTTCCCATGTAACACATTCTTTAAGAGGGAATGTGAAGGATGCAAGAGAGATTTCTTGTGTGTGTGTGTGTGTGTGTGTGTGTGTGTGTGTGTGTGTGTGTGTTTGCATACATATGTGAAGGCTGGAACAGGATAGTTCCTCTATCACTTTGTACCTTACTATTTAGAGACAGTCTTTCACTGCATCAGAATCTGCTATTTTGGTTAAGGCTGGTTAGTCAGTGACATCTAGAGATTAGTCTGTCTCTATCCCCTATTGCTGAGATGATAGGCAAAGGCAAACCCTTTTTATATGGCTGCTGGGGGTGTGAACTTAGGACTGCATGCTCACAGAGCAGTCATTCTAACCGAGTTCTCTCTCTAGCCCCAAGAGGGGGATATTTTGTTTCTTAACTTCAGTAGAGGTTAAATATTAATTTTTAATTTGTGTACTTTTTTGTAACCATCTTACAATTTTAAAAATCAAAATTAAAAAGTTATATGTAGGCTGGGCAGTGGTGGCACACGCCTTTAATCCCAGCACTTGGGAGGCAGAGGCAGGGGGATTTCTGAGTTCGAGGCCAGCCTGGTCTAGTGAGTTCCAGGACAGTCAGGACTACACAGAGAAACCCTGTCTCGAAAAACCAAAAAAAAAAAAAAAAAAAAAAAAAGTTATATGTACACCGAGAGTGGTAATAATGCCTGGAATCCCAGCATTTAGGAGGTAGAGAAAGAGGATCCTAAATTCACTGCCATCTTCCATTACACAGACTTTAAAGCCAGCCTGGACTATGCGAGACCGTATCTCCAAACCAAAGTGTCCATGTCCTGAGTTACTCTCCCTAGCACGTGTGCCATCATTAAACAAGTATACTGTGTAGCTTCCATTTAATGTTTACGTAATCTTTACTCAAATTTCGAGTAGTCAGACCTTGCTGCTCTTATCACTACCTAGAACCAAGGTAAGCAATTGCATCTCACGTCTAAGGACTCAATCATAAAGATATAATCAGATGTGTGAGCTAAGGATTTATAAGTAAGGATGTTTTAAGCAACTCCATGGCAACAAATTAAGAGTAACAAGATTGGGTAACTGTGTAATGACTTTCTAATATAAGGATGTGTCCTGAAGTCATCATCAGGCACATGTTCGATGAACATAAACACCAAGAAAGATTTACTGCACAAGAGAAGTTAGATTATGGTGTTGTTAGCGGCAGTTAACAAGTACTGGTGCCTGTCCTGGTTGGGTGGGGTTTTTGTTGTTGTTGTTTTCTGTCAACTTGACATAAGCTAGAATTATATTAGAAGAGAAAACCACAGCTGAGAAAATGCCTCGATAGGCTTGGCCTGTAGGTAAGCCTGTGGGCTATGTTCTTGATCAATGATTGATGTGACAGGCCCAGCTGACTGTGCATAGCCACCCACCAGCTGCTGACCCTGAGTGCTATAGCAAGAAGTCTAAGCAATGCATAAGGAGTAAGCCAGGAAGCAACAACCCTCCATGGCCCCTCCATCTGGTCCTACCTCCAGAGTCCTACATTGATTCCCTGCCCTGAATTATCCAGATGATAGACCACAAGCTATAAAATGAAATAAATCCTTTCCCTTCCAAGTTGATTTTCATCGTGGTGTTTTTACACAGCAACAAAAAACCCTAACTTTTCTCCAGTGCAATAATGGTAAAAAAAAAAAAATCATATAAGGCTTGAGTCTTGACTCGAGCTCAGCCTGTTCCATGCCACTCGTAACCACCACTATGTGACCTGGGGACTGCATGATGTCAAAGATTCACTTTGAGCTGTGTCATGCAAAATACACAAACTGCTTATTTCCATGCTCAGACTGCAGCAGATTACAGAGATCTGTGCAGCTAAGCCAACACCACTGTGCGCTAACACTGCATCGCTAGTGCTGAAAACCTCAGGCCTAGTTCCCTTTACCTGGAGCAGTGGACCTCACTGGTGGCGTCTTCCTTTTGGCCAAGAAGTTCCTCAGTTGGGCTTGTTTCGCTGGGGACAGTTTACCTGCAAAAAAAAATTCACCAACCCATTAAATGCTTAAGATTTAGCTTTGTAAAGTCAGGTTAGATCACAAACTATGTTGGGAGGCTGGGAGGCAGCGCTTACCTGGCACTCTGGGAGAAGGCTTGGTATGAGATTCAATGGTAGTTTTTAGCAGGCGTTCAAGGTCACTGTCAAAACTGAAACAGGGCAGTGTTACATCCAAGCCAACCACGAGAAGGTTGAAGCTATGTGTATATACTCTTCTTAATATCTAAGCCCAGAAGATGAGAGAATATTCACTATAGAAACAAGCTAACTATCAACACATGAAAGGAAAGGCAACAACTTAAACACCACACACTCCCACTCTAAGCCTAATGCTGATGCCATAGCAAAAAGGACCACTAACTCACACACGTGCCGAAAGTAGAAACACAACACCATCAGGGTTAAGTCCGGGGTAAACTGGCTAACTGCAATACTCTGCACATCTCCATGCTAAAGCTGAATGGCAAATCTGGGTTTCTGAGGGAAGCTAGAAAATGTAACCCAATTAAGCTATCGTCAGCACAACTGCCTCAGTGTTACTATGCAGACTGTGGTGGCCTGCTGAGCACCTACTTCATCATCATCATCAGGTACAACACTCCACGTGGTACAGACACAGGCTACACACACCCTGAAGCCTACACACACCCTGAAGGCTACACACACCCTGAAGGCTACACACACACACCCTGAAGCCTACACACACCCTGAAGGCCTACACACACCCTGAAGGCTACACACACCCTGAAGGCTACACACCACACCCTGAAGCCTACACACACCCTGAAGGCCTACACACACCCTGAAGGCCTACACACACCACACCCTGAAGCCTACACACACCCTGAAGGCTACACACACCCTGAAGGCAGGCACTGTCACCCCTATCAGAGTCAAAGAACTGGAGGTCACAGAGGGTGAAGAACCTGACCAGGACAACATGGCTGACAGGCTGCAGCACTGTCTGAGTCACTCTAAGGCCACCTCACATGCTCACTGCCCACCAGCAATCTCTTGCACACCTATGAGTGTTGCTCTGAGTTGAAAGCGTTGAGGGCAGGTTCCATGGGGACGTCTGGTTGTAGAGACGAAGCTGCTGCAGACTGTCCACCAGGTGATTCAACCTCTTCCTCTGCTGGTTGATGATTTCCCGGTTGTTGGCTAGTGTGTTGAAAAGTGTCTCTCGTTCTGGCACAATTAGGCGCCTAGCGGCAACAAGGAAAAGAATTAGATATAAGTATCTCCCTTCTACTCCATATCACACGAGACACTGGCAAACAAGAGGGGCATGAGAATCTCCTGAGAGTGAGCAGGACTGAGAGGGCCTATAGCAGGCCATAGTACAGACTGCACACCGCTGGAGCACTGGGAAGAAGGCAGTGGGAAGGAGACAGGAACCAAGAACAGGGCAAACTCTCCTATGCTCACTTGGGACTTGTGGTTTTCTGTATGTAAGTTACACTCAATAAGGAAAGAAAGCAGGCTGTCTGGAAGTGTGTGCGAGCCAGTACTGACTGCTGGCAAGACACTACATGTGCTGGCAGCACGGGAGAGGTTTTCCTCAAGAATGAAACAGTCCTATGGTTGCTGATGGATGGCAGGTCTAAGGTTAGAGATACACAGGTCTAGATTCTTTGGTTTCTCATTATGAACCTTTGAGCACTGATAAAAATGTTTCTTTTAACTTGAGAAAAAATATACAAATAAAACAAAAATGGGTAGTCCAAAACAGGTACAAGCCACCTGGTTTGTTTGCTGCTGTCTGTCTGGGCATTGGTCTGTCACCACAAAATGATCAGAATGAAAACTGCTGATATTCAACAGAAACTTTGAGTTTTATTTCCTTTTCTCAAAACCACTGAGAAGAACAAGGCAGCCAAGTGAGTGAATACAATTTCCCAGGACATTCCAGTTGGTATAAGGCAATACTTAGAGAAGAGCTGAAGACAGAGAAGTGCCATGAAAAAAAAAAAAACACTTCACCCAGAACTTGAGCTCTGCAGAAAGAGACCTGAGCAGTGCAGTGCAGTGAGGAGCTGCTTGGGCTGTCACAGTAAAGAAGACTCGTTTCTGGTAGCACGTGCACTTTCAGAAAGCAAAGAGGAGCAGTTGGAAAAGAGAGCAGCTGCCTCACTGTCTCAGGGAAATCACAACTAGTGTGTAGGCATAACGTTTGTATATGCTTTATAAAGTCTATCCTTCTGTCACTCAAACGCTGATTGTCTGCCCTCATGTCCTGTTTCAATTCGGACATGGCAATGTGCTGCTTATACCAAGAATCTCCTGTCTTAGGTTTGTGTAAACAGTTTAACCATTTATTCTCTGCCCTGTCAATAAATGCTAACACCCAACGGCCTGGCAGATTAGAGAAGAGGGCAGGATGTCTACCAACCAGAGAAAGGAGAAAGAGAGAGAGGGAGATTTAGATCAACAGCAGGATAGAGGCATTGGAGCCATGAAGAAGGGGTCTAAAGAGCCAGATCAATAATAATATCCAAGTATAGCGGTATGGGACTAGGAGGTAGCCAGATTAGCATAGGAGGTAAAAGTAGACCATTTAATTGCCCAGCTATTGAGGTGCAGTTTTGAATAAGTCTTATTTTTCCTGTGTGGTTATTGGGGAATAACATAAAGTAGAGAAGTACAGCCATCTGATTAGCTCCTTGTTTATACTTATATTGAGTATAATTAATTCATTTACACTAGTAGAGTGAGCTAAGAACTCTGAGAGGCCAACCACCTGTGGGGGCGAGGGCTTCCCTGGGCGGAGTTGGGCAGGACTTCTGAGCCTGCATCTCCATCCCTCTGCTCCAAGCTGAGGGTCCTTTGGTTGAGCTTTCCAGGTACAGCATGGTGACATTTACTTACTTCTGCTTACTATACTATACACACCCTAGTCCTGTCCCTGACAACACATCCAATGCCAAGAGAAAGCGCCATGATCCCATAGCTTTAAAAACAGATCAACACACCAGTTTTTGTTTCCATTCAGGGCTAATTACTGTGTCAGGAATCTAAGATGTACGAGGGCTGGCACACTCAATTCTCGTGAGTTCCTAGCTCTCAGCACACTGCATTCTATTCCTTCTTCAGAACACAAGTACAAACCTGCCCACCAGGCTGCAAGCTCGCTCCATCTTCACCATCACCTTAAACAGCCACACTAATTACCTTTTTTCCCCAAATGCTCATGCTTTCATTCCTAGCCCTTGGGAGACTGAGGCAGGAGGAATGCCAAGCATCTAGACCTTCTAGACAATACACGGTGAGAGCACATCTCAAAAAGTTAATCAAACAAACAAACCAAAAAAAAAAAGGAAGAAAAAGAAACGAATATTTTCTCAAAAGGACAACTTGAAAGTTTAACAAATGTACAAGAGGACTGCTGTTTCCTCAAGTGTGTTTATTTAGTGTGTGTCAGAGTATAACTATGAGCACTAGGAACACCCAGAGCTTGTGCAAAGAAGACGGTTAGATTCCCTGGAACTAGAGTTCCAGGCAGCTGTGCGGTACCTAATGTGGGTGCTGGGAACTCAACTCAGGTCCTTGGGAAGACCAGCCAGCACTCTTAACCACTGAGCCATCCTATCCAGTCCTATGGGGAATTCTTGTTTTTCCCACTGTTCTAGGTTTATTTGGTGTTTCCTTGGCATGACACTTGGGTGGTTAGTTCCATCACCCATATGCAGATCTTACATTTCACATAATATTGCAACGTACATTCAGAGACACACAATACACAAATTATCCTGTAGAACAGTTACACACAAGCTATGCATAACGGACTTGCACAGTGCGGCCAGGCTATGACTAACTGCGAACTCGCTGGCCAAGGCATGTTTGGTGAGGGCAATCAGCGCAGCAATGCAGCAGGCTCACAGGATAATTGAAGCCTGCACACAGTTGGCAGTCTGTCTCAGAGACAGTGGGACTGTCACACTAGCCAGGTTACCACTATACAAGTACCACTTAGCAGCAGGGTAGAGCTGTGGGAATGGAGGTTTAAGGGAATTCTCCTAATCAAGCACTGTAGCGACCCTGTGATTCTACCCACAGATCTGCTCCCTCCTTCCCACATTTGTGCCTTCCCACTGAAATCATCTGAAATGCTTTTCAATTATTTTATACATTTGATACAAGACAAAAATCATTCAATGTAATTCCTTGAGAACATGCTATCAGTGGCAACATAGTATAATACAGACCTTCTTGATGTTTGGGCTTTTCTGTGATGCTAGGCGTTGACTATGTGGAATAGATAAACAGAAGTCAACTGCCTCATCCCTGAGCTACCTTCAACCCTTGTGAAATGCATATTCTTTTTATTGCTTGCTTTTCGAGACATGGTTTCTCTGTGTAGCCCAGGCTAGCCTTGAACTCAAAGATCCACCTGCCTCTGCCTCCCAAGTGCTTGGATTAAAGGCGTGCGCCACCACACCCAGTTGAAATTCAAATTATCATTTTAAAGTTACAATGTGATGCATGCGATACAATGCAAATTTATTTATATGAATTACTAAGGCCATCATTCGGTGTTTTGTAACTTTTAAAGATGAAATGGTTAAGGAAGGGCACCTGCGAGATTTTTACATGTGCCCTACAAAAGGCAGAGGGGACATATCCTCTCTCTCTCACCTCTGTCTCCTCTTCTGCTCCAGATGCCGATCCCATTCTAAGTCTAGAACGTCATTCACATCCTGGACAGCAAACTTTACATACTGGTGAAGGCGGCGGATTTCCTACAAAAAAAATAAAAGGCAGATGATTCATTTTTCTGGGGAGCTTGGGGAAGATGCATTAAAGTATTCAAAAATAATTTTGAAATATTTCTATATTTAGAACTGTACAAACAAGAAAAATACTAGGTTTTAATATATCCATTAAATACAAGCCATTTAATAAAATGAGAAATGGAAATTGCATTTCTGCAGTAGTAAAACAGAGATGGAGCAGAGAAGGGGTTAGAGAACAAAGAGGGATAAATGCATCCACCTCTTCTCCCTGACTGCCCCGGGAAGGCTGGGACATGCAGGAGCAGCCCACTATATTCCTCACAGTACACCCATTTAGTTCTCCGCCCCATGATAAAATGAACTGTAAAGCCAACAACAATGGTGCTGGAAATAACTCTGACCCTAGATATTCATAGCACAGAACATACAGGCCACCTTACTATTTGAGGAGCGCTCTTCAGAACTACACAATGCCATCCACACTGGAAGCCCAACCTACCACTACTACAATTCTAACAGGCTGTTAGCCTGCACTAACGCTCCTTCAGCTGGGGTCAGTTACCCTTCATGGCCATACAATTCAACACTCAAAAATTAAACAGGAAGCTCATTATTTAATCAAGTCAGTGTACAGGCACTGGCCAGCCCCCAGGAAGCTCTTCACACATGGCACACATCTGACTATGTTGAAATGTATTTCACACGTATTCTGGTAAAAGTGTTCTGTCTCAACCACAAAACAGAAAATGTCATTTAGAAAAAGCCAAGCTGAATCCAGGCAACAGCAGCCTCAAAGGCATTTAATGATCATAAAAGACTTTCTTTCACACACCTCAGCCAGGACCTCAGGTCTGCACTAGCTGATGCCCTTTCTTCCAAATGTGTCACAACTAGATGGAGCAGCACTTTCTTCAAAGGCCTGCTGCATGTGCTTCCATGCTCTCACCTCAATATACCCTGCATGATGACGCTGTCTACCTTCGTTATAAGTCACAGTCTGCACTGTGGCACCATCCCGGCTTTGTATGTAGTTAAGTGGCTAGTTACATTTCCTGCAATCACCTATTTAGCATGGTCAAGAAGACAATTACTCTTTTCTTAGTGTGGAAGCTCAATGCTTGTGTGTGTGGCTGCAGTCTGAGAGCAGCCTTATCAGGAGGGAGAAAGAGCAGTCAATGATCCCAAGAGATCACGGCTACAAGAGGCCATTCTCTTACCTTCCAGGTGCTGGGAGGTCTCCTGGGCATGGGACAAAAACTAGGAGCAGAGGCCTAAGGTCTAAGTCCTCTGTACAGAGGGTGTCTCTTACCGCACCCACAGACCATGTCTGAAGGGAGGAGAATCAGGGTTCCCCATACACTGCCCCTCTGAAATTCATGATGAGTGGAAGGGAAAGATGGCTCATGAACACAGAGGCAAACAAAATCTAAGTGGCTGAAGAGAAATGTGACTGCAGCAGCACAGCAGGCGACAGAGCTCCCATGGCAGAGGCTCGGTCGGTCGCCACTATCCCCAGCTAGCACAGGCTCCAGCCACAGACCTTCCCACTTAGGAAGCACCATCTCTTTGTGGAACCAATAGTTCTCACTGGAGAGAGAGCAGCTGCAGTCTGCTTTCTGTTCTTGGTTTTGAGGGGTCTTCATTTAGTAACGCCCAGGATGGCGTTAAACTCAGCATTCCACACAGGTATGTGCCAACACAGTGTTACTAGCTGCCTTTGTAGACTGGAAAGAATGCCTAAAAATACCTACAGACCACCTGAAAGGATGCCACTGTGATATTATTCATGATTTGATTTATGAATACCTATTTTAACAATGGACTTTATCAAACTCAAGACTTAAAGAACTCTATCTTAAAAGTAAAAATTTTAAATTATATTTTTAAAAAGTGTGCCAGTTTCTTTGCTACAAGTAAATTTATAGAAAAGCACAGCTAGTGTTCAGCAGAAAATCAGCAGCTTCCTGAAGAGACATTGCTCATACTCACACCTCAAAACCACAATCGTGAACATGAGCTCACTGCTTCTGAACTTCTTGACAGACAGACCTCGCTTGCCTACCTGGAGTTGGGCCTCGCTCTTGGGATCCAGCGGTCTCTTATAAAGCAGGTGGAGATACCCAGAATCATGATTTCTTCCATGCTGTTCTCTGGCTTCTTCGACACCAGCAAAGCCCTCCAGCAAAGTTGTTTTCAGGGCACTTATGTCTCCATGAAGAGACTAGGAAAGGCACAGACATATAACAATGGAACTGCTCTACAGCCACAAACACAAAACAACAAAATAATCCTCTTTGTGGATCCAGGAGGATAAATGTCAACTATTCAACATGGTGACCATCTCAGTCATATTTTTAAAATGTCATTGTCTCTATGTTCAAAACTGTTTTCCTATAGTTTCTTTTTTGTTTTACTTTTTTTGTCTTATGTTGGGGGTTGTATAAAAATGTTCTATCATTTATTAATTTTTAAATTTTATGTTGATACGAGTTTGCCTTGTATACCACCTGAGTGCCTGGTGCCCAAAGAGGCCGTAAGAATTTGTCAGAAGACTGTGACACCCGTCTGGGTGCTGGGATCAAACCATGTCCTCTGGAAGAACAGCCAGTGCAGCCAGTGCTCTAACTACTGAGCTACATCTTCAGGTTTTGTTTTTTAAATCACCCTTTTTAAGAACTCAACTTCTGATGACTGACACTGTAGAAAACAAGAGCAGACACAGAACTCACAATCCCGCTCCATGAGGGACTTTCTCTTCCCAAGCCTGTTGTTTTTGACCAGGAGACTGGAGACACATGAAAACATGTCTGCCAAAAGCCTCTCAAAAGCTCACTTGCCTTTCTAAGCCTCCCTTCCTAAGGTACAAACTGGAGAGGGTCACAACTTGCCCCAGGCAGAAAAGCTGTGAGGACTCATGAGGTGACCTCGGTAAAGCAGAGCCTGAGAGAGCACTCAGTAATCAGAGAACAGGAACTAAAGCTCTCAGCAAGAACTCCTTGACATTTTTTTATGTACATGCTCCAAAATATCATTCTTACCCCAATATCATACACATTTGAAAGTATACTTAATTAAAAAAAAGTATAACCAACTTTTATGATGGAGTGCCTAGTATGTGCTAAAGAGGTAGAAACCATGATCCTTTTACACAGGAGGAAACGGGAACAGACAGCTACACAAGCTCTGGTAAGCCTCAGCTCTGACAGTCCTGAATTCAGGCTTTTGCAGGAAAAACGCAGCAGCCGAGCTTAGGGTCATATATTCATAGGTTATAGTTTCATACTAGTGTTCTGGAATAACAGCAGTTTCTAAAAGTCTCCTTTTACTCAGGAAGTGTAGCCACTGATACAAACCTCTGTGGTCTCTCTAATCTCAAAAAGGAAGGTGTGCAAGTCATCTGACTCTGTCCGCAGCGTCTTCATCTCTTCTGAGGTGCCAACCTGGAAACAGGCTTTGGAGGTCCGGGTCTTTAACTCCTCTAGTTCTTTCTGGAAGTGTGCAATCTGTGAGACCACCAACAAAGAGAAAGCTTGTTCTGAATGGCAGCAGAAAGGACACCTGCTTCTACATTTCCAGGGCAAACCTCAACAGGTTCCAGGCCAGGACCTGATGCTAGATTAATGGCAGTCCAGGTAGCTGCTCTTAGGACACTCCAGTCTCACTGTCATAGCTATTACAAGAACAATAATGTGCATGCAACAACTCACTTCCTCTCCAATTCCAGCCATCACAGGGTCTGAATCTTTCCACTGATGCCTCTGTTTCTCTGTGACAGGAGGCTGAAGTGCCTTGGCCTGAAATGGAAGGCAAAGACATCAGGAGGAACTCCACACAGTCAGCTCTCGTTTGCAGCCCCATCGGACCATCACAGGGAACACTCGTGCACTGTGATCACCACTCCTCTGCACCGTGTGCACTGGGACTCCAATTTGTAGAGGATGCATTCTACACAGTGAAAACTGCAAGCCAGTTCTGACATCCTCACTCAGGGAACTTCTTCAGGGACAAGACAGACAGTAAAAAGTAAATCATTTCTACTGGTGAGTAACAGGTAAAACTGAAGAGAATGAGGAACTCGAGATAGCCAACAAAGTTCTCCCTCAGAGAACTGAACAGGAACAAGATGGGATAGAGGGCTGAAGGCAGGGCTGAGGTAAACATCTTTCAGGAAGCAAGAGCAAGCACAAAGAACCTAAGGAGGAGACACTGGGAATGTCCAACTGTGAGAGTCATGTAGGTTTAATGAGCTGAACGGGACAGGAAGAGAAGGGGGTCAGAGCAGCAGGCAGAGCAAGTGTCCAAAGACACTCCAGGGAGTTCAGATTCTCCTGTGGGCTGTTAGAAAAGCTACTGCACAAGGGTTTGAATGAGATATGATTTATCATTAAAAAAATAAATAAATAAAAAGTCCTTTTGCTACTCAAAGGACAAAAATGACAGTGAGAGATAGAAGCCAAAAAAGATACAGCAGTCAGGATTCCAGAGGCAAGCGACAGCCACAGCCTGACAACGGCATGTAATGATACACTAGGACATACGACACAGAGCACGTGACCCACATGACCTGGAATGGGAAGAAGGACTGTCAATAAAGTCAGTGGACCCAGGGGCTTTTGTTCCTGCGCTTATGCAAAGCCCTGGTTTGTCAAAGCTGGGCAAGGTCTGGGAAAATCTGATGGGCCCTGGCACAGTTCTAACTGCATAGCAGTCACCAAAGAGCAGCCAGCTAACAGATGCCCATGTACTGGGCACTGTGCTAGAAGCTAGTGCAGCACACGTGTGCTGAGATGGAAGGACCCGGATGGGGGGCTTAACAGGAAAAAGCAGAACTCCTGGTCCTGGAACATTCAAGTGGAAAACTGACAGGCATTAAAACCACAAGAACAAGCTGAGGTGATGGCTACTGACTTAAATACAAGTAAGTCTCAAAGCTGTAGACAGCATAGAAAAATCTTTTGGAATTTGAAATAGGAAATGATTCCAAAAATAAGTCATGAGAAGCTGGGGAGATGGCTCGGTAAGTAAGAACGCTTGCTGGGTGAGCATGAGGACTTGAGTTCAAATGCCTTTCCCCACATAAAAGGCTGGGTGTGACCACAGGCGCACACAAGCCAGTGCTTAGGTGAAAAAGACAAGAGGCTCTCTGGGGCACGCTGGCTGCCTGCCTAGTTCCGGGATCAGTGAGATACTGTCTCACTGAAGCAGGTAATAAAGCCGGACATCCAAGGTTTCTCTGACCTCCTCACACTCACATGCACATACACCACACACAGTAATAAATCCAGTTTTAAGAAGCACTACGTGAAAAGCGCTTACTAGAACGCAAAAGAACTAGGATGGAGTTACAGCTCAATGGTAGCACTTATGAGAACACACGAGAACTATTGGCATTACAGCTCAATGATAGGTAGCTGCCTATTTAGTTCATCCCAGGGCTTCAAAGTAAAGAAAAATCATTCAGCTATATTAAAATAAAGATCGTCTATAAATAGGTGATACACAGAGAGTAGACCGTATGAGTTTCTGCTGTGTGTTTGTGTCTCTCTGAAGAACCACATACAGCACAGATCAGTGGTAGAGTGCACGTTAAACTTGCTTAAAACCCTAGAGCCCATCTGCTGCATGCAACATGCACGACAGATCAGCTAAGACCAGCCATCCTAGTTAGCTTTAATTGTCAGGACAGAGCCTAGGAGTCACCTGAGAGGAAAGCCTCAACTGAAGAATTACCTACATCAGACTGGCCTGTGAATATGTCTATGGGGATTGTCTGGGGTAGGAGGGCCCAGCTTACTATGGCACGAGTGGCCACAGGTGAGTGGTCTGAATCGTGTGAGGAAGCTGAGGACAAGCCAGGCTGAGGAAAGCCATCCAGCAGGCAGCATCCTAATGGTCCCCACTGTACTTCTGTGTCTGTGAAGTGAATCTCCTGGTCAGAGGTGCTGCTGTCAGGAACAGTACGTGAGCCTGCCTTGATTCCTCAATGATGGACTGTGACCTTGAGCAGAAAACCCAATAAATCCTTTCCTCCCCTAAATCTGTGGCTTTTTTATTTGTTTGCTTTTTGTATTGTGTTTTTGAGACAGGGTTTCTCTGTGTAGCCCTGGCTGTCCTGGAATTGCCTCTGCCTCACAAGTGCTGGGATGAAAGATGTGTGACACCATAGCCTGGCACTTTGGTTAGTGTTTTATCACAGCAACAGAAATCAAACTAGGTCATCATCCAACAGAAAAATATTAAGAACATTAAGAGACTACATACAAAAAAACACAGATGGCTAAAATTCATATGAAACAAAACTCAATTTTGCTAATCACTAGCAAAATAAGAGTTAAATAAAAAACAAAAACAAAAACAAAAAAACCCCAAATACACTGTAAGATGAAAAGTACCAAGCCTGGCAAGAATGAGGACAGGGTGGAAGCGTGAACCATGGATGACAATCTGCTAAAGGACATGTGCAGTTTGTAGCCCAGACATCCTATGACTAAGTTTAAACCTCAAAGAAAGATGCTCAGATATTCACTGGAAGACATCAACCACACTGGCCAGGACAATGCTACTCAGGATAACTTTAGCTGGACACAACTCAGCAGTACCCACAATGAACCATCAACTCCAAACAGCAAGACAGATAAACGGACATCAGGAACATAGTAAAACTACATGTTCAATCTACTGGACTATATTAACTAAAATCATTCAATCTATTGATATAAATTAATAAACCAGATAAGATAATTTGCATAGTGTTAAATAACAAGAGTTAGTGACTCTTGGCAAGGATGGAGACCTGTAGCTGGGGCTTGAGAGGAACAGCCCTGAGATCCTGGTAATGCCTTTGTCAAATTGTTTGCTGGCTACCAAAGTACAGCTAGTTGATAACAACTGAGACGAACACATACCACATGGACTTTTTTTTTTAAGATTTTTTTTTTTTTTTTAAAGATTTATTATGTCAGCACTTGGGAGGCAGAGGCAGGAGGATTTCTGAGTTCAAGGCCAGCCTGGTCTACAGAGTGAGTTCCAGGACAGCCAGGACTACACAGAGAAACCCTGTCTCGAAAAACCAAACCAAACCAAACCAAACCAAACCAAACCAAACAAAACAAAAAAAAAGATTTATTATGTATTCGTTGATCTACCAGCATGGCCAGAAGAGGGCACCAGATCTCATTACAGATGGTTATGAGTCACCACATGGTTGCTGGGAATTGAACTCAGGACCTCTGAGTTCTTTCTACATAAATTACCTCAATTAAAAAAAACTGAGTAGAGGGGGCTGGAGAGGTGGCTCAGTGGTTAAGAGCACTGACTGCTCTTCTAGAGGTCTTGTGAGGTGGCTCACAACCATCTGTAATAGGATCTCATGCCCTCTTCTGTTGTGTGTGAAGACAGTCACAGTGTACTCATATACATACAATAAATAAATCTTAAAAACAAAAACCCAAAACAAAAAAACCTGAATAAAGGTTAGGCATGGTGGTACATGCCTTTAATCCCAGCACTCAGGAGGCAGAGGATCTCTCAAGTTCAAGGCCAGCCTCTTTGTCTACAGAGTAAATTTCAAGCCAGCTAGGACTATAGTGAGACCATGTCTGGACAAAGAAAGTAAATAGGTAATTGCTTTTATGAGTACATGTTGACTTTAGTGTCTCCTCCAGCTATAATTACTGTTTCCATGTCTGCATTCTAAAGCACAAAGGCCCATGGGAGGAACATGTAAGTGTATTAAAGGAATTTCAACCTACCTGAGAAGAACCTGCCTTTGGCACTGGAGCGTTTACCCTGGGTGATTTCTGCCCCGTGGAGGGTGCTGAACTTGGTGCAGTCTGAGTGGAGCGGCCAGCTAAAGTAAAGGAGCAATGACGTCAGTTTCAGGGGACACCAGTTCCTGTTACTTTTGTCACCACAAACAACTTCTTTCTCTAAATCTAAGAAAGATGCCCTGTCCCTGGCTCTACTTTTACCATGTGTATTAAAGAAGGATGACTGAATCGGGCCCGCTGATGCACACCTACATCCCAGCACTCAGGAGGCTCAGGAAGGGAGGACTTAAGGTCGAGGTCTCTCTAGGCTACTGCCTGTAACTCCAATTCTAGGGGATCAGACAACTCTGGTTTCCCCAAGAAACTGCACTACATGCACATAAGAAAAGAAATATAGCAAAAGCCCTCACGAGCAGACTCCAAACAGTTCTACAGTCAGACTGAATGAAAGCATGCTTGGTGAAGAACACCGCCCATGTGGTGTGACCGCCTCAAATCTTTAACCTGAATCCTATCGTGTGTTAACAATCCAATCCTAACAGGGTTGGTCCCAAAGCCACTGAGCTGGTTTTCTTGTCTACACTAATGAGATGAACAAAAAAAGGGGTTGGGGGGGACCCAGCTGTGAGACCACTTGAGAAATATGACATGGACTCGAAACTTGGCTGTTGTTAATTTCTTGAGCATAATTAATGGCTTTAGCTTTTAGAAGACAGGCACCCACATATCTAGGTGCCCAGTGTTTCACAATGTCTGCAACCAGCTCTCATATATTTTCAAATTTTTACATGAAAGGAAGAAAGAGATAAGCAAAGACGTAAACTATTAGGACACACTGAACCTTGGTGATGAGCACAGTATTTATACTTTTGCAAGCAGGTTGGACATGTGACAGGAAGATAAGGCAGGGCTAGTGTCTCGGGAGCATTACAGCCTGTCTGTAACTATTCCCATTTCACCACATGTTCAGAGTGGCTGATGGGAAATGTAGTTCAGAGTCTCATGAGCAGTAAGCACAAAGCTCCTGGAGGGCTGTTCCTGTCCTCCATGCTGAAGGGCAGCTCAGTAACCAGCTGTGTGTGAGGGTGAGCTCTAAGTAAAGGCTAACAGATCTGAAACCACCATGAATCTCCAAGTCAGAGCACCACAACCACAGCACATTAAAACATGAAGCACACAAGCACACAAATGTTTAAACAAACACATTCCCCCTCCCACCAAAAAAAAAAAAAAAAAAAAATCTTAGCCAGGTGGTGGTGGTGCACACCATTATCCACTAGGAGGCTGAGACAGGTGGATCTCTGAGTTCGAGGCCAGCCTAAGTCTATTGAATGAGTTCTAGGACAGGTAGGGCTACACACAAAAACCCTATCTCAAAAAACAAACAAACAAACAAAATAACCTTGCCTCACTACATTAGCAAGGACTCTTAACCTGCTGAGCCCATCTGACACGGAGTGCTTACTGAAGACAGAAGCTGTTGGCTTCAGAGATTACCTGACGGCGAAGGAGAGGCTGAAGACTTCAAAGGCATGGAGCTGGATGATGCTGGGAGAGGTGTGGGGTGGCTGAGTGGTCCAGAAGCAGGTGACTTGGGGGAGGAAGAGAACGGCAACACAGAGGGTGTGCTCGTGGAGTTATGAGCAGGTGCAGAAGAGGCCACAGCAGTGAACCTGAAAGCAGAAATGCAGTTCTGTCACACTCGTCTTTCCTACTGGTCATGAGCACTGACAGACATCTCCTCTGCTTTCAGAACAGCACACATGGTGCTAACTCAGGTGAGGGTATAGTTACTTACTACCTACTCATCAACTACAGCACAGTCGAAACACTTAGTGTATGAGGCATCTGTTTTCTACCCTGTCACATGGCTGTGTGTGTGTGTGTGTGTGTGTGTGCGTGTGTGTGTGTGTTATTTTAAGGGGGTGGTGCAACAAAGCATGAGAATGTTTTGAGGATGATCATTTCTGGGCTGTGAGAACTCCAGGGAAGCACACAAGTCACTGTCTCTGGGACACCATGGCCCAGTAAGAATGTCAAGTCACCTCCACCAATGCAAGGTCTGCAGACAAGCTCAGTGAGCAAGAGTGAGCAGCCCAACAAAGGGGACTGCCAAGAAGTGGCAAGTGTGAAATAGTCACGTGTAGATGCCATCTGAGCAATGACAGGGTAGCTGCAGGAGGACATCCTGGCAATGAGGTCAGTGGAACCCAAACTGAGGGTCCTGACACTCGTTGCAGCTGGAAAAGACTGCACAGTATAGGGAATAGTCTCTCCACATGCTCAGCTTAGTGGAGAGAACAGAAAACAACACCAAAGGTTGAGAAAGTGAGACAACTACTTAGGGTAAACTTCTAATAGTTGGAGAGATACAGTACCCTTAAGAGTCACTCTGGACTCCACTTGTAGTGGAGACTCAAGCCTTCCCACTGGTTCAATTCCCATTGCTAAGTGCTACTTCAGAAAGATCCTGTTCAGTACTGCACCCGAATGACTAGCTCAGTGACTAACCATGCACTATCGGACCCAGCCTACTGAGGAGTCAGCGTTCAAGATGACTTACTTCTCATTCAGGTTGACTTTCACGGAAGAGGCTGAAGGTGGGAACGAAGGCTTCATCCCTGTGTTTGGGGTACTGGACATAGGTGTGCTTTCCAAAGTGGGCTTAAAACCTGATGATCCAAAAGTGAAGGGAGAAGTGGACGTGGCCACAGGAGCCACTGCAGGGGTAGGAACCAGGGAGCCTTTGGAAGGAGGAGCAAATGAGAGGGTGGGGGTGCCAGAGCCAGGGGCTGCTCTGGAGCTGTCAGAGCCAGTGGGGTATGGTGGAGGCTCCCCGGTGACAGAAGCAGAGGACTTGAAGGATGAAGGGCCAAAGGAGAACACAGAAGGGCCTCCTCCAGCAGAGGGCAAAGGGAAGGTGGCGGTGGGAGCAGCAGACACGGGGGTAAGAGGTGAAGAGGCTGCGGCTGGAGCTTCGAGGTTCTGTGGAGCTTGAGGGGAAGGTGGAGAGCTAGGAAAACCTCCTGTAACGAGAACCAGAGAGAAACAAAAGGATGAACGTAAACTGTAGCCCTGGGGCTCCGCATGACGGAGGGTAAGAAAACAAAGAGTGGGACTTTCTGTGGCAGGGACTCCATAGGCTAACACATGTGACGCTCTGAAGGCAGACAACGTGAGGAAAGAAAGGCACCAGGCTAACAGGACTTTGTGGATAGAAAGTGCAATGAGTCTGCAGATTGCAAACTCTGAAGAGTGAGGCCTCCACTTCATTTTGCATTACTTTATTAACCAGAAAATAACCCTAGTTTAGGGCTCTGCCTCAAAACACCACTTAAAAGCAATTCCAAATGAATTAAAGATAAGGTCCTATAAATAAAACCCTCACATTCAGCTCTCTGGAAGAGGTGAGTCTGAGAGTCCAACCACTTCATTGATTTAGAAGTTAGAAAAAAAAAAGATGAAGTCAGACAAAGTCCTCCTAAAAATACTTAGATGTGATAAAATAACCAAGGCAGAGGAACTAGGTTTTAACTACAGTAGTTAGCTAAACTTAAAAATCAAGGCTAACAAATTAAAGTGGAGAGCCTAATTCACAGGAAAAAAAATCCAATCTCTTTAATCAACTTAGCCAACCATGATAGCATACACCTTATGTCCCAATACTCCTAGCAGAGGCAGAGGCAGAGGCAGGCAAATCTCTTGAATAAGTCCATTCTGGTCTACACAGAATTCCAGGTCAGCCAAAGCTACACTGCGAGACTCTGCCTCAAAAAAACAGAAACAAATACCAGGCAGGGGTGGCACATGTCTTTAATCCCAGTACTGGAGGCAGATGCAGGCAGATCTCTGTGAGTTCAAGACTAGCCTGGTCTACAAAGTGAGTTTCAGGACAGTAAGAGCTGTACAAAGAAACCATGTCTAAAAATATAAATTTAAAAAAAAAAAAATAATAAAGTCAATTATTGTAAACTATGAAAATTAGCTAAGAACTTAAAAAATGTTTACAGCTTAAATTCAAAATCAACACGGCAGGCTGGGCACAGCAGTGCACAACTTTGCTCCCAACATTCAGAGGGCAGACAGACTGATGTCTAGGAGTTCCAGGCCAGCCAGGACTACAAAGTAAGATCCCATCACAAACAAAAAAACAGTATCGCCAGGCGGTGGTGGCGCACGCCTTTAATTCCAGCACTTGGGAGGCAGAGGCAGGCGGATTTCTGAGTTCGAGGCCAGCCTGGTCTACAGAGTGAGTTCCAGGACAGCCAGGGCTACACAGAGAAACCTTGTCTTGAAAAAACCCAAAAAAAAAAAAAAAAAAAAAGTATCAAAACATACAAATAAATAAAATCAACATTCCAATGATGTCCACATTTTGATTATAAATATAAAGGTGCTCATGCAGAAACACCGGAAAGCAGCTTCCCCAAAAAGGTAGGGTTAGAACTTGTTCTACTTTCCCAACTTTCCATAAGTTAAATATCAATTCAACTACATAAATAAATACTTTAAAAAATAAGTGCACTTCTGATTTACATTAGTCAGCCTTGACTATTAGGCTAAGATGGCAGCTGGTCTTCATGAGAGATGGAGATCTTGTCTTCAAGAGCATGGAGAGGACACAAGAGTGCAAGTGCACCTCTGACATTCTGTCACTTCTAGAAGACCTACTCTTCTAGAAACGCTACTCTCTAGGCTACTCAGTTACCTCTTCTACACAATAGCTATGGAACCAGCAAGAGACAAAGTCTTCAAAGACACTTGCAGACATGAAACATGTAGACAAAAACCATTACTGTGCCCATTAGGACCACACCCTAAAGCAATTGCAGCCACTCCTCCCAGGACGATTAGAACTAAGAATTTGGAGACCCTCACCCTGCTACTACTGGCCAATCAAACCACAGCCTTGGAGCTGCTATGTGGGGACAGACAGAACCACTAATGTCTTCTTCCAAAGTGCTGACTTTGCCTTAGTCATTCAGGGCAGGTCCCAGGACAGACTGTCTCCCATTTTCACTACTCCCTTTTCACTAACCAGGAAACAGCTGTTACCTCTACAATAGATGAGAAGGAAGGAGAACAGTTACTAGAAAAAGCTAATAACCACCACCCATGCTGTGCTCAGGCACTCAATGGTGGGTCACAATCCCTCAAGCAGAACAGTGCTCAGAAACAACCACCCACAGGTGTCAGCCTGATGGGCAGCCCTGCTCACTAGACTGAAGCTGGGTGTAGGTGCTCATGAAAAGCGTGAGGGGAGAACATAACGTACACCACCCCTGCCCCACAGTAACCGAAATTCAGTATAGCACTGGCAACGTATGCCAGCATCCATGATGAGTCACTCTGCCTTACAGAACAGCATGAAGTGATCACCAAGGATAACCAACCATATCCCACCCTAATGGGCAGCAGTCTTTAAGTGGAACTAGTGACATTATGGGCATTTAGTCACAGAAGAAGAAAAGTATCAGAAAAGAATCAGTCACATTCTCACAGAACCAAAGAAGAGAAAAATAGTAAAATCCCAATATACGGTGGTGAGGAGGACCTTCTAACAAGTCTGGCATTTTCTCCTCACAAATGACACAAAACTGGAAAGAAAAACACCCACACAGACAACACAGATTAGCATCTCCATATGCACACTAAGATTCCATTCTAAATACTGACTAGGTTACTTCTTGATGGTCTATGAAACCTGTTCTTGGATTTTCTAATGTTTCTGCATTATAGATATTACCTGACAATATTCTAAAAGAGGAGGGGGAAAACAAATCAAAAGATAATGAAATAAAAAAGAGACACTAAAGTCTCCATATTCCTCCTAGCCAGAAATAGCCACTAGAGTTCCACAGCCCCTTTCCAGTGTGTCTGTATGTGGACTGTCTTACAGAGACGCAGAACACAACACACAGTGTCCTTCATGATGCATCTTTCTACTTCCTTGCTGTGGATAAACATGGTTCACTTACATTTTAAACTGTCCACACACAATCACCTGCCTGACTAACCCCCATGATTAAGCAGTTCTTTAAAACAGGTCAGACAACAGAGCTTGGATCAACATGGCCGACCTTCCTTTCTCTGTCAAGTGTAATAAGAGTTGGAGAATGGGCCTGGAAACTAAAGGAGGCAAAGGTGTGCACACAGGTTCAAGGAAAGGTCAGCCAAGACATTCCTGCAGTAAACTGACTGTGTGTAGGTGACTACATACATCTTTAAGTTCATCTCTGGAGATGATCATGGACTGGCAAAGGAGGCAGAGGCACGCACCTGAGGTCTTAGGCTGTCGCTCTCCTTCGGTGGAGACCAGCTCCACGGTCTTCATCAGGGACCTAACCCCAGGATTCTGATTGATCATATAAAATGGACAAAGCACGCCATCTGTTGAAAGTAACAGGAGAACCGGAGCAGGAGGAAGCGTCTTTTCTTCATCTGTGAAAAAGAGAAAAGAGCTGAGAAGAGCCGCACAGTCTCCAGGCCTGGCCTGAAGGGCAGGCTGCCCTGCATGAGACTGTGACCATGCAGAGACTGTATGCAGAGCTTTATCACTGTTAGATCAGCACACCCTGCTGGGCCCCGTGGGACACTCTAGCAGCCTTGTATTCTCACAAACTCCTCCATTCATGAGGGAGCTTCAACACCACCCTGACAAGCTACGAGTCTCTAGGCAACACTGGGTTTGGTATAGAAATGACAAGATGGATCTTTAACTAACACACACACACACACACACACACACACACACACACAGAGAGAGAGAGAGAGAGAGAGAGAGAGAGAGAGAGAGAGAGAGAAGAGGTTAAGCTACTTTATACTCATTCCCAGTGGAATCAGAAGTATACAAGAGGAGAATCCAAACTCATCAGACCAAATGTGTCTGGTGCCTGAGCAGGACAGCTCTGCAGAGTGAAGCTCAAGCAGGTAAATGTTCCTCAGCTGCCTCATGACACCTGTCACCATGGTCACACTGCTGACCTCCACAGGGGAAAGGCATACTCAGAGAACGTGCACAGGTCCCATGTGGGAAACAGGAGCTTAGAACACGACTCCCTCAATCTTCTCCTAACCCAGTGTTGGGTGCACTGCCAGCTGACAGTGATACTTGTGAGGTCACTAGGGAACGGAATGGGCAAAATATGCCATGAAATTCAATTGCTCCATCCTCACTCCGTGCAGACGTATGTATGAGCCGTGTCTGGCTGCGGTGTTGGCAGTGAGTCCCCGTCTCTTGGTAGCTTTGCACTGTCATGACACAACTCCCACCACTTTGCAGGCAGAAATGTGCCAATGGCTTCTAGGTATCAACGGCTACAGCACAGCCATTTCTACAGCACGCACCAGGCAACACTCACTGATGGCTTCTAGGTATCAACAGTTAGAACACAGCCATTTCTTCAGCACACACCAGGCAACACTCACTGATGGCTTCTAGGTATCAATGGTTAGAGCACAGCCACTTCTACAGCACACACCAGGCAACACTCACTGATGGCTTCTAGGTATCAACGGTTAGAGTACAGCCACTTCTACAGCACACAGTAGGCAACACTCACTGATGGCGACCTCTGCTTCGTTGGTATAATCTATGGCAACACCCATGGGCAAGGAGTCATCACTCTTGTCTGTCACAGGCAGCTCAGCTCGACTAGAGTCTTCCAGTAGCCAAGATTCCCAATTAGTCTGGGGGGAGACACAACAGAACAACGTGTGGCTTACCATTTTGCACTGCTCCTTCACAGCACCATTCAATCAATCACCAAAGAACGCACGGTGTGCTTCAGCTTCCTGTGCTGCTAGGCTGACACCTGCAACAACATCTAAAAGCCACAAGTACCCCAGCCTGTGAGTGGTTAAGTGAGTCGACTTCACCTGTGCCTGGTGTACCCACTCCGTCTTACAGGCACCTCCCATAACCTGGCAGTTCCTAAGGACAATGACAGGCGGTCCAACAGCCACACTCTGCTTGCTGAGACAGAAGGCAACCTTGGGTCCTTTCTTCCTCATGTCTCACACCGGCTGGTTCCGCTGCTTACACTTCATAAGAAGCTTCTACATCTATCAAGTAACTCCCTTCTTCCTCCTTGTTTTCGTGGCTGGGCTCCATTCCATCCAACACATGATTCCCGAGTCTTAAGACTCATTCTGCTTAGCCTTCTGTCTTGACCCACTGGGAACCGTGAGTCAGAAAGGAACAGGAGACAAGGAAGGAAGCTGGAGAACAGAAGGCACTCAGGCCCGGTAGAGCACACACTAATATACATGGCTGTGCCAAGTAAGAAAGGTGCAGTCACAGGGTTGCAAACCAAGCTGACCCTAACTCTTAAATGAATCTACAAACAAAACCAAAGGATCTGATAACCACAGCAGGCCAGGATGCAGACAGTGGCAGTGGGAGACTGCAAACAGAGAAGATACCAAGGTTGGGAGTGTAGTTCAACGTTACTAGAGTGTTTGCTGTATGTGCACAAAGCTCTGGGTTCAATCCCCAACCCTGCGTAAAAGACATTCATATGGGAGGGAAGGGAGAAGGTTATTGCTGTCATTTAGTCTTTGTACTAAAAGTTCATTGAAAGGAACGCGTTCTCATTAGTCTTAACCAGTTACCTCTTTCAAAAAAGCATCATTCAACATCAAAGTAAGAAAAAAGGAGAAATTTACCTGATCACTTTGTCGAGCAAGGATGCTAACTTCTGTTGAAGCTGCAGATGCTGCCAGCACTAAATCCCTTAAGAACCAAACCAAAAGGTCATTACCAAAAGCTCATCATCAGCTGAACCTGACTGCGTCTGCAGAGCTAATACTGGGCTGGTGAGAGAATGAATGGAAGGTGCTAGAGGTGGTGCTGAGCCTTTTAGTTTGAAAAAGCCTTAGAAAACCCGCCCGCTACTACTTACTGTGGTTGAAAAAATTGGACTTTGTAGTACTGGGTGTGGTAGCAGCCCCATCCCTAGAGGCAGAGGCAGGTGGATTTCTATGAGTTTGAGGCCAGCCTAGACTATACAGTGAGTACAGACTAATATTGAGACTTTGTCTCAAAAATAAACACATGTACTAGACTTTGCAAGACTAGTACATATTGATTACCAACAAGTGCGGGTTGGGAAGTCGTCACCCTAACCGTCGAGCGTTACTACCCACCCACTCAGCATACTGGGGGCTTCTCGGCCTGTATCTCCCTCTCTTGCTGAACAAGTCCCTCCTGAAGTCAGTGACTGAGGCTGTGGCCTGACAGTGACAGCAAGAGTGCTCTGCTCACCACTCCTCGATATAGCTGAGGTAGTAATGATGTTGTCGCTCTGTGCAGCTGCTGTAGCAGGGCTCCATGAAGTTCACAAATACTTCTGGGTGCTTTTCTTCTTTTTTCTATAAACGAGAAAGGGGGATCATATGTGCAATTTCTTCGGACTCTACACATGTAGATCACAATTGCTCAAGCTTACCCAGAAACTGGATGCCAAGGTCTGTGCATAAACATAGGGATGAGCTCTGGAGGCACCGGGTACATGAGGAACAGAAACCCAGACCCCAGGCAACTGAATAGGAACTACATTCTGCCATGTCCTGCTACAGGAAACACAGGGGTGACTACCTTAGCCTTTATGTTACTTGGTTTTGCCTTCTTTACAATAGACCCACAGGCTTCCTCAGAGCCCATCTGAGTGCTGTGAAGAATCCTTCACTGACCATTCTCGGCCTACCACAGAAAGCATCAGGAGTCAGCCAGTACTTTTGTGAATATTACTCCCATGAAAAGACTTACTGAGCCAGGCGGTGGTGGCGCACGCCTTTAATCCCAGCACTTGGGAGGCAGAAGCAGGCGGATTTCTGAGTTCGAGGCCAGCCTGGTCTACAGAGTGAGTTCCAGGACAGCCAGGGCTACACAGAGAAACCCTGACTTGAAAAACCAAAAAAAAAAAAAAAAAAAAAAAAAAAAAGACTTACTGAGATTATGAGAAGACATCTTGATACATGTAGTTTTAAACTGACCCTCAGCAGACACCTAAGAGTTACTACAAGAGCCTAGTATGGTGGCTCACCCTTAGAATCCTAACACCTGGGAGGCTGAAGCAGGATTGTTGAAAATTTAAGGCCATCTTGCACTACACAGTGAGTCCCTGTCTCATAAAAAAGAAAAACATCGCGACCCTTCCTCAAATACTGGCTCCGTGTAAATGCAGACACAGCATGCACTGAAGCCTGAGCTGGGCCCCAGCGGTGGTGAATCAGAGCACTACTACAACTTTCCTGAGACGCGTGCTTTCTAAAGCTCGTCAAACATGGAAGGGCACAAAGGAATATGCGTGCATAGAGTCCCAGCAGTTGGGAGGCAGAGGCAAACAAACTGTAAGTTCATGGCCAAACTGAACTATCCTGAGGCAAGACGCTGCCTCAGAAAACCAAGGAAGGGCTAAAAACATAATTCAGTGACAGAATCCTCGCTTGAGTGTCTGTGACACAGATTAAATCTTAAGCATCAAAAACAAAACAAAAAGATCTAGAGATTTCACGTCTCAATATGTATACTAAAAAATACAGAGTCACCAGCCAACATAGACACAAAAGGATCGATCTCTCTTTAAAGAAGAGGAGAGCTGAAGCATGGACATGCAAGGGCCCAGGAAGAGCCACATCTCTCTTCTACAGAATAAGCGGCTGGCCAACGTCAGAGGTTTCGAAAGAACCAGAAATAGAAAGGGCTCCTCCTGTTTTCTGTTTTGTCATAAATACACTTTCTCTCATCGGACCTGCAGTCACACTGAGGACCCATGCCCCTAGCAGCAGGTCCCGAGTGCTGCAGCAGCAGCAGCAGCAGCAGCAGCAGCAGCAGCAGCAGCAGCAGCAGCAGCAGCAGC
>JANHMN010000002.1:105261683-105322560 GCA_030674055.1 Rhabdomys pumilio | reverse complement strand
GCAGCAGCAGCAGCAGCAGCAGCAGCAGCAGCAGCAGCAGCAGCAGCTGTCTCCAACACCCGCGTCAGGAACCTGAGGGGCCAACAGCCAAAGCTTCTGCTACTCCACAGCTGCGGTCCTGTTCTCATTTCTTTGTTTGCTTGGTTGATTTGGCCTTTGTTTTTTCTCTCCATTTTCTTTTCTGGTATAAATGCCCCACAAATTTTAAAAAGCTATTTAAAGAAAATATCATACTGGTTGTTTTTCTAAATGTACTCAACACACTCCAAGATAAGCTTCTCTGGAGACCAGCAGTGAGACTCAAATCCTGAGACACCTTGTAACAGGGGTGACCAGGACCTTTCCCCAGGAGGAGGAGCTTTCAGATGCCCTGCAGAACCCATAGGTGCTTGCTGAAGCAAGAGAACAGAAGACAAGGCAGAGTCAGGAACAATGCCTGGACTTACTAGATCTGGGTGGCTCCATGTTCAAGCTGCATTTCGGGTTGTAGAATGGGCTGCAATGCCCATTTGTGCTACAGCTGTGGGGTCGCTCATAGGCGCTAGCTGGCCATACTAAACTTGCATGTCACTGCCTTGCAGCGGCGACCTGTCTATTCTTGTAGCAGCGGGGTCTAACGATGCCATGGCTATGAGCTGAGCACCCTACAGGATTTTTCCTGGATCATCTCATTTCTAGCAGGCCAGGCAGATCAAGTGAGTCTCCTCTCAGAGGCCAAAGCTGAGAGCGATTAACTGGGCCACTGAATCACCACTGACGGAATGGGATTCTGGCACAGGCCCCATGACTACCCATCCTGACCAACATGACGACTCTGCAGTTTGCCCTCACTGTTGTACGTGATCTGCACCTGCTCCCCTTAAGGCACCTGGGCAATGTGGAGGTGGCCCTGTGGGATTACGTGTACCTGTCCATCCCTTCTAATTTGGTGGATCTGCACTTACTAAGCGTTGGTCAACATGTAGTGTGGGGCCTGTGGCTATGACTGCTATGGCTCACTGTGGGTAGAGGGGTGACTGTCATGGTCTCTGAGGCACTATGAGGATGAGGGTGGTGTTCTCCAAGAGAAGCTCTCAACTGCCAAGTTCTGGCCTCCCTACTTCCACGGACAGGGTGTATGGCTCAGAGTCAATGTTCTGATTGATTGATACTAGTTAGATCCCATGATTCTAAATTTATAGAAGAGGCCACACTGGATGCCATAGATAGAGAGGTCCAGCAGCTTCTTCCTATGCTCAACCTGGCCTGACAAGTTAGCCATGGCCTGTACCTCATGGTGGAACAGGTAGTCCAGCAGCAGTGTTAGCGCCATCTTCTCAGCTGTGCGAGTTCGTGCTGATATGCAGCATGTCAGAGGGGATGATGACACTAGTGCCAACGGCATAGTCATCCTCAGAGTTCAGGGTGGCAAGTGTGATGTTGCTTCCAATGTTCTGGCTTCCCAGCTGGCCTCAGTTAAACATGGAGTCACTGGTCTTTGACCTGCTCTCTGATCTTTATTGTGGCTGTCATCCTGACCAGGCACCTTCACCACAATGGTATTCTATCAACGCCCAGGAAGAGCACATAGCACTTTGTTGCAGGTCTGTTGCAGGCACCAAGTAGGGAACAAGCCACCATGGGGACCTGAATGGGACTATGCTTTTTGTTGGTAACCAGGTCTAGCTTCTCTTCCAGAGGTTTGCAAGTAGCCTCGAGAGCTTGCAGCTTGGCCTCAATGCTAACCAACCGCAAACATAACGTCTGGTTAACAGAGTACAGGAAAGACTTTATAGAGGGATCCTGGAAACTGAACCCTAGTTACTGCAAAGCAGGCTCACCAGCATCTATCACAACATGATTCTCCAAAACAACTGGATGGTCATGACTCAGATCTTTTTTTGTTTGTTTGTTTTTCGAGACAGAGTTTCTCTGTGTAGCCCTGGCTGTCCTGGAACTCACTCGGTAGACCAGGCTGGCCTCGAACTCAGAAATCCGCCTGCCTCTGCCTCCCAAGCGCTGGGATTAAAGGCGTGCGCCACCAGGACTCAGGTCTTACACTACAATCTGAAGCATATCTGCCAGGTCCTGCTCTGACAACATCCAGAGCAGGAGAAAGGGGCACACTGACAAGCAAGAGTGTAGAGGTCACGGAGTACTGGGTTTCTATAACTGTGTGGGCTGCAGAACTCCGGTAATGTTTGTTGGGGAAATATGATAATAGCATCTGTCCTCTCAAGAGAAGCAGCAGTTCTCCCTCCTTCTGTTTTATTTTGATATTTCCTGACCTAGCACTTAGAGGCAGAGGCAGGAAGAATAAGAGTCTGAGGACCAATCAGACTATCATACAGTAAGCCTGTCTCCAAAACAAAAAAATGGAAGCAGAGAGTTGGAAATTTATATACTAAAATAGTAAGTTGTTTCTGAATGGCAGAAGTAAACATTCTTTCTTTTTTTGCTGGGAGACAGTACATGCCTTTATTCCCAGCTCTTGGGAGGAAAAGGCAAACAGACCTCTATGAGTTAGAAGACAGTGTGGTCAACAGAGTGAGTTCCAGGACAGCCAGGGCTATGCAGAGAAACCCTGTCTTGAAATCCCCCCACCCCCAAAAGGAGATGGCCTTAGTAGCTGTCTTCTTCTATAATAAGCATTTCTAAATAATTTTCGGGATGTCGAAGCTGGCACAGCCTCTCAGGAGCTGAGGCATGAAGACAGTGTGCACTTGAGGGTAACCAGACTCCAGCGTGGCTAGTGTAAGACCCTGTCTCAGGCAAAACCAAGCAGCCGAACTCCAACAGGAAAGCCCAAGCTCAGCACCTCTGCTCCCAATGCCCTCAGTCTGGCAATGCTTGGGAGCCCATGTTACTGTTCTTCACTCATGGACTCCACTTAGTTCTCTGCTCAGCTGAAGCATTCAGAACAGCCTTAACCAACCCTGTCTGCAATGGCTTCCCTCATCATCACCTGCCCTGTCCCTCTCTTCTCTTCACCCCCACACCCCATCACTCTGACTACAAATTATCAACTACCCCATTTGCCAGCATGTGGGATCCTTAAAAGCTAGAACTTCAACCTAGTCACCTCTGTGTGCTCAGCTTTAAAGCAGCCCCCCACACTACCTGCATCTCTTAAACATTTGATAAATCAATGAATATTAAAAAATAAGGTAGTGATTGGAGATAGCTCAGTAAAGCACTTTCGGCCTTTACAGAGGACTTGGGTTAAGTTCCTAGCACTTACATGGTGGTTTACAACCACACTCCAGTTCCAGGGGATCGTATGGCAATTCCTGACCTCTGTGGGCACCGGGCACACACAAAATACACACACCAGGTAAACACTCATTCACCTAAAACAAGTAATTCTTAAAAATCAACATATTTCCTTGCTTTTCTAAATTACAGCATAAGTAAACACGCTATCCATTCTTTTAACTTCATAATTCAATCATGCTTGTGGTGGTTTGAATAGGAACCCCATAGGTTCGTATGCTTGAATGCTTGGCCCCCCAGTTAACGGAACTGTTTTGGAAGGCTTAAGAGAAATAGCTCTGTTAGAGGTGTGTCACTGGGTGGCGGGGCTGAGGGGTATAAGACTTCAAAGCCCACAGTGGGCCAAGTGTCTCTTTCGCTGTCTGCTGCTCCACTCAGGATGTAAGGTTCGTAGTTACTACTCCAGTGCCATACCTGTCTGCTACAATGATCCTGGACTAATCATGTAAAACTGCAAGCAAGCCCCCAATACTTTATAAACGGACAAGAGACTTTTGGTCCCAGGACCACGGTGTGACACTGAAACCTTACCCCTGAGTCTACCATCACAGCTATAAGGAAAGGAATTTACTTCTAAGTTAGCACTACCACAAAACTTCTGTGACTCTCAGAAAACAAAGATGCTCTTTCACATGCTTACCGGGAGTAGAGCCATCACCACATCTGGACAGGTCTCCAAGGTCCCATCTGCGCCAGCATAGACTATCGTGAAGACATATGTACCAATCCACAGCACATCCAGAACTGAAAAACACACACCCCTAATTCCTAAATAACCAATCTCAGCAAGAAAGGATGCAACGAAAGGCAGTACTCATTTGGAACAGCCACTATGTGCTATAAGAGTTAATTAGGGAAAAGAAGGAAGAAACAAACAAAAATACAATAAAAACTAAAAAAAAAGTACCACAGCTTTACCAAAGGTCTATCCTGTGGTGAATAACAATAATTCAGACACATAGACACAGGCTTCAATTTGCCTAGTTTCTTAAAAGTAGTGGGTTTTCTGCAGGGTTATTATTAGGGAAATGATGAGGAATTCTTGTAAAAATGTAAGTTCCATTTTAAGCTAAATACCTAATAATTCATGACATTAAGTGTGAGACTGGCTCCCACTTTCTCCTGAGTAGGGACAGGGGATCTCACATGGTTAGAACGGCTACAGTAGAGGTCAGACACTAAGCAAAGCAGTTGTTACCTCTGACAGGATGATCTGACTCATAAAACGGAGGGCATGGAATGACCTTTTTTTCCTGCAAAGTCTGAAAGAGATTTGAGAAATGTCAAAAGAAATAATAATGCTTCAGTCAGTGAAACAGTCAAATCCAATCAGATCCTCTAGAAATGGGTATTCTATCCTCCTGCCGCCACCACAAGCCCCCAAACAGAGACAAGAACACCACTGTTTCCTAACAGCCTACCCAGGGAAACACCCACATGAACACCTTCAGATGCAACTGATGAGAAGGCTCAGTGCAGCAGCACTCACAGTGCAAGCCTCTAGTGATGATGCATGGTATCAGTAAGAGCACACGGGCCTCTCCACACACTAGGTTACTATAGAGCCACTGAAGAGACAGCTGCTGCTCCCTGCGCAGAGCTGGAACAATGACCTCAGTCTACTAAGTTATTAAAAATAAAAAGGCAGAGCCAGACGTGATGACCCATATCTTTAATTCTAGCCCAACTCTGGAGACAGAGGCAGGCAGATCTCTGTGAGTTGGAGGTCAGCCTGGTCTACATATCAAGTTCCAGGACAGACAGGATTAAATAGACCCTGTCTCAAAATAAACAAACAAGCAAGTAGGCAATTAAGGAAAAAGTAAAACAATGTAAATATAAATGGCATTATCGTTTTAGAGGCTAATACTTCCCAACAGAGTATGCACTCAGCGTCACAGAGCAATGTTTGACAATAACAAGCAGAGGTAGTTGTCTGCACTCCCAGCTGCTAAAGAGACTCAGTGGTTAAGAGTTCTCGCTGCTCTTGCAAAGAACCTGAGTTTGATTCTCCAAACCTACATGGTGGCTCCCAACCATTCCTAACTAAGTTCCAGGAGATCTGATGCTCTTCCAACTTCCAAAGGTACGATGCATGCATGTGGCTCTCATACATACATGCACACAAAGCACTCAGGATGAAAAAGTGTGTGTGTGTGTGTGTGTGTGTGTGTGTGTGTGTGTGTGTGTGTGTATTCCCCCTGGGCATGACGGTGTACACCTTTAATCCCAGGGATCCAGAGGCAGGCAGACCTCTATGAATTCAAGTCTACCCTGGTCTTCACAGGGTAGGCTTCTCAAAAAAACCAAAACAAAATGAAATAAAATGGGCTCATAAGGAGAGGAGAGAATGCAGGCAGCAGCAGGAGCATCTGTTTTGTTTGTTGCCCACAACTGAAAAAAACTAACCCTTTAAGATACCTGAAATATGCCGGGCGGTGGTGGCGCACGCCTTTAATCCCAGCACTTGGGAGGCAGAGGCAGGCGGATTTCTGAGTTCGAGGCCAGCCTGGTCTACAGAGTGAGTTCCAGGACAGCCAGGGCTACTCAGAGAAACCCTGTCTCGAAAAACCAAAAAAAAAAAAAAAAAAAAGACACCTGAAATATAAAAACTGTCCATTAACGTCACTACCTCCTTTCTTTCCTGAGCTGCTTGACGGACGGAGCCTCTATGCAGGCTGCTAAACAGACTTAAGACAGGGAGGATGTCAAACAAAGCCAAGGGACAAAGCAGAGCTGGGAGTAGAGACACCTCCTCCTGCTTTATGTTAACATTTTTTGATGTTAAGAACCCCCAGCAAGGCTGAGTGGTTGTGAGACGCCTGCCTTTAATCCCAGCACTTGGAAGGCAGAGGCAGGTGGATCTCTGAGTTCAAGGCCAGCCTGGTCTACAGAACGAGTTCCAGGACAGCCAGGGCTACACAGAGAAACCCTGTCTTATAAAAACAAATAAACAAACAAACAAACAAACACAATCCACAGCACATGCCAGTGGCCTAGCACTTATGAGGCAGAAGCAGGAGGACTAAGAGCTTGAAGATGAACTGGACCACAAACTGAGATCACATCTCAAAAAGACAGAAAGGGGAAGGAAAGGGAGGGACTAGAAATTTTTCTACTAAAACATCATGGTTTCTGAATGGTAGGATTAAAACTTCTTTCTTTTTAAAGCAAGCAAATAGCCTGATTTTGAAGTGAATCACAGTGCATAGTGTAGGGCCATATTGTACTTTAAAGGAAAAGCAAAACCGATGCTTGTCCACATGGGTGATCTGTATGAGCATCCATGAAAGGAAGGAGAGCTAACACACACAACAGTGACTCCTCTGAAGGACATACTGAGGGACACAGCAAAGAGCGTCAATCTATTCTCCATTCACAGAGAGATTCCATATAATGACTATAAATTACGATTTATTATTTTGTAGTGCTAAGGATTGAACACAAGGCCTCTCACATGCTAGGCAAGCACTCTAACACAGACAGTCCTAATCACAAACTACTTATTAATAAAAAAAAAGAAAAGAAGTCACAAAGACGTCCCCAAACCCCCACACCCTCCCAGCAGTGGTTAAGTAGGAAAAGTTCTCAAGTGTAGAGCGGTGACTCACAGGAAGGTACTGGACCACAGTTCCATTCTGCTTTCCGACTGCCAGTTGCTTCCCTTTGGGGCTCCAGCATACTGGGAAGAAAATGCTGCCAATTAAAAAACCAAAGAAAAGCAACAAGGCCTAAGATCTAGACAGCTACGTCATCACCACCATGGAGGGCCATGAAATCATCCCCAGGCAGAGAGGAGAGAGCACAACCATGTTTTAACAACACAAGCAAACTAGGACTTCCCACCAGGCTGTTAACTGAGAGCTAAGAATACTTTTCCAGCAGAATTTTGCAAGACAAGGAGAAGAGGTCTTTAAGGACCAGGCAATCGCTGTGTTGTTTCTCCTTGTTACTTCCAGTGCTTTATGAGGTACTTTAAATGACTTTCAGATGGCCAGTCTTTTAGACTTAGAAACAATTATTCTAAAAAAAAAAAACAGTTTTAAATGAGCTGTGCCAAAATACCTCTTTATCTCAATAGCCCCAGCACGTTCAAATGAATTCATGCATGCTGGTGGGCTTCAAGACTACCAACTACAGAAATAAGAAATAGTCTCAATTTCTACCCACTCCTGTCCCCAGCAGTCCACACAAAATTAAAAGCCTTCCACTTTGCTTGCAGAAATTAATATTTAAATAGCCTGCTGTGCCTGTACTTTATGGGTGGGAAGCCTTTATTACCCACCACACGTGACTCCCGTTGAAGGAGGAAGCGTGGCACACACTTTCACCACATCTGTAACTTGCAAGACAGAAATACTGCCATCAGCCAGACAAACTGCCACCATGGAAGGGACAGTGGGGTTCCACTTCATATCATTCACCATCCCGCTGGCATCATTTGAAAGCTTGTGATAGGTAAATGGGCGTTTCAGTGGTTTAGCCTATTAAGAGACAAATGCAAAATAAACTAATAAATTAATAAACACAAAGGCATTTAGGATTCAGAGGAAATAACTGAATATGCATTCTTTCTTAAAATCCAGCTTTGTATTTCTTCATAACCAAGTCTGCATAGCAACTTATTTGTTACAAACAATTCAATGAAGCTTAGAACGGCCGTCAAGTATCCCACCGCAGAGGAACTGCTGGCAGGGATATGCAAATTCAAGAGTCAATAAATAGCAGGCAGAACACTAAATTCTTGGTCTGCTTCTTAATAACCTTAGCTGGGCTTTTTGATTTCTTTCTTTGGTTCTTGGTGGGGTGAATTTTATTTGTTCAATTTTTTTAAATAGGTTCTGCATATCTTGGGCTGTCCCCAAGCTCACTACTTTCCTGCTTCAGTCTAGGACTACCAGCATGTGTCAACATACTTGGCCAGTGTTAACCTCTTTGAAATCTGTCTTCCTATCTGTAAAATGAAGACAACTGTCTCTACTATAGGAACCATGGGAAAAAAACAAGCCATGCAAATACCTAATCCCAAGCAGAAAGCCAGTGTTCTATTATTGCTACTAATAACTTGCCTGGATCAAAGAATCCAACATCAGGAGATCCTAGATCAAACAAGCAGACCCTTGACCCTCTCCATTAGTTCCATAGTTTCTCACAAAGCAAATTTCTAAATAGTCTCGTCACTTGATTGCCTTGTGTGTAAATGAGAAATGTTAACTTGGTACAGGAAGAATTATAATTTACTAAAAAATAGTTCCTGTCTCAAAGACTTATGAGTCTATATTTAAGGAGTATTTTTTTTTTTTTTTTTGGTTTTTTGAGACAGGGTTTCTCTGTGTAGCCCTGGCTGTCCTGGAACTCACTCTGTAGACCAGGCTGGCCTCGAACTCAGAAATCTGCCTGCCTCTGCCTCCCAAGTGCTGGGATTAAAGGCGTGCGCCACCATCGCGCAGCTTAAGGAGTATTTTTGTAACCTCTATTTTAATCCAGAAAGACTTCACATGTTAACCTGAGTCCAAAGGACACTCCAATTCCTCAAACTCCAAAATACAGTCTTACATATCCAGAAACGGGCTCAGCTTGGACTAGAGGAGTATTGCTGGTTGTCAGATAAAAATTCCTTGGGAACTTGTAAAACTAGTCCCCATTTCCCAAAAGGAGTCATGTCCCTTACCTCTGATGGGATATAGTCTATCAGCATCTGAGCACTCATGCTGGCCTCGAGGCTCTTCCAGTATCACAAGTGCCTGTCACACACTTCAGATCCATGCCAGCATCCCAGCCCTTGGACTTATCCCCTACTCTAAGCCCTCAAGCTTATGAGCATCGTTCCCCAGCCCCCCACCCCCAGCTACTCACTCTCCTCATAGCCTGCTACTCTTGCCATGACCCCTGCCCCACCTCACTGCCTTGTCTCTATTCTCTATCACCTGCTGTTCTCCTCTCGGCCACCAAGCCCTGGCCATATCCACTCTTCTGGCCGAGTTCAGTCTACTTCTTCTCTCTCTCTCTGCTCTGAACTCTTTCAAATTCCTGAGTGTTTGCTTTCTCATAGCTACAATAAAAACATTCCCCTTCACCATACCATGAAGCAGACATGTCATCGATTTATACAGCTTCCAAGTTAGAACATCTGAGGAAATCTCTGCTTCCATGTTTAAAATAGTTTATAGTAGCTTACCTGATTTGAAAATGTGCGGACATCAAAAAAAGCTATAATGGAGCCATATTCACTAGACATCATGCACGCAGAGAGTGTAAGGTTGTCACAGCTCAGTGCCAGATGATGTACTGGGAATTTCATAGGAACATTCAAGCCCTGGATTGTGTCAACTATGAAAACAAGAAACACAGAAAATAGCATGTAATAGGCACAGTCATAATCCTTTAATCAAGTCAATATGAAGACACATTTTTACCTATGTAAACATATACCTGTTGGGTATAGATAAAAGAACTTGTCTTAAGAACTGCCATTTTAAATTCAGACTTCATTTTATCTATTGGGTGAAACAAAGTTCAAGTTCCCAGGCCCTGGGGAACTGAGGACTTTCTAGAAGCTCACTAACACCCTCTCTAAGCAACAATAGTTACCAAAAATATAATGCTTGTTCCTAACAACAGAAAGAACAGGTGGATTTGATTGGTTGAGCAAAAACACTTACATTCAATATCAGTTAACAATAATCCCTGAGTCCTGATTGGTGAAATTTTTATCTGTAACTCGTCCCCAGATGCCTATGATTTTTATGCTTATAAACCCTGCTGATTCAGTCCCTACTAAGGGCTGCCGGAGGAACAAGGCTGCTGAGTCCTTGTTGGGAGACCCTGATCATCAGTGGCTCTGCTTATGTGTACTACTATAGAAGACTTTGCTGTCTCACAAGCCCACTGGTGATGCACGATGGACACAGTGTAACAATACCTTGGACACCTAGTTATAGGAACTAAGCTCAAGTCTCCTATAAGTAGGTTAATGCTGCTTTAAATATCCCAAGACTCTTGCTCTGCCCTTGCTGAAAATACTTTTGCTACAATGCTGCAAACACACACTTCCTTCTGTTGGGTAATGCAGCCATGCCTTCTCCTAAATAGCTTCTCAGAGCCCACGTTCAACTGAGCAAGAGAAAACCATAGCATAATAGTAAGGTCTTCTTTCCTTTCATCTTAGAGGAGTGGCTCACAGAAACAACAGACAGAGGGCTACAAAGAAAACTCAGAGAGGCTTTTGGCATCCTATCTGGAAGCCCCCTGAAAGGCCAAAAGAAATTACAATTTTGACATTAGAATTGTGTCTTGAGAAGGAAATACAATGACTAGTATGCCACTGCAGCCAGGGCTCTGCTACACAATATAAATAACAGAAAGCACTTACCAATTTTATTGGGGTCGTCTCCAGGTTTGTTTTGGATAAGAAGGCTTTTAGTAGGAAAAACGTTCAAGCCATTGGTACCACCAGCAAAGAGCATACCATACTTATTGGATATGGTAAGCACACTCGAGCGCTCCTTGGGCAACTCTTCAGGAGAGTCAAAGATCCTCACTTTCTTCAGTGCTCTAAACTGAAAGTCCTGTTGTAGAACAGGAAACAAGATCAAGGAAGAAATTAAATCATGTCTATTACTATACTCCATAAACACTATTTCAGTATAACAAAAATATACTTATTACCTTGAGGTCAACAAGTTTCTGTTTTCAGACTCTATATTTGGTGGTACATGGCATAATACTCACTAACATTTGCTGAATGAAATAGATAGAGGGGCTGGAGAGAGGGCGCAATAGTTAAGAACACTAGCTGCTCTTCCAGAGGATCTGGGGTCAATCCCCAGAACCCACATGGCAGCTCACAACTGTCTGTAACTCCAGACAGTTCCTGGGGATCTGATACCCTCAAAAACTGTTCATCTGTAATCACTTTGTTAAGCTCTATCTGTAACCCCCACCACACCCGTAACACCCCAGGTTAGGGTTTTAGTGAAAAGAATATGACAGAATTTTCTACAAGAGAAAATGCATTTCTATAGAGCCTTATGGGATTTTTTTATCAAGGGTCTCTAGCACACTCACACGTACTAATTTTCTTACAGTCCATGTTTAATGCACATTTACTGAAAGATGGACTGAAATATTCTTAATAAGGTATTTCATTTTTATTTTATGAGCATTGGTGTTCTGCCTGCATATGTCTGTGTGAGGATGTCAGATTCCCTGGAATTAGAGCTGAAGACAATTGAATGCTGCCATGTAGGTGCTGGGACTTGAACTCAGGACCTCTGGAAGAACAGTCAGTGCTCTTAACCTCTGAGCCATCTCTCCAGCCCTAGTACTCTTTTTTTTTTTTTTTTTTTTTTTTTGGTTTTTTGAGACAGGGTTTCTCTGTATAGCTCTGGCTGTCCTGGAACTCTGTAGACCAGGCTGGCCTTGAACTCAGAAATCCGCCTACTTCTGCCTTCCAAGTGCTGGGATTAAAGATGTGCGCCACCACCGCCCGGCTCAGCCCTAGTACTCTCAATCACAGTTGAATTCTGTGGGCAAAAGTTAACACAACTTTCCCCATGAGAACACACTCCTCGTTTGTAAAGGAACAAATCGTCTATCTTTTTTGTTATTATCATCCTGACAGTCATGACTCTACCACTGGGGCTTGGTGGCCTTTATGTGGAGGGCCAGTGTGATGAAGTGACACAAAAGAAATAAGACAAACCTTTCTGGTTCTGGCAGTAATTCATATACTGCTATTGACCCTGTGGTTCTAAGGTCTTGACCCCAACATATCTGAACAACACGAGCCAGGCTCATTAGGGGGCTCAGCACAGGCTGACTCAAGAAAGAGTCACTGTTGCAGAGCGATATGGAGCACTTTCCCCTGTGTGCACTTTCTTACCTCACTGTTCACACAAATGTCTAGCACCTTCCTGCAACTCACTCATTTCCAGCCATCTACAGTCCTCTGCCTTTCCATTCTGTTAGATTATATAAGTGAACTATTAACAGAGCATCCAGAACTTGTGGCATGGGGGGGATCACTTGGGTTCACTCACTTTCTCTTTAGTCTCATGACTTCAAGCTGATTTCCAATGCCAAACTTAACTTTCTGTTCCTATTAACTAGGGGTTTTGAAGGCAGATCATGTTTCTTGGTTCCACTTTGGGTAGTCTGGACCACCTTCAAGTATAGAGAGAGCAGCCGGGTGGTGGTGGCGACGGCGGCGCACGCCTTTAATCCCAGCACTTGGGAGACAGAGGCAGGTGGATTTCTGAGTTCGAGGCCAGCCTGGTCTACAGAGTGAGTTCCAGGACAGCCAGGGCTACACAGAGAAACCCTGTCTCGAAAAACAAAAAAACAAAAAACAAAAAACAAAAATAAAAGTATAGAGAGAGCTAAGAATTGAGTGTCTAAGCCAACTGTGGTGATGCACACCAAAAATTCCAACACTTGGCAGTTTGAGGCAGAGACATCAAGAGTCCAAGACCAGAAGCCACCTTGAGCTACAAGAGACCATGCCTAAAACGTAAGAGAGAGATTTAAGGCTTTTGCCACCTGACTTTGGATAATTTACTTTCAGAATTTGCTCCTCTTTATAAGCTGGTTGTAAGACTGCAGCGACGATGGCCACAGTACCTCTCACTCAATAAACAAGAATAGTTGTCACCCGTAAGGTGAGGCGTGGCCAAACCCACCCAAGAACAGGTGACCTGCACCTGGAGGTAACACGCATGGAGCTGCGGACACTCTGGGAGGCGAGCGATCTGAACCCTGCAAACTGTAGAAGCAGCCAGTAGAGGCGGGGCTTCAAGGCAACTCCAGGACTACGGCAGGCGGGGAGGCCCCGGCCAGTCTCTAACCTTCATCTCCCGCTCAGGGATCAGGGCATCCATCTCGTCTCCCATCCTGCCGCCTTCAGGATGTCCAAGTAGCTGCTGCTGCCGCTGCCGCTACCGCCCGCAACCTTTCAAACACAGCCCAGGCCGCTCAGGGCTCAACTTCCTTCCCTCAGCGCCAGCGGCGCGCGAAGATGCGCGTTTCCGGCGCGCGTCGCTGACGTCACTCAGGCCGGTTTGTACTGTTCTCCAAGGCAGCAGAGGGCTCCTCAGAAGTCGCGCGCTCGCCAATCCACAAGGCCCCATTGGCCAGTTCCGGCCGGGGGTGTGGCCACGAGGCGCGGGCGGGCGTCCCCCTTCTTTCGGGTGCCGCGTGCACAGCCTTGCCTTTTAAGTTTCTGTTTTAGATAAGCGCTGGCTTTGCCATCCAAAGACTCTCGAGACTTCCCGGTAGCACTTACCTGCAGGGCTCTTAGAAGCTTCCGACTTGGAGAAGTTAGGAACTTTGAAGCTGTTTCAGGAAAGAGCGGGCAGAGAGGTTCAGTTAACGGGTGGATTGCACCGTGTGCGGGTGCAGAACCCTTTTTAAAAAAGGAGAGGAAAAGCTGGGCGGTGGTGGCGCACGCCTTTAATCCCAGCATTTGGGAGACAAGCAGGCGAATTTCTGAGTTCGAGGCCAGACTGGTCTACTGTGTGAGTTCCAGGACAGCCAGGGCTACACAGAGAAACCCTGTCTCAAGAAACTAAAAAAAAAAAAAGGAGAGGAAAAGGACAAAAGATCGGTTTTGGTTACTGTTTTCAAGGCAATCGTTTCAGAGCATAAGCCATATCCACTTAACATAGCAAAGCAATTTGTGCACTTTACAGTGTCTCGTTTAACCTTGAATTTAGGTTTCTAGTCACCTAGGGGTTCAGTAACTTTAAAATACCCGCTGCGATGGTGCAGGGCTATCATCTCAGCTCTTGGGGATTAGAGGCCAGAGGATCAGGAATTCAAGGTCTTCCTAGGCTACATAGCAATCTCTAGATATCCTGAGTTACATGGGAACCTGAGGCCCTGTCTGTAAAAAATTACAAGAGAATTCCACACAAAGCAGTTAAATTATCCAATAGCTTTCAGCCGGGAAGAGTTAAGATTCAGATCTGCATATACTGACTGATATTGAAGAAATTTCTGAAATAGAATAATAAAAGTAGAGGTTCCTTAACTTGGAGTTGGTGGGTCAGCTCCAGAGGACACATTCTGTCAGGTGAGATGCACATGCGTGCCCCAAGCCTCTATTCATTATAAAATAATGATAAAAGTAGACCTGGATCCTGGGCTTAATCAGATGAAGTCAACTGTCTCTCTGAGACATGGAAGACTCAGGACACACTCAATTTGTACCTGTTGTCATCTAGTGCTTCTGAATTTACGGAGCCCAGAGGAGCTGTTCCCAAGAAACACAAAGACACTGATAAATTGTTCTAATTTATTCCAGTCTGCAGACCATATCCCACCCATACATACACATGCACACAATAACGGCATTCACCCAAATCTACCTGACAAACATCTTTTGAGTCACAGGGACAATGCCATGCTTGACAGTCTCCACACTGCTGGTTACACCAGTTACATTTGGTCTTTTTCAGAAATAAGACAGATGATATCCCAAGAAAGCTAAGCCCTTAACTAGAGAGGTTACAAACGCTGGAACCACAGACACAACTTGAAATATATACTAATTCCTCCATTAAAGGGTTATTCTTAAGACTGTCTTCCCATGGGTTGATATACAGACCACTGAAGATGGTCTCCCAACTAGTGAGCCTCTTTCTGTACTTTGCAGAGGTCAGAGGCACATTCCTTTATGGAGGCAGTGTGTGATCTCATGAGTTGTGGATCCATTGAGCCTGGCTGATTCTGCCTTCCTCTGTCACAGAGAATAGGGACCCTATGCAGTCCAAGGTCCCAGTCCAGTCACAGAAGGAAGGCAGAAGGAATGGAAGCAGAGATGCTAATCTTATATAAAAAAAATAAAAGTCAAAAGATGGGGTGAGGGGAGACAGGATTTTATATTTATAGGGAGGAATGCTGGGGTTTAAACTTCAACTAGACTGTGCGCTTGAAGCAGCTCCTAGGGCTGAAAATCAGTCAGTCATAGCTAAATGATCTCTCTCCTGAACTGAACTGGTTGAGAGCAGAGGATGAACTGGAGCTAGCCATTCCATGCCCGGCTTGCTTCACTTTCTCGAGCTGCTGTGGGAACAGCACCCTGGGTACTGGACTGCGGAACACTGAGGAGCCACAGGGAAACCACACTAGCTCAACGCTTCCCTGTCTTTTTCCACTTAGAATGTTACAGGGGTTTTTCTAACTCTTGCCAAGTCATGAGCCCAGTTGGAATTCCTGGGACTACAGGGTACTCACCTCTTGCCCTTCCCCCCATTTCCTGACATCACACTGCCATTGGCTGGGTGTGATTCCCCAGTAGACATAAATTTCATGTGTCGGTCCATTCCACTGCTGGGTTCTGGACTCGTAATATAGCGCAGGTGCTTGATAAACATGTTTGATGAGTGACTGTGTCTTGTCCTGGGTGCCACGAGTAAACAGTCCCAGAACACAGGTAGGGTCAAGGATGAGGTTCCTCACTCGGTAAGATGGGTCATGTTTGATACTTGGCTGCATGAATTCTTAGAAATGGTCTCTAAGGACCAGTTAGGAAGCTATAAGAAGACAATCTGCAAAGGTAGGCTTGGCCCTTACTCAAATCTCACTGCCAACTTGGAGGCCCTCAGGAGGGTGAGTCCTGACCCAAGGTGTTCAGTGGAGATCACACCTTCCTCAGGTATCAGGCTGGGAGAGGCTGCTCCCTACCCTTTCCTTTGACCAATGCAGCCAAGAGCAGGGCTCCAGTCCACACTCTCTGATAGCCTCTGCTGACCTTCAGCAAGGCACGTAACCCCTGGAGGCCGGCAGTGAAATGGGAGGACTGGCCCAGTTAAAATCTGCCATGTGACCTCAGTCTAATCCCCAAGCTCCAGGTCTTGAGGGACTTGAAAAGGGAGCTAGGGGCTGGACACAGCACACATGGAGACAATGCAGGCGGCCTTAAAGCTTGTAATACATAATACATACTCAATAAATAAAAGCTGGGAGAGTGAAGGGAGAAGCCAGTGGGGTGAGACGGTAAACAGCTGGATTGGGGGCACTATGCAATCAGAGAGCCCGTTTCTCTGTTTGAGGGTCAACACTTGTCTCCTCTTCTACCCTAGCACCGTCAGCATCCTCCCTGAAAGTAGGACTTCCCCACACCACTGTCTTCACCTCTGCCTCCCTCTACTGCCCTAGCAAGGGACGGTGCAGTTCCACTGTCCCTCTGAACTGTTTGTCATGGTGTGGTCCTTCTGGGTCCTCTGAAGGACCCCATTGGTTGTTCTTTCCTCCCCACCTTGTATCATGTTGCTGAGAATGGACAAGGGCAAGAACCAAGGGGAATCAGTTGTGTCTCTAGGCACTGAGTGGTCATTGCTAGAAGATCCAGCAGCAGCACAGGAAGCATGTCCCTAGGATACTAGGGAGCCTGCTCTGCGTCTTCTGAGAGTTGGAGAAGGGGAGGGGCCCACCAGGGCCAAAGCTGAATCCTGAATTTAGTTTAGAAATCTAGAAAGATGAATGGATGGACAGGGCCCTCTTCAAACACGGGAAGGAGGTTTGCAGCTTCCCTGCCCTCTCCAGTTTTTGGTTTGATGTCAGCCCTTTTGTATAGAGAGGGCAGGGCAGCAGGGAGCTGAGGGGCCTGAGGCGCAGGATTCCCAGCCTCATTAAGTCAGGTAACATGTGCCCACATAAAGAAATGAAAAAGATAAAGAAAACGACTCCTCTGGGACAGAACACATGAGACATATCACAATAAGTCGAGATGGCAGAGAGCAGAAGGGAGCGGCAGGGGCAGGGATGGCAGCCCTGAAGGTCCAAGTGGGCCCTCAAGGCAGGCTGGCAATGTCTCTCTCTGGAGGTGGGCCAGCTGGCTTTGGGCTGCTCTCGTTGGCTTTTCCTTCAAACATCATGACCCTGGTTTGGAAATGAAGAAAAGAAAACAAAAGGATTAAGACTCTTCCCTTCGTACAAAAGCTCCCCAGTCTTCCCTCTGCAGGACCCTCAACAGAGTACCCTGGGGCTGGCTGTGTGGAAGGGGCGGCTTGGTGAGCCCACTGCAGAAAAGGAAAAACCAGGCACAAAATAGCAGTGGGACTCCCCAAGCCCAACTGCTCAGCCAGTCCAAAGTGGAAGAAGGGACAACCCTCTAAGCCTATGGCTTCCAGGTCATATGCCTTCCCTATCCAAGCTGTCTGGAGGTGGGTGGGTTGGCCAGAGCTCTGCCCCCCATCAGATCTTTTAAACAGTCCTCATTGGCCAATCATGATGGCACGTGCCTTTAATTCCAGCACTTGAGAGGCAGAGGCAGATAGATCTCTGTGAGTTCCAGGCCAGCCTGGTCTACATAGAGAGTTCCAGGCCAGACAAGATCACACAGATAACAAAGAGAACCTATTTCAAAAATAATCTCAAAAAGAGAAAGAAAGGAAGAAACAAACAAAGAAAGACCCTGTGTCCAAAACAAACCAAGCTCTTCTCCACTGTGCTACAAGCCCAGTCCCTTCTGGAGAGAAGACAATGTAGTCTCAAAAATGTAGCCTTTCTGGGAGACTGCCTGAATCTTAGTGCTGGCCTACTACTCCCAGGATGACTCAATCAATCTATGCACATTTATCCACAAATGGGCAAGTTCCGGCCACATTGAAACATGGGCTCAGGAGCCAGTCCCTCGGCCTTCTTAGGCCTCGATGAACACCGTGAATGAGCGTGTACATGTGTGAAAGCCAGAAACAATGTCAGGAACATTTCTCAGGTGCTGATTTTCTTTGAGACACAGTCTTTTGGTGGTCTGGAATGTGTCAAATAGGCTCTCTGGCCAAGGTTCAAGGACAAGATAATTTGCTCATTAGGGTCCTTAAAGAACAAAGTTCAGTGTCGGGATTTAAACTAGAGCTGACTTTCAGGAAGGGAGGTGGTGACAGCCGTCCGAGATGGGTCTCATGTAGTCCAGGCTGGCCTTAAACTTGCTACGTAGCTGAAGATCCTTTCCTTCCTACATCTACTGCCTTAGTACTAAATATATAGATGACCTTACCATGCCCCGCTAAAGCTGTCCACTCACAACAACCAAAGGGAGTAGAAATATCCTTTACAAACGAGGAAACTGAGGTTCAGAACATGTTGACAATAGGGATAAGGGTGTATCAAACTAGCTAGAACATTTTCCTACCATGTATGAGGCCCTGGCTTTGATTCCAAAGAAGGAAGGAAGTGACTGTGTCGGGTGTGGTATTGCATGCCTATAATCTCAGCAATTGGCAGGTTGAAGCAGGAGGTTTGCCATGACTTTTAAGGCAAGCCTGGGCTACATAGTAACAGGCCAACCAGGGTTACCTGGAAGTACACAGTTAAGACTCTGAAGACCTTGTCTCAAAAAACTAAAAAAAAAAAAAAAAAATGACAGATTTGGTACTGCTGTCACTTTGGTCAGACTGGTGAAGCCCCCATCTTGGGGATGCCATGCATATTCCAATGCAAGCTTCTCTCCTAAGGAGAACAGGCTCAGAATACTTAGGCAGCACAATGAACTATATCCACTCACTGAGCCCCGGGCCTCTCCCCACAGGATGGCCTTGCCCTTGAGACCCATGAGGTGAGGAGGAACTCACAGCTTAAGGACCGCCGACCGTTTGCCCAGCATCATATTCACAAAGTCTCGGTAGGAGATGGTGTCGCTGACACCTCCTGTCACCTCTGAAATCATCTTCTTCATCTCCAGGTGGGTCTTAGGGACCCCCAGCTTCTCCATCATCCTCTTTAAAGACATCAGATCTGCCAGGAGGAAAAGCAGATCTGTTGAGTGGAGACAGGACCCTGACAGGCCCTGGAGGCAGCCAGGGATGCCCACTCCTGCACATGTAAGGATGTAATTTCAGGTCTCAGCTTGAACTTAAAATTAAAAGATCCTTAAGTTTACACTCAAACATTAGCTGCCCCCGAGGCACATCCTGGGAGAAGCACATTCCAAAGACTCAAACAAACATTCCAGGAAGACCCAAGACAGGAGTTTATTAAAGAGATGACACCCTAAACACAATAAACCTGGGTAAACAGAGGCCACTTAAGCTGACCCTCTTTGTTGTAAAAGATAAGGTGCAAATTTGAGTTACTTAGAAACCGGGCCTGGAAATGGCTGTTCAAAATCATTTATGATTAATGACAGTTAAAAAATAATTAACTGTCCTTGTGAACTCTGTAAAAATGGTATATAAGCTGCCCTTCACTTTAGTTCAGGGTTCCTCTTGTCTGCATACAGGGGAACCTCAGTATACTGGTTGTTATCTTGTTATCAATAAACCTCATGTTAACGCAGCGAATCCCATTCGTGAGTGTTTCTGGGGGAGTGTGTCCCGTGGTTTTGGATCTTTAGGTCCAACACACACACAGTTCTCAGTGATTGCCTCTCACTGCAGGCTGCAGCAGTGATTCCCTGGGGAGGCAGGGATAAGCCCTCCTTGCTTTACTCAGAGGCAGAAAAAGGCCAGCAGGTGGGAATCTGGGCTAAAGTCAGATGGGCTGGAATCAAGCTTTGCTCTACTTGACGGGAGTGTGTGTGTGTGTGTGTGTGTGTGTGTGTGTGTGTGTCCCCATATGTCCTGGGAGGACTGCTTTAGCTCTCTGGGATGACAGATAGTATGTGTCTACAATCCCAGCAGTTCAAAGGCTGGGGCAGAAGGATCACTGCACTTTTAGGCCAACCTGGGCTACATAATGAGGAAGGCCTAAGGAGACAGCTCAGTCAATAAGGGGTTTGTTGTGCGAGCGTGAGGAATTGAGCTCAATGCCCCAGTACCCAAGTAAATATTCAGACACAAGCCTGCAATCACGGGGTTAGGGAAACTGGCGAGAGGATCCTGCCCAGCCAAATCAGTAAGCAAAACACTAAAGGGGAGAGCAATTGAAAAGATGCTGATGCTGACCTCTAACCTCTACACACAGTCATCTGCAGGCCCACACGTACATGTGGACCTGCACCCCAGCCCCACACAATCAGTTTGAAGGAAAAAGAGAAAGGAAGAAATGGTTTGGTTATTAGGCTTGTGCAGACCTGATGAGATGCTATCCTATCAGGTGTTCTGGGTTAGCCAAGGTGCCGGGGAGTTAGCCTGACCCCGGGCATTAAAAGTCAAACTTTCTCTGGCACACCACAGTGGAAACCATTGCCACCTGCCACTTACACTCAGCTGTTCTAAGACTCTCTCCCTAGGGGAGAAGGGACAGGGAGCCAAAATTACCCCTCAGAGCAGGAAACACAACAAAAGAACAAAATAGAAGAAAAACAAGGGAGGCACCAAAAGAAGTCACTCCACCCCGGGAGCCTTGCCCTGACCTCAGGGCTCCACAACCATCTGAGGCTATTTCCTGAAGATTGTTCACAGTGAACAATGGATCGGCAAAGGAGGGTGGGAAGGGGCAGACCCTAGGATTGTGAGCAGGCTTCAGGTGGACCGCACTTGCACAAGACCAACCGGAAGCTGCTAGCCTGGCCAGGCTTCTCTGTGGCAAAGCTCACAGAGCTCACTCGCTGCCCACCAAATTTCCAACTGGCAAGACCTCCTGGAGGACACTCGCAGGAGCTTCTGAGTGCCCTGACCCACTGTGCCTCTCTCATTGGTAAGGGCACCAGACCCATCTAGAGAGATGTGGCCGTGAGCTGATCAGTAACAGTTAGAATAGAAAATAGTACGCTGGTAAGATAGCTCAACAAGATGGGGAAGGTGTCTGTGGCCAAGACAGAGGTACTGAGTCTGATCCCTGGAGCCCACGTGGTGTAGGAGGGGCCAGTTCCCTCAGGTTGTCTTCTGATGTCAAATACACACCTTAGTGTAAACAAATAAATAATAAATGTAATCTAATTTTTTTTTTTTTTGAGACAGGATTTCTCTGTGTAGCTCTAGCTGTCCATCAGCCTTGGCCAGAAACAAAACAAAAATAAACACACACACACACACACACACACACACACACACTGAAAATGTAGCTCAGTTGGTAGGTTTGCCTAGCATTCACACAGTCCTAGGTTCCAACCCCTGCCCTGTATAGCTAGCCTGGTAGTGCATACCTGTAATCCCCACACTTGGGAAACAGGAGGATAAGACATTCACAGTCATCCTCAGCTACATACTGAGTTACAGGCCAGCCTAGGCTAACATGAGACCTGTCTCAAAACAAAAAAACACAAAATCATCTAAAATCTAAACTTCTCAATGGTAGTAGCTCTCCGGGTGTTACCAAGTGCATTTGAGTCCATTCATACAATGGAATACCCTGGGTAGGGGGGTGAGGTAACAGAAACCCTGTTCGGAAGCAAAGGCTGGGCCTGAGCCCACACCTTAACATGAATAGCCCACCAAATTCTGAGTCCTCTTGGTTTTCCATCCACAAACTGAAGGTGTCTGAGCAGCCTGGACCATGGCCCAGTCCTGCTGGCCAAGAGCATCCTACCTGACTGTGAGTACCCTGGCCTCTTGTGCCTTTGTCACCCTAGCACCTTGATGGCAGGAAGCAGTGGGTTCTGCTGGAGGTGAGAGGCAGTCAGTATCTACATTCCTTGTCACTACAGGACAAGGGACAACAATGAGCACAAAACAGACCCAGGGAGAATGAACCAGCAGCGCCTTGGTCCAGGAGTCAAGCAGCCCCTGCAGGCCTGTTGGAAGGGAGCTCTGGGCTCTGGGGTGGGAGGCTGGGGAATCCAGCAGGGTGGCACACGAGCATCCCCAGGTAGTAGAGCTGGGCCAATAGGTGAAAGACCTAGAGTGGGCTTGGCTTTCGGCAGGACAGAAAGATAAAGGATAAGGGGTGCAGGGAGGGAGAGGAGCCCCTTGGCTCTTAAGTCTCTTACTGGCAAAGAGTCAAGAATCTTAACCCAACTGTCAAAAGAAAAAATGCTGTGAAGACTGCCTGCAGAGACAGTATTCCCATCCTGACAAGAGATTCCCGACAAGAGCCGCAGAACAGCTGGCCAGCTGTGCCCACAGCCAGCTTGTGTGTGACCCTTGAGGTTAACCTTACCAGCATACCCTGTTGTCTGTTCTGAGAAAAGACTCCCAGACAAGATCATGAGCTCTGTTTACAGTCAGAACACATCTCGACCTCCTAGTGACCTGTGTATGGTAAGAATTCCGCTGAACTTTGTGACCTAAAATGTTATCTTTTTAGTCCGTGAAGTCTGCAGAGGACTCATAAAGCCCTGTAAAATCTCACTTACGGAAAGACAAATTCTTCAGATAAGAAGTATGCAAAAACATTTTTACTTAATCTCTTAAATGTAGACATTGATTAAGCCACCAAAATCATATAGATAGCAATTATTAAGCTACTCAAACCCAGCCTTCTCTTGGTAGTTTTTGTTTTGTATGAGTCTCTCTCTCTTTCTTGAGAAAACTACATTTCTTCCATTGCCATCCTTTTTCCTTACTATTTTTTATTGTAATTTTTAAGATTACTTGTGTCTGTGCACATTGAGTGCAGTGCCCATAAAGGCCGTCAGATGGCGCCAGATCCCCGGGAGCTGGAGTTATTATTTGTATGCCACCTGATGCTGGTGTTGGGAACCAAAATCAGGTCTTCTGCAAGAACTGTACACACTTTACAGTTCTGAGTCATCTCTCCAGCCCTTCCATTTCCATCCTTCCTTCTGGTTTTTCTTTTCTTTCTTTCCTTCCTTCTTTCTTTTTTTTTTTAAAGATTTATTTTATGTATGTGAGCACACTGTCACTGTCATTAGACACACCAGAAGAGGCATCAGACCCCATTACAGATGGTTGTGAGCCACCATGTGGTTGCTGGGAATTGAACTCAGGACCTTTGGGAGAGCAGTCAGTGCTCTTAACCACTGAGCCATCTCCCCAGCCTTTCTTTTGGTTTTTCAAGACAGGGTTTCTCTGTGTATCCCTTGCTGTTTTGGAATTCACTGTGTAGACCAGGCTGGTCTCAAACTCAAGAGATCTGTTTACCTCTGCCTCCCAAGTGCACTTAAGACATACACCACCACCACCCAGCTAAAAAAATTGTTTAAAGATTTATTTATTTTTATGTGTATGAGGGTTTTTTATGTGCGCTGTGTGTGTAGTGCCCTCAGAGTCCAGAAGAGAGCAAGAGATCCTTTGAAACGAGTCAGTGGGGGTTGTGAACCAGCGTATGGGTCTGCCAGAGCAGCAAGTCCCTTGATCACTAAGCCACCCCTCCAGCTCCCCTTTTTTATTTTTTAATAAAATGAATTTGAAGTATATTAAAAGGTTTTAACATGGATTCAAGCATGGATATTAAGAGAAGGGGTGATGTCGGAAGACACATCTACAGGCAGGTGGATCTCCGTGAATTGTAGGCCAGACACAACTACATAGCAAAACCTTGTCTTAAAATCCAAAAAAAAAAGAAAAGGAAAAGAGGAAAGAGGGAAGGAGAGAAGGAAAGGGGAGAGAAGGAGGAAGGAAGAAAGGAAGGGGGCCATGACACGACACCTCCGTAGGTGAAGGTGTCTGCCACCAAGATTGGCAACCCGCTTGATCCCCAAACCCCAGAGTCTACATGGTAGAAGTGAACACATTCTGTACATTGTCCTAACACACACCACACACAGAGACAGACATGCATGCACATACACTACATACAAATATGTCAACAAATGGTAACAACTCATTCTGAAGTTGTCTTTTGCTGTGTGAATCAAGATCCCAGTCCCCACTCAGTGGAAGTCTCTCCCCAGTGTCTCCTGCTGATAGTGTCAAGCAGCTTGGCCACCAGGCCCATCATGGCAGCATCCGGGTGTTCTTCAGCTTCACCCAGATCCCCTCCCCAGAGCACCAGGGTTCTTTGGATGTCTGTCCTCCCACCCCATCCTCCTTCTCTGCCACCAAGGCCTCACTCACCAATCTCGCCTTCGTTGTTCAGGTCGAACTCCATGTATTTTTCTGGAAATCACAAGCACAAACTATCATTAGCTTAGAAGCCACAGCTCTCCCTGCAGAGCTCGGTGACTCTCTGAAGAGGGCTGACTGAACCCTTGACACCCTCCCCAGCCCAGGAGTCCTGTCAGCTTAGCTGTTATCTCTGGAAGAGCCAAAAAAACTCCTGATACAAGGTAGGCAAGAATTAGCCACGAGGAGAAGTAGAGCACGCAATATACTGTCCTGACAGTCACAGTGTTCCTTTGTTAAATATGCTAGTTACCCCAGCCTGGTTCTTCCTGCTCTATAAGGGCACCCCCCCAACACACATACACTAATATAGGCTATGTATGTTTCAAAGACCAGATGCCATAATATTGCTGTATCATAATTTTGCTGTATCATAATATTGCTGTATTGGCACTAGCCTCCCTTGTGGGATTTTCTAGAGGATCATGGGAAGAAATACCCTGAGATGGAGAACTGATCTACTAGGATTTGGATCACCTTCCCCCGTGAATATTCATAAAAACTTCTTTCCAGTCTAACAAAGCAAAAGCGCACTCCAATCTCTCTTTGGAATGTTTGCTTTGCTTAGCTTTGTTAAAACAACTTCTGGCCGGGCGGTGGTGGCGCACGCCTTTAATCCCAGCACCTGGGAGGCAGAGGCAGGCGGATTTCTGAGTTTGGATTTCTGAGTTCGAGGCCAGCCTGGTCTACAGAGTGAGTTCCAGGACAGCCAGGGCTACACAGAGAAACCCTATCTCGAAAAAAAAAAAATAATAATAATAAAATAAAAAATAAAACAACTTCTGCTTAAACCGTCTACAGCCCTTGATTGAATTATTTGTATGTGTATGTGCGTGTGTGTGTGCATGTGTTTGCATGTGTATGATTCACGTGTCTAGGCATGCATGTATGTGGAGGCTACTTTGTGACGTCAGTCCTCTCCCCTCCACCTTTTCGTGGGTGTGGGGATCGAACTCAGGTTGCTGGGGTCTTATGGCCAGTGCTTTTATCTGTTGAGCCATCTTGCCGTTACCAGATTGAATTCTTTCAAAAAGAATCAGTCTCTACATTATTCCTGGCAAGGGTCAGAGGGAGAGAGGGGGAAGAACAGGAGAATTGCCATCACTTGGAGGGAACGAGATCAGATTTAAGAGCTCCAGGAAAGAAAGCATCCAGCAATGAGGTGGAAAGGGAATGTAGCCCTGTGGGAGGGGCTGCCCAGAAGGTAACAGGGCAACAAAGATAAAACGTGGATTTAGAAGGTGTTAAGCCAGGAATACTGGAAGGGGTGTGTGCTAGCCTCGGGGAGGTTTGGAAGTGTCCAGCCATTGAGCTAGTCAAGGCACATCAAAATTAGCTGGCGTGTGTGTCTTTCATTTGTGAATCCAAAGAGCTCTTGGGCAGGCGCAGTGTGCCAAAGCGGTTTAACTAATAATTCACCGCTACAGGCACCCTGTTCCCCTCCATCCTACCTGGCTGCTCTCTCAGCCTGGAGTGTCCTCCCAGCTGTGCTCAGGCAGTCCCGAGGACTTCACCTTCCACCAGGCACCTGCACCCTGCTGACTCTGGCTTCTCCTTGCTCTGTGCTTCTCCCTGCCCCTGTCCAGGCATGCACACACACTCTCCTCAAGTCTTGCCCTGTGTGGCTTCCTAGGCCTGCACTGGACCTGGTGCCCAGTAAACAGCCATCCATCTAGAGAGCAGAGGAATGAAAGGCTTGAGGACCTTTGGGTCTCTCCTTTTCCAATAAAACTATGTTTCACAAGCACTACATGCTAAACAAACCTGACCTTACCTCCCAATGAAGATGTGACTTCAGACCCCCAAGATTGGTTTTGCTTCCCTGAGGCCCCCATGAGGAGAGGCCCTGTGTATCCTTTGCATATGTCTCCTGCAGGCTTGCCCTGCTCCCCACTCCATGGAGAGAGAACACAGACTTAGGCTGAGATCTGGGACTCTCAAATCTCAACTCTGCCTCAAGTGGGCTATGTGACCCTTCTGCCAATAATCCTGCCTCCCCAAACCTGAGTTTGTTGGTCTTTAAATGAGCGATCTCATCATCTGCCTCCTAAGGATGGGGAATGGGGTGGCTCAACAGAGCACGCCAGCTATTGCTGAACAGGGCTAACATGGGCTGACACTCAGCACCTGCTGGCCATTTTTATTATGACTGCCATCTAAGTCCTGGCCAAGGCAATCATGCAGTGAACCAGCTGAGGCAGGCAAGGCACACTGACAGGTACTTGGCCCTGGAATGGGAAGGATGCCAGCACAGCAAACACTTGGGAGAAGCATGGGACCTCTTAGATATCCTCTGGAAAGTCCAGGGTCCCCATCCCCCAAGTGCATCCCAGAGACAGGAAAGGTGGGTCTGCCCATTCCTTGTATGCCCAGGCTCCTCTCCTTTCGAGCCACTGGCAGAAGACCAAGCACCAGGGCCCCGAACAGAGGAACCTTTATACTGCCCTTTCCCTGCGCAGGCTCCTGGGCCCTGTTTTCTTTTCATCCCGTGCTGTTGGGATTCAATGGGCAGAAACTCTGCCCCCCTGCCCCACTGTAGCGACACAAATGTCTATTCTCTGCAGGGGCTCCTGAGAGGCTCCACCAGGGAGGGGGAGATGCAGGGACTGCTCACAAAGGGCAGATTGTGTGCTGGGGCCCTGGAAGTGCACAGGGCCTGGATAGGGAGAATGGGAGCCAACCTGAGCCACACTGTGCAGCCATGGGACAAAGGGGCAGGGCCAGAGCAAGCCGGCAGCAGATCCACAGGGACACAGGAAGGGGAAAGGGCCTGCTCCTGACTCTTTGGGAGGACCTCTGTCTCAAAGCCCAATGGGAAGTGGAGCATTCTAGTTGAATCAGAGCTGCAGCCCAGTCCTGTGGGGCCGTGTGCCATGGGCTGAGGGAGCAGCCAGCTCTCTGGGGGCTGTTGGGCTGGCAGCCCTGGCTCACCTTTGAAGGCTGCAAGCTTTTCCGGCAAGTTCTCTTCATCACTGTACTTCTGGTCACAGAGGAACTCCTACAGAGGTGAGACCACAGTACTGAGACAGGGTTGAGGCAAAGATCACCTAGAAGCAACCCCAGGCGGGGTTCATGCCAGCTTCCTGTTGACCCTTCAGGCAGATTCACAGTCAGCCTGGTGGTAGGTGTTCTCTCCAGCCTGGGGGCAGGGCTTACCAGAGGCTCTAATCCAGTAACCGAACACCTTCAGGAACAAGCCCTATGCTGTCCCTGGAACACCGAGTTCCCGGGATGTGGGAAGCGGTGAGCCCCAGAGACAGCTACCCAGGTTGCCATTCACTTCTAAGGTATGTGTCCTCTGCAAATGACCTGTGTTCGGTGGACCATTACCTTCCCCACCCAGTGAGCATCAAGGCTGAGCTACTCAGTAAGTCTGCAGGGATAACATGGGAGCCAGGAGTGGTTTCTGCGACATTACCTCTGCTCTGACCAGAAAATGACTGAATGAATTGGCCATCTTCAGTCTCCACCCTCTCCTGTCAGATGAGGTTTAGTCCCTAGTGCGCTTTCCCTCAAAGCCACAGAAGACATTTGAGTCCTTCCAGAACCAGAATGGTACTGCGGGCAGCTACCAGAAGGATCCAAATAACAGCAGCTGGATCTCAGGCACACTGGCTCTCTTTTTGGATCTCCCAGCAGCCTTAGGAGGTAGCCACCATTGCTGTGCCTGCTTCACGTCTGAGGCAACTGATGCTTACACTGTAAGAAACCCTGCTGAACACCACCACACTTAAGCCACCTTACATCACAGCCCTGAGAGATGCAGAGTGTGGAAGCTCTTCACTCCCATTCTTTCCTCTTTAAAAGCTATTCCCACACTTGCAAGGCTGAGGCAGGAGGATGGCAAGTTCAAGGCCAACTTGGGCTACATATCAAGAGTCTGACTCAGAATAAAAAAAAGAGGCCGGAGAGATGGTCCAGCAGTTAACAGTACTGGCTACCCTTGCAGAGATCCAGATTCAGTTTCCCCGAGGCAGCTCACAGCCATCTGTGACTCCAATTCCAGTCAATCGATGCCCTCTTCTGCGTCAGTGGGCACTGCATGCCCGTAGTGCACAAGACAAGCATGGGCAAAGACTCATACACATAAAATAAAAATAAATCTTAAAAAAAATAACAAAAAGTATGCTATTTAAGTGCTTGCACCTGACAGGGCAGTAACAAGGTGCCTTAGTATACGTTGCTTGGTTTGTAGTGAGCTCGGTATCTGGACACAGCGGGAAAATTTGGAGTCTGATCAGCACTGTTTTTCGTGGACCATACTTAGTCTTTCCCATGGTGCCCGTGACACCACACCGACATTTGTCTCCCTATCCATTCACTCACTGGGCATGTCCTGGGGACCAGAGCCTGGGTGTACATTCTGCTGCACTTAGGTGGCAGGGAGCAGTGAAACGGGGTGGATAAAGTTCCCATCCTAAAACCACGGAGTCCACACGGTTAAGGGGACTGGAGAGATGGCGCAATCAGTAAAGTGCTTGCCACACAGCGTGAGGAATGGAGTTCGATCCCCAGTACCAAGTCCAAAGCCAGATAGGACAGCATGCGTTTGTAATTCCCAGCACTCCTGAGGTAGTGGTAGAAGGATCTCTGGGGCTTGCTGACCAGCCATCTTAGCTGAATTGCTGAGCTCCACTGAGGAACAACTCCAGAGCGAGGTTGACCTCTGGCCTCTACATACGTGTGCATACATGCACACACATACCTAATCACACAGAGATAAAAACGTGCCAGTCAATCTGCATCTAAGTTCCATTTCCCACTAAATGGCACCAGCCTGTACCTACACACATCTGGAGAGCTCCCTTCACCTCCCCGTGTTGTGAACCCAATAGACAGAGACGGCAACTACCTAAGTGACCTCCATCTGACCCTTCTGCAGCTCCAATTCCACCTACATGTGGCTCCTCTCCTCCCTGGGTTCAGAAGGGGTCATCTGGCTAAGTATCCACGGAGGCCAGCTTTGTGTTATCTTATTAAACCACCCCAGCTACTCACGTTCTGATTTTACAGGTTGGAACCCAACCAGAGGGTCACAGAAGGCGGCTAGTCCATGCAGCGCTGGGGAAATGCAGGGAAGATTTGTAATTTATTCTAGGCCCAGCCCCAGGATCCAGCCGGCTCCCCTAGCTTCAAGCTAGCTGGAGCTGGATGCTTTTCCCAGAGAAACCAGCACTGTCCCCCTCCTGCTGGCTCTGTGGAGAGTGGCCCTTCCTCTGGGCTCCCTCTTGTAGTCCGCTATCAAGCCCCGCCCCTTTCCATTATCACACCAAAAGTGGGGCACTTCACACTTGATGGTGGGGCAGTGAAGACAGGGGGTATTAAAAAGGGGAGGGACCCTAATTAGGTCTGCCAAGTTTCCCCTTTGCTAAGTAAAGACTTTTAAAACAATGACCACGGACAGTTACCGTGAGTACAGAAGTTAATCAGTTCTGAATTTTAACTTTGTGTGTGTGTGTGTGTGTGTGTGTGTGTGTTTGCACACGTGCGTGCACGCACACATGTATGCATATCCAACTGACTGTTCGAATCACTGATGCCTGGAAAGCCTTGCATGAAGGGGTGCACACAAAAGTATAAACAAGGGGCTGAGGAGACGTCTCCAAAGCTTGCCACACAAGCTTGAGGGCCTGATCTCAATCCCCAGGTATAGCAGCACACACATGTAATCTCAGAACTGGGGAGGTAGAGACAGGAGCATCCCTGGGGTTCACTGGCCAGCTAGTCTGACCAAACTGATGAGCTCCAGGTGCAGTGAGAGGCATAAGGTGGAGGCCAGGCATACAGTGCATGCCTTTAATCCCAGCACTTAGGAGATAGGTGGTCAGCCTGGTCTACACAGAGATCCAGGCCAGCCAGAGCTACACAGTGAGACCCTGTCTCAAACAAACAAGATAGAGAGTGGTTAAGGAAAACACTCAACAGTCCCTCTGGCCTCCATATGCACGCGCGTGCGCGCACACACACACACACACACACACACACACACACACACACACACCAGGCAAAGGTGCATGTGGCATCCTAGGAGAGAAAACCAAAGGGTCTACCAGGGAAATATGGTTCAAGAGAAGGACACAGTCCTTGTTCTTAGAGACAAATCACACACGACTGACTGGACAGTCAGGCAGGGCTGGGAACAAGGGCAAGACACACACTGCAGAAGAGGCTCCTAGTGACTCCCTCTCACTGGACTTCCTGACTGGGCTCTCAGAAGATGCAGCAGAGGTGTCTGTGGGTCAGAATAGGGGTGTGTGGGTGGGTGGGGGTAAGAGTAGGGGTGTGTGGGTGGGGGTGAGGTGTGTGTGGGTGACCTTGTTTACACAGAGGAAGCAATGTGTCCCCTCCCATCTCATTTCCTACTCCTCCACCATTGTGGCCTGTTTTCCACACTACCTCCTGTTTGCTGAGCTCACTGCTATCCCAGGGCCTTTGCTCCAGCTCTGTCCCCCCCTGGAGTGAACTTCTTCCACACATCTGCAAAATTCTGTCTTTCACTTCAAAACTTTGGTTACAAAGGCTTTCCCCAAATCCCATATTTTAAAACACTTCAGCCTGTCCATGAATCTGCCTCCACTTCCAGTCCCCATGGCCTTGCTCTGATTCTTCCACCCCATGGAACAAAGGATCCCTGACACAGTTTCCCCTGCCGTTGCTTTCTTCAGACGGTGCCCATTGCCCAGCTGCCCCCGTGAGGACACGGGGTTAAGTGTTTGGGAAAGAGAGGACGACAGAGACTCAGAGAAGACCAGCAACGTCCCAGAATCACATCACCTGCAAGTGACTAAACTGGGAAAGAGCTCCATCGCTGAGCAGCTGACCTTCCCCTGCCCTCGCCCACGGGTGAAAAGCAGAAGCCATCTAAGGAAGCAGGTGTGCAGAGATGAGTCCCAGGACATGCTCATCAGCCTGTGTGTGCCCTCTGATGCTGGCTGGTCAGCCTTCTGGACGGGAATCATGGTGGAAACAGACCTCTGAGAGATACTGAAGGTGCTTCCTGAGAGGTATAACGTAGAGGCCTGCCCTAAATGCCAGCAGACCGTCCCAAGGGTACTTGGAGTCCTAGACTACAGATAACGGGGGAGAGGAAGAAGCAAGCTGTGTACCAGCACTCACCCGCTTCCCGGCTGCACACGCACTGTGACCAGCGCTTTACAGTCCCGTGTATGCCTTCCCCACTAGGATGGACATCCCTTAAAACTGTGAGCCAAGGAAGGAGGGTTTACCCTTCCTCAAGTTTCTTTTTATCAGACATTTTGCCCCAGCCATGAGAAAAGTAACACTGAGATGCCCAGCACCTACAGTGGCCGGCCTAGAGTAGGCACGCACTCCATCAACAAGTGCTCAGTGAATACAGAAGCCTGCCGTTTGTCCCCACCACTTCCTCCAGACTTCTCTTGGAAATAAGCAACTTCCCAAAAGCTGTGGCTGCATGTGGCAGACACTGGAGTGGACTCCGGGAATGGGTTCACATCTTCCTTTGGAGCCAACAGTGACAAATGCTTGAGCCACCAGAGTGACCATGGTGGGAAAAGCAGCTGATCCATTCATGTGTGGGTAGGTAACCCTGGGCTGGGACAGCTGTGTCCTTGGCTGGGGGCAGAGGAGACAGGTGTCCAGGCAGGGAGGAAACTCAAAGGCTAAAAGGCCAGCTTCCTCCATAGCTCCAGGCTTCGGATTCTCAGTTCTTGCTCAATCACAGAGTCCCTAAAGAGCCTCCCCCACTCACATCTCTGCTCAGCCTCTGGGGGAAGCTTCGCTCAGAAGCGGTTACCCTTGAGCTGGACCTTGAAGCCAGGCTGTGGGATGAGATAGCTGCCAGCCCAGATAGTGGAAAGAAGAGCAAAATGGCAAGTGTGCACTGGAGTCGGACTGCTGAAGCTAACTCACTTAGTAGCTGTGTGAAAACTCCTGTCGCTGTCTGTGCCTCGGGTTCCTCATCAGAAGAGGATCCTAGCTATCTCCTAGGCTTGCCTTGAGAGTTAGTGTGAACTAGTGACTGCCTGACACCAGTCAACACTAAGTGCTTGGGAGTTTAACATGTGTCGTGTTGGTTTGTCATGCCTGCTCCTGAAACCAAAAATCAACCTTGCCTGACCTGGGGGGAGGGGGGTTGGGGGAGGAGCGGGTTTCTCATTCCCTCTTCATCTTTTGATAGACTGGGGTGAGACACTGGGCAGGGCCACTGAACTAGTTCCTGGTTACCGAAGATTTGCACCTCCCTCAGGGTCTAGATCCCCGGGCCATCCCAGCTTCCTCCTTGCCTCCAACAAGGTGGTGGTGGCCGGGGGCCACAAGTTTCAGGGAGAAGGAAGCCAAAGGAGTAGGGCCACATTTCCTACCCAGGTCATTTAGGGGATCCTGTCCCAGGGGTTATACCCCTATGTCCTTTTCCAATCCAACCCATTATCCCCCCAAGATAAGTTCTTCAGGAAACACGGGGGGGGGGGCCAAAATATGAGGTGACAAACTCAAAGTGCTAAACTGGCTTATAAGGCCCCAGGGGAGGCTTGAGAGAAGCAGAATTAAGACATCCACTTAACTTCAGAACCCAGGGGGAGCTCAGCATCTGGATTGTGCTCCTTGGCCAATAGCTGGGAAAACTGAGGTCCCAAAGGGACCTGGCCCCCTAAAATCATGAGTTGGTTCCAGGTACAAGGCAAAGGGCTAAGAAGAGGAAGGGTGGGATGAGTCCAGCTGCCCAGTGCTTCCCCTAAGCCCTCCATCTCCAGTGCTCTGTGGCTCTGGATGACTTATTTTCCTAAGCTGGGCCTCAGCTGCCTCCTTTATAAAATGGGGTCACAGTGATATAGACTCTTAATGGCTGAAGACGATATAAAGCTGGCCTTCCTGTCCAGTGTCAGTCACCACCACCTAACCCCTCCCCCAGCCACACCCAGAATGTTGTACAGGAGAGGGCCCACCCACATCTCTCTGTGCCCTGACATGATGTCATGAAGACCCCCAGAAGAGGCTGGACCCTCTGGATACTGCTCCTCAAAGGCAAAGTCTCCTCAAAGCTTCTCTTTGTCCTCAAACTTCAAGCTTACTGGACAAGAGACAACTGCCCACCTGTTACAGAGCTGTGCTTCCACCTCAGTCTCAGGGAGCAATGCTGGTAGCCACCACCCTAGCTCCAGGCTGCCTTGGTCAACAACCTGAGACAAACAAGCAAGAAAGTTCCTCTCCCTCCATCATTCCAAATGCTCAAAGACTGGAGAGGTTAGTTTCTTAAGGACTGACTTCTGCAGTCTTAGCACTGAAGAGGCAGAGCTACAGGGTGAGTTTAAGGTTATCCTGGGTAACACAAGACCAGACCTCAAAATTAAAGTAAAACCAAAACTACAAAAAAGCACCAAAGGCAGGCGGGCCCATGCAGTGTCGGGCCTCTGGAGTCACTGGCCACAGCTCTGATTCAATCCCCTCCAAGTATACTTGCTCCCGACCCTCAGGCTTGCTTTTTCACATAAGTTACATCAGGGCTGAGGACACAGGTAGAATATTGCCTCAAATGCTCGAGGCTCTGGTTTGAGTCCCAGCACCACCATAAAAAGAAACGGCTGTAGCAGACTCTGACTGAGCAAATATCACACCCTAGAAGCCAACCAACAGTGGCTGATGTCCTGTGAATGCCGAGGATAGGCAGTAACATGCTGAGATCCTGTGGGCTCTGACACAGTCCACTGGCTCCCAAAGGGCCAGGGCCAGGCCACAAATGCCCAGCCCGGCACCTGGCAAGCAGCAGGAACCTGTAACATGTACCCACAAAGACAACAGGCTCACATTCCCTTCTGAGGCCTTATCCGGACATGGTGTCCTCGCCAGTAGATGGGGCAGCTAAAGAAAAACAGCCAGTGACCACATGCATAAAGCAGACCTCACAGAAATTCCATCTCCAGCTGCCCGTGACATAGCCACAGCAAGGTCACAACTGGCCAGACCTACAGGGGACACTGAATCCCCAGAGGCCCACGTGACCCCTTATCACCATCTCCTTTATAATATATTAAGGGGAAAGCAAGAGAGACGGGTGTCCTCAATGCCAACAGGCAAGGACAGAGCGGTACTGCCAGGGACACAGGAAAAGGCACACCTGCATAGTCTCCTGGGTCAAGTCTCAAAGGACCCACATGGCTGGGAGAGAGTGCAGGAAACAGTCCCTCTGGACAGAGATCTTCCCACACCCCAGCCCCCTTCCCAGGCAGCAAAGGAGCACTTTTTTTCCTCCGTATTCCCTGTCCCATTAGGCACCTAAATGGGACAGGGAATACGAATGACCTTCATTTGACCCAAGAGGGCTAAGACATTCGGACAATAGCCAGAGATCCTTATCCTACATAAGCAAGGAAGGCCTGGGTCACTACAAAGCTGGAGTTGCCTGGTGGATTGCGGCCAGAGGAGGCAACGGGTGATGTCTAGAGTCAGATAGGACCTCATCTGAATCCTGCCTTTGCCCTTTCCTTGGCCGAGTGCCCTGGGCAAGTGATTTCATTTCCTCTTCATTATGATGGATATCCTTGCCCCTGAAGTCGGTCAGGGTTCTCTCTGAACACCTTGTACACACGTGACGGAGCGCTCCATTGGGCGAATCTGTGAGCTGATGCATGGTGAGCACCAGGCATGGAGTATCACCATGCACACACCCTGTGTGTGTTCAAAGATCCGGGCCAATCACAGACTCAAGCTGTAGCCCACCCCCCAGCTCCAGATCATCTCCAGGCCGCAGGCACTCCAAGCAGTAGCCAGCCCAGCCCCACACGCAGCTTCTCTAGGTTCCTATGGGAAGACAGAGGGAATTTCTCCCATTGCCATATAAGGCTGGGCCTGGCTGGCCTGGGGTCACCTACCATGCCATCAGGGCGTGGGGAATGCCAGCTATGTGGAGGGAGTAGGAGGCTGTTGCCTGGTCCAGCTTGCTCCAGTGGTGCTGACATATACACACCATAGTGTGGGAGGGGGCTGGGTATCCACGAAAGGGGCCACCAAAGCACAGAGTTGAAGCAAACATGTACGCATATAAAATCTGAGTCCCACTGTGGCTGGCTCCTCATTCTGTTTGGTTTGATTCAAGGTCTCCCTCTGTAGCCCAGGCAGGCCTTGCGACTCAGAACCCTCCTGCTTGAGCCTACTAAGCTGCTTTGATGACAAGCACACACCATCACCTCTGGCTAAATTGTGGCTGTTTAACGTCAGGCAATTAACTCAACTTCTCTGAGCCGGCTAGTCTGTGAAATGGGAATAATAGTACTTATACCACACAGTGTTAAAAGGGAGCATTCAACATGCCTGGTGCAGCACCAGCACCCCCAAGGGACCAGAAAATGATAATAGAAACCAAATGGGGCTCTTAAGATGGCTTAACAGGAAAAGGGACCTGTGGCTAAGTCTGAGTTCAATCCCTGGGACCCACATGATAGAAGGGGGAAACCAGCTCCTGCAAACAGTCCTCTCTGACCTTCACACACAGCCTGTGTTGTGTGAGACACACACACATGCACAGAAGCACGTGTGCGCACATGAATGCACGTGTGCACATACTCATGTATAGATGAATAATGTAATGGGATTTTTTAAAACAATTTCTAAAGGAGAAACTAAAATGAACCTCTAAAAAGCCATACTATGTACAGCTCTCCTGCCACCTTTCCTCCTCAGGGTTCTCCATCCCCACCAGAGTGCTCAACTTTGTCTCTCTTACGATAACAAGTGCTAAGATTGAGCAACCTTGCTGCTCACAAACAGCCACCCAGGGGAGGGGGAAAGCCCCAAGGAGAATTGGAGTTGGTCTGGAAAGTCTTCCTAGAGCTGGGCCAGACAGCAGCGGGTGGTGTCCATGCTCACGGGCGTAACAGGTGGTCGGTTACACAACCCCCTTGCAGTGAGTCACAAAGTCATGTCCTGTACGGTCTCCTGCTTCTTTGGGGCAACACACACTTCCCAGCCCAGCCCAGCCCAGCCCCCCAGAATTCACACACCAGGTAGGGCAGAGACGGTGTCCTCTGAAGGAGGACAGTCGGACCTGTCATTACAGCCATGACCATGGGGCCTTCAAACAAACTTCAAACAGGCTGGGACCTTCAAGCAAAGCCACTCCAGGTCTATCCTTCTCCACTAACAGTTGTAGGGGTTCCTGAGGGGCGGGCCCAGCTGCCATGTCCCTGGCATACCTCCACACCTACTCCTTATACCTGAAGCCCTCACACAAACAAATGATAATGCTCACAACCGCCGCCAACTCTGTACATTTCACACACACCATCTGGCTTAAAAAAAAATCACTACTATCACCTCTTGCTGGCAAAGGAGGCTCAGAGGGGTGAAGGAAGCAGGTTAATGAGACTCACAGAGCCAGTGCTGGGCAGCCTCCTCCTGGCTCTAATTCTGGTGTAGTCGCCGTGGTCTGTGGTGATGCGGGCAGCTGGATGGTCTAGCATGATCCTCTAGGGACCTACACTCTGGATTATACTGCAACCCTATAGTGGCTCAAGCGCTTGTGAAAGATCTCTAAACAGCATCCCCCAGCAAAGAGACACTAGGCTGCAAGCTGTGGCAGTGGCTCCTGTGTGGCCTTGGCTCAGCTACTTGCCCTCTCTGGGTGTTTGAAGACCTGCAGTGGTTAGATCACAATGGTTAGACACTTGCCCACTTTCCTCAGCATCAATACTGTCAATGGCCCTCATAGTCATAGCCTTTCCCCTTTTTGAGCCACTTGTCCCAATAGCCCTCATCCCAAGCCTTCACCTGCATGCATCCCCAAGAATGGGGTCAGCAGAAAACCTCAAATCTCAGCTCTTTTGACTCCTCTAACTAAGGTCACCTAATGCCCATATCCAGCTGTTTCTGGTTTAGGGTCCTGTTGGCTGTGGGTGGAGTCAGCCAGCTCAGAACCTTCCTAACCAAGTGGCCTTGGGAGCTGTATGAGGTCAGGGTCCCAGGTTTCTGTCCAGAAAGCAAAAGCGCCGGGCGGTGGTGGCGCACGCCTTTAATCCCAGCACTTGGGAGGCAGAGGCAGGCAGATTTCTGAGTTCGAGGCCAGCCTGGTCTACAGAGTGAGTGCCAGGACAGCCAGGGCTACACAGAGAAACCCTGTCTCGAAAAACCAAAAAAACAAAACAAAACACAACAAAACAGAAAGCAAAAGCAGCCAAGGCTGGGGTAGTACTGAGGGGTCTTGGATAAGTCCATCAGGCCTGGGCTCTAAGCCCAGTCATATGCACCCCCCCCCATACACACACACACCATGCTCTATGACAAGTGCCAAGGGAAAAGGGAAGGGTTGTCAAGGAACTGGTGGACGGGAAGAGACACCTATCTAGGGCTAGGCAGTCCTTGGAAATAAAGGAATGGGGCCGAAACACTTCAACAGGATCACAGCCCTCCCATCTCCAAGGACCTCCAGCGACCTCCAGTGCTAACCCTACCAGCTCCTCTCCAGGGACCCGGAGCTTGTCCCTCTGGGTGTCCAGGAGCCATAGGGGCAAATAAGAGGAAATGCCTAGCGTTATATCAATTGGCATACCTTAGCCCCAGATGTATTAATAACTCAAAGGTCTATCCCTTGCCTAGCATGGAGAAAATCTTGAGTTCAATCTCCACTGTAGAGGAGAGAGAGGGGTAGGGGGAGAGAGAGAAAGAGAGAGAGAGAGAGAGAGAGAGAGAGAGAGAGAGAGAGAGAGAGAGAGGAAGAGAGAAAGCTCTAATACCATCATGGACTGTCTCCCTAGAGCTGGACCCCAGACCATGTAGGCTCCTTGCCTTCCTGAGCTCACAAAGTGACCATTCAGGAGGTGAGAAGCCCTTACTGAGACAGCAGTCACAGTCTGAACACAGATCCTGGGAACCCTAAAGGCTGTGCTACCTTTGCGCTTTGCCAATCCAGGAGGCCCTGACACCATTCCTTATCTCCTGGGATCTACACGCTCAGTAGCAAACGTACGGAGCTGCTATTGTGTGTATGGCAGCAGCGGAAGGATTTCTTTCTAGAACTTCCCCAGGACCAGCAAAAAAAGAAAAAAAAAAAAAAAGAAAAAAGAAAAAGAAAAAACAGTCCCTCGGGCAACTTTTCTAAAAGCTGGTGGAAAGAGCTGAGTGTTACAGTTGGATGTGGGAGGCGACAGGGAAATACCAGCATTTGCCAGCAACTCGAGTGTTAAGTTCTATGGTCTATGGAGACAGCAATGGCCCTGGGGTCCCTTCTGGCGCCAAACCCCTTAGGTGGTCCCCAGCGGGCTCCCGGGAAGCCCTGCCCGCCGGTAGCGGGCTCCCTCACCCACCCCACCTCCCTGGTCAAAGAGTTATAACTTGCAACCGGAGACGCCAGGCAGAGAGCTAAGGGGTGGAATGGACTTACCTGGAGTTGGAGGCCACAAGGCAGAGGCCGGAGATGCAATTGGGGAAGGCCAGGGATAGGGGAGGAAGGGACTGATTTTGTCTGGGGAAAGGGGTGGCACAGTGCGGCGCAAGGAACCCGCACGCTGTCCCGCGCAGTGACGCGGCTTACCCGATTGATCTCCTCGAGCCTCTTCTCCTGCCGGGCTTTGAGCAAACCGAACGCCTTCCCTCCTGCGGGAGACAAAGAGTCGACTGGGAAGCAAGGGTACCTCCCGGACCACGCGCCCCCCTCCGAGTTCCCGCGCATGCTGCGGCGCGCGCACAGGTGGCGACCCATGGACGTCCGGCGCGGGACATCGCAGGGACATCAGGCTCTTACCTTGGAACCTGTTGCTGAGTGCGACCGACATGGTATGCGCCCGACTCCAGACAAGGCGAGGGACAACAGGGAGGAAAAGGCGTCTGGTCCAGATCTTCGGCGGCGTGTGGCGACGGGACCCAGGGGCGGAGGGACCTTGCGGCCGGACACACCCCGCCCCGCCGGCGGCCCGCCTCCTGCCCCCCTCCCAGCGGCAGCGCTCACCCGGGGCATCAAAGCCGCTGTTTAGCTGGACGCCTAGCCCGTCGCCGCCCCTCTGCTGGAGGATGGGGAAAATGCAAGATGGGAACGCCCTCTTACCCCGTCACCAGAAGAAACAATATCACGCCTCACCAAGAACTTCGCAGAGCTGGCTGTGAAGATCAAGTACCAATAGAGGCTGTCACCTTACTGTCACCTTTGCCCGCCCGGTAGCTCCACTATGACACCAATATTTCAGATAAATTCGTGTGTTGGTGCTCACGGTGTACCTGACACTTGGCCTTTGTGTGTCATTTCCCCTAACTACGAAGTAGTATTTGTATGGTAGATGGAAACGTCTGGAAGCTGAAGCTGGAACACAAGTCCTCTAGGGTGGTAAAGAAGCAGCCTCTGACTTGAGGAGAGGCCAGGCTGGGCATGTGGGGCCTTGTAAAGAGATTATGAATTCTAGTGTACAACCTGAACAATCTTATAAAGGATCTCCCTCGAATTGTTAAATTGTCAAATTGTCGACACAGGCACAGATCAGGATTGTCCTAGTCATGGGAAGGAGCCAGTAGTACCTCCAGCGTGTCTCTGGGAATCCAGGAATCCCCGTTCCCCAGTCTTATCTCAAGTCTGAACTCCTTAGATTGGGATCCTGGGACCAGCTGACTGTCCTTTTGGGTAGCCAAGCTCACACAGGGGAGTCCAGTGGTCCAGATAGAATGATATGGGGCTAAAGCGAGCAAAGATGTTTGAGAAGGCAGAGCTCCTGCTCTTAGGTCCCTCTCCTCTGCGCATTCACTCATCCCGAGGTCTGAAGCTGGGCACTTGACCCAAGCTCCCTAATCAGCAGAGTATGAGAAACAGGAGCAGAGACCGAATTGTAGAAGTAGTCCCACAAGGGCTTGGGAGTTCAAAGCCTGCATGGTAGTGTTCCCTCTGAAAGCTCTGGCAGGAACTGGTCTCAGAACAGGGCCCTCCCTCATTGGTCCAATCTCAGGCTGCCCATGGCCCCAACTAGCTGGGTTAGCTGTTGTTGTGTGACAAACTTTTCCTGAGGAGACACAGCACAAATGCTTACTCACCCCAGTTTGGGAACCCACAAGAGATCCAATTACAGATACCACCAAAGTCCAGCTTGGTGACCCAGTGAGCTTTATTGGGGTTACTTACAGGAATATGGGTGAAGGGTTACCTACAGGAGCAGAAATGACTCACAGACAGCGGTGTCACCAAAGCCTACCCCCCCAGCATGAGTGACAGCTTAAAAAACTGGGAACCGGGAACCCGAATGGTCTACAGACAGTGCAACAGGTTGGATGGAGTCTCCTTTCCTAGAACATCAGTTGGTCTAAACGGTAGGCAGTTCTTCATGTCTAAGAGTCTTCTTTGCAGCTGGGCTCGGCTGAGGCTGGCAGGGAGGGGCCTGGGGAATCTGCTCAGCTTCAGGGAGCTCTTGAAGCTACTGTTTTGGATTGTTTACCTCCCTGCTTGAGGTAAACGTCTACAGGATGGAATGTTTTCACCTCAGAGAAGATAGATACACAGCTGTTCCTGGCTGTTTCTTGGGATGGGACAGGGGCCACCCCAAGTTCTGTTGCTCAGCTGGCTGCCTTGTTAGCCAGATGTTCAGTTGCCAACATTCCACTCAGTCGTGAGCAGCCCCACCTCTGTCCCCTGCTTGGTCAAAACAACAGGGCTTGAGCACTCAAACATTTGACCTGGGGCTGGAGTGGTGGCTTAGCAGTTAAAAGAATTGTCTGTCTGTCTACCCGGGTTTGGCTTCCAGCACGCACACAGCAGCTAACAACTATCTGTAACTCCAATTCCAGAGGACCTGAAGCATGCATGTGGTTCCCAGATATGCATGCAGGCAAAGCACACATACATATAAAGCAAAAATGAATACAATCTCAAAATAAAAATAATGGATGAGCAGTGGTGGCTCACACCTTTAATCCCAGCACTTGGGAGGCAAAAGCAGGCAGATTTCTGAGTTTGAGGCTAGCCTGGTCTACAGAGTGAGTTCCAGGACAGCCAAGGCTACACAGAGAAACCCTGTCTTGAAAGAAAAATGAATAAAAATAAAAATAATTAGCTGATGATAAATATGCAAGCCCAGTGCTTTGTGGAGGATGGGGCAGGGGCTGTGCAGTATCGACCGTTAAGTACACAAGAAAGACGAGGAAAGCTAATTTGTAGAGGCAAGACCTAAGCAAACGAAGAAAGCAAAGCTGGAACCAAGGAAGGAGGCAGGAGGAAAAAGCCACCCATCTCAGCGGCCCAGGCTCCAGACTTCTCTAAAGCTTGGCAGCATTTCCTAGCCCAGGATTCCAAGTCACCCTCTCAGTGACTTCCACCTTCCTGCTAAAGCTAATCTGGCAGTCATTTTGGTCTTGTAGCCAAAAGCCTTGACAAAACAGAGCATGCTTTACAACCTGCTCTAATCTAAATTTGCAATGACCTATGCTAACCAGGCTGGTGCCCTGTAACCTTGGCTGCCGCCTACCCTCTTATATGGGCCGTTCTCCCCTCGGTGTCTCCACCCTGAACCAGGGATTGGCAGAGGAGCTACCTCTATCCGGGGCCCCTCACCTTTATCTGAAAGCCCCCTGGATCTGAGAGGAAAGGTGGTGGTCACAGTATCCCTGCTAAGCCCAACATGACAGACCCCAGCATGGTGCAAGCCCAGTTCTGCCAACTTCCTTCCCGATGTGGCATCACAAATGTAGGCTTTACCTGCCTTCCGGGCCAACCACAGGATGTGCTCTGTGCTTGCCCACTGGAGGACCAAAGGCACAGCACACAGCTCAGAAAAGTGTCCTGTATTTACTCATAAACGGAATTAGTTCAGGTAACTGTCATCTTCTCTGGGACCTGGGGGAGGGATTGGGCTTGCAAAGGCAGCTGTTACCTCACTGCCTAGGACCTGCTGTGTGCTAAAGAAGCTCTGAGAAAAAGAGAGGGCATCAGGAAGAAATGCCAGGGATTTCTGGAGGAGGCGGTCACAGGCAGCAGGCCTAGAATGACAGCCAGGCTTCCACATCCCTGTGGCATGCTTCATGGCAGGTGGGGCCACAGGACCAGTCTGAGAAGTGTCAATCAAAGGCTAACCGGGTCAGCAAGGCACAAAGGGCTGTTCCCGGTGTCTGCTTGAGGCTTCATGACCCAGACCCTGAAGAACCTTGTTCTTCAGGTAGGTCAGGATATTGAAGGTGGGTGGATCAGGCACTTCCCTCAGTGAAACAGCTGCCATTCCAGAGCCCCCAGGAAATCGTCCACAAAAGGTATCCACAGCTGTGCCTTGCCCTGTAGGCTTTGCAGGTCCACATGGCCCTAGGTGCCACTTCTGGGAATCCTGTTAGAATCTGAGCATTTTGTGATCTGTCTGATACCTCAATTCTCAGAGCTGCTAGGTGACCAGTTAGGGGACAGGGGAGCTCTGGGACAATGCATATAGGATTTTCTGAGGCTTCTCAAGATCTCTGAGGATAGTCTCTCAGCCTCAGAGGTACCACCCCTGTTTGACCCCTGATTTTTGAAGGGAGGGTTGTAGATATGTTATCCCGGCAGGAAATATGTTATAACAAGACCCATCCAGAATGCAGAGTATGCCCAAGCTCAGGACTGCCTCTTGACAGCTATAGACTCTCATGTGTGTGCATGCACAGGTAGTCTTGAACACACAAGTGCATCACACACACATATGTGCAAATGCAGACATGCCTCTTACTGACACTGGGGCGTGTATGTTGATGCATATTTAGGGAGCACACACTGTTGCTCAGACCGAAGACACATCAGCAAACAAACATTCACATGAACATACAACAAGCAGGCCCAGCACACCTACGGGGAGTAGACAGGAAATGGCAGGGCAGGGAGAATGTGCCAGAGTCTAGCTGGCACAATTCTCTGGTAGACTGCTCAGAATGGTCTCTAAGTTGTGCTTGTCAGCGCGGATCTCTGCGAGGTCGTTCTCAAAGCTCTGGATCTGCAGGTCCTGTCGAGCAGACTCTTCCTCCAGCTGCCTCAGTTTACGATTCAGGGCTCCATGTGAATCCAGCTGTAGCCTCAAGCTTTCTAGTGCCTGCTGGGTCTCGTTTAGGGTCTGAGCAGGGGCTTGGTGGGTATCCAGGGACCCTGTAGAGGAGCACAGACAGCCTCAGCAGGAGCCAGCTGCCTGCAGGCCCTGGGAACCCACGCCCCAGATCAGACACCCAGAAACTGGTCTGTTCGCCACTCACTGAAAAAAAAAAAAAAAAAAAAAAGGCCCGGAAGGCGATATGAGAGGGTAAAAGGCCTGGGTGTCCAGGCTCTGGAGCTCACATGCAGAGTGAAGAAGTGGAGTTGGAGAGATGGCTCAGAATTAAGAATACTTGCTTCTCTTGCAGAGGACCCGGGTTCAAATCCCAGCACTCACATGGTAGCTCAAAACCCACTGTAATTACGGTGCCAGGGCATCTCACACCCTCGTCTGCCTCTGGGTACTGCGTGCATATGGTACGCTTACATTCATACTGGTAAAAACACTCATGTGTCAAATGAAAATAAAAAATTTTAAACAAAATCTCATTTTTTATTCTTTTGTAATCATGGCTGTCATGGAACTCGCTCTGCAGACCAGGCTGACCTTGAACTCATAGAGTTATGCCTCTGCCTTCTGAATGCTGGGATTAAAGGTGAGTGCTACCACCAACCAGCAGGCTTTTTATTCTTAATACTTTATTTTGTATTTATTTTTTTGCTGTGGGTAGGGTGGGACGCATGTGTAAGTCAGAGGACAACCTGTGGGAGTCTGTTCTCTCCCTCCCTCCACCATGTGGGTCCCGGGGCTGGAATTCAGGTGCTCAGGCCTGGCAGTAGGTGTCTTCACCCACTGAGCCATTTCCTGGCCCAGTAATTTTTTTTTTTTTATGGCCTTACTGAGTTCCCTCCAAACACCTGTCTCCTCATCTACAAAACTGTGAGAGAGGTCACAGGATCTAAGCTGGTTCAAACATCTGCACACATTTATAGATCGCATCATATGTGGGGAGTGGTCTCATTGAGTATACAGCGGGGTATCTAGATTCAGACTGGGTCAGGGAGGCAGAAGGGAGAGGAAGGACTGTGGCTCAGAGGGCAGGCAGTGGGTTTCTCACCCTGACCCCTATGGGAATTCCTTCTGCTTCTTAGGAATGAGCTTCCCCAAGAGATGCTTACACTGGAATGCAGTGTGGCAGCATGGAGTCCAAGTCCTTGTCACATTGTCATCAAGTGTGACATTCAACAGAAAAATGGAGCTCAACTGGTTGGGAAGGTGACAGAGCAGAAACCAGCCCCAAGTGGCTTCTAATCCTTCCATATCCTTCTGAACCTCCCAGACAAAGAACATGGGGTCAGAGGGCAAGAAAGGGCAGGGGAAGACTTATATAGTCATACAGAGGAGAATACAAAGTGCCTCCTGCGGTGCTCACTGGTTGAAAACTTGGTTCCCAGCTGGTGGATCCAACCATCAAGAGGAGATTGAACCATGGATGCCCTGACCTTCAATGGCTTTATCCTTGGATAGAATCTAACTCTTTGAGATTGTATCCTTTAAACTTTTTAAAAATTATGCTTATTCATTTAGTGTGTGTGTGTGTGTGTGTGTGTGTGTGTGTGTGTGTGTACCATGGTGCTTGTGTATGCTAAAGACAAGAAGACTCCTGGAACTTACAGGCCAGCCAGCCCAGCCAAATCAATAAATCAATGAGTGTTGGAAATTGGTTCAATGCTTTGATTCAATTGGGAATCTGCATGTCCAAATGCTAAAGGTCCTTGTCCCCAGTTGGTTTTTGATAGATCAATAAAGATGCCAGAGGCTAGTGGCTGGGCACCGGACAGCACACAATGAGGAACAGAGGAGAATTGCCAAGACTCGGGGAAGAAGGATGAGAAGCAGGAGCAGCAGGAGATAAGGCCATCCAGCCATGTGAGAATTATGGTGGGCAGCCACTGGCCACTTCCCTATTGAGCCTAGGGCAGCATGTGGAGGATTAGAAGTGCCCAGTCACTGAATTAGCAAAGGCATTTTAAAAATAAGCTAGTGTGTGTGTATCTTTCTCTGATCCAAAGATAGCCCCCTCCCGGGTGGGCATGTGCGTGTGATCTGCAGGAGATGGGGGAGCGGTGTAGCCAAAACTCCTGCTACAAATGAGCTCCAGGTTCAGTGAGACCCTAACTCAAATTATGAGGTAGAGGGTCATTCAGGGAGTAAGGGTGCTTGCGGCCAAGACTGATGAGCTGAGTTCAGTCCTGACCTCCATAGTGAGGCCAAAACAAAACAAAAACCTTAAAAATAAATAAGTAGCCTGGCACAGTGACCTTCAACCCCAGTACTCAGTCAAGAGCAGAGGCAGGAGAATCTCTGTGAGTTCCAGGCCAGCCTGGTCTACATAATGAGTAGGATTATGTAGACAGCCAGAGTTACATATTGAGACCCTGTCTTTAAAAATAAAAATAGAGCCAGGGCTATACTGAGAAACCCTGTCTCAAAAAGCAAACAAAACAAAACAACAAAATAAAATAATATAAAATACAATAAAATAAAAAATATAAATAGGGGCTCAGTGGTTAAGAACACTGACTGCTCTTCCAGAGGTCCTGAGTTCAATTCCCAGCAACCACATGGTGGCTCATAACCATCTGTAACGGGATCTGATGCCCTTTTCCAGTGTGTCTGAAGACAGCTACAGTGTACTCATATACATAATATACATAAATCTTAAAAAAAATAGAGAGAATAATAGAGAAAATACCCAAAGTCAACCTCTGACCTCCACACACAAGCTTGCATACTCATGTGTGCTCATACACACTCACACACACACACACACACAGATGATACATAGACACACAGACACACATACACACCACACACACACAAACACAGACACACACACAGACACACACACAGACACAGACACACACACAGAGATGATACATAGACACACAGACACACATACACACCACACACACACAAACACAGACACACACACACACACAGACACACACACACACCACACACACAGACACACACACACCACACACACACACACACACCACACACACAGACACACACACAGAGACATACAGACACATACACACACAGAGACACACACACACAACGAAAGAAAGAATTCTTAAAACTTTTAAAGGAAAAGCACCCTGTGAATCTTTTTAGTTGAGTTCACGCCAGAGGCCACAGCCATAGAAAGGAGGCAGGTGACAGGCAAAGGTGACAGGGAACCAGTGTTTAATGGTCCCGTTCTCTTTGGAATGTTTTGGAGATGGATGGTGTTGAAGGGGAGACAACAACACTGAGTGTGTAATGGCAGAGGCCCAGGCACTGGGGGCTCAGTCTCCAGCCAGAGAGGTGGCTGATACTTTCGTGGGTGGGGTCTAGTGAAAGGAAGCCAGGCCGCAGAGGATGCATCCTGAAAGGGATATTAGGACTTCTGCTCCTTCCTGGCTGCCATCAGGTGACCAGGTCTCCTCTACCAGTGTGCTATCACCAGGAAGTGCAGAGCTGCCAAAGGCTCAAAGCAACAAGGCCAATGGACTCAAACCATGAGTGCTTTACCAAAGCAAACCTTTCCTCTCCTCTCTTTGGACCCTCTCTTTTGCAGTGCCAAGGATGGAGCCATGAGCCATATTCCCCACCCAAATCCTTCCTCCTTTTAATATGATTGTCTCGGGCAGTTTGCCACCGTAATGGAAGCTGACTAACACAGTCACTGAAACTTTAACATGTTCACAAAAGTACACTTTATGTTATGTATGTCTTATCGTGATTTTTTAAAACGTGAGCTATTCATTCATCCCAACTTCTCTGACCTTTGACTTGGACCTCCAGGCCCGAATAGGTACCAGCTCTTCACCCACAAGGCCCTAGCCGTTCAAATATAAATGTTCTTTGCTAAAGCCTGTCTGGAATTTTCTTTTACTTTCTTTCTCTCTTTTCTTTCTTTTTTTTCTTCAAGATTTTATATATGTATATGTGTATGTGTATGTGTATGTATATGTATGCCTATGTGAATGTATATGAATGCCCTCAGAACCCAGAGGGTATTTGATCCCCTGGAGTTGGAGTTACAGGCTGTTGAGAATTGCAGACATGGATGCCGGGACCAGACTTGGGTCCTCTAGATGAGCAGGAAGTAGATGGGCTTAAACAGCCAAGCCACCTCTCCAGCACACAATCTTTCTCTGTTGAAGCCATAGTGTTCTCACTATGTATCCCAGGCTGGCCAGAAGCTATCCTTCTGCCTCAGCTTCTCAAGGGCAAGGCTTATGAGCATGAACTACCCAACCTGGCTTCAACTGCACCGAAGTCAAAACTCTCACTCTTGCTTTCCAGGTGGGGCAAGCAGCTCAGTGTTCGAGTGACATGCCCAAAGTCCCATAAACCACTCGGTGTTATGTTTTATAAAAAGATGAGGAAGGAAGGGACATGTTTGGTGGAGGCGAGGTATGGTGTAGGGGAAAGGGGCCTCTTCAGGCCCATGCTGAGGCATCCCTTCCTCCTATGAGGTACTAGCAGCCTGCAGGACAGTATAGTATAAAATAGAGTTTATTCGGGGCATGGGGAGGGGAGTTGAGAGAAAGGCGGGGGAGGGCGGGGAGAGGGAGGAGTGGAGGCCAAACAGGAGCATATGGAGAGAGAAGGGAGAGGGGTAAGGAGCAGGAGCAATAGAAGAGAAGGGAACAAGAGAAGATAGCAAGAGAGAGAGGAGGGGGCAAGCAGCCCCTTTTATAGTGAGTCAGGCACACCTGGCTGTTGCCAGGTAACTGTGGGGCAGAGCCTAGACTAAATGCCAACACTCAGGAAGACACAGAACCAGCCTCGAATGCCCCATCTGTCAAATCTCAAATCAAGTCCAATCACCAATCTGCCCCTTGCTTTTCTGTCATCCTGTCTACTCTCTAACTGATAATTTGCCTATTGGGCACCCAAGGATGACCTGAAACATAGGGAGTTTTCTGACTCCCCCAACACATGCCAGACTCTCCAAACTAAGGGAAACAGACATCTCTCCTTATGGCCCTGGAAACAGTAAATTCAACCCCAGACACCCACCCTGTCCTACACAGGGCCTGGATGGCTCCAAAGCTTGGGATAGGTGACAGGCTAGAAGTCGAAGCATGGATTTTAGGACAAGGAGAAATACGCCCTACCACTGCCCCTCAGGGACTCGCCTTGGGGTCTCCTTACCCAGCTTCACAAGCAGCTCTGACAGGACCTTAGTATCCTTCTCCAAGGAGATCCGAGACTCTCGAATCTGGTGCTCCACAGTGCTCAGCCCAGAGGCCACCTTGACCAGAAAGAACAATCTTAGTGGCTTCCTGGGGTAGCTGGGTGTGCTGGCTAGCTTTATGTCAACTTGACACAAACTAAAGTCATCTGAGAGGCAGGAATCTTAACTGAGAAAATGCCTCCATAAGACTGGGCTGTAAGCAAGCTTGTAGGGCTCTCTCTCTCTCTCTCTCTCTCTCTCTCTCTCTCTCTCTCTCTCTCACACACACACACACACACACACTCTCTCTCTCTCTTTCTCTCTCCCTTCTTTCCTTTCTTCTGTCCCTCCCTCTCTCCTTTCTTCCCTCTCTCTTCTCTTTCTTTCTTTCTTTCTTTCTTTCCTTCTTTCTTCCTTTCTATGTATGAGTGCTCCATTTGCATGTACACCTACATGCCAGAAGAGGGCATTGGATCCCATTACAGATGGTTGTGAGCCACCATGTTGTTGCTGGGAATTGAACTCAGGGCCTCTCTAAAGATCAGACAATGCTCTTAACCACTGAGCTATTTCTCCAGCCCCTAGGGCATTTTCTTAATTAGTGACTGATTTAGGTGGACCTGGGCTTGCTGGGTGGTGTCATCCCTGGGATGGTGGTACAGGTTGGTATAAGAAAACAGTCTGAGCAAGCCACAAGGAGCAAGCCATTAAACAGCACCCTTCTATGGCCTCTGCATCAGCTCTTGCCTCAAAGTTCTTGCCCTGCTTGAGTTCCTGTTCTGACTTCAGTGATAGATTGTTATCTGGAAATATAAGTGGAATAAATCCTTTCCTTCCCAAGTTGCTTTGGTCATGGTGTTTCATCACAGTAATGGCAATCCTAACTGAGACACTGGGCAGAGGGGGAATGGCGTGAAGGCTGGGCACACCCACCTGCTTAGTTTCCTCCAGCTCCTGTTTTCGTATCTCTGAGGTCAACACCAGGCGAGAGACCTGGCGGAGCGTGGCCTGGGTCTGGCTGACGAGTCGGCTGGCATGACGGTAGCCCTGCTTCCCTTCCCTCAGCAAAGCTCTGGCAAGCTGCAAGACAGCAGGGAAGGGAAGAATAAGCCCTTTGGGAAAGAAGAATTTTGTTTTTCTTTTTCAGTATTGAAGTTGGAATTCAGAGTCTCAAACATGCTAGGTAAGCACTTTACAGCTGATCAACATGCTAGGACCAGTTCTTTTATTTTATTTTGAAATAAGAGTTCTCTAAGTCACCTAAAACAGCCTTGGATTTGTGATCCTCCTGCATCAGCCCTAAAAGTAGCTGGGATATAGGCTTGTACCGCTGAGTCTGGCTTGGATAACATTTTTTTTACGACATGATGCCAAGCACACTTTATAATCTAGAACACACTCATTCATTCATTCCCACATTCAACAGGTATGCACTGGAGATGGGATGTGTACAAATTTCCAGTACAAATGACTACAAACTCCTTATTCCTCCTTAGTGGAGACATTTTATAGATAGGGAAACAGAGATACAGGGAGGGGGAAGAGGAGTCGTGAGACAAGAAACTGCACCTAGAACTCCCAGTTTCAAGTCAACCCTTTGGGAATTTAGGTAACCAAGAAGAGAGTTCACTTATATGTGAGTACTGGATCTAAGGACGGGACACATAGACACACGCACACTCCCACGCCCACGCCCACGCCCACGCCCACGCCCACGCCCACGCCCATGCCCATGTACATGCACACGTGCTGCACGGCTGGAGAGATGGCTCAATGGTTAAGAGCACTGACTGTTCTTCCAGAGGTCCTGAGTTCAATTCCCAGCAACCACATGGTGGCTCACAACCATCTGTAATGGGATCTGGTGCCCTCTTCTGGTGTGTCGGAAGACAGTGACAATATACTCACATAAAATAAATAAATACATCTTTAAAAGATGTAGGGACTGGGGAATGTAGAGATGTGTGTTTGCCTTGATTGCTTGAGGTCCTGCCTTCAGTCTTTAGCAGAGGATAAACTGGGGTGGGGGTGGAGTGAAGGCAGAAGATCAAACGTTCAAGGTCATTCTCAGCCAGATAGTGAGTTCAAGGCCAGCCTAGGAAATATGAGGCTGTCAAAAAATTAACAAGTGGGGTCTGAAGAGATGGCTCAGCCGCTGAGAGCAGCTGTTGCTCTTGCAGTAGGACCTGGGTCACTTGCTTGCACCGCCAGTTCACAGCCAGGAGATCTAACACCAGCCTCTGACTTCTGCCCGTATCAGGCACACCCATAGTACACATATATACATACATGCAGGGAGGGCATTTGTACAAATAAATTGAAGTAAATAAACCCAAATGTTATATAAAAGACAAGTAAGATGAAATAAACACAACAAAGAAAAACCTAGATGTTTAGAGAGCATCCCAATGTCATATGTCAGGTCATATGTCCTGGTCATATAACTTAAGCCTTGAATTTGTCTCAGTCGAGAGTCTTCTCCCTCTCACAGGGTCACCGTGACTCCTTTTCCTTGAAGAATTAGTGAGGTCACCCACATGAACCCCTGATCTGGGCGCCAGGACCCACAGCAGTTCAGCAATGTGGCATCTTTGGCACCAAACCCAAGAAAGCTGCTGCCACCCTGAACCTGACCTTGGCGTTGTCCTTGGACATCGGTTCTGCTTCTTTGCTTTTCTTCTTGGCGCTGGAGGAGAGAGAAGCAGCATTTCCCAGCATCCTTTTTGCCTGCTTGGTCTTCCTCTTGGTGTCTTCCAGGAGCCTGGTCTTGATGCTGCCTGCTTTTCTCTTTAGCGCTTCCTGCTCCTTGGGTAGAGGAAGCCTCAGCTTCATTCCTGCAAAATTGGTCAAGGCTGTGGGCGAGGAACAGACTCACACTGGAGAGCCTACCAGGTGTCCACTGCAGATGCTTGACCAGCCCCAAACTTTGGACAATGGGAGTGGAGGTTAGAGACAGGGGAGATCTATGTGGCCCCTTCCCAAGGTGACTCTGGATAACAAAAGGAGTGAGACATTGTCCTCATTGAATGCAAAAACCCATATGCTATTATGTGTCTGCTTTGTGGTCTCTCTATTAAAGTCACATCACATGGTAGTCACAGCCTAAAAAGTCTCCAGACTGTGATGGGAGAGGGCAGGAAGAGTTTGGGGTTGAGGTTAAAAGTTCATCTTTTGGGTTATGGAACAGAGTCAGAGGGACAAATTTCTACCCAACATGTACAAAGTCTTGTTTTTAACAAAGAGAACTTGACACCTGGGAAGGCATGGGGCATCTCAGTGTGGAAAAAAAGAAAGCTGAGGGCAGCGAGCCATGAGACACACAAGGGGCAGCTTATAACTCTCTATAGTTTTGATGTCCCCTAAAATAACCCACAACATTCCATAGTACAGATTTACATAGAGTCCCTAAATGTGACTCTTGGTGATAGAAGCTCACACACAACTATGTCCTTTTCATAGGAGGTCCAATGGAGTGAGTGACCAGGACCTTATGCCCCAAGGAAGCTAGAAAGCAAGAAGACACTCCCTGTCCAAGTGCCACTAGGCTAAAGCTATGTTTCCAGTGTGCAGCAGGCAGGGGGAGGGCAGGTGCTGAGTGGAATGGACAGAGAGCCACAGAGACTTCTTTCTCTCTGGAGCGAAGATGGTTTGCGGGAGAAGCCAATCACACAGAGGTCCCTGAGGTAGAGAGAGAGAGAGTGCTTCTCTCTGACTCAAGGATAGACAAGCAATTGATTTTCTCAGTCTACCCACCTGTAAAACATGTCGCTTGGCTTCTTTTGAGACAGGGTTCCTCTGTGTGACCCTGGCTGTCCTGGAACTCAGTGCGCAAAGCAGGCTGGCCTCGAACTCAGAGGTCCTTCCTCCTCTGCCTCCCATTGCCACCAGCCCCTACATAACTCTCTTTTCTTAAAGCTGCAGAAGTTTGGGCAGGCATGAAAGCCTACCCAGCCCTAAAGAGAAACTCTACAACAGAGTTTCAAGTTTGGTTTGGTTTGGGGCCTTTGGATGCAAGGTTTCATTCAATAGCTCAAGCTACCTTAAAGCTTGGTAGCCCAGGCTGGCCTCAGGCTCTCTTGCTAGCTTAGCTTATCTAAGGAGTACGGGTGTGAACCACCATCTAGCACTTTTATGTTTTATTTTTATTTTTTGGACAGAGTCTCATGCAGCTCAAGATAGTCTCAGACTCACATGTCACCCAGGATGAACTTGACCTTCTGATCCTCCTGCGTGCTGAGAGCACAGGCATGCACCACCATGCCTGGTTTACTTGGGGCTGAGGATCAACACAGGGCATCATGCATATTCAGTAGGCACCATGTCAGCTGAGTCTCATCCTTAGCCCCTGGTTTTGCTTTTTTACCTGTACAGAAGATGGGACTTGAGACCTCACAAACACTGGACAGCTCTGTACCACTGAGCCACACAGCCCTGCCAGTGACACCAAAGTCTCTTCCCATCCAATCCTGAGGAACTCTGTGTTTGGTTTAATAATGCTGGGAGCTAGTTGGGGTGGCCACAGGGCCAGTACCCAGCAAGTGGCATGTGAGACAGGGAGAGACAAACGTCGTGGAAGTCCCAAGAGGCAGAAAGACTTGTCTATCAGTCTTAGTTCCACATAACTAGACTCTGTTCCCTGTGACTAGACATCCCTGGCTAAGACAAGCTGACTGACTGTCAGCATCCAGGGCTCAGCAGGACACACGTACCCTCTAGGTCAGCTAGCAGGGTCTTTGCTCCTATGACGGTCACTTTGGCAGCTCGGACAGCTGAAGAAGCCTGTGTCAGGGCAGCTGTGGTCTTATTGCGTAGCTGGAAGAAGGAAAAGAAAGACAAGGTAGCTGCCTAGAGAGAGATCAACGGACCCCAGATGGGCAGGCTAGGCCCCAAACCTCAGAATGGCTGACTGAAGATTGCCCTGATTCTAGGAGCCTGACCTGATTACATGACTGGAGCCCCAGATCAATCCCAAGAAGACCCCTGTCTTCAGAAACCTGGAGGGTGACCAGAAAACGACAGCCAAAGGAGGATGACATGAGGTAACCACACACTTCAATCTCTGACACTGCTATAACAGCCCCTGGCTATTAAACAGCTTCTCACAGAGTAGCAACACCTGCCCCATGGCTGCCAGATGTGACTAGATAGGAAAGAACTCAGGTTCGATTGTGCAAGACAGGACACAAAGAATGTAAGAGTCACAGGAGGTTGACTGCAGGCCGTGGCTCGAACTTGGAATTCTTGAACTCACAACATAAGCTCTGCATCCCATTAAGTCCCTCAACATCACCATCCTGTTGTGGAACGAGGCATCACAAGGTCCCACTCCTCTCTGTGGGTTTATACTGAGATAATGGTGGTGGAGGAGGAGACATTGTCTTTAATAGTGTAGGCACTTCTATGGTACCCACATGTGTGAAGGTCTGAACGAGAATGGTCCCCCCAGGCTCTTATATTTGAATGTTTGGTCTCCAGTTGGTGGAACTGGATTGGGTATGTGGCTTTGTTGGAGGAAGTCACTGGAGGTGGGTTTTGAGGTTTCAAAAGGCAGTGATAAGTTCAGTCTTGCTCTCTGTCTCTCCCTGATGGATCAGGAGATAGCTCTCAGCTCCTGCTTCAGCACCTTGTCTGCCTTCCGGCCTGCTGCCACCGTGCTCCCCGCTGTGATGATAATGACTGAACTCCTCCAAACTCAAAGCAAGCCCCAATTAACTGCTTTCTTTTGTAAGTTGCTTTGATCATGGTGTCTCTCTCTTCACAGCAAGAGAATAGGTGACTGAGACAGAAGTCAGGATCCCATCAGCAACCCCTTTGACACTCACTGGCTTACACAAAAGACACAGGAGCACATTGATACCTAACTTGTTGGAAACAGGTACCTTGTACATAGCAGTGTCTACACTAAAGACGACTCCTCCTCCATCGCTCATTAGCTCCTCCCTCGGGAGGAGCGGGACCTTGTGACACTGCCCCATAACAGGATGCATAACAGGTAACATGACTGAAATAATCATGTCACATGTGTGAAGCTGTCATGATGAAACCTATTACATGTAATAATTAATATATGCTTCTTAGTATTCTGTCGAAACTCCACCTCCACAGTTACCTGGCAACAGGTAAGCCTGGCCCACTATAAAAGGGTCTGTTTGCCCCCTCCTCTCTCTCTTGATTCTTGCCTCTAGCTTCTCTCTGTCCCTCCCCCTCCCCTTCCCTTCCCCCTCTCTCTACGTGGCCTCTACTCCTCTACTCTCTCTCTCTCCCTCTCTCTTTCTTTCTCTCTCTCTGCCTCTACTACCCTCCTGGCTCCCCTCCCCATGCCCTGAATAAACTCTATTCTATGCTATACCAGTGTGTGACTGGTCTCTCAGGGGGAAGAGATGCCTCTGCATGGGCCCTGAGACATCCCCTTCCCCCATACCTCTCCACACACCCACAGAACATACTCTCTTTATAAACACATCAATGCTAATAAAAAATATTTTGAGAAAAGAGTTAGGCTGGCTCAGTGGGTAAAGAATCTCAAGGCTTCACACAATAGAAGGAGAGAACAGACTTCTACAAGTTGTCCTCAGATTGTAGCAAATGGGTGACCCCCCACCCACGCCCAGACACAAAATTTAAATAAATGTCTAATAAAAAACAAAAGGGGGGTTGGGCTACGTTGAGTGTCTGGGTTAAAGAGCGTATGACTATGGTCCATGAGAAGTCTCAGTGGGCAAAGGTGCTTGCTGCCAAGGCTGACAAATCTTTTGAGCCTCAGGACCCACATGGCAGGAACAGAGAGAAATCTCTGACTGCTGTCCTCTGATCTGCACAGATGGGCTATGGCTCACACATGGGCTCACAGAAAGCCAGGAACAGCAGAGGGGTGTGCAGGGCCTCAGACGGGGAGCAGAGGCACCGCCTAAAGATATGGCTTCTTGAGGTTACTTTCACAAGGAATGTTCCAGAACATAGAGAGGGGTAGCGCAGCGTGGTAAATGGGCCAAAGGCCACTGAACGGGGTAAATTGTCCCTTGAGGTGGGAGTAAATTTTGATTTCCAAGCTCTAAAGTGCTTGTACAGATCAAATATACAGCCTTATCAAGGGAGGGGGAACATAGGCCTAGTGGCAGCACACTGAAACGAAGCTTTAGGTTCCACTGTGTCTTCTTGACACACATAAATATTTATTTAAGTTGCTGCTGTTGGAAGTTCCAAAGTGGACACTTAGCAACAATCAATAAAATGTTTGAGGCTGAAAAAAGTGGTTTCTTGTGAGATTTTCTACAAATAAACAACATGGGTTTGAAGAAGAGCCTGGGAAGCCTCAGTTTTTGGCTCTGGAGGTCGTGGGGGAGAGGGAGGGGCTGTGAGGGCTGTAGGGACTGGGTGGGAAGGGGAGGGGCTGTGAGGGCTGAAGGCAGTGGAGCATCTGCAGAGGAGGGTCTGTCCCTCACAGGACTAAACTCCCTGAGCCTCTGCAGTGGCTCCCTCTCTTGCTGGCTTCCTCAGACGAGGTATGAGTCAGGTCAGAGGGCACTATGTAGTCAACCAGTCAACCCAGCAAAGTTCTCCTGGGTAGGTGTCAGGCCCTGGGTCCAATTCTCAAATACCTCCTTTCTCCTCAAGAGAACTTGCCTCCTGGGTCCATAGGGAAGTCGAGGGGCCTGTGGGGAAGCCATGACTACCATGGCTCGGGTTCTGAGTCAGGTCAGTAGGCTGCATCCCTGGGTGGTGTCACTGCTCTCCTGAGTTTAGCACATACCCTGTGGCTGGCTAAGACAAAGTCAACCAGCCTTGCAGGAAGGATCTGAAATCTTTGGGCACTGTTTATAGGACCTTCCCATGGTCTGAAATTATCCCCTAAGAAAAACCCTCTAGCACAATAACTTTAAATGATCTCCTATGCGTTCGCAGGGTGCTCTGAGTTCAACCGCCCATTCTAGAAACCTCCACCTCCATCTAATGTCTCTCTTTGGACTGAACACCAGACTGTGTAGCTTAACACTGAGTCCCAAGGGCTGCTCAGAAGGGGTGCCTCTGAACATGGCATATCTAAGGGCAGAGGAAGGAAGAGACACAAGAACCATCCAGCCTGTGACTGAATCTGAGAGAAGGTGTGTGCATACATATGGTCCCTATCATCCAGCCGCTCACTCGTGCCGGTCTGTTCCGTCCTCTTTCCCCTCACCACTTTACTCTCTTCTCAGCAACCAGATGCCTCATCTTTGGCTGCCTTTAAAGCTCTCAGGCATTTTGATGAGGCAGGGGACTCTTGGAAGTACTATTTTTCTTTTTTGCACCCCACCCCACATCAGTATCCCTTGGAAGCAGCCCCTCCCTCTTTCAGGTCCCAGATTCAAAGCTGACCTGCATAAAAGGCTCCATCTTCCGCAAGGTTCTCCCAGCATGCACCTGCAGGGCATCCACAGCCTGGCCTGCCTCTTGCTCCTTCTGCTTCAGCTTCTGCTCCAGGGCTTTCACTTTCCAACCTAGGTTACTAGCTTGTGAGTTCTGAGGATTTGAGATGGTGAGTTCAGGTAGGACTGAGAACTAGACCCTCAGCTCAGGGAAAAGTGCCCCGTTGTGCTGAAGGCCAGCCTGTGGCTACTAGCCCAGAACTAAAACTTCTGGTCCTGATCCCAGAGTGTCTCCTGTTCTAGGCACCTCAGATACCCAGGGGCAAGACAATAGCAGGAAACAGCAGGGTTTCAGAGAAACCAGGCCAGGAGACTCTGTCGTCAGAGGCTCAGACCCCAGGCCCACCAGTTTCTAGCTGGGCAGCCATAGGAAACTTCAGCTACCTGTTCTGACCTGTGGGTATGACTGCCTTTGTTCCTTGCAAGGTGAGAGAGTCCCTCCCCAGGCCCACAGTCCTTCCTTCATCTGAACCTTGACCTATGTGCTTCCGCATATAGTGTCCCAGATGTTAGAAGGGCAGAACTAGGTAGCGGTGTATGATCCTGAGCTCTCAGTGGTATCTGGGTCACCCAGGTTATTGCATGTAAAGAAAGCAAGAGAAGACACGAGGCCGTAGCCGCAGGCAGCCTCTGTCTCAAACGTACTAGGAGAGATTTCTGGTTTTTATTTCCTTGGTGTTTCAAGTGGAACCCAGGGCCTTGTGCATGCTGCGCACACACTCTCTCCCCAGCAGTGGCACCAAGAGCTGGCTTAGTACTCTACTAAAGCCAGGTTTCTGAGACTGGAGATCTCAGGATTCCCCAACAGACAAGCTAGGCAGCATGTGGAATGTTCAATGCTGGGCTCGCTAGATCCCCTCTATCTCCTACCTCTAAAATCAAGCCAGAGGAGGGTGAGTCCTCAGGATAAACAGTCACTATGGCTAGAGCCTCTCTCTAGAGAGGGAAATCCTTGGTCAAGGCCACTGCTGGAGTGGGAACTGGGACACACGTCACCCTCATCCCTCTGATGTCCTTGTTCATGTCATAGTTATAGCCTTGGGATGAGAGACCGGCTGAACCCCCTTCTATTTCAACAGGCCACATCTCAGTTAACAAGAAGCCCTTCCCGCCTCTGCCTGGCCCTCTGGCTTCTCCATTATTTAAAACCTTCACTGCCATCCCATAAGGAGCTCCAGGGATGTCAAACTGACCATTGCTTCGGGGGTGACCAGTGAGCCCAGATGTGGGGCCGTGTCACCAGTGACTTGCTTCACCATGGCCAGCGCCTTTTCAGCTTCGGGCAGTACCTCTGCCACAGCTGTGCCCAGGGCAGTCTGAGCTGCCTGCACCTCTTGGTACCTGGGAGGAAAGAGGTGAGGATGAGGCACAGAACAGGGTGCAGGACACTCCCCTCCGTCTCTATCAGAACTGCTGGCTGGAGCTGTTGATCTGCAAAGCCCAGACTCACCCTGTGCAGGTCAGGACCCAGCAGACGGCCTGGGAAAGTGGCTGGGACTCTGCAGCTTTCAGACTTGGTGTGTGTGTGTGTGTGTGTGTGTGTGTAGGCACGCACACGCGCTCCTGCCTATGAGTATAGGTGTCCAGGGAGGCAAGAAGCATCAGATGCCCTGGAGCTAGAGTTGGAAGCAGTTGTAAGCCACCCAGTGTGGCTGGAAACTGATCTTGGGTTCTCTACAAGATCAATAAGTGTTCCTAACAGCTGAGCCATCTCTCCAGTCTCTGAAGCTTTCACACGAGCAGACTCATTACTCCCTTATTCAGTCTGGGCATGCCACTCTGCCCAGGCTACTGTGCACCTGAGAACCACATGTTCTGCAGACCCCCAGAGCCTCCTGGCAAGCTTCAGAGAGAGCACCTGTGAGAGGAGGATAGAAGAAGAGTGGCGTGGGCTGTGATCTTGGTTGACCACGCCTTCACTGCTGACTCTCGGTATATGTTGCTTCTTTGGATATGAAATGACCCCCATGGGAGCATGTATCTGAACACTTGGTCCCCATTTAGTGTCACTGAGGACTTCATGGAACTTTTAGGAGGTGGAGACTTGCTGGAGGAAGTGGGTCACTGAGGGGAGGGCCTTGGGGTTTTATGAGGGGAGCTTCCTGTTCACTCTCTGCTTCTTGATTGTAGATGCAACATAACAAGCCCGCTTCCTGCTCCTGCCCCATGCCTTTCCTGCATGAAGCCAGGCATAACTGGCCCAACAGAGATAAAGATATTCTAAGCCTCTCATGTTCTCCTTTTGTTATCAAGTTTCAGAAACTTTGGACTCCAGGAACTAGAATTCCCTCAGGAGCTGGCAAGTGGTAGCACTTGGGAAGCAGAGGCAGGAGGATCTTTGAGTTTGAGACCAGCCTGGTCTTCAAAATGAGTTCCAGGACAGCCAGGGCTACACCCGGAAACCCTGTCTCAAATTACAAATAGCAAAAATAAACCAACAAACCAAAAATTCCCTCAGGAGAAAGCCTATCTTCTGAACCAGCCAGAGGCAGAGCCTTTTCCCCCAGAAGATCACAAGGACAGGAGCTGGAACCATGATGGGTCTCCAATGGTCAGGGCTCTACCTTGCCCAGGACTGCTTAAATATTAACCTCCCAGTTGCCAAAAGACAGTCTGACAGGAACAGTAAGGAGTTTCCCACTGGATACCTTTGTCTCTCCCTCCAGAGTGGCCACATTGATAAATATCCTTCTTATGCTTTTTGATGTTAATTTGGTCTTCTCATCCAAGGATGGACGGCTGAACCTGGCTTCCTGGGGCGCAGGCTGTGATTCTAAGTCCAGCAACAATGTCTCTCTCAGAATGATGGAAAAAGTCCCTCAAACTGGAAGCGGGAGAAACCTTTCCTCCCTTTGTTGTTTTAGCTCAGGTATTTTGTTACAGCAACTGGGAGAGTAATTACTATTGTGTATGACTCCTCGCCACTGGCGAACGGAGACCTGGATGATAGGAAGGACTCAGGGGGAACTGGTTCTTACAGGCTTCTAGAAGCTTCTCTGCACATACATGGAGACCTCACCTGTCCTCCAGTTCCTGCCGATCCTCCATGGCCACTCTGCCGGTCATCAGCTTCCACAGGAGCTCATAGCTGGCATTGGAGGCGAGCAGGGCCCTTTCTGCGGTAGCTTCAGTCTTGGTGGCTATGTCCCTGTGGCTATATGAATTGGCATGACTGTCACTGTGAGCACACACAGAAGTGGTGGTGCCCAGACCACACCCCTTCCTGCCGCAAGGGTCTCTGCCTACCTGCCGCTGCAGCAACAGCAGGGACACTCTGGGTTTTGATTCCTGTCACACATCAGTTATACCTGTGGTGCTGGTGGGAGGATGGGCAAAGGCCTTCCACCACATGGCCTCTCATACAGACAAGCCAGCTGGGATTGAATCCTGGCTCTTATCCTGTCCTCCATGAGGGAGTCAGCTGACTTCTCTGGATCTGTCTCCTCATCTATAAAGTGAGTTTGGTCCCCAGAGCTAAAGAGGAAAACTGTTGGCTAGAGGGATGGCTCAGCAGTTAAGAGTACTTTCTCAGCACCTATATGAGTCAGCTCATACCTGCCTGAGACTCCAGCTCCTGGGATCCTACACTTTCGAGCTTCTTTGGGTAGATAGATATATTATTTATTATGTATGCATGTGTGTCTGTGTGTGCATGTGAGTACAAGTGCCCCCAGGGATAGAGAAGGGGGAGTCAGGTTCCCTGGAGTATAGAAGGCTATGAGTTGCCCAGTGTGGGTACTGGAAACTGAACACAGGTCCCCTGGAAGAGCAATATATGCTCTTAACTGCTGAGCCATCACTCCAGCCCCCAAATAATTTTTTTTCTTTTTTATTAAGAGGAAAATATGCTGGGCATAGTAGCATAGACCCTTAATCCCAGCAGTAGGGAGGCAGAGGCAAGTGGATCTCTGTGAGTTCAAGGCCACCCTAGGCTACAGAGTGAGTCTGAGGACAGCCAGGGCTATACAGAGGACCTTATCCTGAAAACACACACACACACACACACACACACACACACACACACAGATACACACACACACACACACACACACAGATACACACAAACACACACACCAAAAAAGAAGAAAATCTATGTGATGCATTTGCACACATGTAAAATTTAAAAATGAAAATTGCTATGGATTCGATGCTTTGGGGATCATAAGTTGTTTTTTT
>JANHMN010000002.1:105206683-105256683 GCA_030674055.1 Rhabdomys pumilio | reverse complement strand
AGTTTATCCAGTGGTGCAAAATGCATGCTGTCCTATAGAAATAGAAATGCCGGGCGTAGGGACCTGGCCTGTTTGCCCCATGGGCTTAAAGCTAGAACCCAGGATGGGTCACTTTCTTCTACATCACCATATGTTCTCAGTGCCACACTCGGCCCGGGAGGCTTGAGGGCTTGAAATAGCTATTCTGGAGTTGGATATTAAATCTTCCAAGGTTGCCCTCTGTTTAGACAAGATAACTAATATGGAGAGTGTCTCTCAGGGTGCTGTCATCTCATCCCCACTGAGATGAGTGTGACCTTGGCTCTGGGAGACTAGGAAGAGATATGACAGGAGACACCTCTGGTTCATCCAGGACAGGGGGACCAAATGAGGACTAGGTGGATTGGAATGAGGAAGCTGGATGAACTCAGGAGAAAGTGGCCAGTGGGAACACAGGCTTGAGGTCTGTGAATGACCAGGTGACTCCTGGACCACAGCCTGGAGTTGGTGTTCCATGGAGATGTGAAACCGACCTGGAGGTGGGCAGGTCTGGGCAAGCAACTTACTTCCTCCTTCACTAGGGCATAGCAGGTAGGACACTCTCGGCAGCCTGTGTCACCATCCGCGAGGAAGAAATTGTCCTGGCAACGGTCACATTTATAGCCCACGAAGCCGGGCCGGCACACACATGTGCTGTTCTCATGGCACTGGGATGAGGCAGCGCCCAGTGGGGAGCACCTACAATCTGGAGGAGAGCAGCCAGCTATGGGGACCTAATAGTGATCCCTACTCACCTCCCATCCCTGAATCTGAATTCCCATAGCCCCTGAGTGTCCTCAAATGCAGACTCCAGGGCTCCAGGCCGAAGACTAATCAGAAGGTTAGAACTGGCAACCTACCCTTCAGTCTCACTTAATGCAATGTTCCCAGGGACCCAGAACCATCAAAACAGTGTCTATACAAGCAAAGAAACTGTGGCTCACACGTGTCTGTAGACATACAGGGTTCAGTGGTTACTCTAGAGGTGTCACTAGGACCCCACATTTCTCATGCTCCTGCACTCCAGGTTCTCAAGGCCCAGCGTCGGCTTGCCGTCTTCCCCCTCATACTTGCTTCTTGTGAGTCATCCCCAGCAAGAGACCTCAGCCCTGCTCTCCCACAGCCCACCAGGACCCAGCTTACTCACCTCGGCAGCCCTTGATGGAGAAGCCAAAGAAACCCATCTGGCATCTGTCACAGGCTTGGCCGGTGACGCCAGGTCGGCAGGGGCACTGGCCAGTCTTGGGGTGGCACTTGTTCTCCAAGGAGCCGAGTGGATGACATTTGCAGCTGTGACAAGAAGCAAGAATGAGGTTTGATCAGGCTACCCCTTAACCCAGACACTAATAGCTATAGAGGTGTCCAAGGATACAGGACACAGTAAAAAATTAAATAAATAAGAAAAAGAAAAAGAAAAACAAAACAAAACTGCCATGGGCACAGATCTTCAGATCTGGTAAGTCACTGTGAAATTCACACACACTGAAGGCTCCAAGGAGCTGCACAAGGAAGACTTCTCTCAGCCTTTCCCTGGAGTCTTCCTTTGAAGCTGCGACATCCATCTCAGGTGCTACTGTGGTCAAAAAGTCACCCAGTGATAGGTGTTACTGAGATGAGGATCAGAGCAAACCAGCCACCTGCCCACCTGGCCAGCTCTTGGGCAATTCTTGGCCTGCCTCCTGGGCTGGCAGAGCCATGCGTCTGATACCAAGAGACTGAGCCTTTGTACCCTTTGGTGAAGGGCACAGCATATCTAGAAATGGATCTGAGATGACACATTCCAGACCAGGTCTGTCCCTGAGGTTTCATGCCCTCTTCCCCCTGGCAAGACACCCAGGGCACTCACAGCCTCACCCCCTACCTCTGGCAGCCCCTCCCAGACTGGAGGTCATAGAAGCCAGGGCTGCAGCGGCTGCAGTCCCTCCCGGCGACATAAGGCAGGCAAGCACACTGGCCAGTCACTGGGTTGCAGGTCTTCTCACTGACTGAGCCCCTCAGGTCACAGCTGCAGGCTGGGAGTTGCAGGAAAGGGTATTGGAATCATCTACTTAAACTTTAGGGGGTATAGGCAGAATCTGAGAAGCCAAGGGAGCCCTGGAGATGACACTCAGGCCAGGTTCATGAGATCCTCTTGGGAAAGGCTTGAGGGACAAATTCAAGTCTCAGCCCTATTGGCTATGTCTTTGGTGAGCCAGCCCAGCCCAGAAAAAGTGGAGATGCAGATGTTCTCTTGAGTCTGTCTCAAGCCTGCAGGCTGGAGACAAGACCAGAGATGTGGTCCCTGATCACAGGCAGAGCCTGGCAGCCATCTCTGGAGCCATATACTTCTGCTCTCCCAGGAACTACTGTGCAGCATTCTTTTTGATGCCAGAGTGGGGTTTCTGGGAGGTGGCTCCACACTGCAGGACAGTGAGGGGTGGATGATGCCATGTGAGAAGCAGTTCTGGGCATCTGATCAGCATGAAAGCTGAGCTGCTGATGTAGGACTTCCAGGAGGCTGATTCAGGCAGATGCAGGCTCTGGCCCTGTGGCAGGCACGAGGTTGAGTGCAACCCAAGCAGGTAGAGGAGGGCAGATGAGAGAGTCTTGACCTTACTATCCCTGCATCAGCCTCATGTGCTAACTATGGACATGAGAAAAGCGCTGAATTATTAGTGTAGGGCGAAAGTGTGGGATGAGAGTTTATGAGATGTCAGGACTGAGGGAGCCTTGGGCAAGAACAAATCCCAGTGCTTTTTAGAGAACAGAGAAGGCAAGAGACCTGCCTAAGGCTGCTCAGCCAAGCAGAGGGGCCAGCCGGTTTGGTAGCTTTCTCATCTCTCCTGTCTGGGTCCCAAATGAGGGTTGAGGACAGAGGTTCCCATACCTTACCCCGTGGGTCTGGGATTTTGGGCACTCACGAGCACATTTGTCCACAGGCCTTGTGGCCAAGGCATTCCCATAGAAACCGTCCTGACAGTGCTCACAGTGGGTCCCTGTTGTGTTGTACAGACAGCGCAAGCAGAGGCCAGAATGAGGGTCACAGTTGCCCACAGCATTGAGATCCACATTCCCGCTGCACTGGCACCGGCGGCAGGGCTGGGGAGCTCCAGAGAGTCCAAGAGGATCCCCAAAAAAGCCATCTCCGCAGCTCTCACATCTTCGTCCTGTGTACGGGAGGGGCAGGCTTGGAACACTGGGCAGCTGCACTCGCAAGCTGTGTAGCTATCACACAGCTTAGCTACTGGCTGCAGCTACGTAGGGTCTCCCGCTCACACTGGCCTACAGTCAGTACTAGAGCATTGCCTACTGACAGTGTGGCCCTGGGCAAGCCATCGTGCCTTCCTAACTGTGGAGAGGCCTCACGAGGTCAGCTGTGCAAAGCACTGACTGCTGAGTGCCCAGCAGTAGCAGGTACCACAGGGTCCACCTTCATCCTTTGTGTCTTCACCATCATCTTTCTCAGCATCACTTGGACTTAGGCCAGGCTCAACTCAGATATCCAGGAAAGCTGCATGCTACTCTCTTCCAAGGAGGTGATGTGGGTAAAGGAGCTGGTGGAAATCCTTGGTCTGTAAGCCACCCAGGCCCTCCCTCTGGGGGTGCTTCCCTCCGGCAGCAGCAACTGCTCCTGTGATGGGTTTCTCTCTTAGGAATGTCCCACCCACCATGCAAGCATCTCTCTCTGCTCACTCTCACTGTCTGGGTTTAGTGGGGGTCAGAAAATGGGAACAGGTTAGAAATGGAGGGGCAGTCTGATGCCACTGGGTGACAATTCTAACCCCTAGGGAGCAGGATGCCATTCAGTGCAGACACTAATCTCACATGAAGCCATATACTAAATGGCACAGAAGGACAACACTCGCTCCCACTTAGAGGAGACAAATTCAGCAACACAGTCAAATAGCAGTGAGGAGAGGATGAGGGACGGAGAGCTTAGACACCAGCTCAGTGGGCGGGGCGCTCACTGGGGAGGATGGTGAGGAGTGGGTGAGGGATGGAGAGCTTAGACACCAGCTCAGTGGGCAGGGCGCTCACTGGGGAGGATGGTGGCAGGAAACAGCCCACCACGATGCCAGGGCCCTGAGGCCAATGAATCACACGCTTAAAATGATGGCCAAGGAGGACAGTTTTATGATATGGGTTTTATTATGATAAAGAATTAATGATGTAATATACTGATAGCCATTTAATTGTCCACTTTAAGTGGGTGACTTTGTGGGGCATTGCAGATGCCTCAGAGGCTGTTAAATGCACTTCTGAGGAAAGAGTGGGGGAGGTCCTGCAGCAGGGAGTGGGAGCAGGCGGGGATGGAACTTGGGAGGAGAGGGCTGGTTGCCTTGTGTTACTTGATACTCACAAAAAACCTGAAAGCTGAAAACTCCTGTGCGTGCGTGGGCGTGTGTGTGTGTGTGTGTGTGTGTGTGTGTGTGTGTGTGTGTGTACAGGTAAACATGTGTGTATGTGTGTGGGTATACACATATGTGTATGAGTGTGAAGGCCAGAGATCAGTGTTGGGTGTCATCCTCAAACCATCTCTACCTTGTGTTTTCAGAAAGGATCCCTGAGCCCCATTGCTCTTCCTGGACTGGCTAGCCATCGATCTTCCGGGCTCCCACTGCCTCTGCCTCCCCAGTGCTAAGAGGATAGGTGTGTGCACTTAATCTTTGTCTACATGTGCTCTGAGTCTCAGACTCAGATCAACTGGTTTCTTTAGCATCACTTTCTAAGATGAGCCTCCCTTTGCACTGAGGTTTCCACCTTCGAAGTGAGGGTCCCAGGTCCCATGGCTCCATCCCCAGCCATGAATACAGCTCTAAAATCCTATATGGGCCTTCCACGGTTCCATTATATATGGCCAAGGCCCAGGTCTGCAGTAACTCTCAGCATACTGGGGCCTCGACAAAAAGACTGTCCCCAGAAGTCATGCTTGCCGCCCCTAGGGCCAGGCTCTTTCCCACCTTTCATACCCTAACCTCTGCTAGAGCCAGGGCAGAATCAGGGCTCAGGCTTGGTCCTTCTGGGGAATAGAGCAGAAGCCACTCACCTCTCTGACCAGGGGGGCAGTGTGTGCACACCACATCCCCACTCTCCGGAATGGTTGTACAGGCTGATTGGCCAGGGCATGGACAGGGCTGGCAATCATCAGCGTGGCCTGAGAAGGCGTTACCATAGAAACCCGGCATGCAACGCTCACAGGATGGACCCTCCGTGTGGTGGCCACATAGGCAGATCCCTAAGGAGCAAGACACTTGTTCACTACCTCAGCACAGAAGCCCCCAGAACCAGAGGAGTGGTTCTCAACCTTCCTGATGCTGCAACTCTTTAACACCTCATGATGTGGTGACCCCCAACCATAAAATTATTTCCATTTGTTGTTGTTGTTTTTTGAGACAGCGTTTCTCTGTATAGCTTTGGCTGTCCTGGAACTCACTCTGTAGACCAGGCTGGCCTCAAACTCAGAAATCCACCTGCCTCTGCCTTTCAAGTGCTGGGATTAAAGGTGTGTGCCACCACTGCCCGGCATAAAATTATTTCCATTGCTACTTTTTAACTGTAATTTTGCTACTACTGTTAGGAATTGTAATATAAAGATTTTTGGAGATAGTGGTTTTTCAAGAGATTGCAACTTACAGATTAAGAACTGCTGCCCTAGACAGTGAGTATTCTGGTAGAGGAGTCACGGGGCACACCCTGGTAGACTACTGAGACATTAGGGGCTTGGAGTAACTCGTCCAGCTAAGCCAGACTGCCTGGGTTCATATTCACCACTTAAGGTCTGTGTGAACTGGGAAAAACTATCTAACCCGCCCCTCGGTGGGTAGGAGGTGTGGCTCTGCCACCTACTGGCTGTGTGGCCACCCTGCACCTCAGATCCCTGTCTTGGAGGTTGGGATGGATGGTAATAGAGGCCACACCACAATTATGCCTGCAGGAGCGGATGGATGGAGTGGCAGAGCCAGGGGGCCGCTTGGGCACTGTTCCACTATTCCTATCTCACAGCTCTCCCGACCAATGGAAGACACAACGTCACTGTTTCCTTCCCTTACTCCTGTGTCCTCTTCACCTTGAGGAACCCACCTAAAGGGAGACCCTGGCTCAGACTTCTAGCCTTGTGGGACGGGGCCCACTCTGTACAGGAACTATAGTGTGTACAGGCTATCAGTATGGAAACTCGGTTCTGCCTCCTGGTACTGGAAGATAAAGACCATCGCAGACCCCCTTCTCCAGTCCAGCAACCCCTGGCGCCTGCTCAGAGTCTAGGGGACCATGGAGACCTAAGAACAGCCCTACAGGAGGCAACCAGTAGTGTCCAGTCAGGGCTGCGAGGAGAATGGATGGGCATTTCATTCCCTACGTAAGCGGAGCCAGGGAGCACTCCTGCACTCCTGCCTTAGGCTTGATTCTTAGACCAGCTGCTCTACCCATTTTATAGATGAAGGCTTACTTATATGAAGTGGAAAGTTGTGGCAAAGTCAAGGGCTCCCTGGGGGTGAAAAATCAATTCCATCTCATGAGGTGATTCTGTTTCCTCAATAGGAGCTTCAGGGAACAGTATCTGGGAAAGAATTGCAAGGCTTCATCTAGGCTCAATTGGTGATGTCTGCCAGGCACAGGACCCATGGCTAAAGTTCTATGTATCAGAGATTCTACCTGTTCTGGGGAAGCAGTGGGGTAAAAAGCCTGTGATACAGAGGTGAAAAGGCCTGGGCCTGTCCCCTAGCACCTTCTGGCCACGTGATCCCCAGTGAGGTTTCTGCTTCTCTGTTTAAGTGTGGCAAAAGGCTCTATTGAATGACACTCCCACCCCAAGCTGGTGGGAGGGTGTGGTTCTGTTTCCTGTCTTGGAAAGTGGGGCAATAATGGAGAATATATTGCATACCTACAGGAATCAAGGAGGACATCAGGGAGGAACGGGATGATACTATCTTATTACTTCCTGTATCTGTCTCTCTCAGGAAAGGAGCCCAAGGCTCACCTGGTCAGCTACCCCCGAACTTCAGTGCAAAGAAGGTTCTGTTTTTTAAAACATCTAGACAATTCCCTACCTTCACGTACTTTGTCCTCATGGCCTGGGCTGTGTATACACTATCACTGTCTGTACTGTATAGATGGGGGCATTCAGGGAGAGAAACGACTTTTCCAGGGCCTCAGCCATGAAGCAGTGAGGCGTGTTGGCTTGTGGCTCTGGATGGGTGGGTACTTATGAGCTGCTGTCATCTGAATGATTCCCTGAATGTCTTTCTTCTGTTGCTGTCTCTGCTGATAATTTTCATAGCACCTGCTAGGAAGCAAGGCCCCGAGGAGTCTTTCCCAGGGCCTGCCAGGGGAAAGTGGGCAGATGCCTGCAGAGAGGCTAGCTGAAGGCCCCACAGGTGCATGCAATCCCTGGCCCCTAGATTCAAGTTAGGCCTTTTGTTACCATAGGAGAAGCCCCAGGGAACAGGGCAAGGACAGACCAGTGCTGTGTCTCCCAAGGGCTATCTGTGAGGTCTGGTTCTCATCCTACTGTGTCCACATAGCCCAGGGAGCCTTGGAATGGGATTCTGGGGACTTACCTGTGTTGGGGTCACAGGTGCCATGCTGGTTGCAGGTGCAGGGAATGCAGTTGGTATAGGGACCCCCATGAGGGATTTCTCTTTTGTATCCCAGAGCGCAGAATTCACAGAACTGGCCTGTGTATCCCTGGGGACATAAGCAGGTCTCCACCCAAGAGGCTGGTGGGGCAAGCCCACGATGGGGCCGGGCTGATGTGAGCTGGACTTCACACAAGAACACTTGGCCTGCAGAATGAGAAGCAAAGGGGATACCTACATACATGTCCAGCCGATATCTCCTGAGAACCTGAGAGAGACCCATATATACAAAGGCAGCCTGGGAGTCAACTGTTCTATTTGTTGGCTTGAGACAGGCTGTTTGCTGTGTAGCCTGTACAGACTTCATGTTTGCAGTCCTCTGGCCTTGACCTCTGAAGTACTGGGATTGCAGGCTTAACTACTATTGCTACGCCAGGCTTCAAGAGTAATTTTAAAATCAACAGTCAAAAAAAATCAAAGGCAAAGGAAACAGATGCCTTTTCGATCAAGAAACAGGTAAGAACTGTGGTGAAGTCAGACAGAGACAAGATTGAAAGACATGCTTGCTTGGAGCCATGAGATGGCTCCGTGGGTTAAGAGCCCAAGCTCCTAAGCCTGATGGCATGAGTTCAATTCTCGGGATCCCTCAAGTTGTCGTCTGACCTCCACACATGTGCATACAGAGGAATGTGTGCCCGGCTTGGTGGCACATGAGATTAATCCTCTTTAAGCTTCAAGCCCAGCCAGATCTACTTAGCAAATTCCAGACAAGACAGAGCTAAGCAGTGCAACACCTTCAAGTCCAGCACTTGGGAGTCAGAGGTGGGAAGATCAGGAGTTCAAGTCCAGGGAGACTGTCTTAAAAACAATTAGGTGAATTTAGAATCCATTATCAGCTCATGATACGGCTAAGGTGCAATGCCATTATTGGCCAGCAGGGTGAGCAGTGCTCACAGAAAGATGTGTCGGAGGGATGGGATGGTGCAGGGTTCTGTCAGGCTTCCTAGAGTTGTTCTTCCCCAGGACTTCCTGCTCTCTGTAGTCCAACCCCTGCCTCTGTCCTCAGACACACCTCTGCTGCCTGTGCAAGTGTCCTGACTCCTCAGTCTCAGAGTCTGTGCTGGGGAAATTCCACAGACAACACAGGGCCAGGACCCATGTTCTAAGGGGGTGTAATGCCATCATACTACCAGAATTGCCCAGTCCTTGGCCACTGGTCCAGATGCTCAGAGCAGTCAGATTGGAAAGAAGGCGCTGGAAGTGGAAGGCAGGCAGCGGGGGTTCTGCCTCCTCAGAAGTTTCCTGCAGGCTGTAAAGGACAGAAAGTCAGTGGGACAGACTGATGTGGGGATGGGTGGTGCCAAGAGGCTGGGGTCCTCAGGAGCCTCCCAGAGTGTCTAGTCCTCAGAGACCACCCCACTCCCATCTCTCAGGATCAGGAGGCCACTTACAGGAACTGGAGCTGAACTTGTCCTGGCTGCCTGGTGTCCTGAGGTAGACTGGAGGGCCTCAGAGCCAGAGACAAACCTGCCCCCTCCAGTTTCAGCTGCATAGGAGGTGGGGAGCCCCCAGAGGGTACTTGGAGAGTCAACATGACTGGCTGTCCATAGCTGAGTCTCTGGTCTCCCAGGAACTTCTCTGAAGATACGAGGGAAGAGCTTTGATGTCTCCATATGCTTAACTTGATTCTAGCATCTGTAGTTTTATTTGTTTATTATCTATTTATCTATCTATCGATCAATCGATCTATCAATCTATCATTTAAATGTGGGAATGCTCTGTCTGCATGTACACCTACATGCCAGAAGAGGGTATCAGTTTCCTTTATAGATGGTCATGAGCTACCATGTGGATGCTAGGAATTGAACTCAGGACCTCTGGAAGACCAACCAAAGTTTTTAGCAGATGAGCATCCCACCAGCCTGTAGTATCTGTATTGATGGCAACAACTAGACACCCAAGCACAGTGCACCTGCAGTGGGTAGAAAATCCAAGGCCAGGGCTGGGGAGATGGCTCAGTGGTTAGAGTGCTTGACACAGAGTGACAGGACCAGAGTTTGGATTCCCAGAACCCATGCTGCATGAGCATGGTGGCCCACTGTAATCCCAGTCTCAGAAAGTAGAGAAAGGAGATCTCTAGAACAAGCTGGCTAGTGGGGGACTGGCCTATCAGTGAGCTCTGGGATTGACTGAGACACCCTGCCTCAATGAACAAGGTAGAAGAGAAATGGAGGATGGTTTCTGACATCAGCTTCTGGCTTACATGCACTTGCATCCACAAGTGTGCCCACTTCCACACAAACATGCACCACACACACACACACACACACACACACACACACACACACACACACGGTATTTTGATGATTTCACATATGCTGTGGTCTGACTGAAGAAGCATAACACCTAGAGGTGTCCCCAAGCATAACCCCTGGGATCTAGGCAGAGGCGAGTTAACCAGGTCAAAAAGGATTAAGACTAGAGATGGATTGGGGGTGTCTGTCCACTGGCTGTGGAGTAGGGGGAGTCTACTGGATTATCCAGTAAGGTCTAAGGGATCTCCAGCGGGGAAGAGGTGGAGGTCAGCTGTGATCGTAAGAAAGACAGCCTCTCTGGAGGTGGGGGGTGTGAACCCTGGAGGGGAGACACAGCCCCGTGATCTGATGCCCTTCCCAGGCTTCAGGTCTCCAAAGCACAAAGAGAATAAATGTGTGTTCTCAGCCACCAAATCCACGGCTGCTCACCGGGCACCTGTTTGACTGGCACTCCTAAACTTGTGCTGAAAAGGAATCCTTCTAGTAAGGTGTTAAGAGGTGGGAATTTGGTCTGACGGTGGTGTTAGGGTGGGGTGTCTGGAGACCCACTAGCATGAAGTGAAATGGCTAAGGTAGGTGCCCATGGTTTAATCAGGGTGGGGGACTTTATGCATTGTGCCATCTCAGGACTGTTAGCTAGAAGGCTTCCACAGATGTACACCTAGATCTTGAACAGGAAATGCGAGCCGAAATGAACCTCTTTTAGAATTCACCTACGATGAAAACTGTAGGATTAGCAGCAGGCGGGGACCTCTACCTGGGGCTGAGAGCTCCTCCCCTCCTTGCAGGCCCAGGAGGACCCCACTCTGGCTCCATTGCAGAAGATGCTCGGACACCCCCATGCTTCTGGCCTGCCAGCCACCAGCTCCTAAACATCAAACACAGAACAGTCACCCCAACAGTGAGAGATCTGAATGTTGGCCTGCAGTGACAAGTTCCAGCAGGGCTCTAAAATCGGAGGGAGTTTGAAGCCAAGCTGGATGGCCATGTTTCCCGAGGTGTGATCATGATTCCTCGTCCCAGACAAGCTTTGTGTAAGGTTGGCAACTCTGTCCACTGAACTACAGCCCCAGCCCTCTCCTTATTATCTTAGGATTCAGAAGACAAGCTTTCGACTAGATTCAGATCAGTCACTGCCACGTGGTGCCCTGCTTTCTGTGTGGTGTCCAGCAGAGGGCCCACTGCTTCTGTATCTGGACATCCTGGAATTGATGCCCAAGTTACCAGTCCTAAGACTTTAAACTGTCAGGTGTAGGGGAATGTTCCAAGGAGAACTGCTGGGCACCTGGACTCTGATGGATTGCAGAGCTTGGAGCTCCACCCTCTTGTTTCAAAGACACAATCATAGTAGGCAGAACCAATCTCAGACCCAGATAGAGTCTGTAAATTGTGAGTGAGAGACCTGCCTATGAGGACCTGAGATTGCCCAGAACGTGGGGCAGCAGTGCCTGGCATACAGAGGTGCTTAATAAATGAAGGTCAAGAGTCTAAGCTGGAACTCAGATATACTGAGGAGACTAACTCTCCTGGGGGTAAATGGAGGCTGTCCTACAGGACTCAGGGTTCCTGAAACAACAGCCGGCTTTCCAGTGCCACCCCGTCGATTATGTGCTAGAGGCTGGAGAAGTGGCGGTTGGGGAAGGAGCCCAAGGGTAGCAGCAGGTGCGGGAGGATTCCCCTTCCCACCCTACCCACCAAGGCTGTGGGGCACAGGGTATCTTTCCAAAGGGAGCATGGTGGAAGGGCTGTTGCTGTCCCCATTCCAGCTTCCAAAGCTAGATTCCCAGCCAGGGTCAAGGAATTACCCCTTGGAAGGCACCCCCTGGACGGCAGACCTCATGCACAATTACCATGGCGGAAGTCTGAGCGGATGTGGTGTTCCTGGAACCCGGCAGCAGGGGCGCACACCTTGGAGTGGCCATAACAGAAGCAGCTGCTGCAGCCGGCTGGGTTGTGGGGCTGCAGGTTAAATGTCCCGGGGCGGCATCTGTAAGAGAGTCAGATTGGGTCACGTGGACAAGCCAGGACAGGACAGCACCAGAATCCAGCTAGATGATTAGGACTTCTGGGAAAATTTAAGAAAACATTTTTATTTTTATTTTTCTCTTAGAATCACATGTTACACAGACAGGACGGACAGTCCCCATGCCTGCCTGTTCTGCGTCTCTGCTGCTGATATATACGACCTGGAAGCCAAGATCAGCAGCGCCTAACTAACAACTACCGTTAACAAGCTCCAGGCTGTGTCTGCGTTTCATTTTTCATTTCTTTTCTTTTCTCAGTGACTTCTTTCCCTGCTCCAAGACCTGACACTGCATTAGCTTCACCCTTGTCTCCTCTGATTTGTATCTCTTCCTCCTCTCTTGTGGTTTTGACACCTTCAGTTCTGTGTTTTTTTGTCTGTTTGTTGAAGACAGGGTCTCACCATGTAACCCTACCTGGACTGGAACCCTCTACGTAGACAAGACTGTGGCCTTGAACTCAGAGAGATTTTCCTGCCTCTGCCTCCTAAGTACTGACTCTAAAGGCTTTGGGTCTTGCTGTTGTTTGTTTGTTTGTTTGTTTGTTTTTTTAAGACAATTTTAACTTTAAAAAGTTTTATATGTATGAGTGCATTGCTTGCATACATATTTGTGTACTGTGTGCCTGGTGCCTGCAGCATCCGGAAAGAATGTTGAATCTCCTGGAACTGAAGTTTCAGATGGTTGTGAGCAACCATGTGGTTGATGGAAAGTGAACTGGGGTCCTCTGGATATGACGTAAGAGTTCTTAACTGCTGAGCCATCCTTCCAGCCCCCTTGTGTGTGTGTGTGTGTGTGTGTGTGTGTGTGTGTATGTATATGTCTCAAGTGACACTGGTTGTGGCTGAATCATCATCTCCTAGCTCCAGTGTTGGCCACCAGGTTTTTGGTCTAAACAGTTGCTACAGTTTAGTTAATAGAAATAGGTCACTGGCCAGGCACTCCAGTAACCCCAGCAACCAGGAGGTGAAGGCAGGAGGACCAGGGGCTCAAGATCATTTTCACCTACATAGCAAGTTCAAGGTTAGCCTGGCCTACCTGAGGGCCAGGAGTGGTAGCACAGCAATTAATCCCAGCACTCAGGAGGCAGAGGCAGGCAGAGCTCTTGAGTATAGGGGCAGCCTGGGCTGCACAGTGAGAATCTGTCTCAAAAACAGAACACAAAACCCCAGGAAACAATAAACCTCCCAGGAGGGGAAAGTAGCAAAGAACTCACCTGCAACACCACTTGAAAAATCACCACTGTAATTAGTAACTATTTCCAGAACTGTACCTTGAGGGACAAAATGCCAGTTTCCCACAAACACCTGGGTTCATTCCAGCTGTTGGCAGGGCAGTCCTCGCTACCACTTCTAACCTGATTTCCTGTTCCACCCTCGTTTATCACCCAGAATTCTGAGGGAAGATTTGCTCTCCTGTCCTTATCTGTTTATTTATCCAATCCTCTACTGACATTATGAATATCTACCCCATTCTTAGGGTTATAATGCGATCCCATTTTTATTAATTTTGTTATTCAAATTGTTCCAGCTTCTGGATTTCCTGCAGATCTGCTCCCATATCCCTTTCTTACAGGGCATGAATGATTCTTAGCTCAGTTGGTAAGGGCTTGGAGCAAAGCAGTGAGAAGGTTCTGAGGTTAAGATTGTTGTGTTCCATTAATGATGTCTGCCACTGGTGTGAGATGGGAGAGCTGTGACAGTTCTCCATTAGTGATGTCTGCCATGGGTGTGAGGCAGAGGAGCTGATATCAGATATTTGCTGCCTGAATTAGACATGCTCTTCCTATTTTTCTAGAGCTTTCTTTTCAGGATTCTGATCTTGAAGCAACGATACATTTCCTCAGCTAAGAAACCCTCGTGGTGTTGGGTCAGAATATACGCAGTGCCCGCAGGCCCCTTGGATAGGGTTTTACTACTGTTAACAGACACCATGACCAAAGCAACTCTTATAAGGACAACATTTGATTAAGGCTGGTTTACAGGCTCAGAGGTTCAATCCATTATCATCAAGGTAGGAGCATGGCAGCGTTCAGGCAGGCATGGGGCAGGAGGAGCTAAGAGTTCTACCCCTTTATCTAAAGGAAGCCAGGAGTAGACTGGCTTTCACCAAATTAGGAGGGTCTCAAAGTCCACCCCCACCATGACGTAGTTCCTCTAACAAGGCCACACCTCTTAATAGTGCCACTCCCTGGGCCAAGCATATTCAAATTACCATAGGTAGTTTCCTGGGTAGCAGACCCCTGGGGTTTTGGCAAGAATGTGGGGTGACAGGCTTGCCCAAGTCTCTGAGGTCCCTGCCCCGCTTCTCCCTTCCTCACAACTTTGGTGCTTCACTCACTGCTGGCAGCTCCATGTAGTTCAGCACACCCACCTGTCACACAGGCTGCCTTCTACATTCTCTTTGCAGGGACAGTTCCCACTGCGGGGGTCACAGGTGCCCAAGCTGCCGGCGACATTGCAGGTACAGGGTCTTCCAAAGAAACAAAGAAAACACATGCTCACAAGTCCATAGTGGGGATCCCCATCCTCAGAAGACTTTACATGTCCTTCCCTGTCCCTCAGAAGAACAGGGATGGGATTGACCAAGAGCCTGTACCTGCCTTCACTTTAGCTGGTCCCACTTTAGCCCGTGGCAGATTGCTGGTCCCTCTCCTCATGACCAGGTAGCACATACTCCAAACATGAAGATAATGCCTGGCTCCCTGCCCAGCTTCCCCCTGGCCCTCTGCCATGAGGAACAGCCCCCATCCCTTCCTCCTCCTCAGTCTCCTGTCACCACAAACTTGGGCTCTGCTCATCTCCTTCCTCCCTCTTCCTGCCAAAGCCTCACCCAGCCTCTGACACAGACACCTGCCTTGGCCTCCCTGGTCACAGGCTCCCTCAGCTCCCCCAATGGCCCCTCTTCTTCTTCCAGACCTGAGATTCACCTGACCCTTGCCTCAGCCTTGGTTATACTCCCTCCCCACTTGGAGTGTCTCTTGTCAATTGCTCATCAGGTCTCAGGTTTAGCCTGGGGGCTCTGCCCCCCTCACAGCAAGTGAGCCTCCCAGGTCTCCCCCAACCCCGACCCCAGTGGGCTGGTTAGTTCTTCCTGTGTATGCAGCTTTATCTCTCATAAGGCTGGAGTCCAGTAGCTATAGGGAGAGGTTACATCAGGTGAGAATGTAAAGGTAAGGGCAGCTAGGATTCTGTTCCTTCTGTGTCTTACTTGGCACAAACAGGCAGCATGGTTGACGCAGACCACCAGTCTGCACTGCCTCACCTGCAGCCGCCCTCACTGAGTGAGTGGAACCCAGGCAGGCAGCGATCACACTTCCAGCCCGTCACTGTGGGCTTGCAGGGACAGGTGCCAGAGTGGTCACACTGGAGACTCAGCGAGCCTGGAGAGGAGGGATGGAAGGTAGTGGAAGTGGGAGGAGCTAAGGGTAGGAGATGAGGAGGGTGGAGCTGGGACCACTCACCTGCTGGGTGGCAGTCACAGGGTTGGCATGGTGTCTTCAGGTCCCATCTGTAATAGTTCTTCTCACAGTATTCACAGTGTGGCCCAGCTGTGTGGTCACGGCAGCGCTGACAGTGCCCACCATGGCCCGTGCTCCGATAGAGCTCCCTGTCAAACGTGCACTCCTCAGAATGCCCACTACAGTTGCAAGCTGAGAGAGATGGAGGGTTGTGTTTATGAGGGATGGCCGCTGCTGGGGCTGAGAGGCTCTGCTCTTTGGAGCAGGCATCTCCAAGATGGGTGTGCTGAGTTCATCTTGTCACCTCCTAGGACCCAACCTTTCAGTGATTTCTACAGTAGGCTGAGGTGCCAAGACCCACATTATAAATGGATGGCACTGGGGGATGGCTCAGTGGTTAAGAGCACTGGCTGCTCTTCCAGAGGTCCTGAGTTCAGTTCCCAGCAACCATATGGGGGTTCACAACCATCTGTAGTGGGTTCTGATGCCCTCTTCTGATGTGTCTGAAGACAGCTAATATATTCTATAATATATATATATATATTCTTTTCTTTCTTTTTTCTTTTTTTTTTTTTTTTTTTTGGTTTTTCGAGACAGGGTTTCTCTGTGTAGCCCTGGCTGTCCTGGAACTCACTCTGTAGACCAGGTTGGCCTCGAACTCAGAAATCTGCCTGCCTCTGCCTTCCAAGTGCTGGGATTAAAGGCATGCGCCACCACCGCCCAGCTATATATATATATTCTCATCGTCATTCATCTCTCCCTGATTCCTGGCTGCAGATGCGATGTGACCAGCTGCTTCACTTTCCTGCTGTCATGGCGTCCCCACCATAGGGGACTATACCTTCAAGCTGTGAGCCCAAATAAACCTTTTCTTTCATATCCTGCCTTTGTGGAGCATTTTGTCATAGCAACGAGACAAGTGACTAACAGGAAGGGCCAGAGTCCAAGCTCAGCTTGACCCAGAACACAGAGCCTCACCATCTGGTATTCCCGAACAGGACACACTTTAAGAACTAGGTGGGCTTCATTAATAAATACTCCAAAACAATGTTTTTCTGGACAGAGCCAGAAAGGTGTTTTAATAGAGGAAGACAATGGAGCAGGAAGTGTATCCTAGCCAGGAAGAGACACTCTGGAGCAGGGAAGCATTATCTGCTTGGTGTGTGCATACCAAGAGGCTTGCTGCAAGCAACGTGCCTTCATGATGGACGAGGAGGGACAGTGTGAGGTAACTGGTGTGTGATGCACAGTGGATTGGCAATCAGAGGGGATAGGAGGCTGGGAGCCTGGAGCTGGAGGGAGGAGGCTTGGGGGAGGCGATTGGGAGAGGGACAGAACTGAACTTGCACTCTTTGCACAGTCTTCCCTGGAGGCAGAGGAGACAACAGGCACCCAGAGGAGAGGGAGAAGAGGGATTAGAGAGATGGAAGAGGGGGAGGATTTGGGGCTCTGAGGCTGCCTGGGCTGGGAGTCAGGGGAAAGTTCAGGCATGAAACCACATCTTTCAGGCTGGTGACTGTGAGGACAAGGAAGCTGTCTGGTTCTCAGGACCCCCACCATGTAGAGACACAGGCACAGACTTGGCCCAAGCAGGGAGCCAGTACACCTTCCCTGGGGAAGGCAGACAAGCAAGCCAAGAGGAACTCATTAGGACTGTGTTGGGCCCCGGGGCAGCTCCTACAGACAGAAAAAAGCTGTCTGTCCCAAGGAAAAGCTGTCTCTTCTACACCCCAGCTCTGGCAGGCCATAGCCGAGCCCAGGAGGTCAGCTACAAGGCTGTGTGTGGAATTCTGTGCCTGGCTCCAGGCACCACACAGTGAAGCCGGAAGCTGAGGAGGACTGTGAAGGGAGAGGGACTGGACCAGGGAAACTGGGATGCTGGGGTGGCTGGTACAGACACTGGGAAGGCTCCTCCCTCTCCACTGTCCCTGTAGAAGGCTCCAGGGCCCCTTCCTCCCTTCACCAGTGTGTCTTTGAGGTTAAGCAGACAGAGCCACACCACACACAGCTGAAACATCAAAGGGCTGCTTGGGACTGCAGGGGACTGTGGGAAAGGCTGGGGTGGGCGGGTCAGAACCCTGTGGGTGGGGGTGGAAGACTGGATTTCATTAGCTGCCAGGTTTGGAACAGTTAAAACAAAGGGTTAAGGGGAGTCTGGGGACCTTCCTGCCCTCCTACCACAGGTGCCTCTTTGGGTGGACTTGTCCTGGAATGACTTGTGAGGAAGGACCGAGGTTCAAGTGTTCCCCTTGACATCCTTTCATCTCTCCTTCACGACTAAGGACCCCACACTGCATGGCAGGCCCACCCAGGAGCAGTCACCCACTGTGAGGTTTTGGGTATTGTTTGCTAGCCAGTATCATTAGCTTCAAGGCCTGCTGCCTGAGGAACACTCACGAAGACACTCGTTGGCATCCTCTGCGGTGCCACGGGCCCACGGACGGTCCTGGAAGAAGGGTAGACAACGGTCGCAGTCCACTCCCGTGGTGTTGTGCTGGCAGTGACAAGCCAGCTGACCAGCCTCGTTGGGCCCACACTCACTGGCATGACCATTGCATTTGCACCTGAGGAAAACACCAAGAGGAGGGGCCTGGAGACAACTGCCACACACAGTGAGGAGAGCGAAGGCACCCCTCGATTGCAGTGCAAGTGTGGGTATCCCTGAATCCTGACCATATATCCAGGGGAGGGATAACCCTGGGGTTCCCAAATACTATGTGGAATGAACCTTGTTGTCCATGTTGCTGTGCTAAACACCCTGACCAAAAGCAATTTGGGAAGGAGAGGGTTTGTTTCGTCTTACACATCTCCATTAGAGTTTATTATGAAAAGATGTCAGGGCAGGAACTCAGGTGGGAGCTGATGCAGAGGCCATGAGGAATGTTGCATACTGGCTTGCTCTCCATGGGTTCCTCAGCCTGCTTTCTTATACAACCAGGACCACCAGCCCACAGTGGGCTGGATAATCGCTTGTCAATCATTTAAAAAAAATTATCCCAGAGACTTGCCTACAGGCCAGTCTGGTGGAGATATTTTTTTAAAAAAAAAAGATTTATTTATTTTTTATGTATATGAGTACACTACAGCTGTCTTCAGACACACCAGAAGAGGGCATCAGATCCCATTACAGATGGTTGTGAGCTACCATGTGGTTGCTGGGAATTGAACTCAGGACTTCTGGAAGTGCTCTTAACTGCTGAGCCATCTCTCTAGAGCAAGATACTTTTTTTTTTCAACTGAGGGTTCCTCTTCCCAAATGACTCGAGCCTGTGTCTTGTTGTCAAAATGCTAGCTAACCAGCACACCTGTCTTCACCAGCCTCCTGTTGCTGGCTTTGAGCAGACTGAGAAACTAAGGCCTGGAAGGCTGTCCATTGCTGCCAGCTAGTAAGTGGCTTCCACAGAAGGTCTCTGCCTGGGCAGAGTCCCAACTCAGGGGAACTTGAGACTCGGAGAAGTCAATTCCGTTTCCTGGGTTGGGGAGGGCAAGAGGTCACAGGGTCAGCCCTTCAAGGGCTGGTGTTGCCTCAGGTAATTCTGCAAGTGTGTCAAAAAGAGCAAGAAAGGAGTGTCCTATGCAGGGGGAAGTTCCCAAGTAATCCCCAAAGTCTGAGCCCTGGGCCTGTATTCCCATGATACACAAAAGGTCAAGAGATCGTGAACTCCAAAAAAACCAAAAAAACATGCTTTGGGAAGTGGGCAATGTAGGGTGCTGACTTTGTGTGGCCACCATCCCTGGTGGCTCAGAACCCACATGGGTGGCCTCATGCTGCCTTGCTCTGAGTTGGTCCTAGACGCAGCAAACAGCCCAGACATCTAGTGTCTTTGGAGTGGGAGTGTCCTTGGAGGTGGGAGAGTCTTTAGAGGTGGGAGTGTCTTTGGAGGTGGGAAAGTCTTTGGAGGTAGGAGGGACTGTATTCCCCAGCTGCAGCAGAGAGATACTGAGGGGCAGAGTCCAAGCCAGAGCCCATCCTGGCTTCCCAAAGTCACGTCCTCAGAGGACAGTACTGGATAACTGGGCATTGCCAGGACCCCATCTCTAATTCGGGAACACAGAGTTTTGGTACTGTTTGCTCATGGGCTCAGGGTAGGCAGCAACACTTCGCTGCCACTGGTCGGGATGAGTCAGCATCAGTCTTAGAAGATGGTGGTTATGGGAACTAAGGAGTGTGTACTCTATCCCTGAGAGAATGCTGCAAGCTCCCACTCCCTCATGAATCCTTCTGACCCAAGGGAAGGTGCCGTTCCGTCCTGAGAGTGGCCTTCACAGCCAGCTGTGGGGCCCAGGGTGGTTTGAGTCTCACAGCTGGGACCCAGATGTTCTCTGGCCTGCAGCCCCTCACAGCAGGCACAGCGGATGAAGGTCATGACCATCTGTGGAGTCCTGCTGGGAGGTCTGACCCGATTTACAGTGTGTGGGTGGGTCATCTGGAGTTTCTCACCTGTGTCCCTTGAGGTCCCTTCACACCTAGTCTTCCATGGAAGTCTTCCATCTTCTCCATCTTTAACATTGCCCAAGCATCTCTAAATGGTGGGAGCCCAGCATCTAGGGACCATCCTCACTGTCTACCCACATCCACCGCCTGTCACTTTGAGCTACATCCTCCTCTGCTTACTGGTCAGCCTGGCCTCCCTGCCCGGACAGTATCTGCTTAGTCCCAGCTCCCTGCCTCCTGCAGGTTCTTCCCCCTCCCTCTCCTCACCCTGTCCCACATTGCTGTACCAAGGATAAATGATTCATATTGTCCACCAGACAGGATCTAGAATCACCTAGGAGACAAAACTCTGGGAGTGTCCGTTGAGCAGGGACAACCCAGCCTGAGCGTGGGCAGTACCATCCCATTGACTGGGGTCCCGGGGTGGATAACAAGAAGAAAGCAAGCTACGTATCAGTGTTCATCTCTCTTTGATTCACTTGCTGCTGTCATGCTGCTGGACCCTCAAACTACTTTGATAAGACAAAATTGTTCCTTCCTTAAGTTGCCTTTGTTGGGTGTTCTGTCACAGGAGCAGGGAAATCGGTGCTTTAAGAATCAGAGGCAGCTGGGCGGTGGTGGCACACACCTTTAATCCCAGCACTTGGGAGGCAGAGGCAGGAGAATTTCTGAGTTTGAGGCCAGCCTGGTCTACAGAGTGAGTTCCAGGACAGCCAGGGCTACACAGAGAAACCCTGTCTCGAAAAACCAAACAAAACAAAACAAAACAAGAATCAGAGGCTTTCAGTGGCTCTCCAGTGACGGAGAGGTGGGAGTGAGCTCTGTCTGTGGCATGTCTGCCCTTACTCCAACCTCACAGCCTTCTCTTCCTTTAAGTCTAGCTGTCTCGATCATGGAGGCTTTCCCTAACTGCTCAGTGTATCTCCAGCATTTGGTCTGCAGACCTGACTCAGGCCATTGTGCTCACTGGGCACACTGATATGTTTACCGAGAACCCCTGGATTCATGTCTGTTGCATTAGCCACAGGCCTAGGGTGGGAATTCACTGTCTCCTCCCTTTCCTGGTGGGAATGGTTTTGGGGGTGGCCTGTGGAGGCAGAAGGGAGCCAGCAACAAGGCCTCAAATGCAGGTGTTGGGAGGTCCTGTTTATTCTTCATCTGGATCATCCCAGGTACCTTACCAGTAGCTGCTCTGTGGCTCTCAGACCTGAGGTATGGGGCCTGTTCCTGCCTCCCCTGGCCCTATCTTCTAGCCTACCTGCCACCCACAGAGAAGTCAGACACAGCGTAGTAGTAAGACTGGAGCACTCTGGGGTCCTTGAAGATATCATCCCCAAATGTGTTGAGCCGATCCAGAGAGATCAGGAGATCAGTGCTGGTGACCCATTCCTGGGAAAGGAAACAGGGACACCATCAGCAAGTGCCCTTGGCCTGCTCCACTGGGAAATCCAGTCTCCTGCTCCTCAGAAAGTGCGGGTGGTCCTGGGGCACAGGGACAGGTTGGCTTGATGACTTTGTTTCCCCACATATAAAATGTAGCCAGGTTAGTAGGTCTCCTGAGAGTGTGAGGAGGAGGAGGGTGGTAATGTCAACCACTGGTCATGAGGCCTAGCATCTGCACAAATGTATGTGTGTGCATGTATGTGTGCACGCACATGTGCATGTGTGTGTATATGTGTGCGTGTGCGTGTGCGTGTGTGTGCATGTGTGCGTGTGTGCATGTTTGCATGTGTGTATGTGTGTATATGTGTGCATATGTGCATGTGTGTGTGTGCATTTATGTGTGCATTTATGTGTGCATGTGCGTACATGTGTGTGTGTGTGTGTGTGTACGTACAGTGGCTGAGGCAGCCTGTCTGACCCTAGTGCACAGGTCACCTACCTTCTCTCCTGCTCTGTTTTCTCCCTGTAGCTCCTCACAGGCAGAGGATTGACACCCCAGAACATGAGCCCCACAAGCCAGAGCCCCTGAGCTCTGCCTGGCACACAGCAGACCCTTGATAGATTCTTGCTGATCACGGGCTGGATGAGCAGCTTCCCTGTGGAAGCGCGTGGTGAGGAAGTGGGGGATGCACGTGGAGAGTGACATTTCCATCCGCCTGCTGTTATAATCAGAGGCGGCTCCGGCTGAATATTAATCAACGTTTTAATTCAACCCAGGAGCCCCTGGCTTAGCAATCAGGCCGTCAGGATGGAGAATGAGCTCCTGGCATAGTTGCTCCCCACCTCAGCAGGACTCAGTCCTGAGAACTCTGTATGGCATTGAGGCTGCGGGTCCCTGTCACTCTTCAAGTCACCTGGGGCTGGGATTTGCAAAGGTCATTGTACTTTCAGGGTTCTGTTGAAGGCAGGTCTGGCTGTGAGAGGTTTGGGTAAGGCTGGAGTCCACCTTTTCCCTCCTCCCTTCCCTCCTCCTCCTCTTCCTCTTCCTCCTCTTCCTCCTCCCTTTTATTCTTCCTCTGACAGACTCACAAGTAGCCCTGGATGGCCCTGAACTCTCAATCCTCCTGCCTCCACTTCCGATGTACTAGGATTACACAAGTGTGCACCACCACACCCAGTTTATGAGGTGTTGCAGACGGAACCCAGGGCTTCCTTCATTCATGCTAGGCAAGCAATCTACCCACCGCGCTGTGCAGGTTTGGAACCCTCGAATTTCTTCTTATTTGTGATGCTGGGGTCAAACTTAGGGTCCTGTGCATGCTGAGCAAGCATGCTATCTCCAATCCATACTGCAGCCTGGGGCTCTGTGTTCTCAGAGGGCTCCTGGGAGATGCTGAGGCCTCTGTGGACCAGGGAACCAAGGCCTGGGTGGGGACTCAAAATGACTCATCAGTGGAAGTATTGTGAGTAAGAAACCAAGTGGAACAGGGGAGGGGTCTCTGAACACATGTCTCCTCAGGCAGCCACCCCCACCCATGCACAGCTGGGGGAAACCAGGTGGACTGAGGGTTGCCCTGGGACTCATGACTTTTCTGCTTCAGCTTATTGAAATAATAAATAAATAAAATAATTAAAAATAGCTGAGCAGTGTTGCTACACACCTTTAACCCCAGCATTCAGGAGGCAGAGGCAGGAAGATTTCCTTGAGTTCGGGGCCAACCTGGTTCAAAGGGTGAGTTCTAGGACAGCTAAGGCTACACAGAAAAATCCTTTCTCAAAAAAATCAAATAAATAAATTAATTACATTTAAAAATAAAAATAAACCAGGCATCCACAAAGGATGGCAGGATTCTAGGGTTGAAGGTATGACAGCCAGAAGGTCTCTCAGGTCCTAGTTCTGCTGCTTTGCTTGGTGTTCCCTGACCCACATCCCATCCTGCCCGCCCCTCCTCACCCAGGTCCTGCTGTCCCCTGACCTGCAGCACGGGGCTCTCCTCAAAGTTGTAGGCACTGGGACGGCCCTCCAGGGTGGAGAAGGCCACGTTGCCCCCGTTCAAGGGGGAGATGTCGCTGAACTCAGAGGTGCAGAAGGCCACCCTCTCATCCTCACCGGGCCGCAGGTAGTGGCCCTCAGGGCGGCCATAGGTTTTCTGGCAGGAGGCACTGTAGTACTGGTAGGGCTCCCAGGGGCCACTGGTGTGTGTGCGCTTGTAGATGGCAAAGCTCTCGGGGCGACTGGTGTGGAACTTCAGCCTCACGTAGGTGATCTCGTAGGCCTTCCCTGCAGCCAGGCAGATGGAGAGCATCTCATAGAAGGGAACCCAGCCTGGATCCGGGGTGGGGTGGGGGATGGAATTGGGGAGTTGGGCAGGATAGCAGCTGGTGGAAACTCTCTGGAGGGAGAACACAGAGCCCCGGGCTGCAGTATGACTTAGAGATAGCATGCTTGCTCAGCATACACAGAACCCTAAGTCTGACTCCAGCATCACAAAGAAGAAGAAATGCAAAGATCCCAAACCTGCATAGCCCAGAGGGCCGCCATCCATTGCTGATGCTCTCAGAGGAGCCAGGGGAAGGCTAGACCTGCAGGCCTGTGGGCTGCCAGCCCATCCTTCATCCAGCTCAGCTCACCTCTTTGCATGAGAACCTGAGCCATCAGGAACCATAATTCCCTGATTGGCAGTGTCTCTCTTTGCTCAGTAAATAAACAAACAAAAACAAATAAGATAAAATGAAGACTGTAATGCTCGGTACCACGGAGGCCATGTGGTAAGTGAGACCCCCGCAACTGGGAGTGACAGGGAAAGTGGCAAGCTGGTGTCGCCTCAGGATGCTGAGCAGGGTTGGTGTTTGACCCAAGAATGCCACCGGAAGGCAGATGGCCAAGAACAACAGAAAGTCACGTGACCTAGAATGCCTAGATGAGCATATCCACAGCAGTACTCAGAATGGCCCAAATGCCTGGCCAACCATGTAGAGAAATTCTTACCACGGTGACAAGGAATGGAGTCTCAGTGTGCGCAACCCAGCAGCAGCCCATGAGAGGTGACACTGAAGCTGCTAAAATGGAGGACCCTGTTGGCTGACCTCACTTGTGCTGAGTGCCCAGAAGCAGCCCAGCCACAGGCAGGAAGTAAGTTAGTGGTATTTGGATGTCGGGGTGAGACTTTGGGATAAATGCCAGTGACTGTGAATGGGCATAGGGTCTTCAGGGACTGACGAGAACATCCCATGGTCGGCTCAATGGTGGGTACGTGAACCTGTGAGAACCGTGGGGCTGTGTGCTTTTATGTTCAAGGGATGAGAGGCAAAGCTAACACTTCACATTTGCTAAGCTAGCCTTGTACAGCTGAGCCCTGCACACACACACACACACACACACACACACACACACACTCGGCAAAACAAGGGTTGGTGACAACACCGAGAGACTATCCTGTGCACTGGTGACGGTAAGTTTTTTTAAAATGCCACCATTGTGGATAACAGATGCAGGTCATTAGAAAAATCAAGAGCCAGCCTTACCCTACAACCTGGCAAGCCTCATGTGACATAACCTCAAAGAACGGAAGCCAGGCCTCAAGGAAGGCACATGTACATCTGTGTTCACAGCACCCACAGCTCAGGACAGCCAAGGTGCAGACACAGCCCAGGCCGTGTCAAACAGATGACCCAGTCATGCAGAAGACAGCTGTTCAGCCTGGAAAAGTGGGGCAACCTCGACCCTTGGGCCTAAAATACAGACAAGCCCTGAGGGTGTGGTGCTAGACAGAAGTGTGTCACAGACAGATCAACACTGCAGGCATGCCTTGCACCACACGCACAGAGACAGACAATATACACTCAGGAAGGTGCTGGAGGATGGCTCAGTGGCTAACAGCACCCAATTGCTAAGCAGGAAGACAAGAGTTCGAGTCTCCCCCACCCATGTGAAAAGTCAAAGACTGCTGCATATACCTATAACCCCAGAATGGAGTGGGTGAGAGTTGGGAGGGCAAAGACAAGCAGATCCTAAGAACCCAATGGCCAGCCTTGCCCCAAGCAGCAAGTTTCCAGTACAGTGAGAGATCCTGCCTCAAGGCAACAAGGTAGGCAATGATAAAGGAAGATAGTTGTTGACTTACTCTGGCGTGTGTGTGTGTGTGTGTGTGTGTGTGTGTGTGTGTGTGCACGCGCGTACTATAGACATGGTTCAGTGTTTAAGGGACTGTGCTGCTTTCACAGAGCACTGGAGTTCTCAGCACTGGGACACTCATTCTGTAACTGTGACCACAAAGGACCTGGATCTCTCTCTGGTCTCCTTGGCCCCTCCACTCATGTATACATACTCACACGCAGACATGCACACTCATATACATAATTAAACTATAAAATAAACGTCATTTTACAAGTGCAGTGGGGCAGCAGGGCCTGGGGGCAGGGCAGTCTGTTCCGTTTCCTAAGGTAACAGAGCCAGGAGCCCTCGCTACAGGTTCAGAGCAGGAGGAGTGTGTTTGTGACTCCAAACTGCACACAGTTGCCCGGCAGTGGTGGCGCACGCCTTTAATCCCAGCACTTAGGAGGCAGAGGCAGGCGGATTTCTGAGTTCGAGGCCAGCCTGGGCTACAGAGTGAGTTCCAGGACAGCCAGGGCTATACAGAGAAACCCTGTCTCGAAAAACCAAAAAAACCCCAAAAAACAAAAATCAAAAAACCAAACTGCACACAGTTGAACATGGATGTGTACTTCACCACAACAAAAGAAAAATTTAGCACAAATATACTATCCCTCTGGGACAGCAGTTTGGTGACAGGGCTGAGGAACCGCACGAATATTCCCCAGAATCAGACAAAGAAGCCTTCGTGGGTGGAGGGAGGGGGGATGGACTAAAGGCACAAACCATCACGGTATTAGGAAACCAGGAGTCTGAAGAAATAGCTAAAGAGACCTACAGGAGAGCAGTTCCCATAGTGACCAAAGCCATTGACAGTCTGAAGAGTCGAAGGCCCCCTGGGAAAGTCAGAGTCAAAACGAAGGACACAGGCACTTCGAGAGATTCTAAAGGGAGACCATAATGTAAAATGCCAGGGCCGGGGGAGGCAGCTCACCTGATAAAGCAAGTGTCACACAAGCAGGAGGGTCTGAGTTCGAATTCTTAGCCAAAAAGGCTGGGGGTGGGGATGCTCGCCTGGGATCCCAGATATGAAGATGGGCACAGGATAACCCTGGGGCTCACTGGCTAGCCAGTCTAGCTGAATTTGTGAGAGGTGGCATCTCAAGAAACAAAGTAGATAGTAACTGAGGGGTATCACCCCAAGTTTACCTCTGGCCTCCACACACACTCAGACCTGCCTGCAGATGCCCCAAAACCACATGCAGACATAATTTGAAAAAAATATTAGAAGACTAGATATGTGCCCATCTCAGCACTTGGGAGGTAGAGGCAGAAGAATTAGTAGTTCAAAGCTGTCCTAGGTATACAGTGAGTTCAAGGCCTGCTGGGCTGCACGGGACTGTCTCAGAAAAACCAAACAAAAGGCATGGACCTCAAAGACAGCCGGCTAATTGGTGAGCATGTTTGTCCTCGGAACTCAGCACAACTGTTCCTCCTTCAGATTCCCTCTGTTTTTCCCAATTTTCTTTCCTGGAGCTTGTTCTAATTTAAAACTGGAGAAAACCCAGTTTTACGAAAACTTTTTAAAAAGCAACCGCCTTGCCAGGTTCCGTTTTAAGATGTTTTCTAAAGTTCCGTGGCAGAGCAGTTGGCACCAGGCTTCTGAGCTCTGCAGAAGAGGATGCGTAGGGGCCTAGGGTGGGTCAGGCGATGCTTGGCTAGCTCCCCAGTTAGAACACCAGGCCCAGATGTGCCCAGATGTGCTCACCATGGGGCATACACAAATGCTGCAGGCTCAGTAAACAGTGAGCAGTCAGACACCTCCCGGGAGGGAGCCAGGAGACACTTCAAAGGTGGCTGGCAGGGAGGCTGCCCTCAGAGAAAGGGAGTCACTAGGATTGCATGCAAGCAAGCAACTTCTGGGCCGGGAAACATGGAGGCTCCTTCCTTGCCAAGCCAGAAGGCGAGAGCTGCTGAGGCAACAGCACAGGGGCGCAGTGGAATGGATGATGGAGAGTTAATTAGGAGAGCAACTGCAGCCTGCTCTGTGAGGACAGGCAGTGGGAATGGCCCCGTGTACAGTGACAGGCATTAAACCCACAGCTGCCTAGGCTTTGGTAAGCTCCAGGATCAGTGAGTTTCCAGGGTGAGGATGGTTTTGCTCCTAAGCTCTAGGCCACGGAGTATATTCTTCTTCTACCTCAAATGCTGTTTCCCCAACTCCCCGACTATCTCCCATGCATCTGAGTTCAACATTGAGCACCTACTGTGTGCCAGACACCAGCTGAGCACATCCCGCACACAGTCTGAGATTCCCCCAGACCCACTGTGGTGTGCGATCCATTAACAAGAAATTCACAGCTCAGGGAGAAGGGGTCTCAACTCCACACAGAAAACAGTCAATCTCTCTTGGTCCTCAGACCCTTAAAAGGCTATGCAGAGCCAGGTACCCTTCTGCCAGAGCTCCCTGGGTGCCTGGGGAGGCAGGACTTCTGGGAAAGGGCTAGAGATACTGATAGAAACAAAGAGATGTGTTCCCAGCCTTTGGTGGCTCAGATGCAGTGGCAGCATGACAAGGACCACCTGAGCGAAGCCCCAGGATGCTAAGGCACATCTTTTTCACCAGCTGGGACATACAGCCTGTCAAGACCTGCGCCTGCCATAAATTGAGCTGGCCGGCATCTAGTGCTGACCTGGTGGGTAGGCCAGGCTTATTTTTGGAAGATGGAAAGAAAACAAACTTTAATTACAGCCATCTGGGGATCGGGGAGGGGTGGGGCGGGGGTGGCGCCAGAGAGGGCAGCAAGGTTTGAGCTGGAACACATGGGCAGGCCAGACTGATACCCACCCACCGCTGGGAGTGATCCTAGGCCTGAGCCCCAGGTCCTGACACCCACTGTCAAGTTCTTCAGTTCCCAAGTTAGCTCTTGGCAGCCTTGGGCATTTTGAATCCCTGTGAAGAACTGGGTGCCCTCAGAGGTCAGCCACAGGAACTACACTGAACCAGGCCTGGCTCTGTCACCTCTGGGCTACAGCTAACAGTCAAACGGTGGAGTCTAGCCTGGCAGGGGAAACAGATTTTCTCTGGTGATTGCATAAAGCTTTGTGTCAAGATCATTCTGAGGTTGGTCGGTCCCGGCTGTGATCACTGGAGTCTACAGAATACAAGTTTGCAAAGAAGGGGGATGGGCATTTCAGGTCACCACAGTGGACCATAAATAAATTCATGGAATAAACAGAGGAGGGGCAGAGGGATTGGTGGGGAGAAGGGAATCCAGAGAATGACTGGACATTCTGGTAAAACATTAAGTCTTGGGGCTAAAGAAGGCATTGAGTTGAGAAATGCTTGCCTAAGTATATGGAGAGATGGGAAGGGGGCACTTTTCTTTAAGAAATGTACAAAAAACAAAATACACGGCCATAGCCGTTTTGGGGGTGTGCAGTCTGTGGTATTAAGTCCATTCACACTATTGTGCGGTCATCAACAATGTCACCTTCCAGTTTCTGCAATTTCCCAAACTGAAAGTTTGTCCTCTTAAAACATTAGCTTTCCAGCCAGTCCCAAGACCCCAGAAGCCCCATCCCACTTTCTGCCTTTTTGAATCTGACAGCTCAGGAACCTTCTAGAAGGAGAATCATGAGGTGCTTGTCCCCTCGTGACTGGCTAATAGCCCCAGTGCTCACTCCTTTTGTATCACGCACTATTTTGCTTCATTTCCGGGTTAACACTGCACCGTGGAGACAGTCCCCGCACAGCTGAGCTCCGCTTACGACTCAGGGGGGACGCTCAGAGGAATGAATGAGTGACGCCTTTGGGAAGGCAGATCATCTCAGAGGTGGGTCATGGTTCCAGCATGTGAAGTCAGGGCACAAGATGGGGTAGGGCTTGTCTTGGAAAAGCCAGGGCCAGGCAAGAAAGAGGCTAGGTTTTGGAACGATGCCTCTAGAAGGGCCGACTTTTCACTCACTATTCCTCTGCTTGCTCTTACTGAGGATGCTGGGTGCTGGAGAGTCACTGATCAAATGCCTGACTTCTCCCTAACTAGATAGCTCAGTGCCTCAGTTTCCCCGTTTGCAAAATGAGAATAACAAGCCAAGGGCTAAGCAATCAGATGTCTGCAAGGCTCTTGAACAGCAGTCCCACAAGTGACCATCAGCCACTCTGTCCAGTCATTCTGTGTGGTCGATGACGGACATTGGCCAAAAAAGCCTGAGCAAGCAAGGGGCCTGTTGCTGGGTGTGGAGTGAAACTGTGAAATCAAGGACCCTCATCCACCCCACAGCAGTTCAGAGCTGGAAATGGGGCTACACCAGGCCAAGGCAGGAGTATAAGAGAGTACAGCCCTTCAGGGAAATTCCTGGAGGAGATCACCATAAGCTGGATAGATAATGCAGGTTCCCTGACACGTCCCAGAACTTGGGATCCGGCACCCCGTGGGTGCCCACTGGCTTATGAGCTAGTCTGGGTTACCAGGCACTGGAGAGAAAGTGAACCTGTAGAACTGAGGACATTTACAGCAAGCCCACCACATGGGAAAGGAAAACCTTTCCTTGCCTGGAGAGGGCCATGGTGGTAGTGAGAACAGGTTAGAGATTGTGGAGGCCTGGAGGCCACTCATTCCCCTCCCCCACTGAGGGACATGCTACCTTTGTAACTCCTAGATCACTGTGGGAGGTCCTAAGGAGTGGGGACAAGGCCAGTTGGGCCTAGGGCCACTTCTGTGGGTGGAGGGAGGCAATCCAAGACCACTGCCTTGACTCTTGACCTGCTTGGGCCTAGCATTCCAGCCAAATCCTCCAGGGAGGTGGAAGGAGGACACTGTCCCCAAGCTCTGGGCCTAGCCAAGGCAAACATACCACCCACTCCACAGGAAGGCACAGCTGAGGGGAGGCTTAGGAGACTTGGGAGCTTTGGGGCTTCCGGGGGAGAGGAGGTTCTGCGGGGTCCCTGGTCCAGTTCCTAGGCAAGCCAGGCTCTTTACAGTGGCTGTTTAGACTCCACAGTTTTCATTCTTCCTCTGAGGCCATCTAGGCTTGGAGGGTTCCAGATCTATGCAGCTGCCTCCATCTGCTCCCTTGGGCCTGGAGTACTCTGGCTTCTAGAGACTCTTAGCACCTCAGGCCTTGAGAGGCCACTGCTGACCTGTCCCCCCTCAGCTGAGGCTTCTATGCCTCATATGTAGTCTCATTCTCAGGTTCTCCCCATATGGTCTTATGGCTAGCCTGCAGTCCTGGACATAGCTGTATTCTTTCTTGGGGGGTGGGGGATGGAGGTTTGAGAAAGGTTCTCAATGTAGCACTGGCTGTCCTTGAACTAACTCTAACTCTGGCTGCCCTCGAACTCAGAGATCGGCCTGCCTCTGCCTCCTGAGTGCTGGGATTAAAGGCATGTACCACCACCGCCCCACCACAGCTGTATTCTGTGGCTAAGAGCAAAGGTCATAGGCTCCGTAGGTACTGGCAAGTGGTGTTGGGGGCTGATCCTGCTATTTCACCCTGCACTTGGGGACTTGGAACCCAGCAGCATGTTTCTATGGTCCTGGGAGAGTCCAGATAATCCAAGACAGGACAACAAGAGCCGCTGCACTGGGTTCTAGGATGGAGACGCAGAAAGCTCAGGGCCAGTCCATTTCTGTCTGTTCTAAGTGAAAGTAGCAGAGCCCTGGAGTTGAGCCCTGTGTGACCCCAAACAACTGACTTCATCCTCAGAGTCTCAGTTTCCCTATAAGTAAAGGATAAATTCCTCCAGGCTGAGATGCTGGTCCTTGAACAGTCTGTCACCCCATGGCCTCTATTTCCCCTTCTCCCCATCACCCCTCGGCCAGCACCGCCAGCTTCTTCAGCCACCAGTGAAACCCTGAGAGCAGTCAGCTCCACCACTCAGCCCCACGGTGGCCTTTCATCACATGCAGGAAGACCTGGCTCAGCAGCCACTGCAGGAGAGGATCTGGACCAGATGTCAGGAGCTGTGGGGAGCTGGGAATGCTGTGACCTCCATCCCAAGCTGACCTCCGCCTCCTCTCCCCTCTGCTCCTCACCCCCACTCCCAGGGGACTCTGGCCAGACTTCTACTTTCCCCTCTTAAGAGCCTTTGTGAAAGGGGAGGAGGGACCAGCAAACAGGAGCAGCTGAAGAACAGAGAGGCTGTTACCAGCCGACTTCAGCTAACAGCCAAGGCACTCTAGATTTCTGAATATTATGAGTCCATGGCTTAGCTGCAGCACAATTAAGACACCCAGCCCCCAAATGGGCCAGCACAGCAAGGACCTGGGTCAAGATGTCTTTTGGGACAGGATCATCCCTTATTCCCTGATACAGAGCCCACCTGCAGCGCTCAGCCTCTATCCAGGACCTCCAACTCATACATGAGGACCACGGTGGCTCCAATCTGAGCACCTGTAGCTCTCATTCTGTCCTCAGAGGCAGCAAGTGCTTTTATTTTGGTGTTTGTTTGTTTGTTTGTTTGTTTGTTTTGAGACAGAGCCAAGGCTAGCCTAAAACTCCTGATTTTCCTGCCTCTACTTCCCGAGTTCCATCAGTTTGTGTAGAGCTGGGGATGGTAGAATCCAGGGCCTATGCCTGCTAGGCAAACATCTACCAACTGAGCTACTTCCCTAGCCCTGCTCTTGTCTCTACTGTATAAGCAGGGAAACTGCGGTGCAACACAGAGCCCTGACTTCCCATGGTCTTGGGAATGGTCTTGCTATGCTTGAATCCAAAGTCCATTGCATGATGTCTACCCTATCCTGCTTTCAGACCCATCAAGAGAACTCTGAGCTGACCGAGTGGCCAGCATGTGTTGTTATCCATCCACCCATCCACCCTTTCATGGTACAAACTCTTCTGTGCCTCATGCATGTTTGAGTGTCTGATGCCTTTGCTCACACTCAGAACCCAGGATCTGTGGGTTCCAAAGACTGCTTGTTGAAGCATCTAAAAGCTGCAGGAGATGCATCAGGCAAAGCACCAGCAGTGTGTGAGCAGTGCTACCCCACCAAAGGCAAACACAGGGTTTCCAACTCTGACTACACCACCCTGGTGCCCGAGGCTAGAGTTCTCTCCTTGGCATCTGGATTTCATGGGCACGTGTGACAGCCTTTGTTAGGGAACACAGTGTCTCCATCCCTGCCCCAGATTCCTCCCATGGCCTTGAGGCCTTGCCAGCCCCATTGGCCACCACCTCCCCTAGCTTCCTGCTTCCTGTCTGGGCAGACCCCACCCCATCCAAGCTCCAGACAGTCAGAGAGACTGTGTCCTCACCCCTGGGAACTTGGTTTGGGATGCAAAGGGCACATGCCTGCCTGTGCTGCTGAAGGGGTTAAATATTCTTCCCACCTCCCTTTTCTAAGGACAAAGCCATTTCCTAGTCTTTGCCAGGGCTTTGCCACCCATGGCTAGCATAGTCACGGGTGGTACAGCACATGCCAAGTTTATATTGTGACCTCCATTTTACAGGAATGTGTGGGTCCTGACTGTCATTTAGCAGCTGTGTGTCTCTGCACAAAACACTTAACCTCTCTGAGCCTCCAGCTTTTCACTGGGACGTAGTTTCATTAGACATTATCCAAACTCTGCTCCGATGTGCCTTGGAACTTCGAGAGGCATGCTGAGGGTGTATGTAGCTCAGGAGAAGCGTGCTTAGCTAACAGGCTTCATTCTGCGGCTGAAGGACGCTCTCAAATGAGATTCCAGTAACAAAATGTATGGATATTGGCCCTTACTAGGATACATAAAGGCTAGAAATAGCCTCAGGTCACATTTAGTGCCAAAATGAGTTATGAAAATACCAAATCCAAGTTATCAAGGCTTCGGAAGATTTATACAGTACCCAGGACACAGCAAGGAACCTGAGGTGGTCATTGGGCTCATCTGGACTTGGAGTGGGTAGAGAATAGTCCAGTTTCAGGGTGGAAGTGGGTCCCTGGGTTCCCACCCCCAGGGGCTTAATGCTCCGTCATCTTGCCTCGGGCTGGGTGAAGCAATTATATGCAATGCAGAGGAACCAGGCCAAATACCCCAGCTGGCTATCTAGGGGCAATAAGAAACTGGCTGTCCTGCCCAGGATGTTACAGCGTTTGGTTTGGTGGCAACGGCCCTAACTCCCATTCTCAAACTGCTCAGAGTCTCAGAGGTCCACAGGGCATTGAAGCTGACCAGACCACAAGTCCCGGCCTTAGGTGATGGACCAGATTACCAGGGGGCAATCACCCCACCTTCCCTAAAAGTTCCTCCAGGGAATGGATGCTGCACCCAGTTCCACAGCTCTGCAAAAGCTGGGCGGGGGGGGGGGGGCTTTCTGCTCCTCCAAACCCCAAAGGGAACCCCCCTTGGGCTGGCCTCCTGCTACCCAGGGCTTGCAGGTTCTGACTCCTTACCCGTGGGTGCTGCAGCCTCCCCCAGAGTGCACAGCCCTCTGCCGGGGCCTCCATGATCTGGAGATAAGGTGATAGGGTGTACGCTTACCTAGGCGCAGGGTCAGGTTAACCGAAGTAGGGTACTGCACCCCAAAGGCCATGGATGGGCTCTGCCACCATGTGCTGTCATCGGGGCTGTGGAAGTCTGTGAGGTACGAGGCGTCGTGCCGTCGTCGGGGGTCAGCATCGTCGCAGCGCTGGCACTGTGGCCCAGCGCCTGGTGCCCCCACGTGCGGACAGAAATCCTCCGGGGGCCGTCCGCATGTGTGCGAGGCCTCGGCGCGTCGGCCGAACGCCGCGTTCTCGAACTCAGGCAAACAGCGCTGTGCGCGTCCCGCACCGTCGTAGCAAGAGCCCATGCCCGTGCCCGCCGCGAAGTGTGCCTCCAGCATCACCAGCGCCATGGATGCCACCGTTGCCAGACGGGACAGGATCCCGGACACAGTCATGGCTCGCGCCCGGCTCCTCACTGCGCCGGGATCCACTCGGCCCTGCGGTCTATGCTTAACCCCTCTGCGCTCCACTGGCCCCCGGAGTCCTCTCCTGCAGGCGGAACCCGACGGGCATCTGAGGGCGGGACCCACGCAAGCGACACCCCACCATCCGAGCTCCGTCCCTTCGTTCTCACCCCCACCTGCTGGACGTGCCTGGGAGTGCCTGCTTGTTTTGGTTGGGCCTGGAACTGTGAACCTGGCTCCACCATCCTCCCTGCAAAATGGTCTCGGTAGAAACACTAAGTCATTCTGCTGATGAGATTCTTCTATGGAAGCCAAGCACCTGTGTACCTTCCTGAGCTGAAAGGCAAGACAAGCCTTTCAAGAACGGCCTTTGGGACTTTTCCTCCATACCTGTCCAGTGTTCTCTGTTAAACGTGTTAGGCTCCCGGTTTCTCTCCTCCCAGAGCGAATATTGTCACCAGGGATTCTTCCTCTTATCAACAGAGGCTTCACCTTCTCTCCACCAAGCTAATGTCTTCCCAAGGCACCTTCAGGCCCTTGTAGACAGTAAAACAAAATGATTCTATGGTAGGGACACCCAGCTGAGCTGGACATCATCAGATCCACGAGGCCCAGGTAGCATAGATACAGTAGGAGCCCAGCACTGCATGAAAGTTACTATCAGGGTTAAGGAAGCCGTTCTCTTGGGTCAGGCACGGGGGTTCTGAGTACAGGGCACATTTTGATGGGGAGCCTTGTGCTGCCTCTCTGGTGCCTCCTTCCTCACACAGGCAGATACGGGATTACAGGGACACCTTGGGAAGATGAAATAGCCAAAATTGAGATGAAAATGGACTCCTGTTGCCTCTTTGCCTAACACTGGGATGACTGTGTGGGCTGGTCCCCAGGACAGGGCGAGCTTGCGACAGTGACATAGACATGGAACACTGAGGAGACTAGTGTTCTCTGCCTCTGGCTGCAGAGCAGACTCCTGCACCCTTTAATATCTCTTAATCAAGGACTCAGCTTGGGTGAGGTCCTTAGTTACTGTCTCAATTCAACCTACAAGGCTTTTATTGATTTGCTTGAGAGACTGAGTGGGTGAGGGACCCACACTGCATTACACAGAATCCATTAATCACATGATATTTGGGTCCCTTCTGTACCACCCATGGAGCTGTAGCAGAGCCCACACCTTGTCCCACTAAGACTGCCCCCAAATCTTCTCCTCCCATCTGCTTTTGCAGACAGGGTCCCTGGGGCTGGCTTCTGCCCTGCTGGCCAATCATTCCGGTACCCATGAGGTCCCAGAGAGAGGAGGTTTCTCTATGTATTTCATTTCTACAGCCTATGTTGAAGCTCCTGTGTGCTAACCATAGCCCTAACGGTGTGTGTGTGTACACACGAGCACACACACACACACACACACACACACACACACACACACATGCCTGCTGCAGTCAGCACCGGCAGAGATGGCTATACTGTGGTGGCAGTGGCTTCCCTGGGGGCAGTGTTCTATGTGGCAGCCTCTGAGGTCCCTCCAACCTTCGCTGAGCACGCATGACAGAAATTCCTAAGCACTGGAGCAATATGTGCTGCTCATCTCCCAGATCATTGAAAATCAGCGCTACAGTGAAGTCAAGATCCTGCTCTCTCGTAGAAAGCCACTAAGAACTAGCTCCGTGACTTTGCAAGACTGGCTGGTCTGGGCTCTGGCCAGCAACGCCCTCTCTTTCCATCCTCTCTGTGCTTGGGCAGGGTGCAAAGGTCTTACAGCCCAATAAGAGGAATGCCGCTTGTCACATCATAGCTACTAATGATGGGGCTGGCCAGAAGTGAGGACTTGGGAGAGGGAGCCATGTGGTCAGAGTAGGTTTCCTAAAAGAGGTTAAATTGGGTTGAATGATCAGGGAAAGACTATCACAGAGGAGTTGTGTATTTGCCAAGGCCAGGAGCTAGCAAGCTAGCCATCATGTTGGCCTGGAGAGCAGGGCCTAGTGTTGGGGATGGTACCAGTCCCAAGAGACAAACTTGTCTTTGTCTTTACAGGGACTTCAGGCTGGGTACTGTCAAGGGGCAAGAGCCAAACGTGCTTCACCCTGGTACCCGCAAGGCTTGCGCCCTGCAGCAGCCAGCAGATGTTTATGTGATGCACAGAATTCCAGGCTGGTTTTGGGACCTGTGCTGGAAGTAATGGCCCCTTTCAGGGCCTTCTGGATAGCCACCAGACAGGCCAGCATTCCTAAAAGTCTGTTTTGCCTTGACTGGTGATCTCAGTGGAGGCCTCAGTGGTGGCCAAGGTCCCTTGCTTTTCTTTTCTCTGAGTCTCTAAGGTGTTCAGTGCCAACCACCTGGTGGCGACATTGGCTACAGTACAGGGAGAGGCCTCTCTTGCCTCTTAGAGGGCAAAAATATGGTGGCCCGTGGTTGCACTACTGTGTGGAATTGACCAGCCAAGAAGCCGGACCTGAGATGAGAGTGGAGTCCAGGGAAGGTTACCTGCCTCAGCTCCACAAATGGTTCCTCCTACTCTCTTGCAGACTTGTCCCTTGCCACCCAGGTCCCAGCATGTCAGGCTAGGCTATATAACCCGGTGGGTTGGCAGACTCCAGGGGGAAAAGAGTGACTCCCAGGGACACACAGCTGGAGGCAGCAGAATCAAGTCTCCAGCCCTCCAACCGTTTGCCTGGAGGACTGTAAGCATCTTTCTCCCACACTCTAGGGCAGACACTCGCTTCACCAATATTGGGGAGTCTCTGTCCAGGCAGATGGGTGGGTGCTCACATTTCAGGCACAGTAGGGATAGCCCTGAATGAGGAGAAGTGCAGCGGGTAGCTTTCACCCTTCCCTTCTGAGAGGGCTTTGTGGCTGAGAGTCACCTAAGCCTCTAAGTCTTGGGACCAAAGGTAATGGGTCTATAAAGTCATTGAGGTCTGGCTCTAGCTGTACAAAGCGGGAAACGAGCCTTTAGCAAGGAAGTGGCTTGTAAGAGACCGAGTAAGAAGACCAACCTCTGTATTGCTGGGAAGGCTACAGACTTCTGAGTGTCCCCGAGATGTAGGGGTATATGTGCACCCCCAAAGTCTTAAGACTTTCTAGATATAGGAGACAAAATGTCAATTTATCTGTATCAGCTGGAAAGTGATCAGTGGACAGCTAAGGGCTGCCCATGCGCAATGCTGGAACTTGAGAGGGTGGGGCCACCTCCCCCTCAAGGAGCCTGTGCTCCTCCTATTTCACTGAATTTAGGATTCATTCACACATTCAACCCTCTTGGGATGAGGGGTCTACCCTATGCCATTCTAGGGTCTACCCTGTGTCATTCTGTTAAGATGAGGCTTATAAGGGCTTACACACTGTGGCTCAGTAGCGGAGCACCTGCTGAGCATGTGCAAGACTGCAAGAAGGAGGCAAGAAGAGGGGCTGAGGGCCTCCCATTCTAGCCCAGTGTCTGCCCCCTGAAGCCAGGACCCTAGTATTGTATCCCCAAACACACAGAAGCACCAGCCCACACGGTCTATCCCCCTCTAACCTGAAGCTTTGAGGCCCAATCTCTGAGCCCTGTATGACAGTTCCCGCTTTGAAGGGTGAGAGCTCCCTCACCCCAAATGTATGTGCCCCTGCAAAGACCATGCAGGCACCAGTTTCTAAGTGCCCTGTCACATGGCCTGCTGGCTTTGAACCCCACTTTCTCCAGGAGAGTTTTGTTTGGAATCCCTCTGAGAACAGCAACCTGGGAGGGGAAGGGACAGTGTGAACAGGGCTTCCATACCTTAAAGAGCAAGGGATGGGACGGGACAAAAAGATGGGGTGCAGAGAGCAAGACAGGCGAGGCTGGGCTGGCACAGGGACAGAATAAAGCAGGTGGAGCCCTGCTCTAGGCTAGGGCAGCAATAGGGAGCCATGCAAGGTCCCGGAGTGACAGCATGCCTGAACCAGCTTCCTTAGGCACAGGGTAGACACAAGAATGGCACAGGGTAGACCGCCCCATCCCGGGAGGGTTGAATGTGTGTGTGGGTGGGGTGGGGCTTAGATGTTTGTACACTGCTCAGGCCCTCTGTTTGGGCTCCCCTTCCAAAACCCACCAAGGGTTAAAACCTTCCAGGCAAGGAGGAGGGAGCAAAGCCTACGTTGTTCTGATTTGCTTAATGAACGTTAATTAAGAAGACAGAAGATAGCTGATTCTTCCAGGACAGAGATGAAAGACCCGTTAATTAAATCTAGGGAGATGCTGGTGCTGCTGATCCTTCCTGACAGGGCTCAGCCTGCTGGAGCTCAGAGTCCAGCACCCCAGAGGAGACCATGCTAGCAGCTTAGGGTCCTGTCCTGAATGCCCATTCCCAGGGAGGACGTCAGGCCTGGGCCCTGACACCCTGAGGTCCCTTGGATAGAGCAATACCTCAGTTTGCCTACCTGCACAATGAATGCTGTGCTGGTCTCAAAGCCTCTGTATGTGTATACACACGACTGTACCTCAGTTTTCCCTTCCGTTAAGTGGAGTACCACTTGCTTTGCATGCAGCTCCAATAACAGGAGGGAAGAACTGGGGTCTGCCATGGACTTAGATGTGGAAAGACCCCTAAAAAAAACCCCTGCTGGGCAACAGCAAACCCAGGAGCATCCTGCAGGGTCAGCCTTTCTGCTCCGCTCTGATGCACTCACTCCTCCAGGCTGCCTGCTCTGTGCTCACCCAAGCTCCAGGGCTGCCACTGTGCAGGAGGTGTGGGCTGTCAGTGATTTCATCACCTTCCCTGGAAAATCAGGGCAACAGGGAGATAGTGGCCTAGGACGCAAGCAGGCAGATTCAAGTGGTTATGTATGTGTCTGCTGAGGAGCCTGGAGGAGTTCCCAGGGAGGCAAGAGGCGGGGCAATCAGGGAGGCTTCCTGTAGGAGATAGCAGCCTGGATGAGATGGAATGGGGAGTAACATGGAGAGGGAGGAGTCAGGCAGATTGGAGTGGACAGGGTCCTTCAGCTGTCACCTCTGGAAGTGTCTCACTGCAGGGAGCTAACACTGTCAGACAGGCAGAGGGACAGGGTTGTCCTGAGGGCATGTCACCACTCAGCCCAGCAACTGTCTCAGTTCTTCTGTTGCGCTCAGCCCCCCTTTCCCCCCCCAAACTCCCTGCAATGTGGGATGAGTCAGCTTAGGGGTCCAGAGAGATGAGGAAGGTAAGGGACTCCTGCAGATGCAGAGTCTGGACGCAGGGGTCCAAGGGATGAGGGTACCAGAAGCATCCTATCACTTGGAGGAGCTGGAGAATAACACAGTAATTTAACTAGGAGTGTCAATTTCATCAGTGAGGGTAAGAGAGGATGAGCCCAGCCTGGTCTGGAGAGGTCAAGGAGGGCTTCCTGGAGGAAGTGAAATCTCCACTGAGACGCAGAGAAGGTGGGAGGATTGGGAAAGAGCATCCAGGCAGGGGGAACAGTATGTAAGAGGCTCAAAGGTCAGAGAGAAACAAAGGGGGGTTGTGAGAGGCTGGTGAGGTATGTAGCAGAAAGTGGGCAGTGTGCAAGTGCCCAAAGGAGGGCAAGGAGTGTGGGGCTGAGAACTGTCCGCCTGCTGTCTCAGGAAGCCAGGTGGTGTGGACTGCCCACACCCATGCATAGGTGGGCTGGCAAGATGCCCCTGGGCTGCTACCAGCAGGGAGAGAAGCTAGGTACTCACAGATCAGGAGTGAGGTGGGAGTCCAGTGAAGAGTGGTGTTCCAGGCAGGGCAGGTAGGAGCTGGGCTGTCTGTGGTAGGAAGGGAAGTGTGTGTGTGTGTGTGTGTGTGTGTGTGGCGGGGGGGGGGGGGGGGGGGGGGAAGGGGGGGGGGGCCCTGACTGCTGCCTGGGTGGGGTGTGGGCCTGATACTGAGACTCAGGTTAGTAGCAAGGAACATGGCCTAAAGAAGACAGAGCAGAGACCATTTTGAGAGAAGTGTCTAGAAGCCACTCTGTGTCCTTGGGCAAGATTGTCTCCCTTTCTGGGCCCCAGAATTCCTAGCTATATGATGAAGGAGCCTCTGAGGCTGTTAGGAGCAGCTTTGGGATCCAGACTGCGACCCAGCTCTTTTCCACTGGCACTTCCTCTGGTGCCCCAGTGGTCCTGCTTAGGGCTGGTTCTCTTCTAGAAAAGGCTGTGACATTCTAGGGAGGGTATACATGAGGTGCTCAATCAATCACACGGGATATAGAACAAGTGAATGGATGAGCCTGCGAGAACAGAAAGCAGGTGGCACGCTGGGAGAAAGAAAGAAGCTGGCAAGGTGGCTCCCACCGCCCAGGGTGGGGTTTTCCCCAGAGACCCTGGCCCTTCAAAGGGGAAGGGAAGACCAAGGGCAGGGAGGGAGCTGGCAAGCCCTTGACGGAAGTGATAGAGAGCTGCCTCTGCTTTCACGTGGCTTTATTTTGAAAACGTGAACTTTACAAATGTCAGAGGAAAGGCGAGCTCCGGTCTGGGACTGCGCTGGGAACCGCTTAGCATTTGCATGGCTTTGCTAATGGGTCTCTTCTGGGTGGTGGGAAATTTATGTCCCGCCTGCTGGGGCCCCCGCTGAAGGCTAAAGCCAGGGGACATACAAAATAAAACAGATCTAAGTTCCCCGCAGGGCAGGCAGCAAGCAGAGCGGATGGATGGGCAGCGATGGAGGCAGGTAGGCTGCCGTGTCGAAACTGCCTGTCACGGTCACAGGATCCCTCCTCGGGATGGTCCTGTCAGGAAGGACATTAGCTCCATGCTACAGGAGTGGGAAACTGGCTCCCAGAAGCCAAGCCACTCACATAGTCAGAGAGCCAGGCAGGAAGTGAAGCTGCCTCCAGCCTCCCATGATTCACCTTCCCTCTAGTACAGAGCTCTCAAGCTTCCTGATATCGCCACTCGACTCTTTGATACAGTTACTTCTGTTGTGGTAATCACCAACCATAAAAATACTTCATTGCGACTTCATAACTGTAATGTTGCTACTGTAGTGAATCGTAATGTAATATCAGATACATGGGATATCCGATATGGGACCCCTATGAAAGGACTCTTTGACCCCAAAGGGGTTGCAACCCACAGGTTCAGAACTGCTGATCTAGGATCACCTTGATGATCAAGGTGCTTGGCATCCTTGGGTCTGTGTTTGGGCTCCTGTTGGGCCTTGGGCCATGGTGAGCACACAGCACCTGTCTTAAAGAAGAGTTAAGGAGTGTGTGGGACTCCCCAGTGGGCCTGAGGGCAGGGACGGCATTGGGAACACATGGTTCGTGGGATCTGTGTTTGTGTGAATGTCATGTGTCTGTACATGCAGGCATGGCACCTTTGAAGGTGGTAGACATAGTGTGGGCATGCATATTTGGAAGAATATATATACATATTGTGTGTTATGTGGGTGTATAAACACATGGTACACATGTATGCTGTGCGATGGCGTGTGCTGTGTATGGTGAATGTATGCATATAGTATGTAGCCTGGGTATGTGTGCCCATGTGTGTACATGCCGTGCAGCATGTAGGTATGCGTGCTTGTGATGTGTCAGTGTGCATCTGATGTGTGGACATGTGTATGAGGCTCTGGTGTACATGACACACATGTGCTATGAATGTGTATTTACGGGTCAAAGCCACCCCAGGTTCCTGCTTTGTCCTATCACAGCTTGGGGCCCTCCTGTCAACAGTAGGGATAGTCCTGGGGGCCAGCTTCTGGGCCTTCTTTCACCATCAAAAGGGGGGGCATTGAGGGCAGGACACTGCTGGTTCCCATGACCATTAGTGTTTTAAGTGCCTGTGTCTGTACCTCATGTGTCTGAGCTCTTGTCCCCAAAGAGATCCCAAGGGGCTGGCACCCCTTCACAGAGGACTGCGTTATGTCAGCTGAGTGCCCTGGAGAAGGAGGCAGGTTATTCCTGCAGGAGCAAAGCCTCCCATCAGGCTGCCTGGCATGCCTACGGGAGAGTCTGACAGGTGACAAATGTCACAGGTCTGAGGTGCTCTCTGCCCACTTGAGAGTCGGGATACCCTCTCCTTAAGCCTCAAATGGAGGTAGGAAGAAGGGATCACAGCTTGGTGGCAGGCAGAGGACAGGCAGGGCAGGCTGCCAACTGAGGCCCCTAAATAACCGACTGACCGGCCCTTCTGCAGCTCATCCCAGCCGGGGGACAGGCTCCGGCTTCATAATGTGTGATCGATGGGCCTAATATGGGATTGGAGACGCCGGGCTGGCAGCCCCGGCCTGGCCTGCCGGCTGCCATTCGCCCATATATTTATTTATTTATGGGTTCTCCTCGATGGCAAAAGTCCAAAAACAATAAAAGAAATTGAATTGCATATCAGATAGGACATCAGAGGGAGATACGGCCATAAATCGCACCGTATTTATTCCATAAATATCAGCGCCTCGCGAGTAGCCAGCACCCGTTACCAAGTTATAATCAGAATCTGGTCCCCCTTGACACTCACTGCCAGCCCCTCCCCACAGGACAAACAGGCTGGATCCCCAAAATACATAACAATTTCTTCATGCCACCTGCCCGCATTGAGGCAGGCATCTGCTCACCCTGGCTGCCCCACCCAAAGAGACACTTGTACTGCGAGAAAGGACAGGAAATAGCTGTTGTGACAGGCTGACTAGTTCCAAACGCGCAGTGTGTGGTGGGGTTGTAGGGAGTGTCCCCAGAGCTTCTGTCCCCTTGTGGCTCATTCACCACAAACTGAGAGTTGAAGTACCACTTTCTCTCTCTGTGTGGGGCCTGGATATCCCGCCATTGCCATAATGACACGCCACAGCAGAGGCGGTAATCTTACAATGAAGAAAGGTTGGCTTTGGCTCCCGGCTTTGCAGCTCTACTCCATGGTTGGTTGGCCTTGCTGCTTTGGACCTGTGATAGGCAGAGCACCATGACAGGGCAGGGTGGAGCAGAACCTGTCCATGTGGCCTGGAACTCACTCAGTAGGCAGAAGAATCAATTTTTTTTAAATTGCTGTGTAGCATTTCACTCTTGGAAGGTACATTCATTCGCCCACTGTCCTGTGTGGACATGGGACCATTTCTAATCTGAGACTATCACAAAAAAAGCTACTCTGAGCTCCCTTAGGTGAGACCTTTTGTGAATACCATTGGTCACTGACGCCAGGTTCTTTAAAGTGACTGTGACATTTCATCCCTGCCCCAGCCCCCAGCAACACGTGAGAATTCTGGGTGCCCCTCTGGGTTTCGGCAGCAGACAACGCCTGTCTTTTCTGTTTTGGCCATTTGCTTTGCTGGTTGTGCACAGAGACATTCATGGTTGTGATTTGCAGTTTTACCAATACTTACTCAGGGGTCTCCTTAGCCTGTCACTGTGACAGCCTCCTGCACTCTGCCCTGCCCCATAAGCCAGAGTGACCTTTCTATCCCTTCACCCCACTGGCTGAGGACTGGACTCTGGCCTCCCTTGTTCTTTTCTCCCCTTATTCACCTGCTGGCTCTCCCTCCACACCTGACTCCGACCTGCCCTCCCTACCCACCTTTCAGGTGTCTTCTCTGTGATGCCAGCTTGCTGGTAGTTACAATGATATCCATTGCCAGGGCCCACCAGACAGAGAAGGCTATGAAGAAGGTTTCTCCCCAGCACGCTCTTCTCCTGCCACAACAGGCTGCCTTCCTGCGCAGACCCAGTCACAAGGCCTGCCAATTGCCAGAGGCTCAATCAACAATCGAGATAAATCTGACAGGCAACTGATATGGGCTGCCTTCGTTCTGAATGAAGGGGAAATTCACAGAATGTGAAATCAACCGTTTGTTCCTCTAGTGAGCAAGCTGTGGGTGGCTCGCTCACACACAGCTGTGCCACATTTCATTGTGGCAGCCATTTTTGCCCTGACTTCGTCACTTTTCGTGTGATCTTAATTCTTTCTTTCATTTTTTTAAATACCTCAGGAGACTGACACCAGAACTTCACACATGCTAGGCAAACCTGCTACTGAGCTACATCCACCCTCCACCCCACCCCCACCCCCACCCCCACCCATGTTTTTCTGTAGCTCAGGTTGGCCTGGAACTTCACATTTAGCTCAGGCTGGCTTTATTATTTTTTAAAAAATGATTTATTTGTATTTTAACGTGCATTGATGTTTTGCCTTCATGTATGTCTGTGTGATGGCATTAGATTCTCTGGAACTAGAATTCCAGACAGGTGTGAGGTGCTGTGTGGGTGCTGGGTCCTCTAGAAGAGCTGTCAGTGATCTTAACCTCTGAGGTGTCTCTGCAGCCCCTGACTGGCTTTAAATTCATGGAGATGATGATGCTGCCGGCTCCTCAGTGGTGGGATTATAGGCATCATCTCCAGGCATAAATCTCGCTGAATTTCTCCTCCCTTCCAACCCCAGACCGATTAAGTCTGAAAGTCTTCCCTACAGTGTAACAGAAGCAGTCAAAATGCACCCCCCGGGGGCTAAGAGATTCCTTAGTTCCAGGAAGTGCCTGTCACAAAATCTGTCAGGAAAATCTGAGTCTGATTCCTAGAACCCACATAAAAAGAGAAGTCGAGGATCCAGCCCTGTGGAAACAGAGACAGGAGGGTGGCTGGGACTCTTGACCAGTTAGCTCAGCCTAATCAGGAGCTCCAGGTCAAGAAAACCCTTTGTGTTTAAAATGATCTCATTACTTTTATTCATTCATTTGTGTTTATGGTGTGTGAACCTCCCTTCTCCTGTGTCTCAGGAAAGCAGGGCTGGGGGCTGGGGAGAGGAGGGTTCACTAGCAAAGAAACTGACTGCTCTTCTAGAGGATGCAGGTTTGATTCCCAACACCCACATGGCAGCTTACAACTGTCAGGGCATCTGGTGTCCTTTTCTGGCCCCTACAGGTACCAGGCACACAGGTTGTACACACACACACACACACACACACACACACACACACACACACACACGTGGGTGGAGGTGGGGAGTAAATCTTTAAAGACAAAGAAAGAAAAGAAGAGAAGAGAAGAGAAGAGAAGAGAAGAGAAGAGAAGAGAAGAGAAGAGAAGAGAAAAAGAAAGAAACTGCGAGGGACACCTTAGGAAGATATCTGGCTTCCACGTGTGCACACACGAACAAATGTGTGCCTGAACCCACCTCCCCATCCACCCACACCCCATACACAAAAGGGAAATGGAAGAGCCATGGGGACAGGGTAGGCTGGTCAGGCTTTCTGCCCATGCCAGGCACCCCACTGCCTCTCCTGCCCCCATCCCAAGGAGACAGTAAAGAGCAGAGGCTGATTCTCTGCTCACTGCTGGTGACTCTGCCTGAGACAAAGTTGGGACAATCCAGGGTGACCTGGCTTTGTCATCCCACACTTCCAGCCGGTCTCCCTTCCACCCACAGGAATCTTTCCTTCCCTCTGGCTCCGAGCGGGGGAGGGGAAGAAGACGCAATTTATTTGGCAACAAATAAAGAGCTGCCCGATTACGAGTGGGGGGAGAGTTTAAAGGGGGAAAGATACGTCGGCTAATGCCATCTCCCGCGTCTTTATATTCTGAAGCGGATCGTTCTGGACGCGGGCAGAAGGCCTGATTTAATATCCTCATGGAAAATACTGCACCTGATCCAATTACCACGGGAATTTTGATACAGTCAGCAGTCAAGATGAAAGATTCAGAGACGCACACCGCAGGAGTAAACACACAGACCGAATTACCCACGCTCCTCCGGGACGACTTAGGAGGCTCGGGTCGTGGTGAGGGCACCTCGGGCCAGACCAGGGGGGCTCCATGAAGACCGGATGCACAGCCCCTGCCCGGCGTCCTTGAGACCATCCAGGCCTTTATTTCCCACGCAGCCTACCACACGGGAAGTCCTGAGATGAGGCACCGGTGTGATATGGTCCAGCCTGGTCCTTTCACCCTTTCCATTCCTAATTGGTATTCCATCTACCCACTCATGCCAAGACTGAACAGGTTTCACCATCATTGTCTGGGTACTCATGGTGTCCTGCTGTCCTTCAGCAAACAAGTGTCTCTCTCCACTACTCAAATCCTTGTTGCCTCTAGTTTGGAGATCATTCACCTTCCGGAAGTTACACACCGGTCCTAACAGCCTTTCCTAGGGCTGTGATTCTCAACCTGTGAGTCGAGACTCCCCTGGGAAGGGCCAAACAAGTCTTCCACGGGGGTTGCCCAAGACCATCGGGAGACACATTTATTTACATTGAGATTCATAACAGTAGCAAAATTACAGTTAGGAAGTAGCAAAGAAAGTAACTGTACAGTTAGGGGGTCACCAAAACATGAGAGTCTGTATTTTAGGGTCACAGGAAAGCTGAGAATCACTGCTCTAGGGCTCTTGCTTCTGCCTGTTTATGGTTGTGGCTCCTTCACGTCCCTCTTGACTGGATACACACATCCATGAGCCTAGGTTACAGGGTAACAGACTCCGGTTTTGCCAGTCTCCCTAAAGCTTCACGCCCTTTGCCACATAATATCTACTGATGTCCCATGAGGTCTGTGTCCCCTACAGGGTTTGGACCACAAAGAAATCAGCAGGGCCAGAAGCAGCTTGTGCCTGGATGGCTCTGTAGACGATGGACTCCTTGTCTGCTTGAGCCTCAGTTGACTATTCTGTAGAATGAAATAATTAGATCCAGTTGGCAGAGGTGAGGGCGCATGACTGGAGAGGCCAGAGCATGGCAGAATACATAGAGTATTGATAGACCAGCTGCCCAGTCAGATCAGCGCTTCGTGGTTCTACAGGGCTTGGACTCCTCAGCCGTGACAGGGGTCAGGAGGGAAAGAACTGGTTATCTTCCAGGCTCGACACAGCTATGTCTGTAGCAAACAGCAGATCAGCTTTAGAGCTCAATTCCCCTCTCCCCCCCCTTCCCCATCCCCCCACCCCCCTGCCATTGCTACTCCTCCACCTTCCACCTCATCCCCATCCCCCACTCCCACACAACACTCTTGTGTCTTGGTTGCTTCCTGAACATTGTTTAGGCTCCAGAAACCTCCCCCACTCCCCACTGTGGTAGAGTGAAGAGGCCTGCATAGGTGATCTCTGCCAAAACCTTCATCAGAGCCCCACCTCTGCCCCACACTTCTGTGTCAGGACATCCAGCCTAAAGCTCTGAGGGCTTATATCTTGGGACTGAACCACCAGATATGCTGTAAACAGTAAGGGTACAACTTTTGTTTTGCTTTGGAGAGGTTTGCTTTTTTTTTTATTGACAGACTTTTTTTAATAGACTTTTTAAAAAATGATTTTATTATTTTACATGGGAAGTGTTTGCCTAGCATGCACCAGGGTCTGGGTTTGATCCTCGGCATCAGAATAAAAGAACTACATAAAGTTTATATTCTCGGTGCTTAAAATATCACAGCAAAATTCCAATTCCTTGGGCTAAGGGATGTATCTCAGCATTAAGGCACCTTTCGAATATGCACCAATGCTCAGATTCATAAAAACTTAACAGAATGATTATATTATTTTATATGTATGGGTGTCTTGCTTGCATGTAAGGTCACTGTATACATATATATGTATTATGCCATATGCATGCCATGCCATCTGTGTATCATGTGAATGCCTGGTACCCTCAGAGTCCAGAAGAGGGCACTAGATTCTCTGGAACTGGAGTTACAAATAGTTGTGAGCCACTATGTGGGTGCTAGGAATCAAACTTGTGTCATCTGGAAAAGCAGCCAGTTAATTATTATTGAGCCAAGGCTGTGCTCACTCCTGGGATGGCTCTTATGCATACAACAAGAGTTCTCAGGCAACGACGTTGGTTTTAGCGTTAGTGTTGTGTTGATGAATGTCACACTCAGAAGCATCCCTTCTGTAAGCCTGGGGTAGATGGTCCACGGGACCGCCTCTGTTGTGCAGTCAGCACACCCCAAGGCTTCTTTGAAGAGCTATTAAATTACTGCTCTGCCCAGCTACATCCGTGATGCTTTAGAAACACTTTGAACTTTCTGAATAGCCCACATGTGTTTGGCTTTTCTAAGTCTTCAGTGCCCGCTGAGAGACCTGTTCATCCCTTACACTTCAGCTCTCTGCGTTAGCAAATGTGAACCCCGGCGCTGATGGGTCATTTCTAAAGACTGCAACTCACAATCCCATGTTTAAAGCAGGGCCAGGTTTCCTAGGGAGACTCAGAGGCTTAGTTCCTGCTTTGAGCATGATTCTCTACAACTCAATCAATGATGGGGCCACCATGGTGCTCATATGTGGCACAAAACATTCACAGGAGTCTCTGGGTTTCCCCCAGATGTTTATATTGAACTCTAAGGTTTCTTGGGGTTAGCGATGATGATGCTACCTTAGCATTGGAATGATCTCACAATTCAGGGAACTGGAAGGTTACCTTCTTAGCTGATAAATGGCCTTGCTGGCCAAAGTGGACTGGCTGGATACTACACCCACACCCACACCCACACCCCACACCCACACCCACACCCCACACCCACACCCACACCCCCCACACACCCCACACACACCCACACCCACACCCCCCACACACCCTTTTCAACCATCTCCTATAAGAATACAGAGCCCCTGTGTGGCCAGAGCTCCAGGCCAGCCAGTCTTTGTTTTCCCTCCCTGCTCTCATCAGCCAGAGCCCCTGCCCAGGGTTCCTGACTTGATTCACTTGGGCTAATTCACTTACAGCTTCTTTCTGCTCTGGTGGCTTCATATCTTCTTCCTGGCTGGTTCAGAGACTACAGAGGACATTTAACGACAATGATCAGATTCTGTGGATCTCCCAGGGCTTCTGTGGCAGTGTTGAGGTCACCCCAAGTACAGGAAAGTATCATTACTCAGGAAGAGGCATGAGTGGGGGACAAAATGTATACTCTCAAGGCCATAGGGATGCCTCGTGCTACTTTAGCACAGCATCTGGCCAAAGCCAGCACCATGCATAGGAAGAAAAGGTTGGCTGCAGAAAACCTTGGGTTTGGGGAGGATACAGGTCTGGGAAAAGCTCCTGCCACCTGTCTTTATGGGATGATTGCTGTGGGCAACTGATGCTCTTTCCCTAGTCTCAGAGTTGGGACAGCCTTGAGCAAGCTCTTAATCCTGTCTCCCTGATAATAGGTGTGAGCTCTAAGCAGGTCTGATCTCTGAGCAAGTGTGAGTACAAAGCAGCAGGTGAAAGTTCAGCTGTGAGTTTTAAGCAGGCATGAGGGCTGGGCACCTGTGGGAATAGAACAGCTGGTGTGAGTGCTGAGCAGCAGGTGTGAGTGCCCATCAGCAGGTGTGAGTGCTCCATTGGTTAATGTGCTGAACAGTTGTCTTGTGTTTCAGCTGTGTGTTGAATGGCAGATGTAAGTACTGAGCAGGTTTGAGCACTGAGTAGGCCAGGTCCTGCGTTGCTCTGTGTTCATACCAGCCAACAGTTTCCTCTGTGCTCTGTCCATGGATGCCAGGGCTGATTCTGTGCATTGTGTACTGAGCACTTACTAGCCTCACAGGAGTGGCTATCCACACCCTTCTCACTGCACCTCACAACGCCATGGAGGCGAGAAGCAGCACGTCCACCAGTACTGAGGCTCTGAGACTAAAGTGCTTGCCTAGACTCTCACAGCTCAAGCTGAGCAGCCTGAGAGCTGTGGCAGGTGGTGTAAATGGAGTAGGGTGTGACTAAAATAGGGTGTGAACAGAGTAGGGTGTGAATGGAGTGGGGTGTGAATGGGGTAGAGTGTGAATGGAGTAGGGTGTGAATGGAGTAGGATGGGAATGGAGTAGGATGGGAATAGAGTAGGGTATGAATGGAGTAGGGTGTGAATGGAGTAGGGTGTGAATGGAGTGGGATGTAAATGGAGTAGAGTGTGAATAAAGTAGGGAACAAATATAGTAGGGTAAGAATAGAGTAGAGTGTGAATGGAACAGAGTAGGGTGTGAATGGAGTAGGGTGTGAACAGAGTAGGGTGTGAA
>JANHMN010000002.1:105115052-105197401 GCA_030674055.1 Rhabdomys pumilio | reverse complement strand
GTGATGGTGATGATGAAGGTGGGGGTGAATGGGATGATGGTGGTGGTGGTAAGAGGTGGATGGTTGTAGAGGAGGCGGTGATGAGGGGGTGATGGCGATTTTGGTGATGGTGTGTGTCTTGTCAGGTGGTGAGGGGGTGAAGGTGCGTATCTTAGGTTTCTACTGCTGTGCTAAAACACCACGAACCAGAGCAACTTGGGGAGGAAAGGGTTTGTTTCAGCTTCTAGCTCTGCATCCTAGTCTATCAGTGAGGAGAGGCGGGGTAGGAACTCACACAGGGCGTGAACCCTGAGGCAGGGGCTGCTGCAGAGGCCACGGAGGAGTGCTGCTTACTGACTGGCTTGCTCCTCATGCCTTGCTCAGCCTGCTTTCTTATAGCACCAGGACCACCAGCCCAAGGATGGCTCCACCCACGGTGAACTGGGTTCCCTCACATCAATCATTAATCAAGAAAATGTCCTACTGACTTGCTCACAGACCAGTCAGGTGGGGGCACTTCTCAGTTGAGGTCCCCTCCTTCCAAATGACTCTACCTTGTGTCACGTTGACATAGAACTAGCCAGCACGGTGAGCGAGGGGTATGAGGATAATTGTAGCCCTGTACCTGGCAGGCCCACGCTGTGGAGCCAACTGCTGCGTTTCATCTTCCGGCTACCTAAGCAGGCTTGCCCTATTGTTCTCTGTTTCTCTGTTTGTTTTTTGGTTTTGAAATCTTTATCTAAGGATAAATAAGCAGAGACTTTGAGAGATGCTGTCTCTTGCCCACAGTCCTTCAAAGCAGCAAAGCTGGCCCAGCACCCAGGCCTGTTGCCTCCACCGTGTGAGCCCGTGTGTACCCAGCAGCCCTTCTGCATAGTGGCTCCGTGTTTCTTAGCTCTTTGACTTCTGTAAGGAAGCTGATTAACAGATGGGGAAACTGAGGCCAGAGAGAAGCTATAACCTAACAGAGGTCACAGAACACAGATGAGGAGGTCGCTGACCTGCTCAGGATGCCTGACTCTTGGGTTCTCCCCTGGCCTCTCTGGAGCCTCCAGCTGCCCACTCATACTCTGGGACAGGGAAGAGTACCCTAGGCAGGTGGGGTCACTCTCCTGAACATGGCACTAGTCTCTGTCTGGATGCCAGGAGAAAAATGGCACTATGCTCCTCCTATTGTCCCTGTGGTGGGGGCCTCCTGGCAGGGGACACAGCTGAGCTACAGTCCCCAGTGCCTAGGCTGCTGAAGGAAATGTGAGAAAAAAAAACAAAAACAAAAAAAACCCCAGATGCCTCTCTGAACACTCCTAGTGTTCTCTCCTATCTCTGAAGGCTGGAACTCCCCAAATGCCTGTATTTCCCCTCTCTGCCTCCTGGCTGCTGTCTCCAGCTCCCCATCCCGCAGGTGACAGTCTCCAAGACAGGACCCTCCCAGCCAAACTCAACAGCCACAGGGCCTAACTCCCTAACTCCCAAATGGCTCACACTCACTGCCAGGGCTCTGCTGGTGACCCAGACTTCCACCTCCCCAGGGAGCCACACTCCTGGCCAATCTACCCATCCCTGTGCCTGGCCCTAGTCTACCTGGTAGGCCTCCACCTGCCTCTTATCTTCTCCTAAGAAGCCATGGCCTTGACCAGCCCCCAGAGGCCTCCTGCAGAGGAAATGAGGGGCAGCTGTGCTGGAGAAAGGTGACTTTTGTCACCTCCTGAGCTCAGCGGTGCAGCAGAGACAGGGCTGAGTCTCACCAGGATCCTGCTGCTTTGCCCATTGGCTTGGAGGAAAGTCAGGTCCCCAGGCAACAAGCTGACGCAGAGGCCCAGCTCTGTGCCTTGAAGACCCTCATTGGGCTGCCTCTCTCCCTAACGGCCCTCCACAACCTTGGTCCCAGGGTCTCCTGAAGAAGGAGCTACGGAGGTCTGGGCATTCTGAAGGCCCCTGTGGGCCTCAGTTTCCTATCTGGATGTCAAGAGGGCTAAGCGGGCCGGCTGTTACAGCTCTTCCCGTTCTGACATTGCAGGAATGGAGAACAGCCCCCACCCCTCCTGCCCCACCGCAACCCCATCTCCATCACTAAGGGAAAAGAAAAAGAAAAAACCCCACCACCCACCCCATCTAATCCTTTGCCGGCTTATACCACGCAGCTCAGCTCTCTCTCGCTCCTCTGGGGGATGATGGAAATGTGAATTTAAATAGAGTTATGTTGAAAGAACATTACCTCGCATGGTCCCAGCAGGGAGAGGTCCTGCCGAGATGCCGAGGCGGCCGGGTGAGGCCGGCTGTATATGAGCAAGGCCAGCACCTTTGGACAATTACAATCAGGACAGCTTGATTAGCCCTCCTTCTCTCCTCACCCCTTCCCATGAATCTCTTTAATAGCTAGCTGCTTTCTTTTGGGGCGCTGGGGCCTGCTGCTGGGAACTAGCCACGAGTAGATAATCTCCAGGTGGTGCCAGCATGCCATTGGCTGCTAACCCAGACTCAGCACCAGCTTTCTGGGCAGCTGGTTCCCCAGCCTTGAGGGGTGACCATCGGCCCGGGACAGGATTAACATGGCTGTCTGCTCTCAGTTAAGTCTCCAGACACAGAGCTCTGGGCAGAATGGAGTGACTGTTATGAGCTGGGGGCACCCAGAAGGCCCTTCTCCCAGTGTACAGCCTAAGCCTGGATCGGCCCATACTACCTGAGTGACAAGGAGAGGGACAGAGTCCGCTGCCTCTCCTGCTGGCTTCAAAGTGGATGATTGTGGGGAGGGCAGAGCAGGCAGGATTATAGGAAATATTCTTCTTGGAGGTATCTGGGTTGACTGGGAGAGATGGCAAGCTGCAGCTGGGCTTGTCCCCCGGGGGTATCCCTTCAGCCTGGAGTTCACAGCAAGCCCCGAGGGGATGGTCGGGAGCAGAGTAGAGTTCATATACTCCAAGAGACAAACTGGTTAGAACTGAGCTCTAGGGTCGTCACACGGGGGTGGGGGTGAGGCTCTAGGAGGAAACCAGACAAGGCAGCAGGAGTCCTGCAATTCCCACTGGCAGATGCCAGCTTTTCCAGGTGAAAGCCAGGCCACCAAGATGAAAGGAGCCTGCTGGGGGGGTACAGTTCCAAGAGGTACAATTGACCCCAAATGTAGTGGTTGGTGGTGGTGGTGATGAAGATGATGGTGGGGATCAAGCTGCTGCTGAAGGCCGAGGATGGGATTTGGTTACAGACTCCAGGCCTTCTTTCCTACCTCCTCTTCACACTCACAGCAGCAAGCTGCGTTTGCAATGTGAGGACAACACTTGTGACACCATATGGGGGAGTTGGTCCACAGGGAGGTGCTCCGTGACTGCAAGTAGCTGAAGTTAGACCTCATTCATTCATTCATTCATTCATTCATTTATTCATTCATAATGAAGCACACTGTGTGCTGGGACAAGCATAGTCCCTCACAGCCCTGCTTCCCTGTGGCCTCAGTGCAGCCCCAGCCTGGACTGCAGGACAGGCCTGAGATGTCAGGATAGAGGTTGCACCGTGTCCATGGGTGCAGAGAAGGCTGGAGCCTTCCCACCAACCCTGGGCTCCAGACACTGTGGGAAAGAAATCCTGAGATTGCCGAAGCAAGGCCAGGCTGGGAGAGGGGATGGGGTGTCTTAAAGACAGGCTTGCCCTTTGACTCGGTAATTCCCTTCCTGGGAATCCATCTAAGGGAATAATTAGCGAGGCGGGCTGAGATGCATGGGTGTGTTCACTGTGATACAGGCTGCTCACGGTGTGTTGTTTATCAACAGCTACAAAGTGGAAATAAATGTCCAAAAAGCAGTGAGATTTATAAACACGCAACTCTGCCATTCCAACTCGGGAGGCAGGCCACGCTTGCGGCGGGTCCCCAGGCTTCCCTGGGTGGCCTCTTGAGGCATCTGTTCCCTCATCTGTAGATGGCGTAACCTTACTAAGAGATGGCTTCCTTTGGAGGGTGAGCTAGTTAGTAGCCATGAAAACTCAGCTCCGGGTACCTAGAGCACCTTCTGGACACATCCCCTAAAGTCAGTGTCAGTCTTGCAATTAGACAGGAGGGTTAGGAGACTGGACATGGTGTCATCAGACACTCCTACTCAGATCTCCCTTGTTCCCCTGCTGACCCAGACACATCCTTCTGAAAGGTCTTCGGTGGGCCATATAGATGTCTCTGAGGACAAAGGCACTGGCTGCAGAGCCTGGTGACCTGAGTTTGACTCTCAGAATCCACACGGTGGAAGGGGAGAGCTAACTCCCAAAGTCAGTCGTTCTCTGCCCTCTACTTGTGTGGAGCACAATGTACATGCATGTACAAAATACACACACAGGCACACACACACACACACACACACACAAGCACACATACACATGTACATACATACACACACATACACATGTACACAATAAATAAATAAGATGTAATAGGAAATTTAAAATAAATCAAATAAACACGTGCTTTGACAAACTTAAGAACAGGGACCCTTCGCCCAGCTGGGTGACGCAATGGCGTATGCGGCTAAACACAAAGCCGCCTCTGCTCTGCCTGAGGGGCACCGCCTTTGCACCGAGGACACAGAAGCCACATGCCCCCTTAGGGACAGACCTCGGCTGGTGTCAGGCCATGGTCCTAATGCTGGTTAGATCATAATTCACTGCTGGTGGCAAGAAGAAGTAGGTGACATAGGCCAGTCGTGGGAGCTTCAGCGCTTACATACCAGAGAGATCTGCAGATGACCCCAAAGAAAGCACTGAACTCAAGAGGGGACAACGCTAGGAGGAAAATCACGGGCTCAAGCCTAAAGGAACCCAGAAACTAGTCAGCACTGCCTCTCGCAAAGGTGAGATCTTGAAGGGGTCTCTCTAAGTCACCCAGCTTCTGCTGTCTGTGACTCAGGGCTGCCCCGTGGCCAGGGTGCTGTTGCATGTTTCGATGTGGCCTAGGATTTTAGGTGCTTACAGAGCTGTACTCCCACAGGCCAGAGGTCTGGCAACACAGGCTGCACTGGGCTGTGGTAAATATTGATGAAATGAGCCGCTGTTTTCCTGTCTAAGCCCTAGGGGCTCATGCTGACATGCTCTCCCAAGGCCTGTGCTCCACAGGCCCAGATTCCTAAGAAGTTTCTGTCTGACAGTAGTGTGTAGTCCCCAGCAATGCCTGAAAGCATGCATGAGACGAGAAAGTTAGAGAGACGGCTCCAAGAACAGAGAGGTCGAGGGGTTGGCTGAAGTCTCTGTGAGGTTAGGAGGTTGTTACTGAGCAGTGACACCTGTCACTCCAGCTGAGGGTCTGAGCAGGGCTCAAAGCACCAACTCCCAACTCCAAGGCCCTCTGGGAGACAGAATCCAGCCAGCCACGCTTGAGTAATTGTTCCCGTGTAAAGGATGGGGACACAGGAAGGAGCTATCGGGCTTGCAGCCTCCCTGCAAGCAGGAGTGTGGATGTCCAACTGCACAGGAAAGAAAAGAGGCAGTCCTGGGGAGGGGACCAGTGCTGTGCTCTCGGCGGTGAAGGGGGCAGGGCACTGAGGCCCACAGCACTGGAGGGAGATGACTGACGTACCCTTCCTTCCCACTGACACTGTTTCTGAGTGTTGACCCATGCGTCAACCTCCTTGGAGGCACAGTGACAGCTGAGCTGCCTGCCCTGCTGCTGCATTGAGACCTGCCCTCTGGCAGGCAACACTGAGAGAGGGTACCCAGGGAGGCAGAGCATCCCCTAGAGACACACACCCCTCCCTTCAGTCTAAGGATCCACACTGAATGAGGCCTGCTGGCCATGATGTGATGAGGTGACAGAGTGAGCGAGCCAAGGGACGGAGTGACAGACCCACCTAGGAGCACATCACCACCCAGACTGGGAGCACATCATTACCCAGATTCCCACTGAAAATGGGAAAGAGAAGCCGGGCGGTGGTGGCGCATGCCTTTAATCCCAGCACTTGGGAGGCAGAGGCAGGCGGATTTCTGAGTTCGAGGCCAGCCTGGTCTACAGAGTGAGTTCCAGGACAGCCAGGGCTACACAGAGAAACCCTGTCTCGAAAAACCAAAAAAACAAGAAAACAAAAAAACAAAAAAACAAAAAAACAAAACAACAAAAAAAAAAAAAAAAAAAAAGAAAAGAAAGAAAGAAAGAAAGAAAGAAAATGGGAAAGAGAACCATGTGCCTGGAGTCCACACTTAGTGGGCAGGGGTGAGTGGGGGAGCAGCCACCACACACAGCGATTTGGCCAGTTCTTTTGGAGTTAGACCCATTCTACAGAAACAGACCAGATGTTCACCAACACAGAGCAGCAGCAGAGCCTCAGGGGGTGATACAGTCAATAAAAGGGGTCCAGCCAAGGACACACAGGTGGATGAACTGTGAGGGCCAACAGTAAGCAAAGGAAATTGGGGCCCCTAGGCTGTACCCGCAGGTCTCACTCCAAGTAGTTAAAAGGCCAAGCAGGGTGGACTGGGCCTCCGTGACGCAGCACTCACCTAGCATGCAGGACGCCCTGGATTCCGTCCCCACCTCCACACAGGACAGGCATGGTGGATCATTAGGCACTGGGGAGGTTGAGGCAGGTGAAGAAGAAAAAATATCATTCTCAACTACACAGAGAGTTGAAGGCTAGCATGGGCTACAGGAAACCTGTCAAAAAAAAAAAAAAAAAAAAAAAAAAAAAAAAAAAAAAAAAAAAAAAGCAAGATGAACCAAGAGTAAGAGTAACGTTGAAAGGAATGTGACCAAGTAGGAATCCAAGGTGACTTACATGCTACTGGGCATGGTGGACAAGACTCCTCTTAAGAGCTACAGATTTGGAACAGGGGGAGATGGCTCAGCAGGTAAGAGATCAGGCTGCTCCTACAGAGGACCAGGGTTCAAGTCCTAGCACCCACTCGGAGACTGGCTACCACGTGTGACTCCAGATCTGGTGGGTCTAGTGTGCTCTTCTGGTCTCCGCAGGCAGTGCACACACGTGCTAGCAGAGTATCCATCCATGTAAAATAAAATAAATCTTTATCTTAAAAAAGACCAACATGCACATTTGGAGCGAGGAAGTGGCTCTCACTGAGTAATGTGTTTGCAAGTGTGGAGACCTGAGTCTGAGCCTCGGACTTACATAGAAACCTGAGCGAGAGATGGTGTGTGCTTGTAATGACACTGGGGACACGGAGCTGACAGCAGCCTGGGGCTGGGCTCAGGAGCTGCTCCAAGGGGCTGTACCTGTGATGCCTCCTCTGACTCCCTCATCAGTTAAGAGGGTTGCAGTTGATCTAGAGAGCCTTCAGGCCGAAGCAGGAAACTGGTAACTGAACCTCTCTAGACTCAGTTTCCCCTTGCATCCAAAGGGTCAACAGCACCTCACTCTGAAGGGCTCCATCCATACATTAACACTTGAGGGGTGAGGGCTCAGACTTCTCTGCTGTAACCTCAGGCAGGCTTCATGCTCTCTCAGAGTCTCAGTTTCTTCCTTGAGTGAGCGAAGGGTTCCCCACGGCTCCCTGGCCAGCCAATCTATCCTGAAAGGTGTGCCTCAGGTCCCAGTGAGGACTGTCACAGAAGACAAGGTAGATGAAACTGGAACAGGGACACTGGAGACTGACCTTTGCCATCTGCTCCCCTCCCCTGCACTCACAAAAAGGTAAGAAAAGTGACTCCACACACTGTCCTCTGACCTCCACACATGCTCCCCATGTCACAGGTGCCTGCCCTGTTCCACTCCCCAATACCTATAGATTAAATTAAACCATTTAAAGTGAGGACTCTGGAGTCTGCCCGGAGAGCTTAAATTCTCACCATGGTTTTTAAAAGATGAGCAGCCGTCCTCCATGGATTCCCCTCATCTCTTCCTGTCATGTGGAAATACGGAGGGCACTTAGAGGCCAGCCACACGGCACACACTTAACCGAGCTGGCCTGGGGCATCCTAGTTGCTTCCTGTCTTGCCTGCTTGGGTTTCTGACCTAGTGGTGGACTCTGCCTCTGGGCTTCTACACTCCCAGCTACTCCTTTTTCCTGTCTTCTCTTCTCCCAGCCTTAGGGGTGCCAGGGTCTCGAGAAGCACACCACCTCCACAGGGCATGCGCTGGCTAACTTCCACCCTCCCTCCAGGGTGCTCCGCTCTGTTTTCTCACAACCCTCCATTTGGACAGGTCCTCACTTCTCTTGGGTTTCTGGATCATCCCCACCTTTTTTTTTTTTAAGATAAGGACTTCAGTGAACCTGAAACTCGCCACTTTGCTAACACCGTCTGGCCACCAAGGCCCAGGAATCCTGTTTCTGCACCCCTGTGCTAGGAGATACAGATGCGCTGCACCCAGCTTTTATGTGGGTGCTGGGATCCTCGTGTTTGCAGAGCAAGCACTTTACCCAGTGAACCATGTCCATCTCCCCAGCCCAGTGAACCTCCAATTTCGATAACTAAATGGCCCATCAGACTGTTCTGGCCAATAAAACCCAGCTTTCTTCCTGAGAGAAACTCGGCTGAAATGTTTAAAATGACATATTTCCTTCATGCCCTGTATTTACTGAGTGCTGAGTATATCTCAGAGGATCTGGGCAAAGTGCTAGGGATATAGGGATGGAAAGAACAGGTGCTATTCACAGAAGGACTGCACTGTCCAGCTCCTGGGTATGCGCCAAGGCTGGCTGTCATAGCTCAGCCTTGGTGCATGCTTCTCCGGTAATGGTAACATCTGACAGGCTAACCTCAAGATTTGAAAGATGCCATCCAGTGGACTCAAGGCATGGACACACAGCCTCTCTCTCTCTCTCTCTCTCTCTCTCTCTCTCTCTCTCTCTCTCTCACACATACACACACACACACACAAACACATGCTACACATATACTTAGTCTCTGCTAATTCTTGCCTTTGATGGCAGCCTCTGGCTTGCCATCATGTTGACAAAGCAAAAGTAAAAAAAAAAAAAAAAAATAGAAAGAAAGAAATCCACCCCGTCACTCGGACTCCCCCATCCCTGCCCAGCTTGGCAGCCCCCACCCACCCCCGCCTTTGTATTATGAGTTGTGTCAAGGTATGTTGGATTCTAAATTAAATGTCAGCCCACTGTACATTTCTGGCTCCAGTGCAGAAAATGAGGCGCTGGCGCTGGAGCCCATCCAGTTGTTCAGCTCCCCGCATCTAACGGAGAGGGTGACAAGCCCACTGAATCACTGCACGGCACCTTCCCATGCCAAGGGGAGCCAGGATGAATTTATTTTTAATGATAAATGTGACTGTCAGAGGTGAGTTGAAACCGCTTTACCAGAAGAGTGAAGTGCCCCGGGCAGCGCGCGGGGAGAGGTGGGTGGACGGGGGCCAGAGGTCTTGACCTCCTGGCCCACTGCCTCCAGGTCTCCAGAGACAGGCACATTTGACATGCAGCCCACGTTCAGAAGCTCTGCTGCATGCAATGCTCTCTGGGAATATCCGAGACCAGCAAGCGCTGAGACTCTTGTGCTCCAGCAGAGCACAGCCCAGGATTCTGGATCTACCAGCTGCTGTGTGATCTTGGTGAAGGTATTTAGCATCTCTGGTCTTCAGTTGCCTCATCTTTAAAATGAGCATATTAGCACCATTCACAGGTCTTTGGAGAGGAGACGGTGCGTGAAATCTGTTGATACTTACGGTGTTCTACATGTGAGGAATCTTTACTGAACGACAACTCGGTGCTAACCACATGGTTTTAGACTGTTAGGTAAATTATTTAACTGTATTTCTTAGTTCATTTCACCATCCTTGAGTGAAGCTAATGATAGCTCTGATCTGACAGGATGTCTGGGAGAACCCTGCTGCCCCACGCAGAGCTGTATGGAAGGATGATGGTCCACAGATGGCAGCCACTTCGGCCAGTCCAGAGGCATGTTGTCACTCTAGGCTCCTAGCTGCTCTCTCTTGTCTCCTTTGCCTCTCTTCACTTCTGTCCTCATGTCCATCCTGTACCCCTCCCTTTGAAGACAGCCAACAGCCATGACCCCCCATTACACTGCAGTGAGGACCTTGGGGAGGACAGCTACCTTGGGCCAGCTGACAGCTTGTGATTGATGGATCCAGACTCAGAAGGAAGGGCAGGACCTGACCAGACCCTCTCTCTAGAATCTCAACTAAAATTTCCAGACTGTAACTGCCTGACAGTTGGAGTTATCACACTTAGGGGACTTCGGGAAGAGATAGGAGTAGAAGCAGAAAGCAGAGAAGCAGGAAAAGGAGAAGAGAAGAAGAAGAAGGAAATAAAGACAGAGGAGGAAGAGGAGGAAGAAGAGGAGGAGGAGGGAGAGGAGGAGAAGGAGGAGGAAGAGGAGGAGGAGGAGGGAGAGGAGGAGAAGGAGGAAGAAGAGGAGGAGGAGGAGGAGGAGGAGGAAGAGGAGGAGGAGGAGGAGGAGGAGGAGAGCAACAACAACAACAACAACACCCTGAGTACATGGTGAGTCAGGGAGGAGGGATCAGAGTGTCACGCAGTTCTGGATTAAGTCCTAAGTTCTGGGTTCTGTCTTCTGTGAGGCTCTGCCTGGTCCCTGAACTGGCTAAAAGGCTGCTTCTGCAGAGGCCAGTATGCTAATCTCAGCCATACTTGGCCCTGATGATTGGCCCCTATCAGCCTGATAAAAACTCACAGCAATGGGGACGGTGTTGGCCTGCTCTGGTGCTTCTCCCAGGAGATTCTCCTTCGTGTTAGCTCATACGTCCCCGTGGGGCTGATGAGCCTGTGTGCGCTGGGCTAGTGCAGTGTACAAGGACTGAGTGTGCTCCTGCCAACCCTGGGGCCACCACCGATCCTTCTCGTGTCACCTGAGCCTAGAGCACAGCTGTTGCAGAGTGGTGACAGGACAAGGCCCACAGCTTGCCACCCCCATCTGCACCCCAGCAGGCAGGAGAACTGGGGACTCTTGCAGAGAAGGTGACAGGTCCCAGCAGCAAACACTGCCGGGAGGAACCGCTAGGTGGCCCCCAACTACCTGTCCTTCCACAGGCCCAGAAGCAGATGTCCTGAAGGTCCCATGCACACCTGCTTTGTTGTCTTCCACTCAGCTTGGCTTCCCTTGTCTTAACCATCAAAGTGGCGCCCCCTAAAACAAGCATCCCCACCCTAAAGAGGCTGACCCACTCTTCGTGTACACCCTGGCACCTTTGAACGCCTCTCCCGTTCAGGACCGCCCAGGGTGATTTTTAGTGCACACCTTGCCTGGTGTCAAAATTCTCTCGAGGCACTGCGGAATCAGACTTGGGATCCCTAACACCTGCTTCACGTGAGGGGCCCGGGAAACCCTCGTTCTCGGCCATCTTTGCTTGTTCAGTGAGGAAACAGGCTCTGCGGGAAAGTCTGAGCCTTCACTCCTCAGATGCTTATGTATAGTGCCTGCCTCTGAACCGCACAAGAGAGAGCCCTTCAGAGTGAGGTGCTGTTAACCCTTTAGATACAAGGGGAACACAGTTTCCTGCTTAGGCCTGAAGGACCTCTGGTTCATCTACAGCCCTTTTAAGTGATGAGGGAGTTAAAGGGGGGTGCAGGGCCACACCGGTGCAGCCTCAAGGAGCGCGCTTCTGACCCCAGCCCAGGGTTACTGGGCAGTAAGTAACTCTGGCGGCTTGCTGATGGGAAGCCTGCCTGGGACTGCGGGAGACACCAGCCATCGGTAACACTGGAAGTTACCGGTAATACTGGAAGTGCAAACTATGGGACCCAGTTTCTGGCTGTTGACAGTCTGGAAGGGCATATGGCCACGGTGCCTAGCTCCAGCTGTGATCCCGGGGACCACTCTGCCTGTGTTAGGCTCCGGCCCCACCCTCACAAGGCCTGCCCCACGCTTGCCAGGCACCTAGAGGGACGAGAAGAGGAACGAAGACTAAGATGGGGCGACAGACTGGAAACCGGTGGGAGAGAGACGACGCCAGTGCCAGGGAACAGCAAGGCGGCCAGAGCGCCCCGGAGCCGGAAAACAGCTTTAAGAAATAGCGGGGGGCCCAGTCGTCTCTGCGGAGCTGGGGGAAGGGCGGCTGGCGGGGCGCGGCGTGGGGCGCGTGGGAGCCACGCGGTCGGAGCCACAACAGCAGCTCGTTAACCGCGCAGATTAAGGACTTTGTCAATTACCTCCGAAGGCTGCTCGGGCGGATTAAACGCTTTAAAAAGTGTTGCTGGTGGGAGGGACGACTGAGAAGCCCCCACTGGTGGCTCAGATCCCTCCTCCCGAGGTTGGGATAGCTCCAGGCCGGCTCTGGGGAGGTGGGGGGGGCAAGGTGTTGGCGGGGACCCCGAGTGGGCAGATGCCACGGGGGCGTGCAGTAGCCCGGCTGCGGAGTCGGGGACTCGAGCACCAGGCCCTAGGGCTGAAGATTAGCGCGTGGCGCACACTTGCCCCGGGACCTAGAACCCCGAAGCCCCGCAAGGGACACCCGGTCTCCGTTTAGCCCCTTCCTTAGGGGTGAGCCCCGCACCTGGGGACTTAGGCGAGTCCCGCCCTAGAGGAAGTTTGCGCGGGGCTCCGCAGGGCGCGCAGGTTCCTCGGGGAGCCCGTGGCTGCCGTCACGCCCGCTGCTGCTGGCTAGTCCCCCTCACCCCACAGCGACCGGGCTGGAGCGGGAGTCACTCTTAGAGCCCTCAGGGGGGCGCGCGCGCGTGCCCGGGAAGCCGCGGGGAGCAGTAAAAGGCCCTGAGAGTCCCAGACGAAGACGCGGAGACTGAGCAGGGAGGAAGAGGGCGGAGCGCGCGGGAGGCGCGGGAGCGGGACGCGGGGACGGCGCGGCGCGGGCGGCTCTCGGAGGCTCGCGCCCGCGCTCCCAGCGATCACACGCGCTCACACGCAGCCTAGCTGGCGGCCGCCGCTCCCGGGCCACCCCGGAATCCCGGCACCGAGGGGACTTCCTGCGAGTGCAACGCACCCTGCGCACCCCTCGCCTCCTTTGCGCTCGCCCTCGTCCTGCACCCCCGCGGGTCCTGCGGGAAGATGGTCCACGAGCGGTGGAAGACCGTGGGCGGCGCGTCCCAACTTGAGGACCGACCGCGCGACAAACCGCAGGTACCCACGGGCGCGGGGACGGGTGTGGGGGCTGGAGTTTGGGGAGCCTGTGCAGAGCTTAAGGGGAGCACCTGTTCTTCTCCTTCTCTCAGTGGAGACTTGAACTCTGGGCTCCCTGCAGAAGGTACACGCTGCAGCCAGTCCCCACCCCCACCGGAGACCCCTGTGCTTGCTCGTGCAGAGGGGAGAGAGGCCCTATACTTGGTTGTGGATCAGTCTTTCTGTTGGGGACAGCCGACAGATGACCGGCGCGCAGAGTCCCGTTCACCCACAGCCTCAGTGAGGTCCTCCTTACTTGCAATTCCTTAACCTGTGTCAGGCGCCCCGCACATCTTTCCGGGCGTCAAGAACAGGACCGGCTCCCCAGGTCCGCCCTCTTTACCCAGGCGCCCAAATTCAAGTGGGGAACAGCCTAGGCACTGTGATTCTCTGACTTCAAGAACAGGAGAACAAGGCTCAGAGAGGTCCCGCTGCAGCCGGAGGCCAGGCAGCCTTATAGGGATTTGAACCTGGGTCTGGCCGATCCTCTCTTCCTACTACCTTTGCAGGAACAGTGAAGTGTCCGGGCTTGGAGGGTGCCCAGGGCTGTGCACTGCAGCAGCTGGGACAGAGCAGGGAGGGGCTGCTGAGGTACTGGGCATCTGGCGGCTGAGGCATTGGGGTGGCCGCGGGACTGCCCCAGGCTGAGCCATCAAGGGACTGGGATAGACAGGCGTATTGAGGAGGCCATTCGCTAAGGAGAGCAGATAATGGGGCTGCCCGTTTTAAATTTTAAATTTCTCCCAGACAGATGTCACTGGGGAAGGAACAGTGAGAGTTTGCAACCAGAGAAGGAGGAGGTGGCAGGGGCGGGCGTGGCCATCCCTCACTATTCAAAGCTGCAACCTGCCTTTCTTTCAGAGTAACACTGGTCTGGCAAGGGGGCCAGCTAGCTACAGTTTGCAAAGCTGGCTCTTTACAAGTGTACACTTCCCACATCCCAGACCAGGATCAGGGAGATTGAATATACCCAAGCCACACAGCGTGTGAACCAGAGAGCAAGGACTCTACCTTTCTAGGCTCAAATGGTTCCATTGCCTCCCTGGGTGGTCTGTCCCCCTCCTTAACTATTCCTGTCTTCACTGTGTCCCCAGGTGGCAGGGCCCTTCCTGCTGAGATCTTAAAGAAGCAGTGGAAACTTCAAGACTTGTCCCCAAGGTTGCCCAAGTTGGTCCACTCTTCCCTCCTTTTGGTACCTTATGGGTCCTGATTGCTTGTTATTTGCCTCCCTGGGCCTGATCCCACTTCTAGACCTTTGCTCTCTCATTTGACTGACATCACCAGGCCCCCAAATACTGCACACTCAGGGACACCCTACCTGTTCTACAGAGGGTGGGAAAGAGGCTGCCTCCTCTTGGAGGCCTCCCTGATTGCCTGGGGGTAGGGCTTGGTCCAGGAAGTTTTATTGTTTTTGAAAATGTGCCCCTGGCTCTAGTTCCCTGGGGCCACAAATTCCCCCACTGCCCCCTGTCCAGGCTGCTGCCTTTTCCAGAAGCCCAGCTGAGGTAAGGGCCATTGCTGAAATTCTGCCAGGAGGAACATGGGAGAGGAGGGGTGGGAGTTTCTGGGGAGTCTGCTAGAAATGGGCCTTCAAGGTGTTCTGGGCCAGGTGTGGCCTCCCAGACTCTGCTGCCCCTGAGAACCAGCTCCCAGCTGCACCAGGTAGAGCTCAGCTGGGTCTATGTTGGGTATGGGGACATCAGACACCTCTTCCATCCTCCATGGCCACTGTGAGTCGTCATGGCCACATGAGTCCAGACATTGAGAGAGTAGGGGGTGGGAAGGAGAGAGGTGTGCCTCAGTTCCCCTGGGGCTGTCTCCCTTCTTTTCTAGTTATATCTTGATAACTGGCACGCTTATGTTCTTGCTGAAGCATCTGTGAAAGGGACCAACCTTTCTCTCTTCTTCCTCGTGCCACCTGAGCTGGTGGGGAAGACCAGTGAGCTTTTGGTGTGTTTGTAAACCTCAGAGTGCTGTGCACTCACACACAGGCTGGTGCTCCAAGTAGTCTGTCCCCTGTCACAGCTCTCCTGTTTGCTCCCAAGGTGGGATACGTGCAGTCTCTTCCCATTGGAAGGAAGACTTCCAGACTAGACTAGCTCACACCCTTGCCTGTCCTTCCTTCCTTTCTTTCCTTCTTTCCTTCTTTCTTTCTTTCTTCTTTCTTTCTTTCTTTCTTTCTTTCTTTCTTTCTTTCTTTCTTTTTGGTTTTTTGAGACAGGGTTTCTCTGTGTAGCCCTGGCTGTCCTGGAACTCACTCTGTAGACCAGGCTGGCCTTGAACTCAGAAATCCACCTGCCTCTGCCTCTCAAGTGCTGGAACTAAAGGCGTGTACCACCACTGCCTGGCTGCCTGTCATTTCTTGGTCTTACCACCCTAGGTGGCTGCAAATATATGAGACAAGACGGCTGGGGCTAGGCTCTCTGGTAGGGGGACCAAACCTGTGACCTCTGGAAGCAGATGGGGCAAAGGGGAAGGGAGGGAGGGAAGGAAAGAGAGAGGGAGGGAGGAAGATAGGTAGGGAGGGAGGGAGGGAAGGAGGGCTGCTCCCAGAGCTTAGTCATTTAGCCAGCCTGAGCAGAGCAGCAGTGGCTCATCCTTCCTCACAGTCAGGCATGGCCATGCCTGGGGATCTCCTTGGACCTGCTCTTCCTGGCTGTGTTTCAGAACTGTCTCCTCATTGGATAGATGACCTTGGCCAAGTGGCTAACGCCAGCTTCATTAGGGTATCCTTCCTGCCCCCTGTACAAGAAGGGTCTTGTGGACCTTGGGGCAGGGAGATGAGGTCCAATGACATTTGTCAGGTGTTCAAATATAAGACTCTGAAACTACACATAGGCTTCCCCTGGGATCTCTGTAAGATGCCACCCTGGACCATCTCCTTGGAGGGAGTGATGACCTCTTGCTGAGCGGACCCCAAGCCAGCCTCTGGCAGTCAACCTCTCAAGCCTGTGTTTCAGTTATTTCAAAACTAGAAATATCCCAGAAAGTAAGAAAGCTACGGTGGGAAGTCTTTCCTGGGGTCCAGCTTTAATCCTTGTCCCAATACTTCATCCCATGGCTATTTGTAGAGACCCTACATCACACCAGGAGATGCAGCCTAGGCCTCAGGGGACATAAAACACCCTAGGGACCAACCTACAAGTCAGGAACTGCCACAGGCCATAGTGGACGCCACACAAGGAAGCCTCCTCTCACTTACCATTTACAAGAGTATGGGAAGTCACCATCAGATTTGGGGAGAGGGAGGACGAGACCACTGGAGGTGTCCCCCATTCAGCTGTCTCTTGAGTCAGCATGGCCTGCCTGAGGCTCCCAGGCCTGGCAGAGATGGTCGTGGAGAGTCACATGACTGGGGAGGGAGCAGCGGACACCAAGAGTGTGCACTTGGGTCTGGTCATGGCTAAGCTTCCAGTGTGTGAGGCCTGGAAGGGACCAGTGTCCTGTCTGCTCTGTGTTCAGGGCACTGGTGACACTGGTTCTGAAGCAGGTGGCAGAGATGTGTCGAGGTTGGGGTGCAGAGCTAAGGCTCAAGTGAGCCATGTGGAGAAGGGCAGGATCTGGGGGCCCTTCACAGACACCTGTGGAAACCCTTTGCTAGCAAAGAGAGAGCCAAGCCAAAGGTTCCCTGAGTAGTGACAGTGTATCTTAGAGCCCCTAGAAGTCATGCATGCTGCAGGCAGCAACATCTCTGATTCCTCGGGCCCCTTTAATGGCTGCTCCTACAACCTTCCAGAAATGTGGAGCTCCTTACATCTCCAGAGCACAATCAGCAACACTGGTCTACCCTAAGCATAGCTGCAACCTTTGGCTGATGCTTCCCAGAGTGGGAGACAGAGTGGACCTCCAGACACCCTGCCTCCCTGGCCCCTGTCATTCCGGCTGACAGCCAAGATGAGGCTCTCTGTCTCGGACCCGTGGGACTGGGCCACCAGGGAAAGCAAGCAGGAGGGGATGCATGCCATATGCGGGGATGGCAGTTATCAGGACCCTTGTTTTTCAGATTCCAAGTTCTCAAGGACTGGTGGCTCCGAAATGTATACTAGACAAATGTCACCTCCCAGTAGAGGTGTTCTGGGAGGTTCCTGTGTCCCTCCTCAGGCAAAGCCCACTTAGCTTTCTTTTAGACAATGGCTTACTTTTTTCCCCCCATTTTTATTTACTTTGTGTGGTGGTGTCACAGCCCATGTGTTCAGAAGACAATTTTTGGAAGCCAGATCCTCCTTCCTCCTTTGCATGAGTTCTTGAGACTGAACTCAGGTTGTCAGGCTTACCAGCAAGCCCCTTTACCTGCTGACCATCTCCCAGGCCCTGCCTGGGGCTACGTAGGGAGCCACTGCTGCTGACCCCTATTGCAGGGATCAAAGGCTTCCTTAAGCTGGGAACATGCAAGCCTTCAACCCCATCTCCTAACTCTGGCTTCCGGTTCCTTCTAGGCACTATGCTTGTCCTTGGGAGGCTCTGTACTCCTCCTTGTGTGTGAAGGTTGGGGTGCACCTTGCTCTGCCTGGCCAAAGACTGATTAATAAGCTGCAGCCCAAGGCACCGTGCTGGCCGCCTAGCCCAGGCCCCTTATTATCTCGGGCGATTTCTCTGCGAGGCACGTAAGCCGCAGCCTATAAAAGAGAACGGTTCTTCATCTTTAAGGTTGATCTCTGAAGACTAATTCTCCTCCAGGAGTGAACTGCTCCTTCTTTGAGCTCCCATGTCACACTGGCTCCAAGGGACCCTGCAACTCCCTCCACCCTCCACTCCCTCCATCTCTGCCCCCTCTGTCCCCACTCCCCTGGGAAGATGTGTGCCCAATCCATCAGGATGAAGTCCTGGAGATGTTGAACCTCCCCATCCCCCGAGCTGGCTGGAGGACCTTAATGCTACAAAAATCAGAGGACACAGCTTGGAGATGCTCAGGGCAAGGTGTCTCCTGATGGGCCAGAAGCCGATGTAACAGGCATTTAGCTGCCAACGTAGCTTTGTCCCTGAATCCTCAGCTTGCTTCTCAGGGAAAGAATGTTGGAAGACATTCAACCCGTGGCTACCCAGCCCCCAGTTGTCTTAAGACATTCTCCCCACCCCTTTCCCCCATCAACTCACTTTGCGACTGGGTCTTTGCTCACTGGGCCTCAGTTTCCACATCTCCAAAATGAGTCCAACCACAGCCTTTACAGCAAGCGCTACCTGTGTGCTTCAGGGGCAGGGATGGTGACCAGAAGGCTCCCTGCAGGCTGCTGGCCAGCCTGGGCTAAGGGGCTTGGTTCAGTCTGAGGTTGCTCGTTATGTATGTGCCATCGTGGAGAGGAGATAGCCCCATCTCAGAATCGAAGGCTCTGGCTCTGCCAGGAAGCCCTGAGGCTTTGTGGTGCCAGGCATCCCAGCTTGTCCCAAAGGCATGGCCTAGCCCACCCACTTTTCCTGCCTCCATCTATTCATCCATTTCACAGGCGAGGATGGACTTACCTGTCCCCACTGGTCAGACTGGGCATGGAGCCAGGGGCCAGGTCAGGTTTCCTTCCCCATGACTTACCAGCTCCTGGACCTCCAGAAACTTTATCCTCTGCCTTTGTCAGAGTCCCAAAGGAATCATGCCTACACCAAGTCTATAGACACAAGCAACCCTGGAGACACACAGGGTCTGAGCCCCTGCAGATGCCTCTATTGGAGTGGCCCAGAGCCTGGCTTAAGGGATGTCCTGTGAGTGGGAAGGTGTTGAAATCTGTCTTGAGATGCCCATCAAGAGGGAGTCCCTCCAAGCTGGGGAGAGAGGAAGAAGCAATCAAGGAGGGCTTCCTGGAGAAGGCCATCCCTTTGCCCTCAGCCTCTGCTGCCAAGAGACTCAGGAGATGGTGTTCGGATTCATGAGAGAAAAGCAGCTTGCTTTACTGCTTTCTCAGTAGTAAAACCAGTGGGTATTTTCTATATGGCCAGGAAAGTGAGCCAGCAATCAGCTACACCTGAAAGGTCTTGCCGTGTGTGAGGAAGGGACGGTGTCCTCCCAATGTGGAGGACATGGGGAAATAACGCTCTGGGTGGAAGATAAAAACCACCTCCAGATGCTCGGCACGCATTGATCATGAGATAATAAAAGCCACTAATATTTATTGCAGAAGTGTAACATGCCCGGCACGGCTCCAGGGGCTTTAATATACTAATTCAGTTAAAGAGGTATCTCCAGTTCAGGAAGCTGGGGGTGTAGGGGCAGTGTGTGGAGAGAGTTGAGATTTGGTATAGAGGTGCCTGCCTCCCCCCTCAGAAAGCAGGGGCACAGATCCAATCAGAATGCTGTTTCTAATTGGCTGTGTGACTCTGGGCAGGTCCTTGCCTTCTCTGGGCTTCTGATTTTTCCATGTATAAACATTCAGGGGCTATGAGTGACTTGGTAGAATGAGTGGGTCCCCAAGGCCTCTGTTGCTACACAGTCATGGCACCATCTTAAATTACAAGTGACACTCTGGCTTTGGTTTCAGTTGTTATTAAGCCCCTGTTCAGACAGCTTGGTGCACCAGCCCTGTCCTTACAGCAATGGCTCTGCCCGATTTGTCCCTTGTGGCTACATATTGCCTGCTTGGGGATGCACAGAGCCTGCATTCCCTCAGCCCTTCTCCACAGTGGCTTCAGAGATCCTCTGCCTGCTGTCTGACCGTTGTCCAGTCAGGGCCCTGCTCTAGGAAGAGAGCAAGGTAGAGAGACAGCACCGCACAGGGGTGAGGAAGGAGTGCTCTCTCTGTCTGTCTGTCTGTCCTCTCTGTCTGTCCCTCCCTCACCCCGGGCTCTTTGCTCGCCCTGCCTCTGTCTCTCTGACCCTGGGCTATGTACAGCTTTCTTTGGGGTCTCTTGCCCTTCCAGTCTCCTGAGCCTCCCTGGGCACAAACTGGCCTCTAATGCTTGCCTTCCTTTCTCCTGTCTGTCTGTCTGTCTGTCTGTCTGTCTGTCTGTCTGTCTGTCTGTCTCTGCTATGTCCTGGGCCGACCTACAGCGAGCAAGCTGCAGTTACGTCCTCTGCACAGTGCTCCTGTCCCTTGCAGTGCTTCTGGCAGTGGCTGTCACCGGTGTGGTTCTCTTCCTGAACCATGCCCACGCACCAGGCACAGCGCCCCCACCCATTGTTAGCACCGGGGCTGCCGGAGCCAACAGTGCCCTGGTCACCGTGGAGAGGGCTGACAGCTCCCACCTCAGTCTCCTCATCGACCCTCGCTGCCCCGACCTCACTGACAGCTTTGCCCGCCTGGAGGGCATCCAGGCCTCCATCCTTCGGGCACTGAGTGAACACCAGGCACAGCCTCGGCTGGATGGTGCCCCCGAGCTGCTGGATGCACTGGCTGACCAGCTGCCCCGGCTGCTGGCCCGGGCCTCTGAGCTACAGGCCGAATGTGCTGGGCTGCGCAGGGGACACAGTCTGCTGGGCCAGGGCCTCAGCACCCTGCAGAGTGAACAGGGTCGCCTCATCCAGGTGAGGGGAGGATCTACATATGCCGTGTGTGTGTGTGTGTGTGTGTGTGTGTGTGTGTGTGTGTGTGTGTGTCTGTGTGTGTGTGCGCGCGCAGGTGGGGTCACCGGTACCCTGTGCTGAGTGCGTAATATCCACAGCCTAGGTAATACCTTAAGTCTTCCAACCTGGCCCTTGTTTATTCCTTTGTGGAGGGTTGTGTTCTCACATCCATGACCAGTATCTCAACTCCCCCTCACTCCTGCACCCCCTATCCCCACCCTTCACCCCCCCACCACATTCATGGTAATTCTGTAGCCTTGTAGACCTAGAGTTAGAGGGGTTTCCCAGACTGACTGAGAGGCTATGAACCGTAAGCAAGGTGGGCATTGCCTCCCTGTCCACCTTTGCACACACCCCCGTACTTACACCCCCCCCAATCGTTAGCTGCAAACTGATGTGAGGAGGCTTGAGGCTTGCTTCCGGTCTATCACATGACAGCCCAGTGTCCTCCTGGAGGAGTGCAGCACCCCCTACTTGACACTGCTCTATTCTGAGCTGCCCACAGCTTTCCAGGGGTGCTGTGCCATTGTGGGGAACCCAGCCAGACCCTTGGCCTCTCAACTCCTCCTCCCTCCCCTCCCCCGGATCCAGCCAGGTTCCTTCAAGGATCAAGTGGAGCCAGGGGAGAGATTTTGGCTTTGGCTCTGCCACCAGGCGCTTGGCACCAGCTCTCCTTTTGGAGGAGGGACTCAGGACTGTCTCCTTTGCCTCTGCCATTTTCCAGAACAAAAAAATCGAGGCCTGGAAAGTAGCTCTGGTGTATCGTGGGCACCACAGCTAGATCAGGCCTGAAAGCGGAGCCTGGAGTACCCTGCCCAGCCTCCAGCTCTGTGCCACTTTACTGTCTGACTCAGCTTAGCACTAAAGCCAACCTCCACCCAACTGGCTAGCACAGCTGTTTCTATATGTCCCTCATTTGGGCACCCAAGGTGACCAGGCATTTGGTCACCCATAGCTCATGAGCAGTGTCCCTCTTCCCTCTCCTTGAAGGCTGCAGCTGGAGAAATTACAGCCCTTGTCACCCTGTCTGGGTGACTGACAGGGTGATGGGTCCCCTGGGCTGGGGGGACATACAGCCAGCTTCCTGCTGCCCCTCCCCCCAGGCCCATCAGCAGAACAGATTGCCAGGCTCTGGATGACACAGAGGCCCTGCTCTGCCTTCCCTGAGCTCAGGCCTAGTCAGCTGAGTTGGCTACAGAGACCTCCTGTGAGCTGGGATGCCCCCCACCCCTATGAAAGGCAACATGGGTAGTGTCCCCAGTCTCTAGTGCAGCAACTCACCTGGTTCAGGACCATCCAAGACGTTATCTGCCTGTCTGGATCATTCAGAGACAACCAGCCAGGTCTCATCCCATCTTGAAGCTTCTTCCCTTGGCAGTGGCACAGACCTGAGGTTCTGTTTGCAAAGCCACGGTTGTCAGAGGTCGCTCACTGGCCCAGCTTAGGTTAGCACCTGGACCTGTTGACTTGAGGATACAGTGTGGGATTCATCTTGGCTTTGGGCCATCTTGGGTGGGCCACATCCCCTCTCCAGGTAGGTTTTTTCTACTCGTAAAATGGAGTAACAGGCCAAGCCCATGGGGATGCTGGTATTCCTTACTGTGCAGGCTTAGCGGGCTTCTAGCATGTAGAGACACCCACTCTCACCTCCGTATGTAGACTTCACACGGGGACCATCATGGAAAACCCTTTGTGAGTGGAAGCAATGTTCCACCTGTAGGCACATTTCAATGCAGTTACCCCAGGGGCAGGTGCCTTTGTCACCCACTCTGCAGAGGGGCAGACTGAGGCTCAGTTGGGAAGGGCTTGGTGGAAGCCTGTCTACTGCTGAGCATCGCTGGAAGCAGCTGCCATGATTTCACGGCCTCTGGTTGCCGCCAGCATCTCGTGATGGGTTGCGCGGCTCAGCGAGCAGGGACTGACTCTCTATTAATTCGGGGCAGGTTTATATGTTTCAGTGGTAATCATTCGCTAGTTTAAACTGAGGTCTCCTCGGCCTGCCAGGGAGAGGGAGGGGCTGCACCTGAGCTGTTGAATGTCACGGCCATAGTGACTCAAAAGGATTGGCTGTGTGGTGAGATTTACCAAGGGGGTCTTTGCCACCCCCTCACCTCGCCTATGTCCCCACAAGGGCTCCATGGAGCCTGACCGTAGGTCACTGTGGTGGGTTCCTGCAGCCCACTGTAGTTCTCCTGAGACCACTGAATCACCTGCTCAGCAGAGAGGAAACCAACAGGGCCTAGAGTTTCACAGGGCCGTGCCTTTGCAAGAGCTGAGAATCCCATTTTGTAAACTGCTGGCTGGCTGGGTGTATTTCTCTCTCTTCCTCCGATGGGCTATTATCTGGCAAGTGACAGGTTCGGTGAGCAAGACCTAGCTTGTTTCATGCTGTCAGCTGCCTGCTACCTCCCCCCACTAGGTCCTATACCCTCCTGAAACCCAGGGTGAGGAGGCAGAAGACCCCCAGACCCTTCCAGCAGCCAGCACAGTAAGACACCCCTGGAGATCTATGCTGTTCTGATGTGCTCTGACCCATGGACAGTGAGGGAGGGGAAGATGGGAGGGGTAAGTGCTACCTCACATGGCTGGAGTCTTACGGAGAGCAAGTGATAGTGACAGTGCCCTCATCCTGGCCTACAGATAGGACAGGGAGGGTGTCACACCGCCACAACCCACTCAGAGCACAGCCTGGCCCCCCCACACCTGGTGTGGTCATAGAGCGGTTGTACCCTTCCTTCCCTGCCACTCATCTGCCTTGAGGAGGTGGCATGAATCCTGATTCCCTTGTGGGTTTACCCGCACCGGGTTGGGGTTAGGGGTGGAGGATGGGGATTCTCCTTCTGAGCTTCCAGTCCCTCTTGGAACATGGAGGTAACAGTCTCAAGTCCTGCCTCTTTGCCGTACTATGGAACCCTGTGAGTTGATGTACGTCAGGTGTCTATGGAGACTCCTCACGATGTTCAAATGGGGGTGGGGTGGGAAGGGAGCAGGGGACATTCTTGTTTGGGGCCCAGTTTGAACCCAGCAACCTGTACCCAGGTTCTTTGCCCTTTCCAATACTCGGGTCCATTTGCTCGGGTGCAGGGACCACCCCTGCCTTAGCTCTGCATGTGGGGGTCTTAGAGGAGACAGTAGGTGGTATGTGCTATAGCCAGGAAGGTAAAGCGAGGGCCCCATGAGGCTTGATGCCATGCTGGGGTGTTGTGCTGGGTGACAAACTTCGTGCTTGCCCACGAAGCAGGAAGCCCCAGGCTGGGCTCCCAGCACTGCATATGTTGCATGTGGTTAGCACTAGCCTGTAATCCCCACACTGGAGCACCAGAGGTTTAAAGTCAGCCTGAACTACGTGACGCTCTGTCCCAGTAGAAGAATGAAGTCGGCTTCAGGAGGAACTGGTTGGTGGGTAACTCATGCTGATGCCTGCTGTTGCCTTTTCCGAATTGTCCCCATCAGCTGGGCTGAATGAGTAAAAGTGACCAAGCTTCCACCTGAGCCCTTGCCCTGTGAACCCCTGAGAGCCCCACTGACCCCTCAAACTGCTGCAAACATGACCCCGAGGTCAGAGCAAGCCAGGGGAAAGCCTTTTCCGGAGGGGCCTCTACAGGCCCGTGCCCACTCTAAGGCCTTATGTGCTCCATCCTCAGCTTCTCTCCGAGAGTCAAGGTCACATGGCTCACCTGGTGAACTCAGTCAGTGATGTCCTGGAGGCTCTGCAGAGGGAGCGGGGGCTAGGCCGGCCCCGTGTCAAGGCTGATCTGCAGAGGGCGCCTTCCCGGGGAGCTCGGCCTCGAGGATGTGCTAATGGTGAGACATGCTTGCTTTCTTTGAGTGGCTCTGGTGCTCAGTTCCAGGGGGACAGAGGGTCGTAGTGAGGGCTGCCTTCCATCCTCCTACCACCTGTCCCTCAACTCTCTTAGACAAGGATGAGCTGCTGCTGTAGAAAAGGGACTTACCGTGGCCAGGTGACTCAGCCTGACCTGTTGAGCTGTGAGCCCATTTTCCAGATGAGGAAAGCAAGTCCTCGGGGATTTACCTGGGACTGAGGGCTTGTGCTCTTGATCTCCAGTGGAGAGACTTGTCAGAGATTGCCAGGGACTTCTTTGGAGGGAAGGGATGACAGAACATAGTGTCTGGGAGACCGTCACCCTGATGTGGTTCCTTGTCACAGGCTCTCGGCCGAGGGATTGCCTGGATGTTCTCCTGAGTGGACAGCAAGATGATGGTGTCTACTCAGTCTTCCCCACTCACTACCCAGCTGGCTTCCAGGTCTACTGTGACATGCGCACTGATGGGGGAGGCTGGACGGTGAGTCTGACTTGCGCAATCATCTGCAGAGGTAGCCTGCCCAGCACTCTGCCTAGTTCAAACTCTACCTACTTCCTCTAGACACTCAGTGAGTGTGCCCTCAGGGATCAGATGTCTTCTAAGAGGCGCCATTGCTCTTAAGCCTTGGTTCTCAGGCTGTGCTGAGGTGTTGGGTGAGGCCTTGGGATGGAGAAGTTCCAGGGACTTGTTACTCTTCTTTATCTACCCAGAGTAGGTAGGTACATGTCACGGAGGAAGGATGGGGCTCTCAGAACCCTGTACTGCCTGATGCCTGCCTGCCTGGGTGGTAGGAGAATGAGATTCTATCTGGAAGCAAGGATGGGACGGCCACAGGTAGCCTGAGGCTCCCCTGAGCTGGGGTAGTTGGTGCATCCAGCAAGCCAGACCTGAGCAGTTGTCTGCAGAGCACCAGGTAGATATAGGCTTGGGCTCAGCAAAGGCTCTGACATCTGCAGGGGCCTTTGTAGGGGAAATAAGACAAAAAGGAGACGGACTGGCTGTTCTCACTGAGATCTGAACTTAGGAAAATATTCACACGTTCTTCAGAATTATGCAGAGGGTATCGAACAACTGGCAGCAGGCAAGAATTATCCCCTGCACCGTGGCTCCGTCCTGGGCTAGAGCTGGGGGCGCTGTAGGAAGTAAGCTTGCAATTTCTTCCCATACTGATAGGTTCTGACCCTCTCAGTGAGAGCGGAGTCCCAGGCTCCTTGCACGTTGATTATTGTGTGAATTTTTTTTTTTTTTTTTTTTTTTTTTTTGTGAAATTTTAAAAGGCAAATCACAGCACTCGGGAGGGAAAGGCAGGCGGTCTCAGAGTTCGAGGGCAGCCTGGTCTACAGAAGGTGTTCCGAGATAGCCAAGACTACATGGAGAAACTCTGTCTCAAAAACAAAAAATAAATTAAAAAAAAATCCCTTCTTCCTTTGTGCAGAATAAAGTGCTGGGCTTGGCTAGAGGAAATCCGTGCTCTGTTCATCAGGCTCCCTTGAACCTGACATGTTTGAGCACCTACTGTGTACTGTGGTGGACCTTGGAAGTGTAGAGCCGAGGAGGCTCTCTGGGGATTTAAGTTGGAAGTTGCTGTGGCCACTGGGGCAGCCTGGGCTGGGAGGGTGTGTGTGGCTTTCAAGCCTAGGCAGTGGAGAGCAGGTGACCTCTCAGGGCACAGTCAGCTGGGGCATGTGACTGTGAGGTGAGGCAGGAGACAGGCACTGGGGGAATGGAATGAGGCTTCAGCAGCAGTCCGACTGTGTGCTCTTGGGCAGAGCTGAGACACTCTTAGGTGTCTGCGGATACAAGTGGAGTTCAGTTGACAAGGCTAGCCCTTCTGCTTAGGAAGCACTGGGGCCCAGAGGTCATATAGTTAGTTGGGCTCCTTCGTCCATCAATGGCAATGATGGGACGTTTGCTGTGTGATTTTATGTAAGTTACTTAAGTTCTCTGAGGCCCAGTTCTTCTTGTTTCTTAATCTTAACTCTGTGTACTGTGTGTATCTATGCGGGTGTGTGCACATGAGAACAGGTGCCCTTGGACGAGGGCACCAGATGCCCTGGAATGAGAGTTACAAACAGTTATGAGCTACCTGGTATGAATACTGGGACTCAAACTCAGGTCCCCTGTGAGAGCACTACAGGCTCTTAACCACTGAGCCATCTCTCTGGCCCCAGCATTAGAGCTTTTAAAGATGAATACCAGAAAGTGGTTTAATAGGGGCACCAGGAACTTAGTGGAGGGAGACGGAGGCTGGAGATTCTGGGTCATGGTCACTTAGCCAGGACCAGACTTCCAGGCTGGAGTAGAAATGATGTGAGCTCCCGTGTCCCAGTGTCCCGTGTCCCAGGCCGCTGCCACTGAGTGTTACACACTGTGACTTTGAAGCTGCCCAGCCAGTAACTCAAAGTCACCTCTCTAGATGGGGTGGGGTCACACTGCTGTGCTGGAGCCTGGCATTTTAACATTCAGGCTGTGATAGACCTGCTCTCAAGCCAAACCTAAGCCAAGGCCACAAGCTAAGGAGATGATATTATTTCTTAGTCAGAAGACTGCGTGCCCCACACACGACAGCCAGGAATGATACCAAGCTCCCGTGTGAAAGCTGCATCTGGCTACTCGAGCCTGTACCCAGCTCTGGGGAGGTTGAGACAGAACCCTGTCTCTAGCAAATAAGGTGGGGATACCGTTGAAGAAGACACCAGAGGCCAACCTGAAACCTTCCTAATCACACGTGCACGCACACACACGTGCACGCACACACATTTGTTTGTTTGTTTGTTTATTTGTTTATTTATTTATTTATTTTGAGACAAGATCTGTCTATGTAGTCTTGCTCGGAGATCCACCTGCCTCTGTCCCCCAAGCTCTGAGATCAAAGGTGTTTGCTATCACTCTTGACTCATTCACAGTTTTTTAAATAGAAATTGCAAAGTCCACTTCTGAGCCTCCTGGTCCACGCTGACCTGGAAGCCAATGTTTTCCTAGGAGCCCACTCAGATATTTAGCCCCACCCCACCTTGCTCTTAAGAAAGGGAAGTCCATTGCTTGGTCCAGTGAAACAGAGGCACGGCTGCTCCCAGTGTGACTAGGCTGCCACTCTTCCTGTCTCTGACCTTGGCTCACCCCGGGTGCCTCCATTGCTTGCCTGAGACCTGTGGCATTGACTATTTTGGTGTTTGATGTCTAGGCCAATGAACATCCAAGGGAGATTTTTAACACCAGAGAAAGGTACAAAGCAGAAGGGTAGGAAGTGTTTCCAGAGCGCACCTGGGACTTAGTAGAGCAGGCAACGTGTGAGTCTGAGTCGGCTTTGAAAGGGGTCGGTGTCCCCAGCAGAGGGGACGGAGCTGGAGGGGGAGGGGCGGTCAGAGCGAGCAGAGGAGCAGAGCAAAGCCTGCAATTAGGAACCAGTCTAAGTGCAACCAAGGATCCCCAGAGACCCCGAAGATGGACATATCTCTAAACTTGTCTTTGGGCTCTAGGGGAGAGCTTTTAAACGTACCGGATCCGTGTCAGGGTTAAAAGCTCTTTTGTTTTTCTAACTGCAAAGAGGCTGAGTTATGGCCTTTGCCTCTGGGATTCCTAGGCAGGCAGACCGTCCAGGAGCACCCCCCCCCCCACGCCAGGCCCAGAAATCAGAATTAAGGGTTCGGAGGGCTTGGTGCCTGGCTGAGGCTCTGCCACGGCCGCACATCTGTCTTCCACTAAGGCTGACTTGGATCCAATCTTCTGGGGAGTCAGTCAGGGTCTGGGGCTGGGTAATTCCTTTGGCCTTGGCTTCAGGGACGATTAACTGGGATGGGTAAGGAACAGGCCCAGCTTGGACCTGACACCCCTACGCCTGCGTGGGGGCTCTTACAGGAGAGGCCAGAGTGCTCTGCAAAGTGCTTGCGTGGTTGGGAAGCGTTCATATCCATTTGGCTTCTGTCTGAAGCAATCTTCCCCTAGATGCCTGCAGGCACCTGTCAGGATCACCCCCTCCACACACACAGACTTCCTGGATGTTCGATTGTTGTTTGGGAAGGTCCTGGCCTCTCTCGGCCCATCCATCCTCATTAGGTGCCCTGTCAAAACCACCCAGCTTCAGGCACCAACACCGCATGGTCCTCCCCACATGGTCCTCCCCAGCGGACTGGATGCTGTGCTGGGCCTCAAGCCTCTGAGTGGGCTCCTCCATCACAGCAAGCCTTCTAGAGACTGGAATGGGCAGGACTGGGCTCAGCCGGAGAGGCTGTTTGTAGTCTGAATACCACTTCCTGCCTGGCATTGCCCCGTGCACCTTCTATTCCCAAAGGCTGGCAGGGCATCCTGGAGAGGGCAAGAGGTTTGCCTCTGCTACCCAGCCAGCCTGGCCAGGGAAAGTCCAGGCCTTCTGAGGCAATTCAATGCAATTAATTGCTACTGAACAATTAATTGAGCGTCAGCCACAGGGAGCCATCTGGGACTGAGGCAGAGTAGCAAGCTCTCAGCTGAGAGGGCAGAGGACAAGGGAGCTGGCTTGTGTCAAGGCTGAGGGTCACTGGAGAGGCCCTGATCTTCGTCTAGAGACCTGGTGATGGTGGACAGAGGGGCTCAGTGTGGGGAGTGGAAAGGCTTGTCCTGGACTAAGGCTGCTTCGTATTGGTGACCCATTCTGGTATAAGACGGTCTAAGACAGGGGTCAGTGGGCAGTGGAACATTTGGGTGACTGGCCCATGGAGTTGGTTGCCTTCTGGGGCCTGAATGAATTCTCTGTACCACAGGGTTTCCATAGGGAGGGGCGATCCTGACAGGCAAGGTGGAGGGGTGTGGTGATTGTGGATTAAACTCTGAAGCATAAATTCCATAGACCCTGAGTCCTTGCTTCTGGAAATGGGGGTGCCATATGAGAATGATGCCACTTGGGCTTGTTTGCTATTGGATAGACCTCGAGGCAGATGGATAGATGCTTCAAGGTGGCCTTCAGGCTCACTTGGCACCTGACTGTGACTAAGTCAAAACCTTTGCTGTCCCACACTCACCACAGGCTCACAAAAGCCAGGCCAGACAGAGACCTCACATGAGGAGCGGGGCACAGGAAGGGATGTCAGGACACGGCTGAACTTTGAACTTGACACCTGACCATTCTCTGGAAAATGAGAAAAGGCAGCCATGGATGATCTTGTGACCCAGACCAGAGACCTTCCTCACTGGGTATAGACCAACCCTAGCCATGCCCGGTCTCTCTGTCACCCTGACCTACTTTCCATGCTCCTTCCCTGCACCTCTCACAAGTTACCACCTGCTCCCTCTGTCCTAGGCAGGGTGGGGATTGTGTTCTCTCAAAGTCACGTGGGCTTGAGACAGCACCCGAACTGTCCACCACCCCTAACAGTGCTCAGAGGAATGACCCTCCCCTCTGAGCCCCAGGATGCTCCCTGGAGTGGAGAGAAGGTTAGGCAAGGGAGGAAATCCTTCTGCTATTGCCAAAGCCTTGCCTTTATGTAATCACCAAGTCTCTAGACTAAGATCAGGGTGGGTCCCACATCTCCTCCAGTAGAGACTCAGGACATATCACACACACACACACACACACACACACACACACACACACACACACACATATATATGTACATACATATGGACATTTACACTCATGCTCTCACATGCATGCACACACACACCCCACCCTACCTGGCTGTTACCCACTCACACCTTCTGCCAGGCACCAGGAGTTTTCCCACTGAGTGAGTGGGGTCATGGGTTCATATGTGCCTCTAATAGGCTCCATATAAGAGAAAGCCCCCGCTTCCTGTCTTCCTGTCTTCTCCTTAGGTTGTGGGGCAGGAGGAGGGCCATGCCCTCTCTGTAGCACTTCAAAGGAGCCTGGCAGGCAGTCTTGCAGAGAGAGATGAAAAACTTCAGGGGACCGTGTGCTGGAGAGGCCAGGCTGCAAGGCTGCCAGGGAGACTGGCCAGCCCCCTCCCCTCGGGAGGGCCAGTGACCTGCTAGAGCATCGATGGGGCCACAGTGTCCTCACGATGCTGCCCAGAGCCCACCTACCTTCACAGTGACTGAAGAGACAGGTGCCTCCTCCTTCCTGCTCTCCTGACTTGCTGGAGGAAGCTGTCTCCACCTGGTGCAGGTCAATTTCCACAACTCTGGCGACCATCGGGGAGCGCACAGTGTCTGTGGGACGCCACATGTGAAACACTAGGCACAGCACTTCATAAATGGCAGCTCAGAGCACTGTTTTGCTAGAGTCGGCAGGCACTGGCTGCCAAGCCTGGGAAATGTGGCAGGGTGCCAAGCCCGGGGGTACCATTTCCAGTCAAAAACAAGGAGCGGGCTGTTTCCTTCTGGAACCAGCAGCTGTCTTTTTTCTTGTGGAGGGGTGGGGTAGCTGTCAACCTACTGTGTGTCATCAGTGGGTTTGGAGGCAGCTACTAGACCTACTGAGAGCCATCAGCTGGTTTGGAGGCAGCTACCAGACATACTGTGTGCCATCAGCTGGTTTGGGGGCAACTGTCAGACCTACTGTGTGCCATCAGCTGGTTTGGGGGACAGATGTCAGGCCTACTGTGTGTCACCAGCTTATGCTGACTTTGGTTCATCTTCAGGAATAAGGAAGGGACTCAGGGGGAAACATGGCTTAGGAAGACCTCAGGACTTGTCACAAGTCAGGAAGTCATGGGAAGTGGGCAGAGGCTTAAATAGGGGCAGGACACTTTGAGGATACCTTCAGGTGTTGAGCATCTCCCTGGCTCCTCCCTCCTCTACTCCCAGAATCACTCACTGGGCAGCCCCTGCCTGTCCCCAGGTCAGCAAGCCCCTCAGACTAATGCAATCTAAAGTGTCCTTTCCTGGGGACATTCTAAGGTCTAGGGACCACTCCTGCTCCAAGGTCATGGCCTGTGGGGAAGCATCCCTCTTTCACCCCCTGGTTCTCAGTGTCTCAGAGTATCTCCAAGTATAGCAGCTTCCTTGAGGTCCCCAGTTCCCACAGAGGGGGTTCCTGACTGCTCAGAGCATTCCATGAGCTGTGACTGAATGCTGTGTGCCAGCACCGCATGTGTGTGTAATGGTTTGGTTTTGAGACAGGGTCTCATGTAGCCCAGACTAGCCTCAAAGTTGCTGTGTAGCCTAGAATGGCTTTGAACTTCTGGTCTTTCTGCCTCCAGCTCCTATGTTTTGAGATTTCTGGAGTGTTTCACCACATCCAGTGCTGAGGATTGAACCCAGGGCTTTGTGCATGCTAGGCACCGAGCTACATCCCTAGCCCTTGAACTCTGATTCCTCACATATACTTTAGGGCCTGAGACTGTCACAATCTCCATTTAATAGATGAGGAAACTAAGGTACGCCCGTTGGAAGTATCTGACTCGTGTCTGCAGGCCTATGTGTATCTGTGTCTTAGGACTGCCAGCTCTCTGATGCTGTGCTCATTCATGTATGCCCAGCACATGATGGGTGCTTGGGCAGCCATGATTCCACGGGGGAAGCTGGGATCTGGTCGGTGACACTGTTAGTAGTTTCTAGTACCCTGGCCCCTGGGTGCCATGCCAGGGTGCTCCCTGGGGTTGAGAGACAGCCCAGCTCATGGGTGTGCTCGCTTAATTTCTTATCTACCAGGCCACAGGACTTCTCTACAGGGAGTGCATATGCCCTGCCATCTCTAGTCTCTGACCATCTCTCACCCCAAAGGTCACTCACACTTCCAGTCTTGGTCTCAACAACTTCCAGAGGGGAGCCCACCCCTGGCAGTGTGAGGCCTGCTCATCCTCTGAGGTACAGATGGAACTTCTGTGAGCCCAGATCCCACCGGCCACTTAGGATACTAGCTCCAAGCTCAGTACTATTGAAGACATGGAGTGGCCCAGCCAGGGTTATTCTGCAGTGGACACTCCACCAGGCCCAGACTTGTAGAGAAGGAGGCTGGGGAGGCACCAGGTGTCGATGTGGCCCTCTGGAGAGCTAACACCCTTAGGACTATCAGCTACACCAAGTGCAGTCTTGATTGTCCTTTGAAACCACTCAGCACCGTCTGCAGAACCATGTGAACCACACGCTTCCTTGGCAGAGCCCCCTGGGTAGTACTTCCAAGCTGAGCCAGTAGCAGCAGGAGACCGGGTTTTAAGAATCAGAACCAAAAAAACACGTGCTGTCTGCCTTCCCACTCATGGCTCCGGCCCAGGAGGCCTCGGCGTCGATGAGTGTATCTCTGTTGCCTTCCAGCCGGAAGCCAAACAAAGCTCAGGAGCTGGGCCAACACCCACTGCAGGCTCAAGGTTGATCAATAACTATTTTGCTCTGGCCTTGGCATCCCCAGCCTTTGCCTACCTGGGAAGCCTGGAGCTGAAAGAGGGGATGTAGACACTTCAGGCCTGTGGCTGGCATCCTCCTGTCCAGCCGAACCTTGCTCTCTAATTAAAGTCCGCAATCCTGTCGCCGTTACTAAAATCCAGCTGATCCTCAGAACTCCAAAGCCTCAGTTTACCTTGGGCCTCGGAGTTGAAACACACCCATGTGCCCAGCACCCTGGTCTTGTCCATCTGGATAGCTGGAGCATGAGGACCTCTCAGAATTTGTCAGGCCACACATTGTGCCGCCGTGGGTAGCAGCGTGTGTGCAGGGAGGCTCAGTCATTCGACATTCGACCCGTGACTAGCATGGCCTACGGCAGACACCAGGAACCTGATGGCAACGGTTCTTAAAACCGTGGGCCTGGATCCATTGGCAGGTGGCGAAATCAATTTCCTGGGTTGCGATCAACGTTGCTTTTTTAAATCGAATAGAGCAGAGCAGAAGAGGACACAGTAGGAAATGGCGCAGCCTGCTTATTTCCTGTCACCATTTCCGATGTAAACTGTGCGTCTGTGTGTGGAATGGGACATGCACTTCTCTGAGCTCTGATCCAAAGATCTCAAAGTGTGTCTTAGCCCAACTGCAATGGCCATGTTGGCAAATGCTGGGGTTTCTTAGAGTGTGTGTGTGTGCGCGCACACGCATACACATGCACACACACGCATACGTGTGCATGTGGAGGCCAGAGAATAATGTTTGATGCTATTCTTCAGGCTATGAGTAGCAGTGGCTGGCCTTGAACTCAGAGATCTTCCTGCCTCTGCCTCTGTGCTGGGATTAAAAGCATGCCCAAAATATATATCTTTTTTTTTTTTTTTTTAAACTTGAGAGAATGTCACCAGGGATCCACTGTCTCTGCCTCCCCACTGTGTGTCCTTATCCTTGGCTGCGCTTCGTGTATCCCTGTACAGGTTCAAGTGTACAGTCCAATCACGTGGATGTGTGTGCAAGCACAGTCCATTCACATGGGTGTGGGTGTGTGCTCTGTGACTGGGATGCTGTCACCAGAGGAGGACATTGCCTGTCTTCCTCTGTTGCTTTCCACATTATTGCCTCAAGACGTGATTGCTCCCTGAACCGGAAGCTCATCATTTCTCCTGAGCTGGCTGGGATCCACCTGTCTGTGTCCTCTAGTGCAGAGATTAAAGGTACAGACAGCCACCTCCAGTTTTCCACAGGGGTCTGAGGGTTTTGACGCAGGCCCTGTGCTTGCACGGCAAGCAATTGGCAAGCAATTTTGGACTGATGTATCTCTCAAGTCCAGCATTCTGGTTTCTTCAGGGCCAGATCTAACAGCCTAACATGATTGTTGGTCATTCTTAATTTCGGTGTCACTTTGCTGGGTAGAAAAGAAGCAAGAAGTCCTGGTGGGCGCAGGGGGTGTGTCTGCCTCAGGTGACCATTTAGGTGGAGTCCACGGTGCAGTGAGGACAGTCTGGTGGTTAACCGCAGCTGAGTCAGCAGTGGAGTAGTGGCTGAGCATGTGCTGGCTGCCTTGCCACTGTCCCAGCTCTATCTGCCGTAACACATAGAACACAGAAGCAGCACAGGGCCCATCTGTGCCGGAGGAGGGATGTGAACAGCGGGTGCCACGGAGGGAAGCAACGGGCTCGGCACCATCTGTCCGCTGCTCTGGCCTCCTGGCTTGGATGTGCTTCACTGTGCCCTTTAGGGTTGGGGAAGGCAGGACCAGGTCAACTTTCAGGAACTACAGCTTGGGGCCGCAGGGCCCTTGCAGTGCATCTGAAGAGCAGGCTGGGCTCGGCTCACTTCTCTGAGCTCTTTGGGGATGGATTGCAGACTTGGGAGGCTCCATCCAGAAACCTTCGTGTCCTTTTTGTCCCTCAACCTTTCATGAGGGGCACAACTGGACACCCCCCCCCCATGCATTCAGCTTCCCTACCTGCAGTTTGTGCTGGGCCCAGCTGTCTGTGGGAGGTGCTATCCCTGTCTGGTCTCCACAAGTTTCATTCCCATGGGGGATTGGAAGCCTGGCACCCTACTTTCACTAGATAAGACACTAGAAAGGTTTCTTTGTGGAGGTCCTGGGATGTAGAGGCCACTGTCAGAGTTGAGGAAGAAGGGCAGAGCTGAGCTATATAGCAGGCCAGTGTGTAGTTGGGGTTCCATCTCCCCTAGGAAGCTGCATTTATCTGTGCAGGCCTATTTTTTTTGTCTGCCCTAGATCTGCTCTGTGTCCTTGTGTGTGTGTGGGGGGGAGGTGTAGAGGCCTCTGCACACCTGCCCTTATGTGTTTTCCTAGCCCTAGATCCCTGAGGGCAGTCTGGACCTTGTTTGTGCCTTGGACTTAGTTTCCCCAGAGAGACTGGATGGGACCGTATGCCTGAAAGAGGCTGGTAGCACGAGAGGCCTGGGAGGAGGTGTGTAGAGCTGCCATTTGGAAGAGGGGTGGGGGGGATAGGAAGGGGAGGGGAACAAAGGAGACTGGCCAGCCCTGCTAAGCTCGTGTTTATCTGCCTAGCCAGCACTGACTGCACACCCACTGCAGGAGGCTCAGTGGATCCTGGCTGCCTGTGCTCTTTCACAGATGACAAAACAGGTCTGGAGAGGTGAGGAGATCTGTGCATCAGTAGGCTCTGTAGTCCAGGCCCTTGGCACCCAATTCCCCCATTTGATGGGGCTGGGTCCCTCGGGGTGGGGGCCCTAGGGCCTGCAGTGGGAGTTGGCCTGCGGGGGTGAGGTGAGGGCTTCCAGACTGCTGGTCCTGCAGATCTCCTCCTCCTCCTCCAGCAGAAGCAGGCTCAGCCTGTCTGCCGCCTTCGCCTCGCCTTCGCCTCGCCTTTGGGAGGGCCTAAGCTTCTGCCAGGATTAAGCCTTTCAAAGGGCGCGTGCTCAGGGTCCCAATGTGCGGCAGTCAATACGGCTCTCCACACCGCTCAGATCTCCCCAAGCCTTATCGAACTTCCTTCCACCCAGCGGGTCCCTCCTGAGGACTTGATATTTCAGGGCAGGACCAGGTCGAGGGCAGCAAGAAAAAAAAGTGTCATCTTCCCTCTAGCGTGTGACGTCAGAGCTGCCCAACTGTCTGTGACTGACAAGTCCCTGGGGACCTGGTGCATCTCGAGAGCAGACGCTGATGCTCCGCCCGGGCACCCGGGCGGTTCCGAGCTGCCGGAACCAGGCTGCTTAGTAATGAAAGTGGCAGCCAGAGCTCTGACATCAGACACAGACACAGATGGAGGCCGGTGGGCGCTGCCTCTGCAAATGAGCAGGAAAAGGCTTGTTAAACAGAAAGGCGGCGTGGGCCCGCCGGCCCCAGAACGGGACTGTCAGCGATCGCGTAAATACTCGTCAGCTCGGCCGGGACCAGCACCGTCCTTATTTCAAGGCAATTTAACCAAGGGGACTTCAGACTCCCAAATCGAGAATGTTATTAAAAAGAACAGAGGCGGCTCTGGCGGCTCAGCGGCTTGTTGGTAACCGAGTCACACCCGAAGCCTGCTCTGGGCTGATGCGCCTCCCTCGAGGGGTGGCTTGGATTCAGGGTTCCCAGGCCACACCCCCTGGATCCTGCAAGGAGTGTGATTTGTGGAGCGGAGCTGAGTGGGAGGCGGGGATCTGGGGGTCAAGGTTAAGGTGAGAAGTTGCTTAAAAACTTGAGAGTGGACTACATAGTATGATGTACCCCTGTAATTCTAGCATTTGGGAGGCTGAGGCAGGAGGATTGCCATGGGCTGCGTAGTGAGTTTCAGATAGATGAGTATAGGGGGAGACCCTGTCTCAGAAACAAAACCGACAACTTCAATAAAACCGTCAGGCATATGCCCCTCTCCTTCCCTCTCCCATCCTCCCTGTCTCCCCGGACCTTCCAGTCTCCTTCCACCCTCCCTGTCTCCCCCAACCTCCCTCTCTCCCTCTACTTCCCTCCCTCCCCCTCCTTTCCTTGCTCTCCCTCTGTTTTTAACTTTGTCTCTTTCATTTGAGACAGCATTTCATGAAACTCATGCCCTTGGATTTTCAGTGTAGCCACAGACGACTTTGATCTGCTCTTCCCGCCTCCGTCTCCTAGTGCCATGCCACCACGCCTGGCTCAGGCCAACAAAACTCAGAGAGCTCATGTTTGGCTTGCCAGCACTGTGTCAGCTGGGCCACAGCTTCCTGGTGAGAAGCAGGAAAGGCTCAGCCCCACACCCACAGCGGAAGTGAACCTGGGAGCTGAGGTTCCCACCTGTGGCGACTCCTCCTTGTGGGGACATTCCAGGGATCTGTGGTGGGTTAGTCAGACCTGCCTCTGGTCACCATGAGCCTCTGAAACTCTGGTCTGCTCCAGGTCCCAGGGCCAAGAAGGAGCTCTTGAGAGAAAGGTGTGGCCAGGCCCCATCCCAGCCTTTCCCCACGTCCCAGGCTGGCAGGGGAGCCTGTGAGGACGGATGAGAGTCAAGGGTCTGGGCTTATGCCACTGGTGCCAATACTGTACCTCCTTTGCCCTTGCAGGTGTTTCAGCGCCGGGAGGATGGCTCTGTGAACTTTTTCCGAGGCTGGGAGGCTTACCGGGAGGGCTTCGGCAAGCTCACAGGGGAGCACTGGCTGGGTAAGCTTCTGTACCCTGAGGACTCCATACTCTGCCCGGTCCGTGTCTGTCTTTAAACAGATTCTACTCTAGTCTCTGAGGCCATTCACTGGTGTGTGGGAGGTAACTAAGGAGGCTCAAGTGAGCTTGAGAGTAAAACCAACAGGAGACCATTGTACGTGGGTCCCATGGACATGCAGTATTCAGTGTGACAGGGAAAGCTGGGTGAGGTGGGCACCTTCTGCACCCAGGGGCAGAAGGACCCCAGTTCCAGGACAGCCAGGCTATATAGTTTAAGGCCAGACTGAGCTCTGTCGTTCAAGACCAGCAAGAAAAAAAATAAATAAAAACAAAAAGCTACACATGATGGTTCATGCTTATAACCCCAGCACCAGAGAGACTGAGGCAGGAGGATTGCTACAAGTTTGAGTCTAGCCTGGTGTGCTTAGGATTTCCAGACCAGAGAGTGCTACATATTAAGTCCCTGTCTCAAAAGCAACAACAGTGACAACAATAATGGTAAAGTAGACCGAGCAGGCAAAGGCACTTGCTCCTAGACCACATAGCTTCAGTTCTCGGGACTCGTGTAGGAGGAGGTAGGGAGGGCTTGTCCCAGTAACTTTAGGTCTGAAGCAGGAAGCATATTCCTGTTTGGGGACTGCCTAGGAGCCCTCTACAGTCCTGGGTCACTCCAGCCATGGTGGGTGCGGGGACCCCCTCTCAGGCATCAGGAGGACGGGGATACTCTGGGGAATTGCCCTGCCCTCGGGGCCAGCACTGACCATGGGATGCTAAGTGGAGCCCCCAGTGAGTGGCCAGTTCATGTGCCTCCTGAGGGGTAGAATCCTGGGTGTGTGTACCAGGTGACGTTAGGTGTTAGGTGGCTCCCTAGTGAGAAGAGACTTTCACTGAACCTGTGGGCGGGTGGAAGGCAGGCCCCATGACAATTTGAAGGCAGATGCCCATAAGGTACCAGCACGCTGACCTATGGTGTCACTTAAGTCCATGCTCCTTGACCAGGAGGGCAGGAGGGCAGGGCCCACTGCATCTGGTGTCCAGATGGAGACTTTCCACAGAGGAGGCTGCACGCCATTTGGACCATGGTCAGAGTTTGCTGTGAGTTCATTGCGGGGCTATTTAAATGTCACACATCAGCCCCTGGGGCCTCACACCAGCCAGGAGGGTGGTCCTGTCCCCCTCACCCTTTTTCTACAGACGACAAAGCTGAAGTTCAAGAGGGGAGGCCACAAGTCCCATTGTATATGCTGGATGTGGAAGCCCAGGCAGCTCCATGGGAAGGAACCGGGCTTGCTTTGATGACATTTTAGGAGGGACAGCAGACGGGTGGGTGGGAAATTCCTCCTCACCCACCTGAGGTCGTTACTTGAAGGAAGAAGTGGTGGTGGCTGGTTAGAGGCTGTCCCCGCTTCCCACCCATAAGCTTTGAGCAGGGTTGGTGACTTGCTGCTCGCTGCTTCGTGGCATCTTAATTGAAATCTATCAGCAGCTGTAGAAGGTGGGGAGGAAGCATTTAAGCAGGGCCTTGATTAGCTCTGCAGACGAGAAGCCCTGACAAGAATGTCAACCGGGAGGCCCTCAGCGTCCCCATGGCATCACCTCTGCTTTCCTGCCCCTCCAGCCCCTCTCATGGAGGACTTCCTCTGTCTCTGTTGACTTACCCATGCTCTTTATATATAACGGCTACAGGGAGACATCACACATGCCTGCTTTCATTAATTTACCTCTCAGCTTTTCCCACTATGGCTTGTTTCCTGAAGTTTTAATTTTTCTATGTGTATGTGGGGTGATGTGGATGCAGGCAGGCGTGCATAAGTGTGTGTGAGTGAGTGTGTGTAGGTGTGTATGAGAGAGAGTGTGAATGTGAGAGAGAGTGTGTGAGAGAGAGTGTGACTGTGTGTGTGAGTGAGTGTATGTATGTGTGAGAGAGAGCATGTGGGTGAGAAAGTGTGTGTGTGTGTGAGAGAAAGTGTGTGTGTGAGAGAGAGAGTGAGAGTGTGACTGTGTGTGTGAGAGAAAGTGTGTGTGAGAGAGAGAGTGTGTGTGTGTGAGAGAGAAAGTGTGTGTGAGAGAATGTGTGTGAGAGAGAGAATGTGTGTGAGAGAAAGTGTGTGTGAGAGAGTGTGACTGTGTGTGTGAGTGTATGTGTGTGTGAGAGAAAGTGTGTGTAAGTGTGTGTGAGAGAGAAAGCATGTGTATGAGAGAGAGAGTGTGTGTGAGAGAAAGTGTGTGTGTGAGAGAGACAGAGAATGTGTGTGTGTGCGTGTGTGCCAGAGGCTGACCTCGGGTGTCTGTCATTCCTCAGGCACTATTTACCATGCTTTTAAATGAAATTTATTTGTTCTTTTGTGTGTGGGGCAGGTATTTTTTAGAATTATTTATTTATTTTATTTATATGAGCACACTGTCGCTGTCTTCAGACACACCAGAAGAGGGCACCATATGTCATTACAGATGGTTGTGAGCCACCATGTGGTTGCTGGGAACTGAACTCAGGACCTCTGGAAGAGCAGATGATGCTCTTAACCACTGAGCCATCTCTCCAGGACCTTGTTTTTTGTATTTTTAACTTAATTTTATTTGTTGTCATTTATTGTGTGTGTGTGTGAGGGGGGGCATGTGTGTGGAGATCAGAGACAACTTAGGAAAGTTAGTTCTTTCCACTGTGTTGAGGACTAGACTCAGGTTGTCAGGCTTGGCAGCAAGCACTTTTACCCACTGAGCCATCTAGCCAGCCCCAGTGCAGGGGACCAGCAAGGTGCACCTGGAGCTCAGGACTGTTGACCCCAACTGTGGCATGCTGACTGTAGGTCTTTGGATCCCAGTGACCATACAGTGATGGAAAGGAGCATCTCCCAGCATCCCTTGGGGCTGTTTCCATCATACACTATACCTGGGAAATGCAATCCGTCCCAGCTAAGGCCTGAAGACGAATAGAGGTCTGGGTTCTTCTGCCTGGGTTCAAATCCCAGCTCTGCTGCTTGCCAGCTGTGTGATCTGGCCATGTGACTACACCTCTCTGAGCCTTCCTTCTCCCACCCGTACAATGGGGCATCGTTGTGCCCACTGCCTTGTGTCCTTGCCCAGCAGCAGCTAGTTCTGGGCTGCATGCAGTGGGGGCTCGGTCACGGGCTGTGCTGAGGCTCTGTAATTAATCACGATCTGATGCTGCCTGATTGGTCACTATACAGGAGGCACTTAGACTGGTACCTGACCTCCAGGTGTGGGCTGTTGTCATTTTCACCTGCTGCTTGAGCATTTGCCCATCAGCCCCACACAGGCGTGCAAGCCACACCCAAAGAGGGGAGAGTAGCTTGCCTTGATGACACCAGCCCTGGGAGAACAGGCAAGAGAGGGAGGTGGGATGCAGTGTAGTGGGATTGCCTGCTCTTGGGGGAACCCCACAGCATCCAGGCCTCAGGACTCAACTGAGTCAGTGACTCTGAGTGGGGTTGAAGGGGAGACAGGGATCCTGGGGTGACCTGCTGATTGCCAGGCAGAGAACACTGGGGCTGAGCAGGGAGGGTCAACAAAACTCTTGTACACACAATACTAGCCTGTGGGGAGGGACTGATGGGATACCATAGGCATGTGAACCTGTGAGGCGTTTAATTAAATGCCCTCTTAATCAAGGGTTGATCCTGATGACAGGGAAGTACCCTGTTGGTGTAAGACCCTGGGATGGACCAAGGGCCAGAGAGCAGGAGAGTGGGAGAGAGGAAGGGAGTAGTAGACAGGGGTGTGCAGAACCAGGCCTGGGGATGGCAGGAGATACAGACACCACCTTGGCTCTACGAACTGGGAAGTATTTATAGAGCACTTGCCATACCTGGTCCCGCTGTGCCCACTGGGGTTGCAGCAAACATTGACTGTAGAGTTGTGTTTGGGGAAGTCAGCTGACTGGGAAATTCACAAGGACGCAGGGAGAACCAGATTGATGAATGCTAAGGAGGTGCCTGGGTCAGCATGGGAGACCAGCCGTCTTCCCAAGGCTAAACAGAAAGGCAACCGGCCGATAAAGGACAGGCAGAGAAAACAGCACACAAAGGCTCAGAGGCCGGGTTTAGACACCCATCTGAACTGCAAATTCTGACCATCTGTCACCTCAAAATGCGTACATTTGGGGGATTGTGGAGATGGCTCAGTCGATAAAGACAACCTTAATGTAGATCCTTATACCACGTTAAAAAAAAATAAAATAAAACTAGGTTCAACATCATGTGCCTGCACCATGTGTCCTGATGCCGAGGAGGCAGAGACAGGGGGACGGGGTCCCCGGAGCTCACTGGCCAGGCAGCCTAGCTGAGTCAGTGAGCCCAGGTTCAGTGAGAGACCCTGCCTCAAAAAAAAAAGAGGTGGAGAGGGATGGAGGAAGACTCCTGAGATTGACAGGTACATGGGACGCCAACACTGGAAAGAACAACCTGACGTAAAGTGAACACAGAAAATCAGACATAACAGCTAAGTCTCTAGCTTCCTGCCCAAATCCAGCCTGCAGGGAGAAGGAAGTGGCCCAGAGAGCAGAGCACACTCTTAGCAGTTCCCCCAGCTCCTGTGTGGGTGGGTGGAGCCTATCCCACCCCCCAATCCCTTGACTTCGTCCACCTTCCTCCCCCCTCCCCCGTCCTCAGGGCTCAAGCGGATCCATGCTCTGACCACACAAGCAGCATATGAGCTTCACGTGGACCTAGAAGACTTTGACAACGGCACCGCCTATGCCCACTACGGGAGCTTTGGTGTGGGCTTGTTCTCTGTGGATCCTGAGGAGGATGGGTACCCACTCACGGTGGCTGACTACTCTGGCACTGCAGGTGAGATTCTGGTACAGCAGGGGGAGCTGGTCTGCCGGGTCGAGCCCCTCTGCTCTCTGGGGTCAGGATCTAGGTCACAATTCCCATGGGGTCCTCACTCCTGTAACCCTATGGAGTCTGGGTAGTTTACTCATTTCACAGATCAAAGAGCTGAGCCCAGAGCTGGAGCCAGGAGATCCCTGGGGTTGGTTTCTGTGGGGCCATTAAGTTGTAGATGAGTCCTCTGGGCTCATCTCAGATAAAGGAATGGGCGAGTCAGAAATCTGGGAGGAGCTTAGAGACAGCCTGGACACAGGAACAACCAGAATGCCTGGGCCTGGCCTGGGGTTGAGGAGCTGCCTGGACACAGGTTCGAGGGGTGGTGTGTACATTTGCACACCCAGACTCACGTGGTTGGCAGACAGTGTTCGGGGGCCTGTGCATGCTTCTGCCCGGGTGTCTGGCCAGGTGCCCACCCCTGTGTGCACATGCTGTGCAGGTGACTCCCTCCTGAAGCACAGTGGCATGAGATTTACCACCAAGGACCGGGACAGCGACCACTCGGAGAACAACTGCGCCGCCTTCTACCGAGGAGCCTGGTGGTACCGTAACTGCCACACATCCAACCTCAACGGCCAGTACCTGCGTGGTGCACACACCTCCTATGCGGACGGCGTTGAGTGGTCCTCCTGGACAGGATGGCAGTATTCACTAAAGTTCTCGGAGATGAAGATCCGGCCGGTCCGTGAGGACCGCTAGCCTGACATGCTGCTCAATGCCAGTGTCCTCTGGTTATGTCTAGTCCCCACACATCTCATCCCATGCCCACTGCAGCAAGAACATGCTCTGCCCATCTGTGCATGGCTGGCCTGCTCTTTAGTAAGGATGCCCAGGGCCAGCCCTGAAACTCAGCTCCCTGAGCCAGTGACATCCCTTCTCAACCAGGTCCCTGTTTACCAAGTGACATGATCTTTTGTTCCTACCAGTGGAGCTGGCACCTGGCAACCCCTAATATCACCTACCCAGGCTTTGGTCCCCTTGCTTTGTCTGCTGCATCCTGGTAGGGCAGCATCCCCCCACTTTTCCTGGCTTTGCAAAAACATCCAGAGTAGGGGGCAGACAGCACTCCGGCCCCCTCTAGTAGATCAACGTGGAAGGTCAGACCTCACATCTGACATCTGCCTGCCCAATCCCCCAGAGCATGGAGACCCTACCTCTTATCAGAGGACAGCAGCCACAGCTCGCACTTGTGACCAACTGGGCTGGGACACAGCTGTCTACAAAGACCCAAGGCCAAAACCAGTCCCCTGGGCCACTCTTCCCTGGGTCTTCGCAGACCTGAGGGGTTTCTATTCTCCTGGTTGTTTTCTAAGCTCATGTCTCTCAGTCAAACACGGTTCAGAGCAGCCACAAGTCCTGTCCCACATCACCTGCCTGTGGGGCGGTGGCGGGACTGGCCTAAGTCAGTGAGAACCTCTGGGGGTGAGGCTGTGCCAGGCTCTTGTGTTCTGCCAACCCCAATGGACTGACTCTGGGATCTTCGCAGAAGCCAGAGTTGAAGCCAGCCAGCCCTGGGACTCAGCACAGCCTAAGACTACCATCTCTGCAGAGAGGCTGCCCCCTGCTGGCTATCATGGACACTGCCACCAGGGCCTAAGTGGAGGCAGGAGACAAAGCATCAAGCTGGCTGGACATCTGGACATTTTCTTGTCCAACCTTCTCAACATCCACACCGGTGATCCCCCAGGAAGGCAGGCTGCAGCCCCACCCTCAGCTTCCTGCTTGGCAGCTGAGATGCTCTTACGGAGACCTGACAGGGGCTTTAAAGGACGGGATGGTAAGATGGCAATGGTGACCTCCTCTGTCAGGAGGCACAGACCCATGCCTCTGTCAGACCTGTACCAAAGCCTGGACCTCACCGGTGAACTGTGTGACCTGCTCAGTCCCTCACATTGGGCCTCTGGTCTTCAGCAAGGGTCTGTAGCGCATCGGTGAGAGTCAAAGCTGTCTGAGGTGCTAGACAAGGCTGGTTATTGCTTCTATGGTCCCCAGCTGGTGGCAAAAAACAGGGGCAGGGTAGCCAAGGTTCTAATGGGGCAAGGGATACACAGGGAAGTCCCCTCCCATCCCTCTCTGTCCTCAACACCTGGCACCTAGCTTCACTGCAGAGGTGGGTGGGAGCCTAAACATCCTGGCAGACACCACCCGTCCCCGACGCTGGTGCTGAAGTGGCTTCTGTTGCCAGCTGCTGCTGTAAGCGCTACTCAGAAGTGATGAGCGCTTTCTGATGTGGTATCAAACAAACCCCTTTGAGTGAAGCAATGGATTCACAAATCGAGTGTGGGACAGGACGGCTGCGGGCCAGGGTTGGGCTGCAGGATGCAGGAGCTAAAGCTCATCCCACCAGGGCAACTGGTGGACAGGTGACATGCATCCCTGTCTGGTCACATTGAAAATGACAGCCCTTCAGCCCAGCCACTGCCCCGGGGACACCAAGCCCTCTCCCAGGCCAGGCTGGTACTCTAGGGAGTGTGGTTTTGCCAAACACTGGCTGCGTGGGCACAAGGCAGAGATGAGTAGGGAGAGACCAGGTCAACAACCCTTCACCTTCCTGGTGTGCACCCTCCAAGGGCAGGTGGGAGCACTGTCCCTGCACACTGGGCCACAGCCTCCAGCCCTGGCTTTTGTTCACTGGTCTGATGTCTGTGTAAATGGCTGCCACTCATGATCAAAGTGACCACAGGAAGCAGGAATGCTGGAGAAGCTTTTAGGGGGGTGGGACAGGTCCGCTGAGACATGAGAATGTCAGCGCCTGTGGTCCCTGACCCACCAGACCTACTTTGGTTTGGCAATGAAATGACTAACTGGGACGAGTCAATGATATCAACCTGGCAGAGCCACACTGCTTGCCTTCTTGGGTAGAGTCTCCACAGCCCACACTAGGGACTTGGCACTGTGGCTGTCTCTACTTTGCAAAGCATCGAAACTTCTTTCCAAGTCCAAGCTGACTCTGTGGGTTCCACCAAAGGCCTCACAGCTGGTTACATCTGGATCGTGCATGGCCACCATGCAGCAGTAGCATGCAGGGAGCAGACAGTTCCTTGGGTCCCCTGCAAGCCTGGGCTGGTGAGTGACCAGTTAGAGCTGCAAGCCTCCCCTGTGGCATTAGTGCCTCGTGTGAGTGGGACACTAGTGTTTGTATGTGGGAGTGGCATCACCAGTTCCCAGCTCTTCCCTGTTCCCTCACCCAGGTTACCCTAGGCGTCCAGGTGGAGAACGGGCATCTGTGGCCATGGTCACTGCAGGTCTTGCCCCCCAACAGGCATTTCCGGGAGAGAGCAGGGCCTTGGATAACCAAAGTCTATGAGCAAGTGTAAGCTTCCAGCTTCCACTAAGATGACTTGACCCTGAGGTGGGAGATGTGGACGAGCAAGGAGTGGCCCACGCTGCCCTGAACCTTGTGATCTGAAAAGCAACATGCCAGCAGAAGTCCCATGAAACCCAGAAGTGTGATGAAACACAGACCCAAGCATCCAGGGGCCTCTCAGAGTCTCAGTTCCTTCATCTGCCTTTGGTGAATGTTGCCCGAGGTTCTGATGGCCCTGCAACTGCAGGATTTATAATCCAGAGGCCCGGGGTCAGGCTGCTGTGGAACTGGGGGTGGTGGAGGGGTCTGACCTGAGGCTAGCTGTGCTGAGCAGGGCAGGTATGCATGCTGGAGGATAAGATGGCACACTGGGGCTGGGGAGCAGCAGCTCTGAGGGTCAGTGCAGCACTCCAGGGGCAAACAGTGTGGGGCAGTTGCTACTTGGGGCTGTGTACACTCGGTGTCTTGTATATCCCTGTCTTCAATAAAGTGTCGTGGTGACCCAGCGCCAGCCTTCACTTACAGTCCTGCACCACCCTCCATGCCACAGCAGAGCTAGGCAGGTACCCAGTGCTCTGGGACTTCTCGGACCTACAGTCCAGATGGCTTTGTGCTCACTCTCAAGGATCACTGGCTAGGCAGAAACAGGCAAGCCTGGGCAGTGGGGCAAGGACAGGCTAGCCTTCTGCATAGGATGCATCCCGCAGGGCTTGTGTCCTGGAGTCTGGGTCTCTTGGGTTCACCTAGGCTGGCTCTGTGTCTCCCACAGGTGTCTTGTGGTGGTGAACTGCCCCTACGGGGGATGGGTCCTGGGGTTCTGAGGAGTTGACACTCTGAGGGACTAATTAACAGTCATTTATTTCTAATTGATGCTTCAACTTGAAGCTCAAGTTACTCCATGAAAGGCAGGGTTGATTGAGTGCCCACAGTGCAGGAAGTACATGGGCGGGGCCCCCACGTCGCCATGGAGGCAGTCAGGGAGGGATCCTCACTCCTGTACTGTGGGAGTGTCCTGAGGCCATGTCCACAGGACACCAGTTCCCAGACTCTCTCCCAGGATTCTGTGTCCCATCCTCTAGGCAGCTCATTCATCGCCTGGATTCATCGGGCTAGAGGGATGGGCGGGGCTGGGCAGGGGCTGGGCGGGGCTGGGCTGGGCTGGGGGCGGGGCTGGGGGCAGGCGGATGGGAGATGCCTGGGGACAGGACTCCTAAGCCAGGCTCTCAGAAATCCAAAGATGATTGTGCCCATTTCTGTGAGAGCACACCCACCTATGTGGCGGCCTTGTTCTGTTCCCTGACACTGCTAAGCCACAACCATAATGTTCCCCTCAGCTGAGCAGCTCTGGCTGTGGCTCCAAGAGCCAGCGGGATGGGTCTTACCAACCCAATCTCACAGAACTCTCTGGAGCTATAAAGGGGCTTGGGGACCAGCCATCTACAGGGTGTAGTACTGAGGGAAGAGATCTCCCCAGGGTTCTGTGGGGAGACTGGAGAGGCCTGAGTGGTGGTGAATATTTTTGGGGAGGGTACCCTGATGGCCTTGTCATCTTCAGGGTGTAGTGCGTCCTTCACGACATGAGTGTTGTGACATCATCAATTTCAGATCTCAGTGCTGCCTGAGATCATAGCCATATGGACTTCCGGCTGGGTCTTGTTCTGGGAGGGATCATTCATATGAAGCCAGGAGCCTGCAAGGGCACAACCCAGACTAGCTGTCATGAATATACCCTTTCACATCCAACCCTCCTTCACACCATGAGAAGCAAGGATGGACCCAGAAGCCAGGCTGCAGGGGAGCTTGGGCGGGCTGCATGGAGCCCTGTGCTTTCGGGACTGCACTAGGGAGCCTTGGAACCTTCTGGAAAGCTGCCCCTCCCCCTACCCCACAATTCCTCCTGTAACACTGCTTCTTGCTCAAGCCTTGAGGCCCTTGCTGCTGGGTTACATCATAAATGCCCTCAACTCCAGCCTCCACGCTGCCCTGGACACCAGCTGCTGGCACTGTCCGTCATCATGGCGAACAGCAGCTGAAGAAGCTAGGGCTCAAGGATCAGAGACAGATGCAGGCAGGAACCCAGGCGTGTGCCTGGAAAACGCTTTGGGAGTGTGCCCAGCCCTCAGAGCCAAGCCTTTGATTAAGGCAAACGTCTGAGCTAGCCTCCCGGTCTGAGAGGCACAGCATGGCAGTCTCCCAGTCTGAGCTGAGGAATGGGTGGGCCTCAGGGGAAAGGGTCCCACCCTACCAAGCAGCTGCTGAGTCCAGCTCTCAATTTGGGGTGTGTGGGGGCCATTGTCATTAGTCACTGGAAGAACTGCACTGAATAGTGGCCCTGGCATGGACAGTGACCACACCTTGGCCAGAGCACCCGTGGGCAGCTTCCAGAGGGAGTCTGGTGAAAGGAGTGGGCTGTGGAGATGAGGTGCCTATGACTCCTGTAGACACGCACTCACTGCGGTGATGCCGGTCTGTAAGAACAGCACCCAGCTGTGGACTCAGCTGAAGAGAAGCCATGGTGTGTGGTTAGGGTGGTGGTGACAGACAACCCTGTCCTCACTGGTGTGCCAGTGTGGGAGGAATGAGAGTTGATGTCCATCTGTCCTATGCCCTTGCCAAGGTCCACACCTAGCTAACATGATTCCTTATCTCCTGGCCACCCCGACAGCCACTGGGGAGGTGGGTATGATTGTGCTCCACTGTTCATAAGGGCAGGCCCTGTGGTTTGACATTTGGATGGCCAGCCAGGTCTGAAAAGGTATATCCAGGCATCAGGTACAGCCCAGCCCTGGGGCCACACAGTAAGAGAGACAGACACATTGGGACGGACTGAGTATGTTTGGAGCTGGAGCCTGCGAGGGGCCTGCTTAGTCATTCGTTCTAAACCCTGAACCCCTCAGAATCAAGAATTCCTGCCCACTTTCACGTCTCCTAAGGCTCCTGAGAAAGAGTATATTACCCACCAGGACACCTGCCTACAGAAGGGACTGGGTGTCCATGACCATTCAGCTCTCTCAGCAGTGAAGAAGTTACCTCTGTAAGCCCACTGTCTCCGGAGGGAGACCAAGGCAGTGCCACGAGGGTTCTCAAGAGTGGGCTTCCATGTCTCTCCCCCTAATCCCCGGGGACCTCCAGAGTCTGAGCTCTCAGTTGACCTGTGATGATGCTCTGCTCTCCGAGGGTGACACCCACCACTCTCCTCACACCGCATCCTGTTTGCGTTGTGTCTCTTTGTCCTGTGGCCCACAGGGCTCCTTCCTTCACCACCAGCAGCCCCAAAGGAATCCTAGGGCTAGGAATGTGCAGTAACCAGGCAGGCTGGGGCTCGTCACACCAGGGATCTTCATAAAGCAGGGAGACCCCAGAGCCATACCTGCTGGACCGGGACCTGAGCAGCTCTGCCTGACACTGGGACCCAGGGACTCACCTGCAGTTCTTAGAGAAGCTCATAGCACAGTGAGTACAGCAGGGGACAGGAGGACAGGCTCTCTGGGTGAGCTGGGCGCAAGCACCTGGAACCACATGGGGAAGGGCAGGTCTGGGGGAGACTCACAGCTTCATTCTCAGCTAAAGTTCCACCAGAGCCAGTCAGCCCTAACTGCCAGCCAGGAAGTACTAATCTCCTAGGATAAAGAACATTAGCCGGTCCTCCCCTCCCATGGGGAGAAGGGAATGAGGCTTGTCTGTCCCCTGTGGGGGCCCCTCTCCACCCCAGCCTGAGGAAGCCCCTTTAGCAGCAGCAGCAGACTGGAGGCTGCTCCATCCCCTGGGAACCAAGGGGCTTAGCAGGCTGGATTTGGGTAGAAAGCAGGACTGCTTTTGTTGTTGTTTTTGAAGCTTTCTGACTGAGCTCACTTCTTTGAAATGTTTTCAAGGGAGCTGTTTCTGGAAAGAAGTCCTCCCCTCCCCTCTAGTCCAGCTTCAGGGGTTTCCTCAGAGGATGAGCCAGCCCAGCCCGGCTCACCCATGGTCATTGCAAAACAGATTTCCTCTGTGAGGGAAAGGAACAGTTCTCAATTAGGGGTGTGGGGGACCTTGAGACAGTGGGATAGATATGGAGGCGCAGAATAATGAGGCTACCTTGAACTCAGCTTCCTCCCTCATAAAGCTATAGGACCTAGGGCAAACCCTGAGCCTCTTTGAGCCTGAGGTATTGGGAGTGGTGCCGGGTTGGTGGGCTGGATGACTGTACACAGGAAACGATTGTTTCCCCAAGGGCTGGCACATGGGCAAACCACGCTGACATTAGAGCCCAGAGCTGTGTGGTGGGGCAGAGTTTGCTGCACACAGACAGTGTGCAGAGAAGCCCATTCATGTGTGTAATCTTTAGTCCAGAGCCTGTCCTGTCCAGTGAGCTCAGTGAGTGCTGGCTGTCCCCAGTCTTGCCTCCAGCTCCTCTCCAGGTAGGTGTCTGACTTACACAAGGGCCACCAGACCCAATCCCTCCTTCCAAGAGCAATGTGCTCCTGAGTGAGGGAGACAGTGGGGATTCCCAGCAGAGCTGCTAGACCACTTCATTATCAAGTTGAAAAACGCAGCGGCGGCTCACTCTGCCCACGGCCCAAGAGTCAATAATTATAATAGAAAATTGAACCCAATGCACACAGCCCCGAGAACCACCCGGGTACCTCTGCAAGCCAGCTGGCAGCCCTGGCATTCTAGTACTGAGCCACCAAGGCAGGCAGCTCCCTAGCTGCAGGTGAATGGGAACCAGCCTAATTGGTACAGCGAGCTCTCGTGGTGACTAAGACAGCCTGGTGTCCCAGCTGCTAGGGAACCAGGCTAAGCACAGTCAGCAGCTATCTCTCCAAAGGCTGCCCAGACCTTGGGAAGCCTGGGGCCAGGGATCGCATGTGGCCAAAATGCTGCCCACTAACCCCCTCCTCTCTCTCTCCTTCCTCTGCGCAGATGAGGAGCCTCCGCTCTTTGCTCTGCCTTCTCCTGCCTCTGAGTGTCTGCTTTCCCCTGCTGGACAGAAGAGGACCCCCAGACACTGGTGACATTGGAGCCAGGATGAGCTGGGCCAAGCTAGCTGAGGGACACACACCCCACTCAGTTCAAAGTTCCCAGCCACAGGCCCTGCTTGTGGTGGCCAAAGAGCAGCAGGCCTCACGCAGGGAACATACCGGCTTCCGTCTAGGGAGGCAGGACTACGGTAGCAGTGAGGCCGCGGGGTTCCTGCCCACTGACTCAGAGAAGGCCAGCGGCCCCCTGGGGACTCTGGCAGAGGAGCTGAGTGGCTACAACAGGAGGAAGGGAGGCTTTAGCTTCCGCTTTGGCCGGTGAGGGCCAGCGTGGACTCTGCCCTGTCTGACTGTCTACTGTCGTCCTGGCCCCAACCTCAAGAACCTGGACCCGGAGAGAGTGTCACAGTGAACTAGTGCTGAATAGGTGTGTGCCATGTTTTCATTTCCAACTTTGATAAAGTGAAAAATCTGGGTGGTGTTCAAAAAAATAACAACAACAACCCAAAAATGAACAATCAACGCCGTCCCTCCACGCCCCCCAAAAAACCCTGCACACAGGAGGACCAAGTATGTCTTGGTTAATAAGACAATGTGTCCTTGTCCCACCCCATGACTCGGGTTGCTGTCTGTCTCAGCCTCTGTCTTCCCCCAGTGGCTGGAGCAGCCCCTGGCCCCCCAGTGGCAGAGCATTGAGGCTGTGATGGGGCCGTAGATACAACAGGCCTCTGGCTCTGTTGTTCATTTGTTGGTAGGTGGACTGAGAGATTACAGCAGGAAATCAAAGTTCTGACAGTCCCTGAAGGGACGCCGGTAGCTGACATCTGAAGGGCCACTGTGAAAGAGCATACTCCGCTGTGTATAGACTGTGAGCCTGAAAGTTAGAAATGAAGGGGAAGAAAATAACCCAGACACAAACAAACCCAAAGCAGTCAGTGTGTTCTCCATCCCATTAGTACAAGACGCCTCTGGCAAGAAAGCCCGGCAGTGGCACCAAGCTGCCCACTGAATGTGCATCCCCTCTGACTGCCCACCACCTCTTGTCCATGGTAGTGTTAGCCAACCTAAGGACCTCATGGGACCGAAACTCCGAAGGGGTGGGGTTTTTTGTTGTTGTTGTTGTTGTTTTGTTTGTGCTGAGCAAGGTTGAGTTTCAAATGCCCAAACTAGGAATTGCCATGTGTATCTTTTGAAATAAAACTTGTAACAACTGCAGCATCATAATGGGATGCTGGCCTCCTCTTTCCAGGTCCTCTGGGTCCCAGAAACTTCTTTTCTTGAGTTCCTGAAGCCTTCACTTTGGGGAGATGGAAATCAGGCTGCCTGTACCCTGTACACCTCTGAGCAGCCCCTTAATTGGCAGCTGGGCGAAGGTACAGGGAGAGGGGAGAGAAGGCACAGGCTGTTTCCCTCTCCGCTTCCCTCTTCTCTATGTTTCTCTGAGTGTGAGGGGAAAAAAAAAACAAACCCGACATCTCCACCTGGGGGAAGGGAGGGGAGGTGTGTGTAGGGGGGACAGGCTCGGTCTGGGCTGTGTGCAGGCCTGGGGCCAGGCAGAGCATTCCTTTCAAAGGCTGCTGAGCCTCCTCCATCCCATCCTGGGTCACACACAGCCGTCAGAAGCAGCTCACTCCAGGGCTGGCTGTGACTGCTGAGATGAGAACTTATATTGATGTTTCTATGGCAACATCTCCCCTCCTCTTTGCGAGTAGCGACTTGCCCCCGTTCACAATTGAATAATTTTCCATTGAGCTGTCACAATTAATTGGTGGATTTTTATTAGCCTTTTAGAACCACACTGGGCCAGGCCCAGCTTGGCACCTCACAGTATTCCGGTGTTTTCCATTCTATTAGTGACTTACGTCCTCAGTAGCAGCTTTCAGTCCTCAGCAGCCAGGAAGCCACTTCATTAAGGTTGACAGATCAGAGCCACAAAAGAACCATGTTGACTGGGGAGCAGGGCTGGGAGGTGAGGTGAGTGAGGAGGGGGGGCAGGGGGAGCCAAACATCAGACACCGTGGTGGTGCATTGCCTTCCCCCAGAGCCACCCTGGGCTCCCCCAGGGCTTTGCACATGGGTTTAGGGCTGCAGTCACAGGGACAAGGCAAGAGCACTAGGACCTTCCATCTCGGGAAGATGTGACGGAGGGTGTGTCCAGCAACTGCTCCCCTCTAGTGTGGACGTCATGGGCACCACCACACTCCCTGGGTCAGTGTCTATGAAGGCAGTCCTGAGAACACGGGTCATATGTGGACACAGAGAGGTGGCTGTGGTTCCACCTAGCTCCCTCACCAGCCAGGGATGCCCATCCCGCTTCCACGGGGCAGTATCCTGGCTCATTCATACAGGTACAAAACAGGCTGAGAGAGACAAGACCACAAGCCAGGGCAGATTGGCTGTCGGGACACAGGGCCCTGGCGCCATGCTTCACCCATGAGGCTGAGCCTGCACACCGTCACGCACTCTGGGTAGGTAGGGCTCCTTTTGAATTTTTTTCTTTTGTGATGCTGAGGTTCCAGCTCAGACCCTCGTGCATGCTAGACTAGCTCTAGCACTGAGCTGTGCCCCGAGCCCGCCCGGCAGGTTCTTAATTTAGCAGGATTAGATTAACCTCGAAGGAGAGGGCTGGGATGAAGGAGGAAGCCTTCAAAGGAACACATCTGCTGTCATTACCTTTAATCATTAAAAGAGAACCAACAAAGCTATTTTTTCCAGTTTGCTTGTACACTGGAGCTCAATAGCCCTGAAAATCAGAACAGTCAGGCCGCTGAAGCATTGATCTGCTAAACCAGCTCCCCTACATGGCGCTAAGCTCCCTCTTTAACCCCTGCCCCCAAGTTTCCCACGCTCTGGCAGGGTCTAGGCCCTCCACTGTCCTCTTGGGAACAAGAAAAATCACTTCTCTCCAGACGAGGGAAGGGGAGGCTCTGAGAAACAACCAACTTGGGGTAGACTCAGCCCCAGGCTGCTCACCTGGCTGCCCTGGAATCTCCTGCTCCCAACCAGGAGCTATCTGCAGCTCCTCCCTGTATTTATTCAAGACAAAAGCAAGAGTCAGGCATAGTGGTGCAGGCCTGTAATCCCTCATCCTCAGGAGGCTGAAGCTGGAGGATCAGAAGTTCAAGGCCAGCTTTGGTTCCACAGCGAGATGGAGGCCAGTCTGGACTAATGAGTCTCTGTCTCAAAGAACAAGAAAGAGAAAAGAAAAAAGAAAAAAGAAAAAAGAAAAAAAAGAAAAAGGCAAATCTTCCCCGTGGTATGTACACCTACAGGTTATTAGCTGCTAAGATAGGTCCGTCCAATTTTCCTGTGTTTAAAGTAGTAAACGCTTAAGGAAGAAGGAAGACAGGCCCAGGACAGCTAGCTGTTCACCCCTCACTTGCTCCAGTACCAAAAACAGCACAGGAGAGCCACAGCCCCCAACCTTGATGAGTTCCTGGTCACCCTGTGCTCATGGTCTACAGGCACAAGTCCCAAAGCCCCCGGGGAACAGAATCCCACGGGTGTCTTCATTGCAGAACTGACATTAGCTGGAGCAGAGTCCCAGCCAAGAGGCTAAGTGACTAACAGGGAAGAAGGCAGATGAGGTGGGGGGGTGGGGTATTTGTTTCCTGGCCACTTAATGTCATCTGTGCAAGACCAGACTTAGAAATGACTTCCCAGGGGGCTGAGGACCTGGAAAGAGCTTGCCATGAGGAGCTGAATCCAGATCCACAGCACCCATATAGAGGCCAGACACAAGTCTGTATCCCAGCACCCGTTGAGGGCGCGTGGGGTAGAAGGAAGTGGTGGAAGTGGAGACAGGTAGATTCCTGGAGCTCACTGGCCAGTTAGTTTAGCTGATAGGCGAGTTTCAGGTTCAATGAGAATCTGTTTCAAAAAATATACTGGTGACAACCCCCTCCCCCCTCATGGTGTGCAGAGGTGCAGAGGTGGGGAGAGAGAGAGAGAGAGAGAGAGAGAGAGAGAGAGAGAGAGAGAGAGAGAGAGGCTTTCCCAGAACTTTGGTGCTCCTGTGTGGTCAAGCCAGCCACTCCAACCATTATAAAGCTCATCCTGGAGGGTGCTTCCACTGGGCAGGATGTAGCTATCTGCACTGTTTAAACGCCTTGGCTAAGCCACTAAGTGGCTTCACCTCTTTGAGCCTGAACACCACTAGACCTCGGGGCGGTGCAAACATTCCACGTGGTGACATGGGGCAGACCGGGCTATCGTTTCTTCTTTCCTCTGTGTACATACTCAGGTGTGCATGCACATGCACCATGGTGTACACGTGGAGGTCAGAGGTCAGAGGTCAGAGGTCCACGGTAGTTGGTTCTTTTCTTCCACCATATGGGTCCCAGCGATTGAACGCAATCATCAACCTGTCAGTGCTTTGTGCACCGAACCATCTTATCGAACACTCGGAATGGGCGTGTGCGAGGTGTCTCTCCGGGCAACCCACAGCTATTAGATTCCAGGGAGCGGCTATGATCTAAGGTCAAGAAAGTCAGTCTTTTTATTGTTGTTTCAAGCCAGGGTTTCTCTGAGTAGCCCTGACTGCCCTGGAGCTTGCTCTGTAGGCCAGGCCACCTGCTTACATGGGCACTACTACCATGTCTGACAAGAAAGCCAGTCTTAGAAATAACAAACTTAGTTTCCGGTGTCACATCAGGACGTTATTTGGGAGACAGGAAGTATTTTATGCTTGGGCCCAAGGTGACAGGTCTCACCCCTGTGGCCTTACAAGAAACAGAGAAAATGGGCAAACAGTACTTGCCTGAGGCCACGGGGAGCCCCCTCGGGCCCATGTCACACACATAAACACAAGTGGTGGCTGTGGTGGCTCTCCCTGGAACCTCCTGCTGCTCCTGTTAGACAAAGTAGCCACTCAAGGATGATGCTCTTGGCTAGAGAAAGCCACTGGAGGGCCAGTGCCTAGATTCACCAGGCAACCCCAATCTACTTCAACATCTGTGACAGCCAGGGGACGCAGAGTCGGTGGAGTGGCAGGGCACCACAGCCTGTGGCCCTGGCATCCTTGCTATGGGTGTCAGTGACTGAAGCACAACCCTCCCAGAGCTTGCTGGAGCAGGGGCTTGTTCGCTGTCCACTCAAGCCTGACAGCTGGCACCTGCAGCTACCTGTGAGAGAGCACTGGGCGGCTCAGACGCAGAGGACGCCAGGGAGGGAGTCTCTGCCAGCAAGAATCTCAGGTGCTACCGCTCCTACTCCAGGCCTGACACAGGACACTGCCATCTGCTGTGAGGCAGACAAGAGCCAGGAAGCTGGCAACTATGTGCTCAGGACACACGGGCTGTGACCCTTTGGGACATGAGGGTTGCAGGGATGACTCACAGACCAAGCAGTCTGTCAATAGTTCTGTAAACATTTATTTAAAAAATACTACAGAGAGATTTGGATTCAAAAAACAGAGTCATGTACAGAAACAAAATGTACTGGACTGAGAGAAAAGGGGAATGCTGCTGGCGTGCCAGAGGGGCACGGTGGTGAACTATTTACATGGCATTTAGAAGAGCGCAGTCTATTTTAAAAAAAGAGTGTAATACCAAAGTGTAATACAAAATATAGTGGCACCCCATGGCAGCAACAGAGCAGGACCTTGAGAGCACGGTGTCGGGGCATGGGGGTGTCTGGCTTTTCAAGGTCGCTGGCAGGGTGGCACGGCCTCCCCTGGGCTGCAGAACAGCCTCTGGAGGGCTGATGTGCTAGAGAACACCCAGAGGAAGTCACCCAGCCCCGTCAGGTGATCGATGTAGGCCTGGGTCAATGCAGCAGGCCTGCAGCACAGAGGCAGGAGTGTGGAGGTGTCTTCTGGGCAGTTCAGGGCCTAGGCAGGTGCCCCGTTCTTCAGCTGGCTTCTCTGGGAGTCAAGGAATCACCCACACCTGTCTGTGCTCAGCTCTGGTCCTGGCTGCCTTAGGAAGACATGTTCTACCTAAGTCTGCAATGGATACCCAACCCCAGCGTGCTTGGCGTGCCTCCCAAGAGCTCTGGGCTAAGCATGGTTCTTGGTGGTTAAGCAGCAGTTCTGAGAAGCAGTTAGGGCTCAGGAGAGCCCTGGGCTCGTGGTCCTTCCTGCCTGTTTGTACCTAGTGGCTGTTCCTTTCCATGCAGACCTTTGAAATGCTCAAAAACACTAGAAGGCTGGATCCTTGTCATTAAGGCAGGACCAGAGAGGATGGGCCTGACCTTAGAGCAGGAAAGGGAAGAAAGACTACTCAGAAATTCAAATTCAGATTTTGGGGAGCTCCTGGAGCCCTAGGCTTGGCCTGGCTATGTGCCTGTCCAGCCAGTGACTGTTACTCATGAAACTCAAGCTTGCTGTCCAGGATCTGCAGGGCCCTGCTGAGGATATTGAGAGCAGGTGACAGGCCACACTGCCCAACTCCTGTTTTCAGTACCCACCCCCCTGGGCCTCTGGCTTTAGCACCTCATGACCCTTAAAGCAACAGCCTCCTTCACATGGAAAACAGTGAACACAGGCTCTCTGGGACACTTTGTTCAGGGACAGCAAGCACAGGGGCTCCCATGCCTTGGTGACAAGAAGGTCCATCAGAGGAGGCCATTCTCCTGTGAGGACAAGGGGCACTCTTGGCTGACCTGGGAGCTGCGTCTGAGGCACCAGGGAGTGAGGAGCCTGGTGGCCAGCTGAAGTCTTCAGAGCAGGGGGCCCACCACAGCAGTGAGGAGAGGTGGCTTGAGGCACCTGTGCTGGGCAGGAAAGGTGCAGGGCAGCTGGTGTACAACATAGCAGGAAGGGCCGACTCCATCAGACCCTGGCTCTGCTCGACGCTCTGTAAAGCTCCTAGGAAAAGATGCCAGCTCCCCAGTCCTCTGTCCCCATCTTTATAGGCACAAAAGCCCCGTGGACTACAGCATCTCTCTCTGATACACTGGTTGCTGCTACCTCCGGACAATGTCACCGATCTCCTTTACAGAGCTAAGCAGCTTGCTGAAGTCCTGTGTGGCGGCTGGCCCACTGGAGGCCGTCGCAGGGCAGATCTGCAGCTCTCGGAGGTTGCTCTCCAGCTTGTTGATAGCCTCACGGAAGGCAAACTTGTTCCTCATCTGCTGGATAGAGTCCACATAGCTCACACAGAAAGTGTAGAGGTTCTTGCCAGCCTCCAGCACAGCACTGTGGCTAGCCATCTGCTCTGAGTTCCGGGAGATGGCAAGGCACAGGGCCTCAGTACTGTCCAGAACCACACTCTTGGTGATGGTGCCACTGGCAATGCGCTCTGGCGGCTGGCGGGTCTTTCGAAGAGACACACGGGTTGATATGAGTGGGATGAAGGCGGCAGAAGACAGTTGCTGGTCCCCAGACAGGGGTGAAGGTGCTGGCACTGTGGAGGGGGTGGAGACTGGGCTGGTGGGGTTCCCGGGAGGCTTAGTAGTCTGGGGCTTTGGCACAGATGGGGGCACAGGCTTTCTCAGTCCTTCTCCAGGCTGGCCAGCCTTGGTGGGGTCATTGTTCACAGCATCCACAGCCAGACTTGGGCACTTTGTCTTTGTGGCCCCACCTGCCTCCCCAGCCACTTCTTGGCTGGGGCTCTGTGCAGGCTTTCCTGCTTTTCCTGTGGAGGCAGGTGGAGGTGGCGGGGCAGGCTTGAGCTTGGACAGCCGCCCTTTGTCTTTCCCTGGGGACTCTGAGCTGTGCCTGTGCCTCCTTACACGGGTCTCCTCAGAGGACGTCTTGCTGAGGCCCACTTTGCTGCTGGGGGGTGCTGGCTCTGCAGTAGCAGGAGTCCCCGTGCCCGAGGCACTGCCCTTGGTGGCCTCTTCCTTGTGAGAGAGGACAGAGGAAGGAGAGGCAGTGACCTGCCTACGGAGGAGTTTGGGAGTCAAGCTGGGCGGGCTGGAGCCAGGGCTGGATTCCACATCTTTGAAGACTTCCTCAGCAGCCTCCTCAGTCTTCTTCACCAGCCGGGGAGGAGGTGTCGCTGTGCTTTTGGTCACCTGCTCAGACCTGCTCTCACTGGTGCGTTTCCGAGGCAGAGCTGGCTTTTCACTTTTGTGCCCTCCAAAGGTGGATGAGTCAAACTGCTTACCGGCAGATGGCAGGTCTCGAGGCAGCGTGACTGACCGCCACTCTGTGTCTTTAGCCCCATGGGGCATGCAGGAGGCTGAGCAAGAACGCAGGAAACGCTTACTGGAGCTGATGCCACTTTCCTCTTCGGCCAGGCGGCTGCTGGTCAGTGTGCTGGACTTTTTCCACATGTGGGGAGAACGGAAGCCCGAGTTGCCCGGCTCTCGGAAGGCTCCATTGGGGACACCAGCCCCATTGCTGGCCTTTGGGGACTTGGTAGGCTCTGCTGCATCTGAGGTGAGAGCTGGTGGCCCATTGCTGATTTCCCGGCCGTCATCCTCACCAGCCCCTCTGCGTTCTGGCTGGTCCCGGCCATCCATCTCTCGAAAGGAACTGCTGCGCTTAGGGGGTGTCGGTGCCATTTTCTTCTTCTTCTTGATTAAGGCACTGAACAGATTGGTCTTTTTGTCTTTGGGGAGAAGGCGCTCATCTTCATTTAGGCTGCCGTCTGGGGGCCCACGCTCTTTCCGAGGAAGCAGTGGCGATACAGCAGGCTCACTGTCCAGTGCATCTGAAACAGAGAAAAGAATGAGCAACAGTGCCCAGCGAACTCCGTACTCGGGCGGCTGACCCTCTGTAAGGAGGCTCCCTATGGTGCCTTCGCACCCTTGGCCTTCATGGCACGGGCAGCAGTGCCGCTGGAGGGCAAAGACAAAGCTGTGCCATTCCCTACCGCTTGGCCTTGTCAGCAATATCATGAATGATTCCTGTCACCATCAGCAGAAGTGCAAGTCTCTCTCCCCGAACTCAGACGGGCAAGGGCTGGAACGACACTGCCATCCTCGTCCCTGAAACCTGTTAAAGCTGTGGAGTTCCTCCAATGTCACAGAACGACAATGCCAAGGGTCAGACCTGCTGAGGGGAAGATGTCAGCTGTCCCATGGGGCATGACAAAGCTGCTGTGACAAACAGGGAAAGATGACCTTTACAGAGCTTCACGTGGGTATTTTTAAAACTGAGTGACATGGCTGGGCAGAAGTGGCTGCATCCCAGCAGAGGCAGGCAGATCTCTGAGTTCAGGGCCAGGCCGGTCTACAGAGTGAGTTCCAGGATAGCCAGGGCTACACAGAGACCTTGTCTTGAGAAACAAACAAAAGCCTTTATGCTGTCAGGCACTGCGGCCAACTGTACGGGGCTTCCTTCCCTCAACCTCTAGGACTGAGGTAGACTGCATCTGTCCTAAGACTGACAGAGATGAGCATCAGAACAAGGAGAGCGAGGAGAGCAGTCTCCATGCTGAGTCCTACTGAAGAAGGTGGAGATTCTACAGTGTAGGAGGAGCTAAGGTGGGAGGAGTAAGGGGGAAGGGATGATGACCTGACCCAGCATGGCTATCTCCCACGCCGGCATCTCATAGGTGGCAGGGCTGGTGTTTCTGGCTGGCTGGTTCTAGCTGCTGTGCGAACGTGGCCTTTGGTCACGTGGTTGAGCTAGGCAAAGATGCTGCAGTATAGAGTAGATAGTCGGATTGACTGGAGGCCGCTTTTTTAAAATAATTACTTCAACACTATGGGGTCACAGAGCCACATCCACAGCACAGATGTTAGGGCGCTCCAGGCTCAGCAGATGACTTTAGTAATGACACTGATGGGAAGAAACACCGACCCCCCACCCCTCACCAGCTCTTCCCAGCCCGTGCTCCTGCAGCAGCCTCTCCTCCCCACTGTCAACCACCTGATGGCATGAAAGCCAATGGAAGGACTGGACAGCCTGTGTGCCACAGCCTCCACATGGTGAGGAGACGGTTCAGTGGTCTACAGTCTGGACTTCCTTGTCTATGTAAACTTTAAGGCCACATATGTGTGTGCACATGCAGCAGCAGACATGTAGCGGTCAGAGGATAACCCAGGTATTAGTCCTTCCTTCCAAGCCTGTTTGAGGTAGCACCTCTGTTGTTCGCTGCTGTGTATGTAACTCTAGCTGGCCCTTACATTTCTGAGGATTCTCTTGCTGCCACCTCCTCTGTCTCTGAGGGGTACCTGGAGTTAGAGATATGTGTCAGCACATGTGACCGACAACTGCTCAGCAACTGTTTCATACCGAGCCACACCCTCAGCTCCTATGCAAACCTCCCAAGCATGCTTCTTTGGGGCCTGTGTGTGCTGGATAGCTTTATGAGGCAGCTACAGTCATCTGAGAAGAGAGAGCCTCCATAAGACCGGGCTGTGGACAAGCCTGTAGAGCATTTTTTAAATTAGTGACTGATGGGGCAGGCCCAGCCCATTGTGAGTGGGGCCATCCCCGGATGGCAGTCCCGGGTTCTAGAAGAAAGCAGGCTGAGAAGCCATGGGGAGCAAGCTAGTCAGCTCCATTCCTTCACAACCTCTGCATCAGCTCCTGTCTCCAGGTTCCTGCCCTGCTTGACTTCCTGTCCCGACTTCTTGGATGATTCTATAATGTGGAAGCATAGGCTAAAGAAACACTTTCCTCCCCTCCCCAGGTTTCTTTAGTCACGATACTTCATCGCAGCAATAGTGACCCTGGCTAAGACAGTCCCTAGAGTGTTCTGTGGGTTTGAACATTTAGTTTCTTATCAGTATGAATATAGGCTCAGAATCACAACTGTTTAAAAAAAGATAGAACTGTGGGTTCTGCTGAGTAAATACCTCTTATGAATTTCTACCAGAATCAAACTTTATCCTGCCTGGTCCCATTCAACCAAGCTGATGGCCCATCAGCCTACGATGAAAGCCCCGGGGGCTTCCCCCCACCCCAGCCAATTGACTTCAGAGGGTTTGCAGAAGAGCTGGACACTGTTCTCCTGGTACTGCTCAGCGCACAGCCGGCACACGGGAAGCTGCAGGCACATGGCTGTTCACACTATTCCTGTATATCTCTACAGACACTTCCTGACCCAGCCCCACTGCCCTAGCTGAGCCTGGGAAACAGCTCAAGAAGATATCCTTTCCAGAGACCACAGACTGACCGAGCTCAGGCTGCTCTGTTGTTTGTGTTCCGACTGCCCTGGAAGATGCCTACAGGGCCGTGAAGAAAGGTGGGTGTGCTTTTTTGGCAGGTGTCCCAATTTTCGGCTTATCTAAGCAACTGCTGAAAGGCTCCCCTGGGCAAGAGGTGAATCTTCCTCCCTGGGCTGGACCACTGAAGAGGGACCGATGCCCTTCTGTGCCAGCTCCACTGACAGCTTCTGTTCACCTGCCTGGCTTGAGGGTGGGAAGGGTGGACGTACCGCTTTCTCCCAGGCCCTTCGGGTGGAGCAGCTCAGAGGTGTCAGGTGTATCTTTCTGCTCAGCTGCTCTCCTGCAGGTTCTGGTCTTGGTGGGCAGCTCTGGGGCCTGCAGTGTGCTCCCGGCAGCCCCTCTCGTGCTTCGCTTCCCCAACTCCTTCTCCACCTCTAAGGATCACACAAACACAACCCAGCAGTCATCAGCAAAGGTGCCATATCGAAAGGGATTCTTTTTTCTTTGCTTTTTTTCTAATTTATACATATTTTAAGTTCTTTTTTGTACGTGTATGGTGCTTTGTCTCTGCATGTACGTCTATGTACCACATGGGTGCAGAGGTCAGAAGGTGGTACTGGATCCTCTGTGACTGGTGTCATGAGCTACCATCATCTGGGTGCTGGGAACTGACCCCAAGTCCTCTTAGCCACCATGCTAGCTCTCCAGTTCCTGGGATTCTTTTTCTTAAGATCTTTGCAGTTAGAGAAAAGGAACATAATGCTGAAGAAACAGCTCTTAAGCATGTTCTAGAACTCTGTGCGACTGCGCCTGACACAGAGCTACCACCAAGCCTCTGAAGAGCTGTCTAGCACCTGACCTGGGTACTCTCACCAGGACTGAAGTGAAGGCTTGTCTAGTCCCAAGCCAACCTCTCAACCCACTCCAGGCCCCTGGGAGGTGTGTTACCATCTGAGATACTGGATTCCTGGAACATGGTTTCAAAGGCTTGGTGGATCTCAGCAAAGGAGGGCCGGTCAGAGGGGTTCCACTGCCAACCTGGATGGAGAAGACCCACGTCAGAGCAGCTGGAAAGCACTACTAACAAACCCGGACTAGCCATTCCCAAGAGCAGACTGGACATGAAAGGCATTCCAAGCCTGCTGACAGCAGATGCTGTGACAAGCTAAAATGGCAAATGCTCCTGTGTCCTATGACAGACACTAAGGATTTAAGAAGACATAAAACTCCAGAGACAATGACAATAAAATCTGCATCTATAAACGGTTCTCCCACTGACAGACAGGGATTTAACAAGGCCACAGCTCGTCTCGGTCACCATCCCCTGATGTCATCAGTCTACCGTCGTCATTAGAGAGCCGCACATCTCTCTTGCTTTTGCTGTTCTTGCACAGGACCCAGGCTCAGTTCACAGCACTCATGGGTCTCACAACCGTCTGTAACATCAGCTCCTGGGGACATAGTGTCCTCTTCTGGCCTCCATGATCACCACACACACGTATGACACACAGACATACATGCAGGCAAAACCATTCATATAGAACAAAAACTTAAAAAAGATGACAAGGACCGATGCTTTGGCATGTGAGGACGTGGACAGTGTGCATCGCTGGTTTGCTGTCACTTCTGCTGGAGTGTAAACTGCTACAACCTTCTGTTAGGTGATAATTTTATTCACAGCATAGGACCTTTGAGCCAACAGCCCAGCTTTTAGAAATATCAGTGCTACCTGCAGAGACAAGGATAAGTGTGTGTCTCTGCCTTATATACAGTATATACAGTAGCAAACACAGGGCCACAAAGACGGGGAGCTCTGCCAAGACTGATGCTCTTTGATCACTGGGATCCAAATAGTAGAAAAAGAAAACCAATTCCCCAAAACTGTATGCTGTGGAGTGGATGGCCGAATGAATGAATGAATGAATGAATGAATGAATGAATGAAATGTAACAAAAGCAAACAAATGTGTACAACATGAGCGGAGGTTTCAAACCATTACCTGAAATGCTGAACAGCAGCATTGGTAAAAGGGGGACAGGGTGAGCAAGACCTAAATATATGGACAGGAGCAATGTCTTGAATACACTAAGAAGAAAACGGTGAGGGAATGATCATAAGAACACAGATGATACGAACACACACACACACACACATCACGTGGATGCACACACACATGATATAAACACCAGAGTTCTATCACCCAAAGCAATTTATTTTTGGTTTTTTTTTTTTGTTTGTTTGTTTTGTTTTGTTTGGTTAGGTTTTTCAAGACAGGGTTTCTCTGTGTAGTCCTGGCTGTCCTGGAACTCACTCTGTAGACCAGGCTGTCCTCGAACTCAGAAATCCGCCTGCCTCTGCCTCCCAAGTGCTGGGGTTAAAGGCGTGTGCCACCACTGCCCGGCAACTCAGAGCAATTTATAGCCAGGTATTTGGAAGCAGGACCTAGGAATCTGTATCTATTAATAATACCCAGGTTTGGCATCTATCTAATCCTTTTTATGCTTAAAAAAAAAAAAAAAGAAAATGACCTGGGCATGGCGGCTCACACCTGTAGTCCTAGAGCTTCTGAGGTTCAAGCAGGAGAGTCACTATGAAGCCAGGGCTATAGAGTTCAAGGCCCTGATCCAAAACAAAACAAATGGAAAATAGCTCTCCCAAAGGCAAACAAAAACAACTCGTAAGTATTGTATCTGTAAATAAATGCACGGAAAGACACCCGAAAGCCAGACTCCACGAACGCCTTGGGAACACAGGACAGAGTGCCGAGGGCCCACTGGGCTGGCTTTCTGAACGGGCTGGGGAGGCTCACATGCTCGCATGAGTTCATAGACCTTCTCCGGACAGCCTTCAGGGCGCTCCATACGGTAGTCTTTTTCCAGCAGCTCATAAACCTGAGACAGGTCAATTCCTGGGTAAGGTGACATGCCATAGGTAGCAATTTCCCAGAGCAGTACTCCAAATGCTGAAAGAAAGAAGAGAGAGGAAGACATCGGGGTGTGTGAGGCATTGGCCAATGAGGTGGTATTCTGCACAAACCTTTCAACCCTAGAAACCGGCATAAAGGTGGAAGGACAGAGTTGTCCTCTGACAGCCACAGGTGTGCCATAGCATGCACACCCAAACAGACATCACACACACACACACACACACACACACACACACACACACACACACACCACACACACAATGTACAGGCACCTCCCACACTGGCAGCCGAGAGACCTGTAGAGCAGGCCCAGCAGTGACATTTACCAGGCTCTCCATGACAACAGCCCAGGAAGGGGAGGACAGAACAAAGCTGCTTACTCATGTTACACTAAAGCATGTAAGGAGAGAGGGGAAGGTGAGCCTCCTGGGGCACAGGGCTATAAGTAAGCTGCCATGTTCTATTCATAGCTCTGTGACTGTGTAGTCACATGTCTGTCAGACCATGGGTTGTTTCTAGGTGGGTGAGATTATCTCCAAGGTCCCTTCCAGCTCTAAATAGTTTGTAAAAATCTTGTGAACTCGCAAAGTCTTAGCATTCTTCTTCCCACTAAGAACCAGGATTCCTTAGGTGATTCAGATCTGGGAAGGGAAGAAGCCTGGGCTATCTTGTCATTCCCCAAAGCACGGATACTATAGAAGACTACAGGGTACTGTCAAAAGAACAAGGAAGGAGATGGCTGAAGACAAGAAGAAGAACCACAGAACACTAAAACACAGGAACGTGTCAACACAGAGCTCATAGCAACACCACAAAAGACTAGCAACTCCAACTGCCACCACCACTTGGAAAAGTGGGAGTCATGAGAGGCAGCTTCTGAACCCACCACTCCTACAGCAAGTCTACCACTGGACAGCCAAACACACAGAGGCTTTTCCTTTTCTATTCCATGGCTAACTGACTATGGAGGAAAGGAGCTGGAGACTGATCATATGACAGCCAGCCCTGAACCACCACTGGCTGTCAACAGCTGCTGCACCACAGCCCTCTAGTGTCGGAGTTTTTGAACTTTCCTAATGCTGGGGCCCTGTAATATGGTTCCTCGTGTTGTGGTGACCCCAAACATAAAGTTATTTTCATTGCTACTTCATAACTATAATTTTGCTACTGTTATGGATTATAATGTAAATATTGTTGGAGATAGAAGGTTGCCAAAGGGGTCGTGACCCACAGGTTGAGAACCAGTGTACTAGCGGGAGAAAAATCAAGCATTATAGACCAACCAACCTAAAAGCATCCACCTCTGCTAATGTACTTAATGAAAGAGAAGTCAACTCAAATGTCAGCAGCTACCCAGATCTGACCGTGCGGCTTCTAAGAGACTGAAGCCAGAGGCACAGAGCAGATGGCAGCACAGATACAATGAACCACCTCTAGAATCCGGAAAGTCTAAAGGAAAGGTGACAGAGTTTACCAATAACTGAATAGCAGGGAAATACAATCAGTGACGGAAGATACAGGCTAAAGACACGTAGGACACATCAATGCAGAGAGTGAGCCGCACCTGGTGAAGCAAATACTGGAATGTGTATGTGCAAAATAGTATGTCTGAGATTTGCTTTAAAATAACAAGAGGCAAGGGAGTAGGCGGGGCACAGGGCTCACTATTAAACTCCACCTTCTTTGGTCGCCCTTAGCATAAAAAGTTCTTAAAGCCAGACATTGTGGTGCACATCTTTAACCCCAGCACTTGGGAGGCGAAAGCAGAGGCAGGGGGCAGGGGGCAGGGGGCAGGGGGCAGGGGGCAGGGGGCAGAGGCAGGCGGATTTCTGAGTTCGAGGCCAGCCTGTCTATAGATGAATTCCAGGACAGTTGGAGTTGTGTAGGGAGACCCATCTCAGCAAAAAAGTAAAGTTCTTTAAAAATTAAAATAAACACCAGGTGACACTCCCACACGAAGTGCCTGGTTACAGCCCCAAACCAAAGCAAGCAGTTTTCCTGCAGAGAACATGACTCTGGATGCTGCCCGCAGGGTCGGCTTCCACAGCGTCGGCTTCCGCAGCATCAAACCGAGCAGCAAACACGGGATGAAGACCTGAAAGTGGTGCTACTCTACAAGTCACTGTTGCTTTATTTTTTTTAAGGAAAAGAGGAAACAGGAGTTAAGCTAAACTAGAAACAAACCAGAAAGAGAGTGCAGTGGTGGAGTAGAGATGGAGAAGAGATGGAGGAGAGGTGGAAGAGAGGTGGAGGAGAGGTGGAGGAGAGATGGAGGAGAGGTGGAGGAGATGTGGAGGAGAGATGGAGAGGTGGAGGAGAGATGGAGAGATGGAGAGGTGGAGGAGAGATGGAGGAGAGATGGAGGAGAGATGGAGAGGTGGATAGAGATGGAGGAGAGATGGAGAGGTGGAGGAGAGATGGAGAGATGGAGGAGAGATGGAGAGATGGAGGAGAGATGGAGAGGTGGAGGAGAGATGGAGGAGAGGTGGAGGAGAGATGGAGAGGTGGAGGAAGGGTGGAGGAGAGATGGAGGAGGGGTGGAGGCGTAACAGTAAAGGGCCACTGAGGCAGACCTGCCCAGGACCCAAGCCCTTACCCCAGACGTCCGACTTGATGGAGAACTTGTTGTAGGCCAGGCTCTCAGGTGCGGTCCACTTGATGGGGAATTTGGCTCCAGCATGGGCTGTGTAGGTGTCCCCTGTCATCAATCTGCTCAGGCCAAAATCAGCTACCTTCACCAAGTGGTTCTCCCCTACCAGGCAGTTCCGGGCAGCAAGGTCTCTGAGGAAGGAACAGGATCATCTGTGGGTGCTCCTGGCTTACTCCCTAGCTCTGTAGCTCCCCCACTATTGACAGACACAACACTGACAAACGAAGACCAAGTGCATTCCCCAGAAGCTTACAAATGCCCCACGTGGAGCGACAGTTCCTCAGCAAATGCTCGTCCGCTTCAATTCCACGGCAGACAGGGTTGCAGTGGGGCAGGTCCTGCCCCATGACCTGGAGCATGCTAGTTACCGTGGAACTGGGCTACCTCCCTCATAAAATGAAGGCAGTAACAGGGCATGCCGTGGGCAGCTGTATGTGATATCCCTACTTTCCTCTTGCTTCCTGATGCCCACTCAAGTGTGTTTGAGAAACTCTCCTGTATAATCTCCTCCTGAATCTCCACGGGAGGAAGGGTCTAATCTTTAGTTCATGGATGTTAACCATGAAGTCCTGAGGCAACTGGGAACTGAGGAGTGAGAGGATGAGGCGGGTCAGGGCAACGACTGCACGATACAGCTTGGTCACCAGCATTGAGAGAGAAATTAAGCACACAAGAGCTGTGCCTAATAGGATTTTTGGTAAGGCATTTTAGTGTGTGAACGGAGGGGGAACGGAGCTGGCCATGCAAGGCGAGCCACAAGTCAGGAAATCTCAATTTGCAGCATCAGAGGCTACACTTTGCTGAGCGACAGGAGCATTTGGATTGGGCTCTTGTGGAGCAGAAAAAGATCTGTCTTCCGAGGGGCTGCCAGCATTTCACACACTACTTATTCCTGGCTATGAAATCTCATGTCGAGGTTTCACACTTGAGTTAATTGGGTAGGAAAGGTCACCACAGTGGCATGGAGAACATCTTGCATGACAGAGTTGGGCCAAGCCCATCAGGCTCCCTCCTGCACAGGTTGTCACTCTGCTAGGAAGCCACTTCCACCAGCAAAGCATGCAAACCCAGATAATTGTGGCACCCTTGAAGGTCAAAACACTCTGGGTTTTAAAAACAGCAACCGGCTTGCATGTATATAATTCTCCAGCCATGGAAACATCCTCAAACCCAGTGACAGCTGGTGGGCACGGAAACACAAAGGGAAGGAGGAAAAGCCACACAATGAAGCTAAACTCAGGCAGAGAGAAGTCTTTACTGACTGAGTGCTAGCCTCAGAATGCTCGGTTTTAGAGGGAGCCAAGATTATCAGGAAGAAAGTCTTTTACGAATTTCGTTTAATATTCCACTAAATCCAAAATGGCTCAGAAATGAAACACTTCCTTCCCCAGGGATTAGCTGCTCCACTGGCCCAGGCCTTGGCCCTGAAGCACTTAGTTCCGCCAGCCACAAGCAGCACTTATGTCAGGCACTTGTGTCTGCCTTTGTTTTGAGGGCCAGTGACCTGCCAGGACCAAGGCTGGGAGCTGAGCCCTAAGACCCCATAGCTGGGTCCCCCTGTTCTGAAGCAGGGGTGAGGCTGGGTGAGGCTGCTTTGCCCAGCCCTACCTGTGAATGAAGTTCTTTTTCTCCAGGTACTCCATGGCTGATGAGATCTGTGTAGCCATGTAGAGCAGCACCACAGCGCTCACCTCCTGCCGGTTACATTCCCTCAGGTAGTCCAGCAGGTTCCCATAGGTCATGAACTCAGTGATGATGTAGAATGGAGGTTCCCGGGTACACACCCCTGACAACAGACACAGGCTTCAGCATGTGGCTCAGGGGAAGGAGCCCTAGGAAAGTCTGGCATTGAAGAAAGGGCTCCTGGCCTGGCAGGAGGGCTCAGCAAATAGAGCGTTTGCCACACAGGCCTGACCCCAGAACCTACTTGAAGGCGGAAGGAGAGAACTGACCAGACAAAGCATTGTCCGAGCTCCCCACATGCCCCTAAACACTCAGTTCTCTTTTATCAGGAAGTGATGCCCACTCAGCCAGACATGTGGAGCAGAACCCTTCAGCAGCAGCTGGCGGCCCCTCTCCTGCATCTGTGCTTGGTTACCTAGCAGCTGCACCAGGTTAGGGTGTTTGATCTCCTTCATCACTGCGGCTTCCTTCAGGAACTCCTCCACCTCCATGGTGTCCTCCTGCAGAAGGAAGTTCAGATACATGAGATTTGTTTAGCTGTGTCTAAGAGGGAAGACGCAGCTTCAAGGGCTAAGGCAAAGAGCAGTGGCGACCCCCACTCAGCCTTGGCCACTGCTTCCAATGAACACGGGTTACACTGCCCTTGAGAGGCTCAAGGAGTCTTGTCCTGGTGATGTGAAGACTCCAGTGGAGTGAATTCTCAACCAGGGCTCATGTTGTGAACAGCTGCTCCCCAGATGATGGGGCCACTGTGGGAGGCTGTGAACCTTCAGGAGGTGGGGCTTGTCTGGGAGGAGTTCTCACTGTAGGCAGGTCTCTAAGGGTCAGACCCAGACTTAGGTTCTAGAGCAGCTTTCCTCTTCCTGTGCTACAATCGTGGGAACAGCTTTGCCATACACTCCTGCCACCACGGATCAAGCTGCTCTGCTCTGCTTCCTGCAGTGATGGACTGAAACTCTTTGACACCATGAGCCAAGTTGATCTTTTCTCACTTAAGGTGTCCCTGTCTGGCCCAGCGAGTCACTGGTGCCATGGGTCGGAGTGGCCTGGTATTGCTGCCTGGTTCTTCTGTGAGGTCTCAGAGAGATGTGCAAACGCTACAGAACTATTTCTACAAGCACTGTTTCCTTCCCGATCTAACACTTAACATTAGAGAGGAAACAGTGTGAAGAGTCTGAAGTGGGGCTGCTTTGAGAGAGCCACACCGCCTCACACTGGCAGACAGACCCGAGCTACTTAGGTATGCAGCGTCATGAGCACCTAATGAAGCAATCATCACTGACTAGAGGGTCAATCACCCGGGTTCTAAATCAGTCTTACCAGCAGCTCTCTGATGACTCACAGAATCATCTGTGTAGGTCACACAATACAGGGCCACAGATGGGGTGACCACCACTCTCCTCCTCTCCAGGATGAGTCTGAAGGGCTGTGGTCTATGCTCCTCAGCCTCCTTGAACCTCAGCCCCTGTTCCTTTGAATCAACTACCACAAACAGAAAGCAGCAACTGTGCATGGCAGGGTCTTCCTAGCTGCAAGAACAAGGCTCTGGAGGCAAGGCCACATGTGGTGTCTGCAGGGAGTCTGCCTGTGTGTATGGAAGAGGCTTCGTGAAAATCAGTTTCCCTGAGCAGACAGCTTCACCAGACCGCACGCTAAGTGTGGAAGTGTCTACACGGTCCTGGGCTAAGTGTGGAGCTGACTACATGGGTGGCACTATGGCTGTTCCAGTTCCTGCCATGGAAAGGGAAGTGACACTCCAGAGGACGGACCAACTGTTTCTTGGTGCTTTTTCTGCTTTGGTCACCACAGTGAGAAGCAAATCATGACCACGGCCAGTGTGATGACTTGTTATCACCAAACACGGGTCCTGAAAGACTGCGGAGATGTGTCCACTGCTCTTTAACAACATGGGCTGCTCTAATGCACCACAGCATGCTGGCTGTCACTGCCCAGCTGGGCAGAGAGCATTCATCCCATGCCACCCACCACTGGCTGCTGGGCCCTTCAAGTCCCTTCTGTTCCACAGCCCGACAGCCAGTCTGGCTCTGTGTGCGGCACTCTGATGTACCTGGTGACACACTATGGATGCCTGCCAGAACCAGGATGTCAATGCTGTGCAATACAAATGGTTTTGACAAAGTTACTCTAACATTCAAACCTTTCTGTTCTAAAGCAATGCACCACAGTAAACCACACAGGCTCATCACCTCAGAAATCTCAGGTGCTGTGGAGCCACCTACCCTTATCTAGAAGACCCACGACCTCAAGGCAGAATTATTCAAAAGAACCTTCCTGCTGTGATGACAGATTCCCACAGTCTCACACACACGCACTTTTACCCTGTGCAATCATTTTGTCCTGTCTGTCTCCACCCCATCTCTCTCTTACACAGACACACACACAGAGACACACACACACACAGACACACACACACAGACACAGACAGACACACACAGACAGACACAGACACACACACACAGACACACAGACACACAGACACAGAGAGACACACACACACAGACAGACACACACACACACACACACACACACACACACACACACACACACGACAATCACTCCCTTGCCTTCTTTCATTTCAGAAAAATCAGTGTGAGTTTGTCTCCCCCTGCTGGAATCAGACATGATTCAATTAATCATTTAAACTGTAACCTAATGTTTTTAAATATTGAAATTTAAAAGATAAAAATAAAATACCAGGGAGCTAGAGAGATGGCTTAGCGGTTAAGAGTTCTGGCTGTTCTTCCAGAGGTCCTGAGTTCAATTCCTAGCAGTCACACGGTGGCTCACAACCATCTGTAATGGGATCTGATGCCTCTTCTATCATGCATTCAGAGTACTCATAATATATAAACAAATCTTTAAAAACAAAAACAACCCCGTCATTCCAATTTGTGAGGTCCCTCTGCTTGTTTTTTAATTCACCCCATCCTTCAGAAGACGTTTTCCTTCTACATAGTCAAACAGAACTATGAAGGCTTAGGAGAAAAACGCTTTCAGGACCTTCCTTTATCTCTTCATTGCTTGTACTTATGCTTGTTGGGAAATGAGGGGTCAGCTCCACCCTTGCGGGAGGCAGAGGAACTCTGAGACAGCTATAGGGGCTAAGAGGATGGCTTGTCAGTTATGCTGACCTGGCTCTGCTGCTGTGTGAGACCCTGGCAACTTCATGACCTACAACCCTCACCCCTACTCTTCTGTGAATCTTTCTTTTCTTCTGTCTTTCCTTTTTAGAGACAAGGGCTCACGTGATGACCTCAAGCTCCCGCTTCTCCTGCCTCCACAACCCAAGAGCTGAGATTCCAGCTGGAGACAGTGCTAGGGACCAAGCCCAAGGCTCTGTGCATACTAGACAAGAACTCTGCTCTGGGCCCTATCCTCAGCCTCCAGACTTGTTTTCAGTGGCTGGCCGACCAGCAGGCTTCAGAGACACACACTCCAACTGCAGTGGCTGTTACCTCTGGCTGTAGGGATGGAACAAGCACGCCACTCATTTGGAAGGAGGACTGGTTTTCTAATAAATACTGTCTTCTCACGGCACTGCAAAGGGAGTGCCTTACACAAGCAGGCCTTGCACCCCTGCTGGTTAAGGATAGGAGGGAGCAATGCTCTGTGAGAGTGTTGAAGGCCAGCAGGACTCTCTCGAGAGAACATTCACAGCCATAACCATCAAGGAAAGTCCACAGCGCAGTTTTTCTTAACCTGTGGGTTGCAACCCCTTTGGAGTCACATATCAGATATCTTGCATATTAGACACTTACAGTTCCTAACAGTAGCAAAACTACAGTTCTGAAGTAGCAATGAAATAACTGTATGTGGGGTCACCACGGCATGAGGAAATGTGTTAAGGGCTGAAGCTTTAAGGAGGCCGAGGACCACAGCCACAGAGGATGTGGAAGACAGTTTTCCTAAGGGACAGACTGAGGATTATGCTTGTTTTTCATGGGGTCTGAGGAGTAATACTCTAAAGGAGGGAGATGGTGAAGAGCTGGGTGCCTGGGTTGGAGTTGTGGTTCAGGGCTCCGGCTCCCGCAGCCTTAGGTTACACAGTCTCTGAGCACCACGAGCAGAGGAGCCGCTGTCTTGGGCTAGTGCATCATACACTCAGCAGGTCTGCGGGCTGCGCCAACTCAGTACCAGGAGGTAAAGAGTCCAAATCCTTAGCTCTTCTTATCTGAGAAACGAGTAACAGATGGCAGAGCCTCACTCCTGCAGGGCTGGGCAGAATGGGGATAGCGCCCTGCCCTTTTCTGGTTGGGTGCTATGCAGGATTAGTGCCAGGTGCCCACCCAACAGACCATACTGCTCTATACCAACCAGGGAGCATACAGTAAGGAGGTTCTTGGAAACTTGCTGAGGTCTTAACAGAAAATTCCAGAACAGACTTCCTCCAGAGTACTTCCTACTATGCAGAGCTGCAGCACGGCCCATCGATGGGGCCTCCCAGCTGTGCAACCCCCTTCTTTAATGTTCTGATTTTTACATGGATTTGTGTGAAGAGCATGTGTCCTGGCATACGTGTGGTAGGACTCTGTTCTCTCCTCTTACCATGTGGGTTAAAGGAGCACCTCGAGGTGTCAGGCTCAGACTTTACCTACTGGGTCGCTTGTCAGCCTCTCTTGAAGAGTTTCAAACAATCCCTCCCTCCTTGCTAAATCTTAGACACCCCATGCTTTCTCTCTTGCTGTGTTTGCAAATCCCTGTCAGCAGTGCCTCGCCCTCCAAGCCAGTGAGTGACACTGTAGCCTGGTGTGCTGGCCATGGATCACTGGTGCTCTCCCCTACACCTCTGATGGTATCAGGTCTGCCCTGAGTGTGTGTCTCTCGGTGGCCGCCCCCTCCTGAGCTATGGCTTCCTGGCCTGTACCCTACCTCACAGCAGTGGTTCACACTCTTCTACCCAGTGCAGCCAAAACTGCCTCCTCCCCACACGGCAGAGCCGGACACCACCCTGGCCCCATGTCACCACCATCAGGGTTTTGTCCATGTCTGTCCAATGTGGGCACCCAGGACTGAGCCTGTTTGGCAAACAAATGTGAAGAACTCATATTATTACATTTTAAAAAGTTGAATTTGGAAAATGCCCAAAAGTACCCAAGGCAATCCCATCTCTGCCCCTCTCTTCTCCCAGCGCTGGTCTGCCACAGGGCCAAAGGAAGGGGGAACGCTAAATATGATGACTGGGAAGCTGCTTTTCATTCTATAATTAAGGAATGCAGTCTTGCTCTAAACAGTTATTATGGCACCCAAAAGTCCCAGCTTCTGTTTTCCTGTCTCTTATTGGCGGAGTCAGGGCTATCAGATGTACTGAGTGGCTGAGCTGAGACACAAGTACACAGTCAGACCTGTGTTTCCAGCTGTGGACAGCAGCTATTCACAGGTTATCATCAGTGTCCGTCCAAAACATGCACAAGCAAGCAACGGAGTTCAACACTAGGGGACACTCTCACCACAGGGACAAGCTCCGATCCTGCAGATTCAGGGAAGAACATGAACCACCTGCAAACGTGACATACACGGGTCAACAGTGGAGAGGTGGGGGGGGTCTGTGGTTCAAGGCCACGGCCCAGTGACAAGCAGGACTTGCTTCTGTTTGCAGAAGGCTGCCATGTGAGAGAACCAGAGCACACCAGGACACCACACTTGCCTTTCCTATCAGCCCACAGAAGTCCACATGGGACTCATGGCTCATGATTCTCCTCCAGTCCAGCCTCTATGCTTCTTTCTCTGAACTCTCATTAGGACGCAGCCTCCATGTCACCCGACAAGAACAGAAAGCAGGCTTTGAAAGAACACTGCTACAGAACAAGTGTCCTCTAATAATTAGCCTTTCCCGACCCTCAGCACCGGGCAGTGCTCGCCATCTGCAGAACCACAGGCAGAAGACGCTCAGCCTCACAAAGAAGCAATGCCAAGGAGGCTGGGGCACTGCCGAGCCGCAGCAGACACCCACCCTCACCCTTCAACCAGGCCCCAAACCCACCTTCAAGGTCTTCACGGCCACCGTGAGGCTATACTTCTTCCAAACGCCCTCGTACACTTCCCCGTACTGGCCTCCACCTAACTTGTGCTTCATGGTGATGTCTGTGCGCTCCATTTCCCACTTGTCATAGTTGGGGGACACGCCGTAGACCGTAGGCTTGTTGCGCTTGGGAGCTGGGTAGTGGAGCGTGGTGATAAGCCCATCAGCCACCGTAGAATGATGGTGAACTAACTCAGCCAGAGTATTGAAGCGGCTCTCCGAGGAGACATACAGCTGAGGAAGAGAGGGAAAAGCCCTCATTCACAGCAAAACCCCAGGGGGAAGGTTCCACAAAGGTTAGAGTCACCTGTGGCAGCTTCTTTTAGCAGGGGTAGAACTTACCAACAGACGCTCAAAAGCCCGAGGGACCTGCACCTGCCTCTGCTAAACCCTCCACAGCATTTCCCCCTTTAATCTCCAATTTATTACTTTTAATTAATTTTCTTGAGTATGGGTAATCACATGTATGTATGTACGTACGTACATACGTATGTATGTGAACCATGCACATGCCTGGTCTTCTCAGAGGCCAGGATAAGATTTTAGACTCCCTGGAACTAGAGTTACAGAGAATGGTTGTGAGCTACCATGTGGGTGCTGGGATTAGAACTAGGAGCTTCTGGAAGAGCAGCAGCCAGTGCTCTTAACCCTGAGCCATGTTTCTGTCAGCACCTTGTAGGCCAGAAGCCAGCCCAGCCTCTTCCAAGATGAGACACAGGAGACTGAGATAGGATTACTTTCAGGCTTCTCTGAGAGCCACAGCACTGGGGGCCTCTTGCCTTCCAGGAATCGCTCTGCAGACACAGCAGAGGGAACAGAAGTAGCAGAAAGCACTCAGTGGGAGTGCAGCCACCTTTGTTTCCTGCTGCTGCTGTGCTGTGGGAAAGAACATGCGCATCTACACAGACACCTGGGCCTGGGCACAGCAAGCACTGAGCACCTGACTTGCCCCAGCAGCAAACTTACAGTGGGGCTATGGAAGGGCTGGACTCAGACAGTGCATCTGATACTTGGTAAGACAGTCATAGAAAGAAAAGGGTCAGGCTGTGTCTACAACGGTGACATCTGGATAGCTGGGAGGCAGAGGGAGTCCTGAGACACACACTGTAGATACAATACCTTTAGTTGTTAGTTATGCTGGGCACAGTGTCATCATGGTCTGTATGCATGGTCTCTAGGCAGCAGTGTGGTGTGGTGGGGAAGCTTTAAATGGTGTGGTCTCAGCAGGTGTGTCAGGCCTTCCTGGAAGCCCAGAGCTTTCCTACTCCAGAGTTCAAGAGGGGATTACAAAGGAGCCAGCCTGGCCCTACCCTCCCTCTCCTTGAGGAGCCTGTCTCTGCCCTCACTCAGCTGACTGACTGCTCCACTAATCCATTGCTCCTGGGCCAGGGACCTGTAAAACACTGCTTCAATGTTTAGTTTTCCACACCAAGAGCTAAGTAAAACCGTTTCTGTGAATTAGCTGCTTCAGGTTATTTCATTGTGGCAATAAAATACAGACACAATTATTTTCTATAGCATACAGTATTAATATTAGATCATTAAACCATGTGAAAGGGGATAACCACAAGGGGGTAGAGCAAGCTCCCTTCTCTGCTTGTCCAGAGGATATACACACATTTTTTAAAAACTCAGGCAGGCCAAACTTGAGTCTATAATTCTACTAAAATAAAAGTCCAAGACAACTAAGATGCGCCTAGACATGTGCCTCACTCCTTGTGTGACAACTGTGGTATCGCTGTGAGAAGCTACATCTGAGCAGCAGAACCCTCCAGGCTGAGGAGGCCTCTCTCTAACCTCTGAGCACCTAGGAGAGCCTGTGTGAACAACTCTGGACCAAAGTGAGTTACACTGGGACCTGAGCTTGGTACCCACACAATGCTGCCCACAGCCCTCCCTCCCCTCAGTGCTGGTCACAGACACAGTGTACTCTGTAGGGTTTTGGAGACAGTCTCTGCCACTCCTCAGAGAGCCATGACTGAGTTCATCCTCCAACCTAAACTTGACATACCACCCTTCATTAAATAGTCCTATTACAGCCAGTGCCCTCAGGAGCACTGGGGCTCTACCCCAGCCTGCTGCCTGCTCTAGTCTTTGAGAACTCCAGTGATAATCAGGATTAACACTGGGCACTCATGGTATGTTCAGAGAGGCAGATGAAATCAGTACTGTAAGTGACTTGTTCTGTGCTGTGCTTGCTTCACAAGCATACAGCACGCCCAGCCAGGGTTGTGCCTCTTCCTGTTCATGAAGAAACCCCCATACTGATTCTTCTTGGTGCCATCTGTACTTTAGAACTGAGTCCGGCTCTTCGGAGCCGCTCACAGACTCTCGGAGGCAAAAGCCCTTTAGTCCCCACCCTGCCGCAGCTCCTTCCCCAAGAATGGCTACCACACTGTTCCACTGCCAGGGAAGGCAAAGCTCAGTTAACCTAGAGGCCCTGTAGCCGACCCTTCCTGCCTGGGCTCCATTTCTGTTAACTCCAGCCTGTTGCTTCTGACCATGAAAACAATGGACCCTGGGAAACTTCAAGAAAAGGAAAGGCTTCGAGGATCTTGGGAATGGAGGGAGGCACAGACTGGCCACAGGAGTATGAACGAAAGGCACGAGGGGCAGAGTCACCCAGAAGGAAGCCCTGTCCAAGATGGCTTCAGAAAAGCACAGCACACCACACCACGAGAGAGGGAAGCAAAAGTCAGGACAGAACAGAGATCCTTCGGGCCTACAGAGAATCTTCTGTACCCATTTGTTGGCTGAGGACTGGCTGATTTTGAAATAAAATAATAAAGCGTTACCAGTCCCAGTCTGTGCCTCCTACCATTCTTAAATGTTCTCTTTAGTAATCAGAGGACTGCATCAAGCAAAGCTATGTGAGGCGCATTCTTCAGTATTGAGCCCCACTATCCCACCCAGAGCTGTGGCCCCTCCCAATCCTGACACGTATCTCTCACTCTGGGGACACAATTCCATCCAATACAGCACCCTTGAATGTACCTCTACAGATAAAAGCCTCACCAAGAGCTGAGAAGTCTCCAAAGTCTCTGGTGCCTGGACAGCTAATGGGAGAACTTTATCCATGGAGGGCACAGAACAAGCTGTCAGAGGAGCTGCTGGTCATGAAAGAGGCCTCTCCACAGAGACACCTACCAGCCTTTTAGACAGAGGGATCTCAACACTTCTCTGCGTAGTACTCAGTCTAAGCACAAGGTACGGAGCTGCCTCTTACATCCACCAGGCTGCACTGTTCTGAGACTGGTGACTAGAGGACTCTGGGGACAAGACAACAATGTCTGGCTCAGGGCGGACCTCAGTGGTTATCCTGAGGCAGCCTGACTGGCTATGTTAAAAAGAAAGCAGATGGGAGCAGGCGGTCAGTTCCAGAAACCCACCTCCAGGGAAAAGGGACTCTGTAGCCTGAGGGTTCTTTCAAAGGGCTACCACCCGGAGTCCACTCCCCAGAGTAGACATCTAGCTCGGCCCCACACAGCTGAGGCTACAGCTCTACCTGCAAGTTGCATGGCTAGCCCGCCTGAATAAGGAAACACCCAGGGCGCTTCACCGATGAAGCACAGCCTGGGTGTGTCTGTGATGGAGTCTCCAGCATGGACTGGGTGGGGAAGACCAGGCCCAGTCACCGTGGGCAGCACGTCCCATGGGCTCGAGTCCTGGAGTGCATAACAGGGGAGAAAGCCAGTGTACTCCCTGTTTTCTGCTTCTCCATCTTCTTGGATCTAAGCAAACAGCAGCACCTACGGATAAGGCAGCCCTACCAGGACTAGCCAAAATACACAAACCTTTCCTTCTGTAAGTTGCTTTCGGTCAGGCATCTGGTCAGTGTTGAGAAAAGGAATTAAAACATACCAGTAACAGACTGATTCTGCACTGAAACCACAGTGCTACACTACAGGCGTTCCCAGAGACAGGCAGGAGGATGGACCACTCAAAAAGAAAGAAGTCGGAGAAACATATGGATGGGCATGGTAGCACATGACTTACACCCTGTGCTCTGGAGGCAGGGGCAGGCCAGCCTGGTCTGCAGAGCAGGTTCCCGGAGGGACTGTATAGATGAATGAATGGTACAAATGAATGTGTAAGTCACTGGGAAAATGGCAAAAAGATCACAAGGGTGCCGGCCCCCAGCACCGACTCCAAGGACAGGGCTGCAGAGAGCTACTCAAGAGGAGCGAGAATGACATGTGGGCAGGAATCCAGCAGCGCAACAAAGGCCGTGCATGGTCTGGGGAGATGCTACAACCCTCGTGAGGGAAATGAGCTCTCATGAGCTGTCTGTGAGAGGGATGGAGTAAGTGCTCAGACGGTGGCTCTAAATGGCATGTAACTTTGCTTAGTTCAGCCATTATCTTACCCATGCTTATGCCAGTGCAGAGAAACAAATGTAGCAGATCCCAGAAGTCTTTGGGTTTTGCTGCTCTCTTTACCCTGTGGCTCACTAAGTCCTGCTCCCTGGATCCACACTCAGCAATCTTCCTGCCTCACAGCCCCAAGTATTGGGCTTACAGGTGTAAACCACCACAGAACACTGACAGAGGCAGGTCTACATGTGCCACTGCAAAATTCTCCAAAGCAACCTGTCGCATGGGGAATGGCCAGGTGCATCAGTGTGCAGGCGTCATGTGTGTCTCTGCTTCGTAAAATGACACACTGGGTAAGTCTGAAAGGACCTGGCAACAGTGGACAGACTGAGCTAGGAGACAGGATGAGTTTTCATTGTACTTGTCATTTGGAATCATGCACACACATTATACAGACATAAGCAGCAAGGCTGCGTGTGCCAGTGCATACTTGAAATCCCAGCACTCGTGAGGCAGAGGCAAGATTGTTGCTGAGGCCAGCCTGGGCTACATAGTGAGTTCCAAGCAAGCCAGCATTACATAGCAAGATATTCTCTCAAAAGCAAACAAAATGTGTGTGTGTGTGTATAAAATGTATCCACATTAACTGCAGTTCTGCAGAGAGAACACAGTCACACTAGGCGAGTGCCATACATGGAGCCAGATAGCCCCTGTCACCAACCACAGTTCAGATGCTATGGTGGTTTAAAGAAGAATGGACCCCACAGGCTTATACATCTGTGAAACTAATGGAAACTCCTGCTGGTTCCTTGGAAAAGACATCATCTGGTTTGTTTGAAACAGTCTTCATGTAGCCCAGGCTGCCCTTGAACTTACTGTGTGGCCAAGGATAGCTTTGAATTCCTGATTCTTCTGTCTAGGCCGCTTGCTGGGATCCCAGGCATGAGCCACCACACCCTGCTTGAGGCATCCTGATCGAGCCTTGCTGCCATAACTCAATGTTCTGGGCTACCACCTCTGGTCCCCTCTGTGCCTCCCACAGCCCCTCAGTCCACTGCTGGTCCCAGTCAGGGTTGTACCCACCTTGCCATCAGAGGCAGTGTTGATCCTATAGTGGTACACCCTGCCTTCATACCGCAGTGAGATGGACCTCTGGCCGGGGCTACTCTCGCTCTCCCGCACTAAGAAGCTGCCGTTGATCCCGCTGCTCAGCAGATACTCAGCAGCGTTTCGAGATACAGGCCCATGATACCAGGAATGCTTCTCCAGGCTGTTGACAGGGGTGATGTAGTTGCTTGGGACCCATCCTTGGCCATTTTTCGTTTGGGCTTCACACCATTCCCCATTGTGATTATAACCTAAGACCCGGAGCTTTTCACCTTAGAGAAAAGAGTAAACAGACATATCATCGATGACTGGCTTTCTTCTTGCTGCCTTTCTCCAGCACATCTTATTTTCCTGTTAGTCAGGAGTACACAGGGGACAACTCTGCATCGGCATCTGAGGTCATACAAGTTTACTCAAGAGTTTTGTTCCTATTGCAAGGAAATGTTTTAGGGGAAAATGCTTCTGCTTTGAGAATTAAAAGCAGTAGAAACCCCCATGTTTCCAGCCTGGGGCTCAGGTGTCTTCTATAGAACACAAGGAAGGGAGCACACTGCCCTGGAGCCTCCCTCTTCAGTAGGAACGCAGGTGGAGCCTAAGGAGGGTGCTCTGCTCTGAAGGCGTCTCTGCTCTCAAACTCTAAAGTTGCCCTCTGAGGGGGCAAAGGGCAGGCCACTCAAGCCACACCCTCCACCCTTACTTGCCATCTCTCCTTTACCTTTAGTGATGCTGAGAGTGTTATCTCCACTGGCCACAAAATCATAGAGTGCCACAAAAAGGTTAGGGTCGTTTTCACTGGGCCCAGCAAGAAGGTTTTCCTTGGAGTTCCATCGAGCTGCTTCGCTGAGACCCTGGGGCTCAAAGTCTGATGCCACTGGCCTCTGCAGGGCTTCTGCAAGACAAGGAAAAGGCAAATGAACATGGAACAGAACTTGGGAGAGCAGAGCTGAGTTCAGTGTGTGACATCTATATATTCTACATATTAAAATGTTTAGTGGTCTTAATCAAGCATTATGCAAAGCACTAAACGTTTTCATTCTACGTGATAATTCCTTATGGTGGTCTAAGTAAGAATGGGTCCCATATGCTCACATATCCGAATGCTTGGTCTGGTCTTCAGAAATGAAACTGTCTGGGAAGATTAGGAGGTATGGCCTCATTTGAGGTTTCCAACATTCACGTCATTCCCAGTTAGCTCTGTCTCCTGCTTACAGCTCAGGACGTGAGTTCAGCTATTGCTTCTGTTCCATGCCTGCCTGCTGTCACACTCCCAACCATGATGATCACGGACTCTAACCCTCTAAAACCATGAGCCCTAAACTAAACATTTTCTGTTACGAGTTTCCCTGTTCATGGTGTTCTGTCCCAGCAACAGAAGAGAAACTAAGGCATCCCTGCTCCTGAACAGTTTAAGCCTTTGAATTCATTCTTTCAGGCAGGCAGGATGGCTCAGCAGGTAGAAGCAGCAGCTGACAAATCTGACAAGCTGAGTCTCATCCCCAGGACCCACATGTTCATGGGCAAGAACTGACTCCAGAAAGCTGCCTTCTGACCTCTACACCCATCACGGCATATGCACACATATACCGCCCCCCCAATAAATGCGATAAAATTCATTATTCCAATATGAATTTTCTCAGAAATAGACATAATCTATCTCTATAATCTGTCACTGCCTACAATACGGGGTATACGTTCTTTAAAACACTTTTTATTTTTTCTTTTTTTTCCAGTTTTGCTTTTTGAGACAAGGTTTCTCGTAACCCAGGTTGTCCTTAAACTCCTGATTCATCCTCTCAGGTGCAGAGTAGCAGGCCTGTGCCACTACAGCTAGCTTAAAACACTTAACTGTATCAATGTTGACATAAACCACCAAACATCTGCCATCCCAGCTCTCTCTATGCTGGGGTGAGAGCTGGTTTTTGTGATCTCTTCCCTCTACTTCAAACTGCCCTTCTGCTTCTGCCTCAAGACAGAGGAGACTGCCTCTCTTCCCTGCCAGCTTCCCCCTACTCTTCCCACTCAGATTGGTCATCCTTACACATTTTTTAGCCTGTGAAGGCCCTACCTGTCTCTTGTGTTCTGAAATGTGTCTGTCACAGTTGAGGCTGAAGGGGACCAGCAGCGTTTGCACTACACATGGTACTGCTCAGAGACAGCTTTCCATTCCATCCTCTTTCTAACCTTGAACTGTGTGCCAACTCTCCAGGACACCTTTGTGATAACAGTTTGCAAAAGGGCTTTTCTGAGCAGGCCAATCTCTTCCAGAAGGCACAGCAGTGCAGGGAGCTAGGCAGTGCAGGGAGCTAGGCAGTGCAGGGAG
>JANHMN010000002.1:105079003-105099355 GCA_030674055.1 Rhabdomys pumilio | reverse complement strand
TGGATGGATGGATATGGATGGATGGATGGATGGATGGATGGATGGATATGGATGGATGGATGGATGGATGGATGGATGGATGGATTCCATAAATTTGGAATTTACTCATCTGAAAACAATTTGTAAATTTAAGAAATACGTTACAGTAGAACTAATTAACAAAAAGGGGACTCTAAAATTTTAGATTGGATTTATTTTAAGTTTGGGGCTTAATCTCTTTTAAAAATGGGGGCAGGCACCCACCATGGCAGTGGGTCAAGAGAGGTGGGAATCTGACAAAGGGTGGGTTTGGGGTGGAGGGACTGGGGTGGAGTAGGTAGAAGGGAGGCAGGTGAGTCTGACAAGAGGTCGGGTGGGCTCTTCACAACTGAATCTTGCTTTTTTGGTTTTTTCTTTTTTTCAGCACAGCTGGTCATGCTGGAGGAACAGGGACAGTCTGTTTCACAAGTTCGGCCAATATAGCCCATAGCCAGTTTCTATTCACTAGCCAGTTTCTCTAACTTGGTCCATCTGTCTGGTGTGGAACTGATCACAGTAGCTACAGCACATCACTGCCTTACACGGACACGTGTCCCTGGTAAGTCTCACAACCTTTAACCCATAACTATTTGTTCGTCTGCTGTCATGGATCACTAAAGTCCAGAGACTCCAGCCAGGCAACTGACAAGGCCAAGCAGCAGAGTTAGATGACCTTAGGCCATGCTGGAGACCTGCTTGAAGCTGGTGGGCTGCAAATCCAAGAAGGGCTCTCCTCCAACTGCTACCCAGAAAGTACACTCTGCTGGGAGTACAGGGACCTGCCAGGACTATCCTGCCTGTGCCCCGCATGCTCTAGGTCCCTGGCCTTCCCCTTCTGAGTTCTCAGCAGGTACTTGTGGGTCTAGCAGACAGCCTCATTCAGAGCCCCAATTTCCTCATCCATGAAGTGCTGGGAGTGTCCTAAGAGTGGTCTCAACAGTGGAAATAATGTACAGAATCCTTGTCACAGAAGGTGGACAGTGACCTGCAATATCACTTCCCAGAGGACTCCTCACCAGTTAAGGACAGCATTTTTTTTTTTTTTTTTTTTTTTTTTTTTTTATTGGATATTTTATTTACATTTCAGATGCCAATCCCTTTCCCCATTTCCCCTCCCCAGAAAACCCCTATCCCGTGCCCCCCCCCCCTTTTCCATTTGGCTTTTATACAATTTTTTTAAATGTTAATCAAGGGCTTTATAAGTATGGTAATGCTCAATCAGAAGTGTAACCTAATACCCAACCTAGCTATGTAAACTATCTTTGACTAGTGGAGACACGAACTTCTGCCTTCATGCCCCCTCTCTCTTTCTCTCTCTTTTTCTCTCTCTTTACCGAGCTTCTCATCTACTTCATCTTCTCCTCTCCTTACTCCATCTTTTCCTCTCGGTGCTCCTTTCCCCTTAGCTCCTCTTACATATTAATTACCCTTCCTGTTAAAATAAAGCTTTTCTCTCAGAATACAATTAGAGCATAATTATTCCTATTTGTACCAGTGAGGTACAAGATAGTCTTAATACCCAGTCCATCCTTTTGTTGACTAGCCAGAACCTCTGTCGTCTCTCTTGACTAGAACACTTAGTTTTGAACCTGGCTCTTTCTTGGCTTTAGAATGAATGTCAGCTGAGAACCCTCCACTCAGATCTTTTTTCTCAAGGAAAATAGCCAGGATTGGCTATGAGTCTATAGGTCTTCAATGCCGTCAGAAATCCAGAATGACTAAATTAACTGAATTTATGGGAAGCACAAAGCATAGCTTCTAAAACTTAGCCAATTTATAGAGACCGCTGAACACCTGGACAACCCCTATACTACCGAACGTTGGAGCATCAAATCTTCAGCCTTCTGGCCCAAACTCATCTGACAGACTTTAGTGCTGCAGAATTATTAAGGGCTGGTTACTCTGTCTAGGCAGATATAATCAGTCGACTATTCTGCAATGTGTAAAGGACAGCATTCTTGCATGAGTACTAGGTCTATGTTGGGACATAAATGAACACTTTGCATCAAGAATGACTGGAGAAAGCACAATCCGAACTAGCTCTGTGTGGTGGTTTGTATATGCTTGCCCCAGGGAGTGGCACTATTTGTAGGTGTGGCATTGTTGGAGAAAGTGTGTCAGTGTGGGTGTGGGCTTTAAGACCCTCATCCTAGCTGCCTGGAAGCCAGTCTTCTCCTAGCTGCCTTCAGATGAAGAGGTAGAACTCTCAGCTCCTCCTGTACCATGACTGCCTGGATGCTGCCATGCTCTTGCCTTGATGATAATGGACTGAACCTCTGAATCTGTAAGCCAGCCCAAGTAAATGTTGTCCTTATAAGAGTTGTCATGGTCATGGTATCTGTTCATAGCAGTAAAACCCTAACTAAGAAACTCTGGAAGGAGAGTAGGGTCGGGGTTGCCAGCCATGGGTCATGAGCGGCAACTTGGGTTCAAATGTCATAGAGCCTTTCATCTACAGCTGACATTTAGGAGTTTGGGACCCAGGCTTTGTTGTAGGGCCCAGCTCCCTCCACCCTCATCCTCACCAGCCTCTTCCAGACTCAAAACACTATGTACACGCACACTGCAAGCTACCCTGCATGTCATAATGATGCTCCTTATCTGGTCCATCCCCTTGGAATATCTAGGCTGTGATTCTTAGTGAAGGCTCAGAGCAAATTCTCTTTCTAGAAAATTTCGTAATTTGGAAGGTGGAGGCAAACGATCAAGAAGCCAGCTTAGGCTAAGGAGACACCCTGTCTTAGAAAATAAAACAAAAATCTCATTATCTATCTATCTATCTATCTATCTATCTATCTATGACTTTACTATACTTTATAAGTAAAGGGTATAAACATATTTGGTCAAAAATCTTTCAGTTTGATGAATAATATTAGTGTACCCATGTTAATTATTTTTTACTTTTAATCAACGTAATATACACACTTGGCTAAAAATCAAGCAGCATGAAGTTTCTTTTAATAGTCTTAACATTAAAATTAAGCCTAGGCACAATGGTGCCCACCTCTGATTCCAGAACTCCAGAGTCAGAGGCAGGTGGATCTCTGTGAGTTCAAGGCCAGCCTGGTCACATAGGGAATTTCAGGCCAACCAGGATATACTCTGAAAACCTACTGAGAAAAGAGGGAAGACAAGAAAGGAAGGAGAGAGGGAGAAAAGAGAGGCAAGAAAGGAGAGACAGAGACACAAAGACTAAAACTAGTCCTGCAGCCCACTGTCTGATCACAAGGTTCCTCCTTTGGGTGTCTAATCTTAACACTTTGTTGCTCTGGGCTCACTAAGTCACGCACCATCTACTAACTCAGTAGAGCAGCATTACACTGTCTGCAGCCTAAACCTCCCAACTGTGACATCATGATTTCTGATTGGACAGAGAGGTGAGCTTTACACTATTAATAGTTCTCACTGCTCTAGAGTTGAGGAATGCATCACTATTCTCTTCTTAGTAGCATTAATTACAATGCCATGTTTCTTTTTTTTTTCCCCCTTTTTTCTTTTAATTTGATCATCTATGTCCTAGTTATTACTTTCTCCCCGAATATTTCAAAAATCTGTCAAAAACTTACTGGTACTTTCCCAAATACTGAAACACTTCAACTCTTCTAAACACTTTGCTGCTTGGGGCTCACTAATTCTACACATCATGGGCTGACTTCCTTTGCTAGAATTCATCACCCAGTGACTTCTTGGGGGAAACAAAGGTCTAAAGCAGGCCTGAATACTACTGTGACAGTCTAGCTGGGTATAGAATCTTAGGCTAAATGGAATTTTCCACAGGGTGGAGTAAGGGCATTCATCTTAATCCCAGCACTTAGGAAGCAGACAAAAGAAGGGTGGGGGGGATAATTACCCTGAATTTGGAAGAGATTTCTCCATTGTTTTCTAAGTCTACAAGATCACCATTTAGAGATGCAATTTTGTTCTGACTTCTGTGCCTTTATAAAATAGCTTGCTTTTCTTTTTGAAAACTTTTGGAATAGAATTTTCTTTCCCCTTTGGCATTTGAAAACTTCACAATGTCTTGGAATAGATCTCTTTCATATACAATACTTGGGTACCCAGGAGCTATTTAGATCAGAGTGACATCATGAGTTTAGGAAAGCACTTCTCTACGCTCTGAAAGTTTTCCTTTAAAGAAATATCATTGTTAGGGGAGAATATGTGTGCCACAGCATGCTTGTGGAGGTTGAGGGACAACTTTGTAGAATCAGCTCTCTCTTTCCACCTTTCTGTGTATTCTGGGAATTGAACTCAGGCCACTAGGCCTGTGTGGCAAGCACCTTTAACTGCTGAGCCATGTTACCAGCCCCAATTTTTTCTAATAACTGTCTTCTAACTTCTATTTATTGTTGCTATTAATACTATTTAATTCTCCCTTTCTGAACTTCCTGCCACTTGGACACTCACACCCTGGAAGGGACTTTTAACCTCATTATTGTCTCCCTTGTGAGTCCATGTCCATGTCTTTATGTTTTACATTCTAAGGTAAATTTGACTTTCAAATCTTCGGTTAAATTTTAAATTGGGTTGACACAGGGTCTCTCTATATATAGCCTTAGTTGTCCTGGAGCTCACTGTGTGGACTAGCTTGGCCTTAAACTCACAGAGATCCACCTGCCTCTGCCTCCCAAGTCCTAGGATTAAAGGCGTGGGCCACCACTGCCCAGGCAATGTTTTTTATTAGTAAAATATTGATTCTTAGGACTTCAGGGACAGTCTCAGCTACATAGTGAATTTAAGGTTTGCCTGGGCCACTTAAGACTCTGCTACACAAACAACAGATTAACAGCAAAAACAACAACAAGAGGTTTTTCTTCTGCTATCGTAGCATATGCTGTTTGATGCTGTGCTGTCCCTGGGGATCAGAAGACTGCCCTTTCAAGCTCCTCTTATATACCTCTATTCCCATTGAGTTCCTGGTTTCTGTGCATCTATTTTACTCTTTCTTATCATTTGAAGAATTCTCAGAATTGTCAATGAAACTTGGCTGTTCATTTATTATTTACCAGGACTTAGACTGAAGTCCTTTGTCTGGAAGGGGTACCACACCTAAAGACTTTGAGGGAAAGAGCTGAGCAGCCCCCAGTCCTGGAATGTGGGGGGCACTTTTTCTGGAGCCATTCCATTTTTTTCTCCTTAGAAGAGTATTTCAATCTGTTCTCTGTTAAGGCCTTGCCTAAAAGGCCCTGGAAGAGGCTGGGAATTTCACCACTGTGTGGACTTTCAACAACAAACCTCAATCTTGACTACTCCACTATTGCTAACCACAGGCTTCCCTAAATCCAGACTGTTTAGCAGTCTCCTGAGCCCACAGCATTATGGGAAACATGCCATCTCATGTGGCTGAGGTGGAGTAGCTGACACCTGGCTGTGCAGGGCTGGAAGCCCTGTGAGAAATCTGAACACCCTTCTTGCAGGTTGCCCTCTCTGATCCTAATGCCTTTTATTTCTGAGCCTTCCTCAGTTTCCCACCAGTGTGCAGTGGCTCACATCTTACCATGGGCTCTCAGAAGTTAGGCCCGCATCCCTGGAAGTCTGCTACCACTCTTGGCTGCCTCCTATTTCCCCCAGAATGCACTGCTTTTGTTATTCACTTCTATCTCCCTTTCGGTTCCTTTTTCCTTACACATCTTCAGTTTAAAAAAAAAAATCTATGTGTGGCTCATGCTCATGCTTATAGTCTGAGGACTCAGAAGTCTGAGGTCAGAAAGTCTGCCATCAATCTGAGGTCAAGCTGGGCTGCATAGGAAGACAGTCTCAAAACCAACAAAATCTTACTGTCATTCTAATAGGACAGGAAGAGGGATGGGAAAACAGTCACTTCTCCCAGTTTTGTACATCTTACACTGTCATAACTTGCATCAAGTCACCCAGCACTTTGGTGGTAAAACCAGGGATGGAACCCAAATCCCTAAAACCCTCTGTTTTTGTTATGTCTGTCTTCCTCATTAGTGGACATCAATAGACCCCATAATTAACAAGAACATGAAGGTGTGGGCGGGTCAGTCAGTAGAGTGTCTGTCATACACGCACAAGGATCTGACTGTTGGCTCTTCAGCACCCACCTAAAAGCTAAGCGTGGTGGGAAGTCTGTAACCCTGGTACTGGGGAGGTAGAGACAGGAAGCCCCCTGGGGTCCGCTGAACAGCCCCTCATCCAACCAGGAGCTCCAGGCTCAATGAGAGGCCCTGACTTGTTGGCCTGTGCCCTCAAAGCAAAGCAATCACACACATGCACACACACACATGCACACACACACATGCACACACACACACACATGCACACACACAGGGTTGGGGTGAGGGGCAATCAAGGAGAACATTTAAAACCTCTTGTAGTGAACAGGTTTCAATTTTGCTGATGAGGTGGATCCAGGCTCCAAGTCCTTAAATCCACTCACATCAGCGCCTTAAAGTTTGCTTGTAAACAGGAATATCATTAAACACAAATAACACAGAGCCAGAGAGCACTCTTGTTCTATTCTAAAGCCTGAGCTCAACTTTAGTTATTTTTTCATGTTTGCAGAAATGTCTGTCTTCCTGTCCTTGGGTTCATTCTTCAGTGAGAGCCAAAGAATTATATTTGAAATTACTGTCTTGTTTTCTTCTGACCTGAATATTGAATAAAGATTTAAGTCTCCATAGCCAGTATGGTGGTACAACCCTTTAAATGCTAACATTCAGAAGGCTGAGGCAGGAGGATCGTGAATTCTAGGTCAGCATCAGCTGCTGGTAGCCCGTATCTCCACAAAAAAAAAAAAAAAAAAAAAAAAATCTGAAAAAGAAACTATGAAAGCCCTCTATGCTTAGAGTTAACTAACATCTGTGAAACAAGCGGTCTCACGAGGGAACTCACAAGCAGACACTGCGAACCTATCATTCTTTTACTTCAGGACCAGCACTATGCTTGGCTACTGGTGTTTGGTTAACTTGGAACTGGGAAGCCAACAGTTAATGTCTTCCCACTCTTTCCCTAAGACTAAAGGAATCTGCACGGCCTGGGAGATCACATTACTTTTGGGGGGTGGGGAAAAAGGCAGCTGGAGGAGTGCAGAGAGAGGGCTCCAAGGGAAAGAAAACAAGCTGTCCAACCCTCTGCTCTGTGTAAACCCAGCAGGGAGGAGGAGCTAGAAGCGCCATGTTTATCCAAGTTATCAGCCCACAGTCCCCTCTCTTGGTCTGACAGCCTAGTACTGCACCCAAGGGAGCAGAAGCTTGGGACCTGACAAGCGTAGCTTATGTTCGAGCTGTAAAAGGATCAGCACCCACTGTCTCGCTGGCAATGTTTTCGACACACACAATTATGGACGGGTCTAAGTCATCCCTCCACTCAGAAAAGCAAGGACAGTACTAAGTGAGACAGCCCTGTTCTTTCTCCTTAAGAGTGGTGGATGGGGCCGGGCAGTGCTGGTGCACACCTTTAATCCCAACACTTGGGAGGCAAAGACGGGTGGATTTCTGAGTTCGAGGCCAGCCTGGTCTACAGAGTAAGTTCCAGGACAGCCAGGGCTACACAGAGAAGAGAAAACAAAACAAAACAAAACAAAACAAAACAAAACAAAACAAAACAGAGTGGTGGATGGGGCACATTGATTCAGAGACTACTCAAGGAACGCTGTGCTTGGGGCCAGGAAAGGGCTACATCTGGGAAAAGACAAAACTGGGCTTGCCCACGAAGCCCACCTGGTTACCTTTCCTACCAGCGAGCACAAAAGATCACAGGATCTCCAAGTGATGTCCGCATTCCCTAAGTGTGCCAGTTTATGAAGTGATGAAGGCCTGGGTGTGTCTCTGAGGACAGGTTAGATGAGATGAGCCCTTGACTTAAGGGACTGTCCTTCATTCTATCACAGAGGCCTCACAAAAGGCAGCAAAGGAAGGTGACATTTACCTTCCCTGAGTCTGACTTTTTGAACAGGACAAGATCTTCTGCTCTCTGTGTTCCCAGTTCAAGGCATTTGTATCTTTAGTCTCCGGCCTCTAGAAACCCCACCAGCTTTCCTGGGTCTCAGCTTGCAGTGTGGATGGTGGGACTCCAGAGCCTAGATTCTCATAGTCCAAACTTTCGATAAATCTCTCTAGAGAACACAGGGGAGAGATGTTATCAGTGTGAGGAAAGCAAGAGCCATGTATCCTACCATGGATCTGGTACATAACTACATCCCAAAATGCAGAGAACCTTTCCTGCCCAGCTAGAACATGTTCAAACTGGTTTAAAACAGGGAAAAGAGTCATTGATGTGTCACCAAGAATCAAAACAAAAGGCTGGTAAGCACCCAAAAAGGTGCTCAGGCCAGGCAATGGTGGCATACACCTTTAATCGAAGCACTAGGGAAACAGGTTCAAGGCCAGCCTGGTCTGTTTCTAGAGGACAGAAGAGCAGCGAGCTCCCACCATACCCACTCAGTGAGTTCCCAAGTCCACTGCAGCTTCCATCCGACCCCACTCCAAGGGCCAGTTCCAAACAAAGTGCTAACAAACAGGCAGGGCAATGGAGATGCACAGTCTGTTTGGAAAAGAGTTTTTCCTGGGGAGATGGAGGCAGGATTACCTTGAAGACTGACGGGTGAGCTCTAGGTTCAGGGAGAGACTGTCTCAAAAACTAAGGTACAGAGCAATGGAGGAAGACACCCGACAGTCAACTCTGGCTTCTGCATGCAAGTGCACACTCCAAAACACATAGTCTCTTAAAAAGTTGAGATAAAGCTGGGTGTGGCGGTGCATACCTTTATTCAAGCACTCAGAAGTAAAGGCAGGCAGGTCTCTGTGAGTTGGCCGCCAGTCTGTTCTACATACCGAATACCAGGACAGCTAGGGCTACAAAAAAGATCATGTCTCAAAACAACCTAAAGCTGAGATAAAAACACAATGAACTAAGCATCAACTGACGAGGGTGAGGGTATGCCTACACATGAACTGTGTGTGAGTGTTCACAGTAGCCCTCGTCACCAAGGCCCCAGCGCCCATCAGGAGGCAAGTGAGCAATCAAAGTGTACTACATCACTAATGGAATAAATCTCAACGGCGAGGAGGAGGAGGAGGGCGGATGCATGCGCTGCTGCACAGATAAACCTCCAGAAGCATGGCGATGGGCTGGGGAGGTCCCCAAGCCAGTACAGTGCTTGCTACACATCAGGAGAACTTATTTCTATCCCTAAGCCCTCATACAAAGCCAGATGTGGCAGCATGTACCGGGGAGATGAAGACAGAATTACCTAAAGGACTGACGGTGAGCTCCAGGTTCAGGGAGAGACTCTGACTTAAAACCTAGAGAGCAACGGAGGAGACACCAGATGGTTAACTCTGGCCTCCACATGCGTGTGCACACTCCAATACACAGACCACATTAGACCATTAAACCTTCCTAATTAGGTCACAGAGCTATCCCAGCCCTACCCTCCTGACCCTGACACCTCCAGCCAGCACGGACACAACAGGGGTTTCTGCTAGGGAAGGGGAGGTGGCGCATGCCATATATGCAGATGAGGCCATCAAGATAGTGGAAGCAAGAGACAGCACTCAGGCTGATCCTAGGAGAGACACAGGGGAAGCCAGTGCCTGGTGCAGCCAGGACCAAGACTTAGAAGAACACGCCTCCCATTCAGGAAGCATAAGATGTTCTCAATGGCGTCCCAGCTTCCTATGCTGGGCCTTTAGAGACAGCAGTGCTCACAGACAGCACAGTCCCACCTGTTGAATCCTTGTGGAAACCAAGTATCACACATAACTGGATTGGTCAAAATACTTACAAGATTTAGATCTACTGCAGGAAAAGTTCTAGATAATAAACATTACGCTCCTAAAATGCTCAGAGGCAGCCATGTCCAATTAGCTTTCAGGAACAATTAACTATTAGTATTTTATGAGTCATAGGTTTATAATAAACAGAAAAAAATTTAAGAATCAGACAACTAGGAATTTTCAGTCTTGAAGAGACTCTCACTGGGAAACAATACATGCAAGTCTGAACCTGAATTCACTCCCCAGAACTCATGCAGGAGAAGAAGGAAACTGATACCCAAAAGTTGTCCTCTGATCTCCATACAAGCACTGTGGTACGGGACCCATTACACACACACACACACACACACACACACACAGATTTTAATAATAACAATTTTCAGTATTGTTTGCCCTTCTCTTCCGTTTTCATCTCCTTCAGAGGAGGAAAAGGCAGGCAGGGAAGATGTTCAGGGTAGCAGGGCCTGGTTCTGTCTGTTCCTGTGGAGTTAGCTCCCTGCTCAGGGCTCACTTATCCAACCTAAACTAAAGATCACACACAGCTCATCATTTACAGGGTGCATGAGCTTCCCTCAGGAAAAGCAGTATCACAACGCTGCAGGTGAGGGGTAGGAGGTGGAGGGCTATATGGTTCTCCTGAGGAAAGAGGACACTAACTCCACTGTTTAGGGGACTAAACCATTCTTTGTCCCGTGGTACCACATCACTTGTGGGATGCTGGCAGCCTTGCATGGTACACTGTTTGTCTTTCTCATTTCCTGTTCCCAAGAGTCTCATAGAGACTCTGGCAATATTCCATAACAGCCAAAATTGCAAACACATTTGTCCTCTGACCCATCAACTCTACTTCTGGGGATTTATTTACAAACTTACCTGTGCATATATGTATACACACACACACACACACACACACACACACAAATATAGCACTGTTTAAATATCAAAAGTGCCATCATTAAGTCAGACCCTAGATTACCTTTCCACTGGGATGCATGAAGCTCCCTAGAAGTGTGTGGGTACGTGTCAAAAGGGAACAACTGTCAGGTCCTCATGTTCATTCATTTCTTCTCTGAAACTGACTGTCAAGATCCTGCTCACTAACTCCCTTTTCCAATGTGGTTCCAATGTCTGCTGCTCCCAAGGAGAAGCGGCTACCTCTATCTTGATGGTTGTTAGTATTCCTGGACACCAAACCATGAAACACATGGAGAACATATCACCACAGTGTATTAGAAAGAAAAGAAATTAAAATGCCACCAGGGGGCCAGAAAGATGGCAAGAGCAATGGCCAAGTTTGATCTCTACCATCCATACAGTGAAAAGAGCACCAACTCCCACAGTGAGTTCTCAGATCACAACACGTCCTGTGGCATACACACATGCTCTCATGTGCATACACGCACAAAGATACACACAGTACACATTATTAAGTCATCAGGAAATAAACACTAAGCATTCTGCAAACATTTTCTGGAGAACCTACCAAGAGCTGGCGTTCATCTAGGCTCTAGGACAGGGGTTCTCAAGCTGTAGGTCTCAATCCCTTGGAAGGTCAAATGACTCTTTCATAAAGGCCGCCTAAGACCATCAGAAAACATAGATATTTTTATTATGATTCATAACAGTAGCAAAATTACGAGTATGAAGTACCAATAAAAATAATTTTATGGTTGGGGTCACCACAGCCTGAGGTGTTAAAGGCAGCATTAGAAAGGCTAAGAGCTGCTGATCTAGGGTAACAGTGATGACAGGCGTGAGAAGAGTCTCCCACCCCCACCGGCCATCCCAGAGCTAACATTCAGGTTGGGAAAAGACACACTGAACTAGGGAAGGCCAGGGTTAAGTCTGCAGAGCTAAAACATACAAGAGGGCTGCGGTTTTAGATATGGTGACCAGAAAAGCCATCACTGAAGATGACAACAGGTAAAAGAAAGAGGGAAGTATGGGACAAGTGCTGACCTGGCAAAGAGAACCATATGCAGAGGCTCTGCTCAGGGAGAACAACGGAGGGACGGTCAAGGGAAAGCAGAGGCCAATATGGCTGGACATGTGGAGGGTGTGTGTGTGTGTGAGTGTGTATACATATGGAGGGGGTTATGTGTGTGAGTGTGTGTGTGTGTGTGTGTGTGTGAGTGTGTGTACATATGGAGGGGGTTATGTGTGTGAGTACATGAAAAACAAATATTTAAAGATGAATCTGCAACAGTTTTATAAGATTTTCATAAAAAAGACTGTAAAATACCACAGAGAGAAATGAGAAGTTCTACATTCACGGGAAAATGATTACATTCATGAAGTAGACAACTCCAGATGTCAGCTGGATTACAGGGTCAACCAACTACTTCAACCAGAGACCCAGCAAGTTTCTAGTAGAAATGTATGAGCCTCAACTTACCATGCAACTGTGAAGATTTAAATAGACAAGGCAGCTTTAGTAGTAATATGGAAGACTGACACAGTCAACTACAGGTCTCGTTATGAACTAAAATTGTCAGTTAAATATACCAGCAATCAAAAGGTGGTGAGCAGGAAGTAGACCCTCATACACACACACACACACACACACACACACACACACACACACCCTCAGCAGATTCCCAGCAGTGATGCACTCTGTAGGGAGTAGGTTGTCTGCAGCAAGGGGGTGGGGCTTATTCGACCTCCTGACTGCCTCAGTGATTAAGAAACAGCTCTGACACGCTACCTTCCCAGATGGCAAAGTGTCCTCTGAGCAAACCCTTCTCTTCTCCCCTTAGGTAGTCTCTAACAAGACCAGACTGAGTACTCTCATGTAGCACCTAGATGAGGCTGCCCCCAGGGTGTTCAGATGCTTGGTTAAAGAATTGTTGGAGCCTGGGAGGGCTCAATGGTTAGGAGTATCTGTTGCTCTTGGACCAGGACCTCTAGGTCCTGGGTTCTGTTTTCAACACCCAAGTTCAACCACCCATAACTCCAGCTCCTGGGGATCTGACACCCTCTTCTGATTTTTGAGGGCACCTGTAAGCATATATGCATGCTATATGCATGCGCGCGTACACACACACACACACACACACACACACACACACACACACACACACGCACACTGACATAAGGTTGCTGTAGACTGTGTAAAGATTATCCTTCTGTTATTCAAATGCTGATTTCTCTGCCCCCATCTCCAGCGTGAATGTTGTGTAAACATTGTTCTGCATTTATTCTCTGACTTGTCAATAAAAGCTGATCAGTCAATGGCTGAGTAGAAAAGAGAATAGGGCTGACTTCTGATCCCAATCCTCAGAGTAGAGGGTGGAGAGAGAGAGACAGAAACAGAGAGACAGAGAAAAAGAGACAGAGAGGGAGGAGAGGAGGGGGAAGAGAGACAGAGTCAGAGAGAGAAGAGGGAAAGAGGAGAGGAGAAAGAGCAGAGAGGAGGGGAGAGATGGAGGGAAGATGAGGATTTGCCACAAGGAAAGGGTCCAAGAGATACCATGGGAACACATCTGGAGCAGAGAGAGCCAGATCAATACTAAAATACAAGTATGTCAGGGATTCTGGCTAGGAAGTAGCCAGCTCAGCTCAAATTAACGGCTCAGCTACTGTGCTGTAAAGCCTATCAATACATCTTAGTCTCTGCCTCATTTACTTAGGAGCTAGCCAGGACAGAGACAAGATTATTACTTTTAAAAATGCTTTTAGGGGCTGGAGAGATGGCTCAGCAGTTAAGAGCACTGACTGCTCTTCCAGAGGTCCTGAGTTCAATTCCCAGCGACCACATGGTGACTCACAACCATCTGTAATAGGATCCAATGCCCTCTTTTGGTGTGTCTGAAGACAGTGACAGTGTATGCACAAACATTAAATAAATAGATAAAAAAAAATACATAAATCTTTAAAAGAATGCTTTTGCACACAAACAAACAAAAACGATTGTAAAAAGAGAACTCTTCAGCTGTGTCTGTGAGGAAGCTTGGCATTTACACTGGCGGGTCCCGAGCAGAGAACACCTCCCTAATGTGAGGTCTTCCTCCAATCAATCAACTAAAGGCCCCAGAGTCTGACTCGTGCTGGAGTTGGAATTCTCCCTATCTAGAAGACACCTGTGCTTCACCTTTCCTCAAAACTCACTGCAACAGCAGTCCCACCTGGGCCAAAGCTGGCACCCTTCAGCCCACAGCCACCTCACTGGCTCTCCTGTGCAGGGCAGGAGCCTTGCCAACCTCTGAAATTCCAAATCCTTACTATAAATCTGTCACTTTTCAGGACAAACAAACAGATGGAGGGAGAGGGGTAGGGGCTGGGTAGGGAGGGAAGGGGGAAAGAGAGAGAGAGAGAGAAAGAGAAAGAGAGAGAGAGAGGTGCACATCTGTACATCTGTATAGGTGCCTGAAAAAGCCGGAAGAAGTGCTGGATCCCCTGGAGCTGCAGTCACAGTAACAGCTGATTAAGACCGTCAGATATGTAAGCTAGGAACTGAACCTGGTGCCTCTGCAAGAGCAGCAGGCATTCCTAACTGCTGAGCCTTCCAGCCCCACTGCACATGTCCTTCCACACACAAACATGCACGCTACTGAATCCGACTGTGACTCTGATGAAAAAAGAGATGGCACTGCTCACTAGATATCCTTTAAAAGGGCTCTAAGCCATGTTACAGCCTTACACATTTCGTCCTGGGAAAACCTGTTTAAGTGACAATGTCTATGGACGGGAAAGGTAAATAATTCTTGGTTTTGTCTTGTGCCTAGATATTTTTATTTATTTATTATTTTCAAGACAGGGTCTCAGCCTAGGCTGGTCTGGAATTCAGCATTTAGCAAAGATGGCCTTGAAGTCCTGACCTTTCTCTGTTCACCTCCCATTTGATGGAATTACAGGTATGTTCCACTGCAGCAGCTACTAAACTTTAATTAGTTGATAATTAATACAAGAGATGGCTCAGTGGGTAACAGCAGTTGCTGTCCAAGCATGATAACCCAGTTCAGATCCCAGCACTCCCACTGAAAAGCTGGGTGTGCTGTACACACTTACACCCTCATACTAGATAGAACAGAGACGAGGAGGGACTGGAGGAGCTTGCCTGTCATCAGCTGAGCTCCAAGTTCAAATGACAGACCCTGCCTCAAAGAAATCATATAGATGATAGAGGAACCTGATATCCTGCTCCAGCCTTCAGGAACACACACATGTGCAGCTAGCACAGGCCCACATGTGCATGCACATGTGTACACACACACACACACACACACACACACACACACAGGAAAAACTACAAACAGCTGATGTACAAAAGAGAAAAGCATGAGTCTCCTATCTGTAAAATGACCAAGTTACCCCTCAGACAATGAATTCCTTTCCTCTTTATTATCAAAGAGACTTATTAACTTTCTGAGCTTTCTGGCACTTTGGGGACTTGTGTTAACAAAATGTTCCACAGTTTTACAAAGTTGTCTTTAAAATAATTTTACTTATCATTGTGTTTCCAAACTCCTATCTTTCCCAGCTCTGTCTGTGGCTTTACCAGCACAGCCTCAGTGAGAAAGCTCAGTATCCCTGGCTCAGTGAGTCAGGAAGGGGAAGCCAGGAGCCCTGGAAGGATGCTGGGAGCTGCAGCCTTCACTGTGTCTCTCCAGAAGACGAAAAGAATCCAGAATTCCCACAATGGAACTTTTAGACCATCCAGAATGCAATCAGAAATGCTCTCCACACAAGGCACTGGGGAAAGCAAGCCACAGTGTAACCCAAACAAGGTCCCCCCTGGTTTGGAGCAGTTCTATCAGCTGCTGCGTGGGTGACAAGAGGAGACGTGTTCCAACAAGTGAGTGAAAGTCTCCTGAGGCCAGGAACCCCAGCAGGGGAATAATACAACACAAAGACCTGCTGGAAATTCCAGAACTGAAAAAAAATATATAAGAAGTGAAAAATTCATTAAATGTGCCTAACAGAAGGAAGAGGAGGAGGAGTGAGAGGCAAAGGATTGAATATGTATGCAAGACCAGCCATGGCCTACACAGTAAGTCTCTGCCCACTTCCCAAAGGGAGTCACGAATAGAAAACCAATACAAACAAGAGAAAAAAAAGACATACATACATACATACATAACTCAGAGTAAGTTCTAGATGATACCAAGTGGCCACCATGGTGAGCTAGAGTTGCAAGAAAGCAGAAAAGAACATGGGAGTCAGAAGAAACAAGGACGCAAATCGTCTAAACTTAATGACATATAGAAACTTGAGGCAAACCACTAAATGAACACCAGAAGAAACAAAGCAAGTCACACACCAAAATCAAACACCCAAGGCTTTGTTAAGTTTGGTTTGTTTGTTTTTTTTTAAATAGAGTTTCACTGTTGTCCAGGCCAGCTTCAAAGCCACAATCCTCCTGTGTCAGCCTTCTGGGAAGCTGAGACTGCAAACACACAGCACCATGATCACTTTACGAGCAAACACTGAGAGCAACCATAGAATGATCAGCAAAAAAAGGGAACACTGATTTTTTTTTTTTTCAGAAAATATGATAATCAAGAAAGTTGAACTTGGACCCACAGAGGCTCTACAGCTAAAAGTGAGGATGGCTTTGTCAGAGAACCCGAGTTTGGTTCCCAGCACCCATGTCACTTGGTTTACAATTGCCTGCAACTCTGGCTCCAGGGTTTGCAAACATCTCTGGTTTCTGGGGGCACTGTACTCACATCCTCATACCCACCAAGACACAGACACAAATACAAGGCTCAAAATAAAACAAATCTTTAAAAAAGAAAGGATACTGTTGTAGATTTGGCTATTCATTGCCTATGTTAATTGGGTATCCAAATAACATGGGAGTTTGCATGTCTGCGTGTGCAATCCCTATCCCAGCAGGCTCTAACTGGTAAGTAAAGTTGCCCTGGCAGTCAATGGCCAGGAGGGGAGACTTAGACAGGACTTGAAATTTCCTGGGCAAGAGAACCCTGAGAAGAAGGTTTTAGAATCGCCATGTTGGGAAGCAGGAGGATCCAGCCTGAAGCTGCAGGAGAGAAAGCATACAGCACTGTAAGAATCAGGAAGAGTGGCCCAAGGGGCACCTCCCCCCACTGGGTCTGCAGTAGCAAAGATGGGATATACAGTTTAGTAAGTAATAGCAATGTGGAAGGTTGGGAGTGACCCAACTATTGAGCTGCTTAGGGCATATAAAATAAGGCTGTGAGTGTGAGAGTGAGTGTGTGTGTGTGTGTGTGTGTGTGTGTGTGTGTGTGTGTGTCTTTCATTTGAGAATCTACAACATTGGGACGGTAGCGAGAAACGCACACGTACCCACCGGAGAGTTGAAAGCAGATTAACAATACTACCGTTCAGAATATTTCCAAAGTCCGCAGTAAGGCAGGAGACAACCAACCAGCTAGAGTCCTAGATCCTGTCTTGAGAACATCAAAACAAAACAAAAGGATAAAAGCAAAACAAAAATGCTTAGAGAAAAGAAGATGGGAGTGGGGCTGGAGAGATGGCTCAGAAGAGCACTGGCTCCTCTTCCAGAGGACCTGGGTTCAATTCCCAGCAACCACATGGCAGCTCACAAACGCCTGGAGCTCCAGTTCCCGGTAATCTGATACCCTCGTACAGACATACATGCAGGCAAAACAACAATGTATATAAAATAAAAATAAATAAAACATTAAAAAAGAAGGTCCGATGTGATCCACAAGACAGAACTTAAAGAGGCAAAATGAGCATGTGCGTCCACAGAAAACAGACCCGTTTCATCAGAACGCCCTGTGGTCTACATGGGACTCACAGTTACATCATGAACAGAAAAAGAGTTTTTTGTTCTCATGTATGTTGTATGAAACTCCAAGTGAGATCAACCCAAAGAAGAGAACTCCAGCACAACACACAAAGTGGACTTAGCACGGACAGCGCTGCACACTGAACCCAGGGCTCCCCTAGACAAGCACTCTACCAGATGAACTGTGTCCCTAGCCCTGTCATACTTTCAGAAGCTAAGCATCTCTACTCTCCACGTGCACGTTGCTGTGGCTCTCTGTGCAGTGTGGAGGCCTCCTGCACCCCTCCCTTCCACCTGGGGTGTCTGTTGTGCTTACTCAGCTCCCATCAGGCAGTCTGTTGGTGAGACTGTGAAGGTGGCGCTTCTGGCATTTCTAGAGGACAGACTCACAGCAAACCCCTGCCCCTCTGGCTCTTAGACTCTTTTCCCCCCTCTTCTGCAGGGCTCCCTGAGCCTTAGGTGTGGGAGCTGTGTCGCAGATGTATCCATTGGGACTTGGCTTCACAACTCTGCATTTTGACTGGTTGTGGTTTTCTGTACTAGTCTCTGTCTGCTGCAAAGAAAGCTTCCTTGTTGAGGGGTGAGTACTAAACTATGTGTATTTTTATGAGGACAAATGTTTACAGTGTAGTTAGAAATTATGCTGGTTTAGCAAAGTGACAGTTGTAGGTTCTCCTCCAAGATCCACGATTTCACTAGCCCTGAGTGGTTGGCTAGGTTTCTAGTACCAACCATGAGTTCCTTCTTGTCAAATAGAGGGCTCTTGTCACTGCCAAGGTATGTGCACCACACTGCTGCATCCTTAGGGTTATCAAGCTACGGCCGGTCACTATTGTGGCTCACAGGCATCATAGCTGGGTAGGACTACAGTTTGCTTCCCTCCTTTGGAAGCTTCCACAGTGCCTTTCAGTACCTTGAACGCTAGTTCTCAGCAAGAAAGTATTTAGGTCAGTTTCAGCTCAGGGCCCTTGGGCTGTTGGTTTGAAGTGCCTGGTGTCTTTAGCAATAAGGACTTACCTTTCACCCTTGGGGGCGGGGACAACCAAGGACAATAGCAATAGTCTATAATATTTGGGGAGACTCTTGAACAGCGTTGACCAACATTTCAAAAGAGGATTTTTCATGCCTGGGGTTGGGGTTTTTTTTTTGTTAGGTGAACTTTGGTTCTTTGGGTCAGCATTGCCAGCCCAGATGGGAAAATTTCATTTAAACTATGTATGTGTGTTTATACACAGACTTAACATGTTTTAGAGTTTTAGAGTTTTAGGTAGACAGCTAATACTATGACTCCTTATGACTTTTCCAGGCGTCCTGTTATTTTATTGTCCCTTCTTGTGTATTTATCCCCACCTCTCTCCCTTTCCTCGATCCCTTCCCGTTCTTTTTTTCTTTGTTTTGTTTTTTTTCAAAGATTTACTTTATTTATTTTGCATATGTGTGTCTCTTCAGATGCACCAGAAGAGGGCATCAGACCCCATTACAGATGGTTGTGAGCCACCATATGGTTGCTGGGAAATGAACTCAGAACCTTGGAAGAGCAGTCAGTGCTCTTAACCGCTTGAACCATCCCTCCAGCCCTGTCTTCCCATTCTTAAAGGATCACTGTTCTGTGGAAAGTGGCCTGGAGAACGGCAGGAAAGGTCAGAGGGAATAAATACTCAAGGTACTGCATCCAGATCCCAACCACACATGGTATCATGTTGTGAAATTCCAAAGGTGAGAAGATGCACCCTGGAGCTCATGTGTGGTGGCCTCCTCTGCAGTTCATGAGGGGACTCTCTGTGTCAGTAGACTTGTAGTGAATGTTGCTTTTAATTGGGTACAAGTGTCCTGCTTCCTGCCACTCACCTTCTCCCTTTCCTACATAATCTGAGTCATCTGCTTACCAATTTAAAATCAACTTCACATGCATGTGTTACAGTTTACGCTGATATAGCAACAGCAGTAAGAAGTACACCTCCTGGAGCTGGCAACACGGCTCAGCAGGTGAGGACTCTAGTCACCAAGCCTATGACCTTGAGTTCACTCTCCAGGACCCACATGGTGGAGGAAGAGAGCTCATTCACTCAAGCTGTCTTCTTATCTCCATACCTGCTTCTCCCCCCACCCCCACCCCAGACCCACCCCTCCATTAAATGTTAAAAAAAGAAAAAAGAGCTTTGTTTTGTTTTTTACTAAACAGCAGACTTTTGTAAGTCCCATGCACACTACAGCTCAGGGCCTCTCATAAGAACGTCCAGCCTTGCTGTGAGAAGTGGACATCTCGTCTTATGCAGAGCCGTAGACTAGAACGCCTCCAAAACACACAGACAAGGACATGTCTCCAGCAGCCAGAGATGCAGGAGGGGATGCACGACACCTCAGCAACTCCTCAAACAGGTCATGGAGAAAGACGCTTCTGGCTTTAACGTTTTTCCAGTAAAGAAGGAACACATTACTAATACAGTTTCATTCAAAGAATGTGCTCCAAGGTAAGAATGAAAAGTTAACACTTGCAGGCAGGGTGTACTGGTGCATACCTTTAGTCCCAGCACTTGAGAGGCAGAGGCAGACAGATCTCTGTGAGTTTGAGGCTAGAACAGCCAAGACTATATAGAGAGACCCTGTCTCAAGAAAAGAAAGGAAAAGAAAAGAAAAGAAAAGAAAAAAAGAGAAGAGAAAAAGAAGGTTAACAAACACTTGCCACCACAATGAGTAGATTCCTTCTGACCTGTAGAAGAGATTACAGAGGAGAGAAAGGGGACCCTGGGCAGGAGCAAAGTCTCCACACACAGCATGTGAGACCCTGGGCAGGAGCACAGTCTCCACACACAGCATGTGAGACCCACACACAGCATGTGAGACCCTGGGCAGGAG
>JANHMN010000002.1:105056005-105078993 GCA_030674055.1 Rhabdomys pumilio | reverse complement strand
ACAGCATGTGAGACCCTGGGCAGGAGCACAGTCTCCACGCACAGCATTCGAGAGGGCAGCAGACACATGTGCAATGTGTTCTGTGGGGCAAAGACTCCTGTTTGGAAAGTGCCTGGGACAACTGACACACACAGACAACAAAGGCCGTGGGACAAGACATGAATGCAAAGCAGCTATGTGTTGGGTGTTTTGTCCATGGTCGCCACTTAAGTCACCTGATGTACATACCGCACATGAGCTAACATGCAAAGCATCAGAATGGCACTTGGCACAGCAGCGTGACGTGTAGCACGAGTGCTTGCTTTTTCTGCCTCTGCCTCTGCCTCTGCCTCTCTCTGCCTCTCTCTGCCTCTCTGCCCCTCTCTGCCCCTCTCTGCCCCTCTCTGCCTCTCTGCCTCTCTCTGCCTCTCTGCCTCTCTGCCTCTCTGCCTCTCTCTCTCTCTCTCTCTCTCTCTCTCTCTCTCTCGAAGTCTCGCTGTTAGCCGTGGTCTCGGTTATGAAATGAGTGTTGGGAAGTGGCAAAGCACAGGTATGGTCCCCGACAGAGGGGCACATGGGCCTGGGGGAGACCGCAGCATACTGACTGTAAACTGCAGTGAGGGCTTCAAAGACAAGAAGAGCTCCTACAGGGAATAAAAGTTACATGGTACACAAAAGTTCTTAAAGAACTGCATGTGCATTAAAAACCTTTATATTTTCCATTATTTTTAAAAGTCTTAAATAGCCAGTGGTATTGTACATCTTTAACCCCAGCACTGCAGAGGCTGAGAGGCCAAGAGGCTGAAGAGAGGCCAGGGAGAGGCCAGAAAGAGGCCAGAGAGGGGCAGAGAGGGGCAGAGAGGCAGAGAGAGGCAGAGAGAGGCAGAGGCAGAGGCAGATGAATCTCTGAGTTCAAGGTCAGCCTGGTCTACAAATCAAGTTCCAGGACAGCTAAGGCAGTTTCAAAAAAATAAAAAAATAAAAAGATTCAAAACCAAAAACAAAAAGCTTCAAATAAAGTAAACTGCTTTCAAACATGTAGGGGTATAGACAAATATCTGTTTGTATTTGTACCCACTTTCAAATTTTAATATCATGGCATTATATGTTATGGAATTCTACATGTCACTTAAACATGTTAACAACTTAGGTAGCCCATCTCTGGCTCTTGTTGGATTTTTCATATTTACAAAGTCATAAAAGCTCATTTTCTATCACTGTCCACGGTGACTTTCAGACCTCAGAGCTCCCCAAGGGTGGGAAGTGGGTTGCCAGGCAACCAAAGAATCTCCTCAGTTTTATAAAATAAAGAGATCCAAATCTCAACACTAGTGCCTGTAGCAACAGTCGGCAGGTGGAGGCTGGACGAGCAGAGTCTTCTAGTGTGCCGTGCCTGGGCTCTGCTGGTTATCATTAAGAAAACACTTTCAAAAACAAGAGCAAAAGAGCATCGAGCTACAAGGACAGACTATTCTGGAACCACTTCCAGGAACAGCACTTGTTTAAACAATGGCAGTAAGTGAAAGCGGCTGTTTGGAGGGCCAGTGTGTCTGAGAAGAACTCAAAGCTCACCCACTGCATCGTGCCAGGGAACGACTCCTTCCTAGGGCTGTGATGGAAAAACTGGGTAGGATGCTCACAGGACACCATGTGAGAAACACACCCCAGGCCAGCCTGCTCCAAGCTCCCATCCTTCTCATAAAGATTGTGCTGAAGGAACATGAAGGGACCGAGAGCAGCGAAAGGTATGGTGAATTCACGTCCCATGATGCTCGAGAGAGCTATGACAGTCAGTAAAGTCATCGGGTTTAAGTGATGGTGCTGTCACAGAAGCCAGTGGCCAAAGTGCTGCTTGTAGGCTCCAGGAGACTCTAAAGCTGTGCCTCTTCCGGTCTGAAAGCTAGCACAAGGCTCAAGGACTGCAGAGCCTATGTGATACGGTTTGATTATTTAGATCATTTTCCGTAACTTGACAACAAGAGCAGAAGACACAGCTTGTTCCTGGGGTGACCCTTGCTCAAGTCCTGTAGCCTAGTCAACAGTAACCACTGGTTAAAGTCTTTGTCCGTGGGACTGTAAGCAGAACACAGCTAAGCAATAAAGTCTGCTGAGTCTGGCCTTCAGAGAAGGGTTGAACAGGCCAGGAAACACATATTCCTATGGCCTAAGGTGTTTCAAATGGGCTTTTGAGAAGGAGAGGAGTTCTTCCTAAGCCTGTGAGCAAAAGAAGGAAAAATGAGCCAAATAAATGAGCTGGGTCATAAAGCGACACAAGTGACACTCCTCTGTGGGACAGACACATCCTGCACTTGACGGATGTGAAATTACAGCTTAAGAAAATACGACCCAAGTCAGGCCTTGCAGTTCGCAGCAGTTAAAGCAATGCGGCAGCAGCGTGCTATCATCCACAGTCACCTGCAGAATGACAGGCTTAGGCTGCAGCTGCACTTGCCAGCAGCTTTCTGTGTTTCTGTAGGAAGAAGACCAAACTCAGTACTAAAGTTCAAGTCTAAATGAGCTGTCTGCATGCAACCCGCAGACTCCAGTTGTTTCTAGAACATGGCCTGAAAATTCTAAACTGTCCTGACCATCAAAAAGTACCAGAGACATAAAGAACACTCACAACGGGAAATTCCAATAAGACAAGACTAGAAGAGTCAGGCCCAGGCTGTCCATGGTCATGCAGAAGAAAAAGAAGTAACGCCAGGTAACTGGAGACGCTGGGAAGCAAATACATCTGTGGGGAAAACCTTAGAGAAATGCATCCAGAAGCAGAAAGATGGTTCAGCAGTGAAGAACACCTGCTGCTTTTTCAGAGGATCCAGATTCTTATCAGCATGTGGCAGCTTACAACTGTCTGTAACTGGAGTCCCAGGTAATCCAGTGCCCTCTTTCAAACTACTGGCACACTGAGTGCATGTGGTACATACATACATATGCAGGCAAAACATCCACACATACAAGATAATAGAATTTAAAAAAATTCATCTGTATTGACAGGAATATTAAAAAAAACAAGCCCACCCTATGTCCTTCATACCGGCAGATCTTAGCATTTTCCTTCTTACTTTTTAAAATTATTTATATGCACTGGTGTTTTACCTGTATGTTTGTCTGTGTGAGGGTGTCAGACCCTGGAATTACAGACAGCTGTGAACTGCCATGTGGGTGCTGGGAATTGAACCTGAGTCCTCTCGGAAGCAGTCAGTGTTCTTAACCATTGAGCCATCTCTCAAGCTCACAGAGATTGCCCCCCCCCGCCCCCCTCCCCCGCCTCTGCTCTTCTGGCTGGGCAGCATTTTATCAGCTGTTTCTATGAAGCGGCAAGATGCTATTAGGGAATAGTGTATGTGACTGGAGCCCAGAACAGCCTGCCGCTTTATAATCTGATGCCATCAGGCAAGTCCCTTACCTTCTCTATGCCCTAGTAACTCTGTTTACTATAAAGATAACTCCAGCCACCTCATATTACATCATCACTTTTGCTAGAGTGCAAGTTTTTCAGGTACCACAGTGAAAACAGAAGGTAACTATTATCCAAAGTATGTCTTAGATCCTAACCCCCAACTCAGCACTTCCTTCCTATGTCCAGGAGGCAAGATCAGGAAGCATCTGGTAATGGCCTCGGGTATGTTATGAAGACCAAGACAGAACTGGAGGTCTGGAAGGAGCAGCAGGAGCAGGAAGACAAGCTGATACATGGGGACCTTCCCTGGCAACAGCTGAAGCCTCAGACTACCTGTGGCCTGCTGAAGGGCACAAAGTCCAGTGCTACCTAGATCTGCAAACAAAGAAGACAGGACCCATTAGCAAAGACAACGCCCCAGAGGCTGTGAGACTCAGCCTAACCAGTGTGTCCGAACAGAACAGCATTTCTCCTAGAAGAGAGCCCTCAGGGCACAATGTGCTTCATACCAGCAGCATACACACTGCTATTTGGAGCCTGCTTTCTGATGAGAAGAAAGCTGATTAGATGTGACCTTCAGGAAACTAACAAGTCTAGGCCCCCAGGCAGTCTCCCCCAGTGACAGCCCTTCCTTCTTGGTTCTCTTCCCTTGAAATCCACCATTGAAAATGTTCTTTGAGATGGATTCTTGGTGTGACAGGGTCTCACCATGTATCTTTGGCTCTCTTGGAACTCATAATGTAGACCAGGCTGGCCTCAAACTTACAGAAATCAACCTGCCTCTGCCTCTCTGGTACTGGAATTAAAGACCTGTGCTACTATGCCTGGCTCACTCTCAATCTTAAAGGTTGGTTTTATGGCTCTACAATTCATTATTCTTGAATGTTCCGTGTCTAGTCTGTACTGGGTCTTCTGTTCTCACTGTACAAAATCTAGCAGTTCCCTGCTGGTCTTTTTAGGTCTGCTCTGTCCTTTCTCTATAGATATTTGTAAAATCTGTTCCATCTTTGAAATTCTCCAGGCTCATGTTTAGAGCTAATCTCCAGCCTTCCCTACTATTCTGGAGTTTGATGAGCTTCTAAATGTGGAAATTCAGATCTCTCACTATGACCCTAGCTAACATCTGGGTCAGAAGCCTTTGTCCCAGATTTCATCACTTAAAGGACCTCAATTTGCCCACAGTGGTAGTAGCACACACCTTTAGTCCAAGCATTCAGGAGGCAGAGGCAGGAGGATGATCTCTGAGAGGACAGCGTAGAAGCCAGCCATGGCTGCAATAGAGTTGCTATCTCAAAACAAAACAAAATACATTTTATGCTTGTCACTAAACTCCCAGGAGAATGTGCCCGACAGCTATAAAATCACAACTTCTCTTGAGCTCATCAGAGTGAGATCACATGGATACAGGAGATTGAATTCTAACGAGCCATAATCTCTCTAGAGAGAGATAAGCATGCAAAATGTGTAACCTTCTCCAAAGCCCAGGAGAATGGGGTGACTGCTATAGAACCACACAGGAAGCAGACAGCTTACATGTTCATGAATTCTTAGAAAGCTGAGCATGGGCCAGACAACTGTAGAACTCCAGACAGAGTCCCTTACAAGGTCTTCTCCAGCAGGTGCTCAGGAGTTGACCTCAAGACTCGAGACAGCCCGTCTGGATATAGGATTGCTGTTCTATGCAGTGCAAGCACTTTGACCCGAGAGGAAGATGAAGGCCCTTCCTGCCTTTGGGACCCTGACAGGGCTCTGCTGCTTCTGGGAATGGGGCGGAAGCAAAAATCACTGCCTGCTGCATTCTTCACTGACTCAAGTCAGAGGTCAGCTACTGGGGGAGAAGCACAAGCAAGTTCTGTTTCGTCCAAGAACCCCCACCAAGCACAGACATGCACAGAGAATTGAAGTGCATGATGCTAAGAAAACCAAGAACTGAGCTGGACAAAGAAAACCAGTAACATCCCTGTTTTACCAAGAGTCTGGCTCTAAGAACAGAACAGTAGTCTAGCACTGCACTGTGACACAGCAGGATAAAAGAAAAAAGAAAAGACATACTCTAGCTGGATTCTCCACAGAAAAAACAAAACCAAGCCCAAAGGGCCGGCGTGCTGGCTAGTTTTATGTCAACTTGACACCAGCTAGAGTTACTGGAAAAAAGAGAGCTTCAATTGAGAAAATGCCTCCACAAGACAGGTAAGTCTGTGGAACCTTTTCTTAATTAGTGATTGATGATGGAGGGCCAGGTCCATTGTGGGTGGGACCACCCATGGCTGGTGGTCCTGTGTGCTATAAGAAAGCAGCTGAGCAAGCAGCACCCTCCACGGCCTCTGCATCAGCTCCTGCCTCCAGGTGCCTGCCCTGTTGGAGTTCCTGTTCAAATACTATTTTTCCCCAGGTTGCTTTCTTTGCTAATGGTGTTTTATCACAGCAATAGTAACCCTGTTTTTAAAAGAATTTTTTTTCAGATTTATTGATTTAATATGTATACAGTGTTCTGCCTGTGTGTATACCTGATCTCATTACAGATGGTTGTGAGCCACCATGTGGTTGCTGGGAATTGAACTCCGGACCTCTGGAAGAGCAGTCAGTGCTTTCAGTTTCTGAGCCCCCAATAGTAACCCTAACTAGGACAGCCAGTGAGAGACAAGACGGCTTAGCAGGTAACTGCACTTACTGCCAAGCCTGAATACCTAAGCTCAGTCCCTAAGTCCCACATGGTTGAAGGAGAGAACAGTTTCCCACACTTGGCCTTGCACCTCTACCTCCACAGGTGCACTGAAGCACCTGTGTGTGTGTGTGTGTGTGTGTGTGTGTGTGTGTGTGTGTGTGCGTGCGCGCGCGCGTGCTCGTGTGTGTGTGTGTGTGTGTGTGTGTGTGTGTGTGTGTGTGTGTGTGTATATACACACACAAGTAAGTAGTAAATGTAATTTTAGAAAAAAAAAAAAAAAAAAAAAAACAACTAACTTGGAAGGAAAGCTGGAATGGCCTACACAGGCCAAATTCAGACCAAGTTTCTTAGTGGGAGGACATAGTCTTTGGGTTCTGACTAACCTTCTCTATCTTTCCATCCATATGGGTCTGAGTTAGCTTTTCTACTTAACTGAATAACAGCCTTTCCAAGCTAAAGACTCATTTTGAAACACAGTATTTTTTTAGCGTAATATTGTTTGGCTTGGCAAAATTACTTCAGAACCCCTCTGGAACAGGTAGACAGGTACAGTTACTGCACAAGACAGGGGAAGAAAAGATGGAAGTCAGGTCCAGCCCCTTCCTGACATCAGAGCTCAAAAAGAAGAAAACGCAAAGAGTCAACCCCAAGTGTCACCACTTCTGCAAATTCAAGGGACGAGATGACGTTAGGGTTCAGACCAGAGACAGAAAGCACAGCAACAATTTCACCCGAGTCTTTGTGTAGGAGGCTGGCAGCTAACAAAAAGTGGCTTCAGCTAACAGCGTATGGTGGCTCTCTTAGGTTTTGCATTTGTCTTTTTGGCATCCATCAGTACCCAGGTGGAACAGCCTGTAATCCAGAGCCCATGCTTACACCCACTTCCTTATGTAACTCACATATACACACCAGTATTTTCCTGCCCTATATCATCCACAGAAGGTGCCACAATACGAACAACAGCCAATGCCCCACGGCCACCAGACTTAGCCACACCAGTCAACCCTAAGTGGTCTCCTCCATCCACCTTCCATTCCCCACACAGTAAGCATGGAAGACTCTTCCTTCATCCCCTCTGGCCCTGAGCAAACCCCCACACTTCCCCAAGGAAACCTGCATGGTATGGCATGGAGGTAAAACTAAACAAACAAACCTACCTACCTTCCCATGCCCTCAGCCAGCCCACATCAGCACGAATCTCTGTTGTGATAGAATTGCTGCTCGCATCCAGACAGACCACACCAGGCCAATACAGTTCCACGTGAGAGACGTTTATAGTGGGGAAGGGGGCAAAAGGGGGCAACGGAGACAAAGAGAGAAAAGAGAGTGAAGATCAAGAGGGTCTGCCTTTTAGACTGTGACCTAACTGCTCGCAGGTAAACATGGGAGGTATACCAGATGGATGCTGGGAATGTGGGAATATATATATATATGGTGATTGCTGGGAATGTGGGAAAAAAAAATAAATATATATATATTGCAATGGCAACAGATGCATGGGTCCCTGTCGCCTATGGGTGACGTAACCTTCATCGCTGGATTTGGAAGTGACCTGCAACCGTAAAGCCAGTTCCTGATACCAACAATCTCCAAAAATTACACAACTGTAGGTAACCAAGAAACAGAGAAGGAAGAAAGGTCTATGGGGCAGGAAGTGGAAGGCAGAAGCATAAATAGGGAAGGAAATCACCTGCCACCTAAGCTGAGGGCATCATGACCTTGCCAGAGCCTCCTCCTGCCTACAGCTCAGATCCAGACCTCTATAGGAACACAGACCACTGGGGGCAGAGACTGAACTGGTCTGGGGGAAAGGATGTACTGGAGTATGAGACTGGGTGCAGTACTGTACCAGTAGTGAGGCAGCTCTGTGGTCCTCCTGCGCTCATACTGGGAACAAGAAAAGATCCCTTCTCCCACCTTGACCAGGTAGGTGTCCTGTGAGCACCTGTGCTGGCAAAGCCTGGCACCAGACCAGATGCACAGAAGCTACGTTTACAGCTAGTGCCCTGACATCAAAGCGTGCTGAAGGAGAATGGACCTAGAGGTGAGGGGCAACAGACTGATGACTGAGACAGACCAGAGGGAGCAAGGAGGAAGGAAGTCAGTTAGATTGAGGCCAAAGTACTGAGGCTTTGTATTTACTTCCTCATGGAAGTCCTGGGAGAAGGCCAAGATCAACTTTGAATTCAAGCGGCCATGTGCATGGCCACAAGACAGAAGAGATGAATAGGCACGGGGAGTTGGATTTGAACACTCAGAGCCTCTCATAGTTTGTGTGCTGAGAAAGGAGCCACTCAAGTTCAAGTTGAGGGTGTCCACCTTCTCCTGTGTGGATACATGAAAGGAAGAGGTGGGGTTGGTACCTCATCACCTACGTATCAGCAGCTCTGAATCAAGAGCCAGCAAGGGCAGCAGGGAGGTAGAGATGGATGGAATTTTCATAGTACACAGTTCTGCCATCATGAATGGTGACTCTGAAATGCAGCAGCTGCATTTCCAGGATCTTCTCCTTCCTCCGTGTGTCGATCACTGTTGCCATAACTACCATTTAATCATCTTAAAAAGCTGCACACACATCTTCACTGGGTCCCTGCGACTGCTGTCCTTTACCTGGCAGCTTCAGTCTTCTCAGGACAGTAGGTGAACAAGAAGATAACGTAAGATGGGGCCTGGGTTTAAAACAGCATGCTTCTCATCAACGCCTGCTATTTAAGTCCCAGTCATCATGTTCTGTTAGATAATGTTTTCTTTCCTACTTCTCATGGACCTTTTACATTTTCAAAGAGAAAATGACAACTTTGCAAAACACACGAGATTTGAAATAATTCTAAGTTGGTGGCTCCTCCAGGTATTTCCATGCCCTAGTCTTCTATCCAGCACACACAGTAATTATCCAGTTATAATGACATGAAAAGTCAAGCAGGATTCTGGGTTAGGATGGTGGACAGAGACAAGTGCTCATGGTGTTCAGCCTATGAGCCTTAAACGGGCAGGAAGCAGCCATCACCACCCAGAGATTCCAGCAAAGCTGGGATCTGAAGGTGGAGAGATGGGCACTGCTCACAGTTAGCATGAAGGGATCCCAGGTGGACATCTGGGAGGAGGGGGTGGCGAGGGCATCAACTCTGCAGATAAAGCTGGAGTGTGTGGATAATATGTGATGTGCTGGGAACAGGGGTGAATCTGGGATCACAGATGTGTGCAGGTAAAAGACAACAGTCAAAATATACACCCAATACCCAGGAGGACTAGTGTGTCCACTGCTCTCCCTACACACCAGGTTCTGGAGAAACACCGACAGCATTTCCTCTATGGATGCATTTGTCTTCCTGTTAAGCACAGACTTCTGAGCATAGACACTGGGAAGCTCCGAGCTCAGCACCAGTTAGTGCGCATGAGTGTGTTAGCTGCCTATAAGAACAAATATGCCTATGTTCTGACAGTTCAACATCTCACTGAGACAAGAAAACAAAACAAACAAAGCCCAAAACCTTGCACTTTAAATGTGCAGAATCCAAGCTGCTCCTAAGCAATTCCTACTACTCACTGCTAACATCCACTTTGGTTTTTTAAGAAAACGCCACCATGTGGTGAGTGGTTTTAGTGCATGCTCCACAGTCAAGTGGCTGTGTCACACTTGAAAGGCTAGGTGCACAACCTAGCACAATCCGCAGTGGCATCTGGGTGTGGTAAAGCAGCAGGCACCTGCCTAGCAAGTGGGAGATCTAGAGCATGGTCCTAGCATGGTGCAGAAATGACGCTGGCCGTGTCTTATAGAAAGCTTTGCAACGGGTAACCTCTTGAACAAGTTTTTTGGTTTTTTGGTTTTAATGAGTGTAGGACTCAGGTCATCAGGTGTAGCTATACCTCTACCAGCTGAGCTGTACCCACGCCCAGTGAGTCCTACTTTAACAACCAGACTCCAGTTAGAGAGATGATCTATCCCCATCTGGAAGATTGATCCTGTGCTCCTCATTCCCATGTTAGTTTGGGCTACAAAGCCAGGGAACTGCCACTGCCTCCCAGGTGCTGGGATTAAAGGGCGCGCCACCACCACCTGGTACACATTATATATCTAATGATCTTCCAGGGTTAAAGAAACAAGGAAGCACAATTGTTAGGAATGGAGCAGAAGCTGAGAACCTGGAACGCCACCCTGCAGCTGGTAAGTGGATGCCTGTGCTGGACCACATCTACCTGAAAAAAAGTGCAGCTCACACCAGGCCACATCCCCCAGGGTGCTCACACATTGTCACATCCACCTCAGGGTGCTCACACCAGGCCACGCCCACCCTGAGAAGCACAGCTCAACCAGAACAGGGCTCATTCTGCTGAGTTAATATGTCAGGCTCAAAAGTCACGCCCTGAAGATTTCCCATTCTGGGAAAGGCAGGGCTACAGGATCAGATCAGTAGAGAAAGGGATGCCCACAGACGCCCTTACAAGGGAAGTTTTAGGGTGACTGATAGGACTGTCCTGTGTCGAGAACTTCATGCCATCTGCATCTGTCAACTAAACAGAGCAGCAGCATAGGGGATGAGACTGATGGCAAGGGACCGTACCTCAGTAACCCTAAAACCCTGAAATGGGATGAAGAAAAGACTGGGGACGGTTCAGCTTTCCAAACTGAATGTCCACTGTGCTTTCACAAGGCAAGGAAGTTACATTCTATAAAAGTTAAACAACAACTGGTTGGGCGGCCCTGGAGTAACCTGCTCAGGTTAGCCTTTGGTCTTTATGACCTTTATAATTCCTCATCGTGTTACAGCTTACTGAGCTGGCCACACACTAGGCACTGTCTGTCTCTTTATATCTGCTGCTCAATTTCAGTGAAAAGGACGCTGGCCTCTCCACTGTACATACCCCCATCTCAAAGAATCGTGTTGCACAGACCTGTATCCACACGTCTATGTCCCCAGTCCTCTCTACAGTGAGTAGGCTCCTGATGAACACTGGCAACACCTTTCCAAGCCACTCCCATGAGGCCTCGTCCCATCAACTGCTGTACTGGCAGGGCTGAGGGTGACAGCACCAGCCCCCACAGTACTTCAGTTGTTCAACACCATTGTTCCTTGTGAGTTTCTCCTGGGGTTCTAATTTAATTCTCAAAAGGATTCTGAAGAAAGGGTCAGATATAGCTTCCAACACAAGTATGTTAATCCATGTTTTCAGAATAGAACCCTGAGCACAGGGACCCCTCAATCCACCACGGCTGACCATCCTGGCCAGTACCTAACTTACTACTGTTCCTCTGGCTAGATCCAACACCCTTCTTGACCACTGTGTCTTGGTTGATTTGAGGGTTCCAAGGGCCTCTGGATGAGACTAGGTAGGAACATGGTGAGAATGAGAACACACAGGGTTATCACTGTCTGGGGGTGTGGGGAGGGTCTCTCACCAAGCAAACTCCTAATAAATTCTATGCTACTGACATCAGTCTGTTCCATGCTTTCCATGAAATTGTTCATTTAGCAAAATACCAATTATTTCACAGGTTCTCCAACTCCAACAGTCAGGTGACCCGTCTCTTCCTGCCCATCAGAAGTCAAAGGGAAAGGGGGAAGCTGGGAGTGGGAAGATGCCCAGTGGTTAAGATGGACCACGTGATGCAGAGGACTGGGTTCCGTTCCCAGCTCCACGTCAGGCACTCATGACTATCTAAAGTCCAGCTCCAGAGGATCTGATGCACTCCTCTCTCTGGCTTCCATGGGCACTGCCCACACATGGTGCACATACAGACAAGCAAGTACATACACATAAATAAAACTACAGCTTTGAGGAGGGGCCCACTAAGCTCCCCGGTTTTCAGGAACCAGGCAGTTTCTACTGATGGGTGTCCAGGGTACACTCTCCTGTGTTAAGAGACATGCTTGGGAGAAGAGCAGGGCTGGCTGTGAGGGAGAAAAGTCAAGTGAAGAAGATCACTCATTTGAGTGCTCAGGATACAGGCAGCTTAGTGGTAACACTCTGACAATTTGCATGTACAAAGCCTTAGCTCCATCCCCAGCATTACCAGAAAAGTGTCATGGTCCAAGTGACACTTTTTCCAAAAGGCCGCTGCTGACTTCTGATGTGCAGAGAGGGAGGGTCACCCGGCTGGCGGGGTTGGAGGACCTGTGAAGTGGTTGGTATTTTGCTAAATGAACAACTTCAGGGAAACAGGAAGAGGACGGGGAAGACAGGATGATGTGGCTCACAATCCCAACACCGGGAGCTTGAGGCAGGAGGATCACCTGAGCCCAAGACTTTGTGGGCAGACTGAGCTTCAGTGCAAGCTCCTGTATCAAATCCCCTTGACATTACTAACAAGAAAATAAAACTATTACAGATATTTTGATGTTTTCTAAGTTTACTTGGTTTTTACTTCTCTTTTTAAAGACGGGGTCTTGGCATCTACTAGTTGATTCAGCTAAATCACTCGTTCTGTCTAGATCTCCTTATAGACATTTTGATGAATGACTTTAACCTGTTAGAAAGTGTATTTTTAATGTTTTCTTCTATATAAAAACTACCTCTGCTCCAAAGCAAGTGGCAATTTTTGTTTTTCTAGACAGGGTTTCTCTGTGTAGCCCTGGCTGTCCTGGAACTCGCTCTGTAGACCAGGCTGGCCTTGAACTCAGAAATCTGCCTGCCTCTGCCTCCCAAGTGCTGGGATTAAAGGCGTGCGCCACCACTGCCTGGCCAAAGCAGGTAGTAATTTCTGCTCAAAAGGGATAGTCAGTTTGAGAAAGTGAACACACGTGCACGTGTTACTGGATTTTGGAGGGTTGACTGTGGCTGGTTTGAGGACTCAGACAATCTGCAGCTCTTCCAGAATGAAGTCCGGAACTGAGCAGTCAGACTGCATTCACATGCCAGCGCTGCAAAGGAAGAGGATAGGGGACAGCGCCACACTCTGCACTTGACAGACGCTGTGGCCTGTGACTTTTTTTGGAAAAAGTGTCACTTGGACCAGTGACAGCAGGACTGGTGTAACGTCTGGGACAGAGCAGAAGGCAGACACAAGGCTATGCTACCAGGGAAGAATGGCTGCAGCAAACATGACAGCCAGGGCTGCAGAGGGGTTGGAACTCCACTCATACCTAAGATCAGCACTGACTGAGGAAGAGACCTGGAGAAGAAGATACTGATAAAGTCTACAGAGAACAGGTGGCTGCAGAGAAAAGTGAGCTGACCCAGAGGGCAGCAGGGGAGCAGCCATGATGACATCCTGCAGAGAGCCACAGCTGTGGGGTATCTTCTACAGGTCTCACTTGCACACAGGCATGGGTATAAAGGCCAGAGGCAGAGGCTGGAAGCCCTGAGCACTGACTCTCACCCTTTCCTAGATCCTAAGCCATCAAAGACACACTAGCACCAGAATGTGCTGAGCAGAGTAGTGCAAACTCTCAGCTGCGCTTCACTCCACGGGACCTCTAAAGGGTCACACCCCAGGGACCTGTATGTCCACCTCTGTGGCCCCTGCTGCCTGCCATAGCTATCCTGGCTGAAGGCACTGCATCCTTGGCATTCTTCTCTCTGAAGCTGTCTGTGAGTGTCCTTCTCAACCAAGTGGGGCCTACGTGGGCGCTTCCCATGCTGCCCTCACGTGGGCGGACGTTGTTCAGCCTATCTGTGAACTGCTGTGGAGAGGGTAACAAGTGTTCTTGGTATGTGTCGGGGAATGCAATGCCACATTCTTCCCCATGCACCAACGCACACCACTGCCCAGGCCCTCACAAGCGCAAGCTTCCAGAGGCCTGGGAAACTGGCCGTGGGCGGACAGCGACCTGCACCCACTTGTCTCCACCCTGCAAACGCAATCTGGTGGATTTGCCCAGCTCTTGGCTTTGTTGTCCCCCACAACTGTTTCTTTACCCAGTTCCGATGACTGCAGCTCCTCTACCAAGTGGCACAGGCACTTAGCAATCAGGACAGCTAAGGGAGGGTTGGGAAACCTGGTAGACTATGAGAACCCACCAGAACATGTTTTAATCCTGTGACATAAAGAAGCGAGTAGAGAGTGGGGAGCTCAAGGAACAGTCCAGAAAGACTCCGTCATGTCCAGTGGTGGCTCTGTGCCCCCAGCATGACCTTCAGTTCCTCCTTCTATTAAGAAGTAATTCCTAACCTGTCATTGCTGCCACAGATAGCAGAGGACCAGTTAGTAAGAGAGATCAAAACCATATACAAACATAGAGCCTTTTAATGCATTCCTAGAAACTTACAGTTAAAAGTGGACAGTGGGGGCCTGGAGACATGGCTCAGCTGTTAAGAGCCCTTGCTGTTCTTACAGAAGACCTGGGTTGAGTTCCCAGCACCCATGTCAGGCGGCTCACAACTACCTGTAACTCCAGTTCCAGGAGATCCAGCACCCTCTTCTGACCTATGCAGGAACTAGGCACATATATACTTGCAGGCAAAACACTCACACCTATAAAATAATTTTTAAATTATTTTTTTAAATGGATCATAGCACATGTCTTTAATCCAGGCACTCAGGAAGCAGAGACAAGTGAATCTCTTGAGTACAAGACCAGGCTATTTTACACACTAAGTTCCAGAACAGCCAGGGCTACATAGTGAGACCTGTCTCAAAAAAACCAAACCAAATGGCAAACAAACAAAAGATCACAGAGACGGTTCTGAGAGAGATGGCAAGTGGCTGTCTCACTAGGGGGTGCTGCTCAAGAGAGCACGTCATACAGCCCACCACACACTCCTGGAGTTGTAAACGGTGATCCCAGCTCCTTACAGCAGTCTACAAGGAGGCTCCACAGCAGCAGAGTGCCCTAGGCTGCTCCAGTGTTCACTGCAGCATAACCCCAAGGACTGTGTGCCCATATCAAAGCTCACTAAGAAGTTGCAGATCTTGGTTGGATGTATTGGCTTCAAGTTGTGGGATGTGAGCTCCAGAGAGCTGTAACCAGGGAGGCAACAGGACCTCATCTGTGTTCCTGTACAAGTAAGCTGTAGAGGAGGAAGACAGGAACAGGGGCATCAGAAGGGAGACCCCGCACTAGTCACAAGAGGTGCCACTGCCATGCAGCCGATAACTGTTATTTTCTCTTTGTAACTGTTAAATTTAAAAATACTACAAGCTTCCACATACATGTACAACATTCTGTATCCTGTAGCACGAATGGTTACCATGTTACAGTTCTTTGGTTCTGTTTGCTTGGAGACAGGGTCTCAGTCTATATAGCCCTAACTGACCTTGAACTCAAAGAGATCCTCCTGCTTCAGCCACCCAAGTGCTAGGATTACTGGTTTTGAAAAAGGTTTCTTTAGTGAGGAAGATGAGCAAAGTCAGCTATGGAAGGAGAAGCAGGTGTGGCTGCCAGCAGAGATCGACAGGGGTGGCACCGGTCCCCTCTGGTGAGCGCTGTAGGTGACTTGAACCTTGTTACCATATTCTCTTCTTCAAATACTGCGCACAGCATCACTACAAACCTGACAAGTGTACAGTCAACCTCCTTTGTAAGGGATCAGGAGAGAAAAAATTACTTTCCCATATACTAAAAATGAAATTGGAGAAGCTGTACAGCCCACTGTAAGAAGACTTAATTATCTCTAAGGAGGACACTGATATTAGCAATGTGTCTCTGACCACTGTGGCCATGACATCAAGAGCTGAGTGGAAGAAGTGGCACTCTTCGAGTTTGATAATGGGATCAAACTGAGATGCTAGCACTGAACAAAGACTTTTATTTTTATTTTATTTTATTTTTGGTTTTTCAAGACAGGGTTTCTCTGTGTAACCCTGGCTGTCCTGGAACTCACTCTGTAGACCAGGCTAGCCTCAAACCCAAAAATCCGCCTGCCTCTGCCTCCCAAGTGCTGGAATTAAAGGCGTGAGCCACCACCGCCTGGCCGAACAAAGACTTTTAAATGTTACCACTGTCTTGCTATGTAGCTCAGACTAGCTTGAATTTATGATCATATACTTCCTGAGTCCTAGGATGACAGGTGTACACTATGATGTCTGGCTAGTTAGTGACAAAGATGCTTTCAAAAATGGAAAAGAAAAGGGTATGGTGGTATGCATCTCTAATCCCAGCAACCGGAGGCAGAGGCAAGTGGATCTCTGTGAGTTCGAGACCAGCCTGGTCTATACAGCGTTCCAGGCCAAATAAGGCTACTTAGTGAGACCCTATTTCAATATATACATACAGACAGACATACATACATACAGACAGACAGACAGACATACGTGATTTTAGTCGAGATGTTTTTATTTTCTATTTAATTCTAATAGTACTTCTAAATCAAGACGTTCCTTCCCAAGGACAAGAGAAAAGGCTGGGGGAGGCTCTGGAGGAGGAAAGGACTGACAAACCAAGTCCTGAATTTGAGGAGAAAAGAGAGATGAGGATTTCCAGCCCAACAACCATGATTTGAATTTGACTGGCATGTCAAAAACTGTGACTAGGCACAAAAAGAGGAGGAGAAATACACTCTCTAGGCGGGCCTAGGAAGTGCCTTCCTACAAAAAGCAGGTTAGCAGCAAGCTCAGGTTTCTCTGTCCGGTGCCTCCCGATCCACTGGGGCTCTGCAACAGAGTCAGCAACACTGACAGTGGAAAAGATCAGGACCAGTTTATTTCCAATGCCCTGCACACCTCAGCCAAGGGCCTGAGTGAAGAGACAAGAAGAATCCAGAACAACTCAGCCTCTGATGAGGGTAAGCACCAAGGTGAACGGCAGCTTCCGTACAGAACTAGGGAGCAGACCAGTACTTTGTAGGGAGCCTGTGCTGCAGGACTAACTTGGAGGAAGGCCATGAGACTATACCCCATAACAAAAATGACACCCCTAAAGCAGCTGGATCTGGGGAAAGGACTACGACAAACTTATCTCCAAGTAGCTTGTGGCCAAAAATAAGGTAACCAGTCCCATCCCAACTGGCAGTCTTTAAAACTAAAGAACTACAGTGTGTCCTGAGGATGGAACATGAACCTTCCTGTCTGTGACAAAAGCACGGGTTCCAATTCTGGCTCTGCTGCTGGAACAAGCTGTCTGGTGTCCGTAGATAAGCAGCGGGAAGCCCGTCCTGTCCCTGCTGATGTGGCCCAGAGAATGTCTAGTTCTATGGGCGTCATCAACCGCTACAGCAAGCACTACTGTCCTGGGGGTCACTGGGCGTCATCAACCGCTACAGCAAGCACTACTGTCCTGGAGGTCACTGCACATAAGCACAAGCTGTGTGGCCTGCAGATACTTTGGATGGCAACGCCTCAGGCACCTCCGCAATGGTAAGTGATATGCCCTTCCTAGCCTCCCTACTCAAGTGGAGGGAACTGTGGCTGGAGCCACCAGCCCCATTTCAGGCCCTTTCTTAGCTCCCCTGGCAACCCTAAAGGACAAGGGAATTATAAACACCTTGTGCTGTCTAGCTCAGCATACATGCTCCATAAGTTACCACTCGCTCCGTATATAAACAATGCCCACTTGAAGAAGGCATTAGTCAGCCCCTTCTCATAGCCGAGAGAGACTAAAGTAAAACACTTGAGAGAAACGAGCCTTCCCCTGCAGGGCACTCCTTCTCAGCTTCCCCACTACTTTCCATCAACCTCCTCTAGCCTGTTAGGAAACCCTGGGGCTTGAACAGCCTTCCCTAGGTGTTTTCCAGGCTCATGGAGCTGAGCTCAGGGCTCATCTTAAAAAAGCTTGCTCTCAGTCAGTCCTGACATCAGCCAACAAGACTTAATTTTCTTCTTCCTCCTCTCTCTAAAAATCTATTTATTTTATGTGTATGGATGCTCTGTCTGCATATGGCTTTTGTATAGTGCCTGAGAAGGCCAGACGAGAGTGTTAGGTTCTCTGAGACTAGAGTTACTGATGGTCGTAAGCTGCCGTGAGGGTGTTGGGGATTGAACCCAAAGTCTAGAAGAGTCGCCAGTGCTCTTAGATGCTGAGCCATCTTTTCAACTCCCTCAGTTTTCTTCTAGCAGGGATCAAATGGCCTCCTCAAAGATAGTGTGAACTTCTCTCTCCATAGCACACCCTCCTGGTAGTAGACAGGCAGCCACAGAGAAAGCCCCCTCTGCCCCAATTCCACAGCCATGAGCAGCAGAAAGCAGGAAGGAGCTGTTTCATTTTCTTTTAAAACACTGTGACTCTCCCCACCCTACACACACGACACCCAAACCCTCCTGCGGCCAAGCTAAAGTGGACACAGATATGTTTGCTATCCTAGAACCTGGTCATGCTGAGGCAGAGGTCAACAGCAGGCTGGTACTATGGGCACAAATGTTTGCTGCAGACAGCCAAAATTAATCCCACAAGTGACGAAAGCCCCCCAACAGCCTCAGGTTCTCACTTTGGTAAAACACCATCAGACTGTGTAAAGCATGCCAGACAGTCCCAAGGGTAAAGAGAGAACAGCAGAGTGAGACGCAGATCAGATCTACAGCACCGCCAGACAAAGTGCCCACTTCACAGTGCTCAAGGATTGAAAATGTCTTCAGAGCTGGCCATGGACTAGCTGCAGCAGTGGGTGGGAAAGCTGATATGGGCAAGCCTCGCCTGAGAAAGGGCCACTGACAATGCCTGGACACAGGCAGACAGCACAAGAAGCCGCTCTCAGCACTGTGGGGAGCCTCACTGCTGATCAGGTCTGCCAAGGAGGAAGAAAAGGGAAGAAACAGCACAAACCACAAATAGCCACTTCCACAGCAGCAGAGGCAGGAGACCGATAACTGCCCATCTTTATTTACAACCCGCTCTTCTTTGTGGAAAAGCGCCTTTTCTCAGAGGCTTGTTTCCTGAAAATACTTTGTCATGTTCAGAATTCAGTCAGCATCTACTGGGCTTACAAGTTGCTCTTTTTAAAATATTTATCTATATAAATATTTGGGTGCCCAAATGTGTGCCTGTGCACCATGTGTGTGGGGGTCCAAGGAAGTGAGGGGAGGGGTTGAATCTCCTGGAATTGGAATTTCAGATAATTGTGAGCTGCCATGTGGATGCTGGGAGTTCAGCCTGGGTCCTCTGCAAGAGCAGCCAGTGCTCTTAAGCACTTAGCATCTCTTCAGCACTCCGAGTTTGTATTTATTTATTTAGTTATTTAGTTATTTACTACTTATGCAGTATTCTGCCTGCGTGTATGCCTACATGCCAGAAGAGGACATCAGTTCCCAGTACAGATGGTTGTGAGCCACCATGTGTGATTGCTGGGAATTGAACTCAGGACATTTGGAAGTGCTCTTAACTTCTGAGCCATCTCATCAGCCCCCAAGGTATTTCTTATAAATAAATGACATAGTAATCAGCCATATGTACATCAGCCTGACTGCAGCAGCAAAGCTAAGGCTGTCCCATGAGCCTCCTCTATGACGGGTGTCCAGGACACTGTGCACTGAAGAGACAGTGTGGTCGAGAGTACATGCAGTTAGTGCAAAGACAAAAAAAGACCAAACCACATGAGCACTTCCCACACTCAACAATCAGACACTGACCATCTGGGGCCTGGCCCTCGTGTCTGGGGACATCTCACACAGACAGTCAAAGCTAACTCTTTTTGTTTTGTTTTGTTTTTCAAGACAGGGTTTCTCTGTGTAGCCCTGGCTGGCCTGGAACTCGCTCTGTAGACCAGGCTGGCCTCGTACTCAGAGATCTGCCTGTCCCTGCTGCTGCATGCTAGGATTAAAGGCGTGCCCACCACTGCCCTGCCAAAGCTAACTCTTAAAGATTCATGACCTGACCCCAAAGGGCCCATTTTAAGAATGGATGCTTTGAAATTTAGTTAAGAATAATGCTCACTTATTTATCCAGATACAAGTCCCATGCAAATGGCACAATAGACCATTAACTATTTTTGTTGTTGCTGTTGCTGTGGTAGTACTAAAGGAGACACAGTTTCAAATAGCCCAGGGTAGTCTGAAACAGTGTAGCTGAAGAAGACCTTGAATTTCTAATTCTCCTGCTCCAGCTCCGGAGTGAGCGCTAGAATTTAGTAGCCACACACTTCCTAAGCACTGTGAGCTGAGTGGCTCATCTGTAAGCACTCACCTACTGTGTTGCGGCTACCCATTCTGGTCTGCTAAGTCCTCTAACGCTATCTCCCCTTGTAAACGTAGTTCCAGAGACGATGCAGACTTTTTTTTTTTTTTTTTTTTTTTTTTTTTTTTTTTGTCATTCATTGAAGGGCTATATGTCAGTCAGTTCTTATCTTAGGGTCTATCAACTCAAACAAGCTTTCTAAGAAACATAACAGGAAGGAGCACATCTGTGATCCTCGCACTTGGGAGGTAGAGCCAAGTAGACCCTTGAGTTTGAGGCCAGCCTGGTCTTCAGAGGAGTTCCAGGACAGCCAGGGATACACCTGGAGAGAGAGAGGTGGAGAGAGAAGGAGGGTGGGAGGGAAGGAGGCAGGGAGGGAAGGAACAGAGAGAGACAAGAGACATAACAGAAAAGATAAAGTGAAAGATGGTGTGAGGTGTCTTCCTTTTACATAAGAAGTTTATAATGATTATATATGAATAACAGCCATTAAGGTCCCAGCAACTAACAACCCAGTGCCCACAACAGATAAATGAATAAACATTTCTGCAGTAGAATATTACTCAGCATTGAAAAGGAGAAAACTTGCTACATGCAGCAAACTCAAAAGCCAGTCTTAAAAGGTTACTCAGTTTGAATGTGATGAGGGTGGGCGCGTGGGAGTGTGCACACACATACAGGTGTGCATACTTCTGTGTACATGTGGCAAACACCAAGGGTCTTGTCCTATCACCCTCTGCCTTATTCCCTTTAGATGATGACTCTCCTGAGCGGCTGGGTTGGCAACCAGCAGGCCACGGCCATCCTCTTGTCTCCACCTGACCTCTGCAGCACTGGTTACCAGCACAGGCTGGGATCTGAACTCGGGTCCTCAGACTTGCAGAGCAAGTGTATTACCCAGAGCTGTCTCCCAGACCCAGAACTATGAGAACACATTGAGCCCTGCAGAGGTGATTATTACACAAGGCTACAAATGTGTTAGCACTCAAGACACTGCTTATTCATCAAAAACACAATTTTCCTGATTATTGCTTTTAAAAGCATGCCTTTTTGAAAGGAAAAGAATGCTAACTAGGAAAACTTACATTCTCCCCACCGCAACCCCCACCAAAACCAGGGTTTAGATTCCCTAGGAATAATAAAGAATTTGCTTAATCCACAGACAGTCTGTGCATGCTGCAGTGGGAAAGGCTCATCCAAGCAAGCCTGCTTCCCTCTCTGCACACCCTGGGGATCCAAAACTCAAGAATCGCCGGCAGTGGTGGCACACGCCTTTAATCCCAGCACTTGGAAGGCAGGTGGATTTCTGAGTTCGAGGCCAGCCTGGTCTACAGAGTGAGTTCCAGGACAGCCAGGGCTACACAGAGAAACCCTGTCTTGAAAAACCAAAACCAAAACCAAAACCAAAAAAAAAAAAAAACTACTCAAGAATCACACGTCACTCACAACTTAGCACCCAGCACCTAGGACCGGGGCTTGTTGCTTGTTTCTCCCTCTCTGCTCTCTCCCTCTCTCTCTGATTTATTTGGTTTGTGGACTTTGCCTATGTGTATGTATTTGCATCACATGTGTGCCTGGTGCCCTTGGAAGCCAACAGAGGGTGTTAGGTCTCCTGGAGCTAAAGTTAGAGATGGTTGTGAGCTGCTGTGTGGGTTCTGGAGACTACAACCAGGTCCTCTGCAAGACCAGTAAATGCTCTTAACCATGGGGCCACCTTCCCATCACCCCAGCCCCTGGAGTGCATCAGTTTCTCCTGGTCCTCTCCCCAACAGACAAGAGGGAGGCAGCACACACAGAGAGCTGGTGTGCTTTATTCCCCTCCACCCTACTGCATCAGAGCAAGCAATGGCAAATGAGAGCCCTCGAGCTAAGAGACTTCTCCAAAGGTATCTGGCCAGTCTCTTTCATATAATCAAAAGGAACTCAGGAGCTGTGCTACCTAAACTGATCCTCTGTGCGTCTCAGAGAAATCAGCTGTCCTGTTTATCATGTTAGTGAGGGAGGACACTAGCCTCAGACACTAGCTGAGGCTTTGTCACTTTGATATAGACAGAGCAAGGAGACAGAGAGCACCTCCAAAGCAGCACAGGGCAGAGACGTGCCCTGATTCCTAGAAATAGCTTAAAAACAAAACAAAGTTAGAGTCTCACAGCCCATGTTGCCCTTGAACTTGGCTATATAACCAAAGATGACCTTGAATTTATGGTTACAGGAGTGCCCAAGTTATGGGGTGCTGAGGACTGAACGAAAGGCTTCAGGGTAGGTAGGCAAACACTCTCTCTACCATGCAAGCTGCATCCCTAGCCTCTTGAAACGCATTTAAATCAATGGGTTTCCAGAAGATATGAGGTGAATTACCCACCCCTTCAAGACAGAAAAAAAGGCCCATGTTGGAGCAGACACTTAATTTGTCAGACTTCAGTCCCTGATGAGTTCTTCTGACCCAGTAAATTAAAGGTTTGCTTCACTGTGCAATTTCGAGTTGGGCTGACAGCCACACAAGCTCATAGAACCCAGAAATCACCTGGAGCAAAAGCTACCCACAATGCATCAGAGCCCAATGTGGGCTTCACAAATTCAACTTCCACACAAGGCTCATAAATAAGACCTTTGGAGACTGAGAGAAAGCCAGAAGAAAATGAAGTGTGGTGAAAACTGCTTTAGAGATGAGACAGCGCGGTCCTGAAGGAGCGATGCACTCCTGGAGGGAAAGTGAAGCAGCTAGCTAGTCAGAGGATACACCCGCCTCTGCCAGCAAGATGGGCCTAGAGACCCCATGGGGAAGTCTTGGGGGAAATCTCCAGAATGCCTAACTTCATGCCAAGACAGAAGGGCTCTACAGCTCCTGTCCTCCGCAGGCCTGAGGAAGCATCCCACATCAGGGTCTACACGGCAAAGCTCTCTCTCTCTCTCTCTCTCTCTCTCTCTCTCTCTCTCTCTCTCTCTCTCTCTCTCT
>JANHMN010000002.1:105018903-105050639 GCA_030674055.1 Rhabdomys pumilio | reverse complement strand
TGTTACTTGTAATCTCTTTTCCAAGGCAAGGAATTTTTTATCTAGGGTCCCATCGTTTGAGAAGACATAGTAAATCAAGAGAATAAATATTTCAATACCGATAAATGATAAGGTGTGTATGTTCCCTAAGTCGATTCCTGTCAAACCATTCGAAATATCATCACATAAAGCCCAAAAGATATTCATTGTTTTTGTCGTCTTTATGTATCAAAAGGTTATGTGTCTTTTTTATATCAAAGAATTACCTGGTCCGGAGCCCTCAGTTCACTGTTTTTGTCTGAAAACTACCTTGCAGGCAGTTGTGTTCTAGGATCCCCAGTCCCTCCTTGCAGCTTTTACAGGGCACTGAGCAAGCCCAGCTGCAGGCTGAATGCTGCTTCTGACCCTGGCCGTAGCTCTCTGTCTGGGGGTTGGGAGAGGGAACCTTTCTGCGGTTCTTTGTAGACCCTCAGACCCACTCAGCTTCCAATACACGCTGGTGCAGCCTAGAAGGCTGCCCGAGCCGTATTCAAGGGTTGGGAGTCAATGAACTTTTATCTCAGGTTAGTTGAGTCCTAAGTAATAAGTTGGGCACCAATTTGTTGCGGTAAATCTCTGACCTAAACAAGTCCAGTCAAGAAAAACACAACTCAATATTTATGATTATAAACTGCAAGCCTAGATTGGGCAGATTTACCATTGGACTACAGAGATAGCTTTGCAGAGAAATGGGACAAGAGGCGGGTGGTGGAGGCAGAAACAAGCACCTCAGAATACACATTTGTACTGTATTCTGTACTTTATGTCAGAAAATAAACTATCTATTCAAAACAGTTCAATTTAGTTTTAAAATAAAATTTCAAACTGCCATAAAGCTCGTAAAACAATATAATCTTTTTATTACAAATCATGATTTCACAGTTATAAAATTTGGTAAGCACATAAAATCAGACATCAGAAGAGCATAAGTAGAATGTATTTGTTTCCCATCACAAAACCAATCACCAGAGAGTTAGAATACCCAAAGTCCAACTAAAATCAAACACCACAAAACATTACACTACAAAGTCTTTCATTAAATAACAATTCCTCTCATTTCAATGTTATAATTATTTTCAGAAGTTCTCACTCCATCCTTAAAAATTTCGCTGGGAGCAGCGGCACACCTGCAGGTCCAGCACTGGGCAGCTGAGGCAAGATCAGGAAAGAAGTCTTCAAGGTCAGAAGAGACAATCAATGATGAACAGCTAGGTCACACTGCAGGAGGGACGGAGGCACATCTCCACATCAGGGCACACCTGGGCGCTGTCTGACTGAGCCACTAGCACTCACTGAGCAGCAAAGACCAAGACAAAGGCACTGCTGAACCAAGCAGAAGTGTGCTCTGCTTCACAATGACCCCACCTCAGGGACACAGCCCACACAGTCGAGGGAATAACCACTTTCCCAAGCAGGTGACGGATGGGGGCTCCCAAGCTAGTCACCTGGGCACAAAGAGCCACCACTAGCTGATACTTGTGCTCCCTGCTGTTCTACCAGACACACACAGTGCCCAACACAAAGTAAACTCTCATTCCACATGTGCTGAACACCTAATCTGGAAAAAAAAAGGGGGATCGGATTTCTTGATACATGAAACTATACAAACATGATTTTTATCAGCAAGACCACGGATTGAGTTCAAAGAAACCAGAACATTTTACAAAGCCAAAGATCAGGAACAGGTGGCCATGGAAGCAGCAGCTGAAAACCAACAACATACAGGGTGCCGAGCTTTCCACCAGGGGGGGCTCTCCAGCCTCCATGCTACTCTAGTATACCCAGGGTCAAAGGAATCAACACACTCGATGCATTCCTAGAGAAAAAGCTCTGAGTACCTTTAACTGGATCTAGAAATGAATAAAACTGACTGTAAAATGTGTGTGGAAAGAAAAAAGAGGAAGTGAAGCCAACGCTGTAGAACAAAGCTGGACACTTTATTCTGTCAGACGCTAAGATCTGTTTCAAAGCTGCAGGGATACAGGCGACGTAGATGGTATAAAGGGACAAAGTCTGTAGTAAATTAATAAAACACAGAGTTCCCAGACGGACCCACAAAGGCAGATACCAGACTGTATCAGCAGTGACACTCTCTGCATCTGTGCAGTGTGCATGTAGAGGTCACAGGTTGGTACCAGGTATCTTTACCTCTCTCTGCCATAGGCACTGAGACAGGGTCTCTCACTTGAGCTCTGAACTCCAGGACTCAGCTAGTCTAGCTAGCCATGGCCCAGGGATGCCCTACCTCTGCCTCCTGAGTATGGGGGTTACAGGTGGGCTACTGCTCCTATCTGGCATTTACAGGGTAGATGAGTATATGGATTCTTGTCCTCACAATTGAGCACAAAGTGAGCCATCCTCTCATGCCCTGGTAAGGCTCTATTCAATGAAAGTGTGAGGTCAACATGGAAGGAGAAAAAAACAAACAAACCAAAAGCCCTTCACCAATAAAGATCAAAATTCACTGCAGGCAAACTGTGCAATATAAGGTAAAGTGTCACAACCTCTTTGTAACCTCTGGGTAGACACTTTTTCATGCAGACTTCCCCCACCCCCTAAAAAAAAAATCACAGAATGAGACTAAATTAAAATAAAGATGATGTGTCAAGGCTGATGGCGGTGTGCACCGAACAGCATAACCACCATAAACACACTCTTCAGTATGCTAACTAAGTCAGTGAAGACACTGTTTCAGAGAAGGCAGCCAGAGGCTGCAGAGGTGGTAGCAGTTACAAGTCCTAGCTGCTCTTCCAGAGGACCCCAGTTAGTCTTAATGTTTTTAGACCTTAAAATAAATCTTGACTATATAGGGCAGGGGTGGGGGGAGAGTTGGTTTGTCTCCTTTTAAGATTAATAAAACAGATAAACTAGCCAAACATACTTTAAAGGTGAAAGAAGGAATGGACTAGAAGGGAGGGGGAGAAGGAGACAAGATGGACACACAAATTATCAATATCAGGAATATACTACAGACATTGAGAGGATCCCAGGGAAGACTGTGAATGTGGATCAGGTGGCAGAGTGCTTGCCTGGCATTCATGGAGCCCTAGGTTCCAACCCAGCACAGCATAAACCAGGCACGACAACACACATCTGTAATCCCAGCATCAGGAACATGGAGGCAGGAGGATCAGAAGTCCAAGGCCTGGGCTTCATGAGACTTGTCTCAAAAACAGAACAGAGCAGAATGAGAATAACAAGGGAGCATTACAAGAGGAAGGACTCTAGGGTGCTGAAATACAAGAGGCTCAGGTTCCTCCAAGCAGTGGGAAGGTGCTGGCAAAACAGAGCCCACAGTGTGCTCATCATTTGTACTCCGTGGCCAGGACAGAGCTTCAGAGGTAGTGACTCCATGGTCAGATATCAAGCCGACAGTCACAACCTCTTTATCTATATTATAACCTAATTTTAAAAGTTGTATACACGATAAATGAACTAAAAATATAGTATACTCATTCATTCATGCCAAGAAATACTACCAAATATTTAAAGGAAAGCCTGACACCTGCTAAGGCAGGGATGACCTTGGCAACCCTAGACTAATTGGAAAGTGCCAGGCACAAAAGTATGGGTTTTACCATTACCTTTTATGAGATACATGACATGGGCAAATCCAAGAAGACAGTACAGCAACAGAAGAGGGGAAATGGGAATCATTCTGCGCATGCTGTTTTTCCTGCATGTCTGCACCACACACGGTGCTCTTGGAGAATATACAAAGACATGGGGCCCCGGAACTGGACTTACAGATGGCTGTGAGCCACAGTGCAGGTGCTGGGAACTGAACTCCAACGCTCTAAGCATCTTTCCAGGGCCTGGTATTGTTTTAGTGAGTACGTGGCTCCATAGTCGCTATATTACGAGCTCTAGAACGTGTAGTGGTAATGGTACAGTGTTGTGAGTAGGCAATGGCACCGAACTGTAGAATGTGTAATGGTAATGGTACAGTGTTGTGAACAGGCAATGGCACCCAACTGTACAACTGGATTGGTTCTTTTTAATGAGTATTTTACAATAAGTAAAAAAGAAGGAAATGGAAGTAACCTCACTGGAAAAGACACCCTAGAATATTGCTAACTGTATAAAATCCCGGGGTCCAGAGAAAAGAAGAGCCAACGCTCCTGAGAACTCAGCAACTCCTCATGAGCAGACACCAGCTTGCTCAGTCCATTAACAGGATTCTTACTAACAAGATTTCAAGGCTGGAGACGGCTCAGAGGTTAAGAGCACTTGCTCTCACAGAGGGCAAGTCTGATCCCAGCACCACACAGCGTTTTGTAACTGTTCATACTTTATAACTGTTTATAACTCCACTTCCAAGATCTGATTCAATGCCTCCTTTTGACCTTCTAAGGTACCAAGCATTAGTTAGTTAAATAATAGATTAATTAATTAAGAAAAAAGGAATGAATGAATGAAAGAAAAAAAGAATAAAGGAGGGGAAGAGAGAAGAAAAGAAAACCAAGGGTTAAAGAAAATTATTTATATGTTTATATTGGAGGGCTGGCGGCATGTGGAAGCCAGAGGACAACCTTGGGTGTCATTCTTCAGTGCCACTCATTTTTGTTTGTTTGTTTGTTTGTTTGAGACAGGGTTTCTCTGTATATCTCTGGCTGTCCTGGAACTCACTCTGTAGACCAGGCTAGCCTCAAACTTGTTAATCTGCCTACCTTTGCCTCCTAAGTGCTGGGATAAAAGGCGTGTGCCACCACTTCCCAGCTTCCATCTTATTTTCTGAGACAAAGTCTCTCTAGGACTTGGAGTTCACTAATTAGGAGAGACTTGTGGCCAGCAAGCTGCTGAGATCTTCGTGTCTCTGCCTCCAATGCTAGAATCACAAGCAGGTGATAGCACCTGGCTTTTTATGTAGATATTGAGTATCAAACTTAGATCCTCATGTTTCCAAGACAAGTACTTTACTGACTTAGCAATCTCCCCAGTCCCAAGATTGTTTTTTTTTTAGTGTGTGTGTGTGTGTGTGTGTGTGTGTGTGTGTGTTTTACATGTGTGTGGGTACCTGCAGAGGCCAGAAGACTGTATTAGATCTCCTGAAGGGCTGAAGTTACAGATGGCTGTGAGCCACAGGGTGGGTGCTGGGAACTGAACTCTCATCCTCTGGAAGACCAATAAGCTCTCTGAACCACTGAGCCATCTGTCCAGCCCCTGAGAAGATTTTAAAACAAAAACAAAAACAAACAAAAACCAAACAAGACAGAGTCTCACAGACTGGCCTAGAACTCAATCTTCTCTTGTTTTAGCCCTTCAAGTACTGAAATTCAAGACATGTGCCACCAACAGACTCTACCCCCTGTAGTCACGGCCCCAAGCATCACTGTTCCTTTTCCCTCAGTACTTGCTACAGCATCTGTACCTCCTGTGCTGGAGTTCGGATGTTCTGCCTCTGTCTCTAAGAGAACCGTTCTAGAAGGGTGGGAACTTCATTCTGTTCGCTCTTATTAAAATACTACCTAGCACGTGTGCTCAACAACATTAGTTGAAGAAAAGTTTACTTCTAAATAGTTTCAATATTCCTAACAGTGGATTTTCTTAGGCAAGACACTAAAATGTTAAAAGAATGTATGGAACATAAAACAGTACCACAGGGGCTGGAGAGACGGCTCAGCGGTTAAGAGCACTGACTGCTCCTCTAAAGGTCCTGAGTTCAATTCTCAGCAACCACATGGTGGCTCACAACCATCTGTAATGGGATCCAATGCCGTCTACTGGTGTGTCTAAAGTCAGCTCCAGTGAACTCATATAAATAAACAAATCTGTTTTAAAAATACCATAGATTCCATTTCTTCCCTCTCCTTACATATGAGTAAACCCTGAATGATCCTGGCAAATGTTACCATCCGCTTTCTTACCCCTTGAAAAGTCATCACCAACACCACCAGCTACCACCATCACCATAACCACGATTCCTCATCATCACAGTCACTACTGCCATTACAACCACATTGCTCACCACCAACAAAACCCACTACCCACTACCTTGGCTTCCAACTCGCATACTAGAAAAACCAGTCTATGGAGGATGAAGAGCAGTTTGGAAGTAAAATCCATAGTCTTTGAGATAAAAAGCCCTCAGAGTCTAAGGAAACTGACTGATCTTCAAACAAGACTTAAGCAGTTCCACACGAAGTGTACAGCAGAGACGTGCCCATTTCAGTCACCACTCTGGATTACAGTCTCTCTGTTTCTGTTACGAAATAGCACAGATTTGTTGTAGAAAGTATCTGGAACATCACAAAGATTAAGACGGGATAGTGGCCCCTCACTGTCGACCTGAATAGGAGGTAGTGGAAGGAAGATGGCTATGCTGGAGTTCAGGCCACACTGGCCTATAAAGCAAGACCTGTCTCAAAAAAATGTAAAGTTTCCTTCTTCCCATTTCCACTAAATCTCAATTCCCGATAACAACAACTTTGGCTTAAATCCTTCCGTACTTCATCTACATTCGGAATAAGTAATTATTTGTTTTTAAAAATGGGGTCAAACCATACAGACTAATCCTCTAAATGACTTTCTTCCATTTACTGCAATGTGGGGTGGCTTTCACTGACGGCTCTCTGAAGTAAGTGGAGGAGCAGGTGGCTCTTGCCGCTGAGCTTACTGATTGAGTTTCATCTCTACCCCGCAAAGTGCTGTGAGAAGTGTGCAAAGTTGTCTTCTGCCTTCTACATACACAACAATCACGCCCAAACACACATAGAGAGACAATAAAGAAATCAATCAAAAATTAAACAGAGCCAGGCAGTAGTGGCGCACACCTTTGATCCAGCACTTGGAGGCAGAGGCAGGTGGATCTCTGAATTTCAGGCCAGCCTGGTCTACAGAGCAAGTTCTAGGACAGCCAGGGCTACAGAGAATATCTTGTCTAGGGGGGGCGAGAGGTGGGAGGGAGAACAGAAAATACCCTTCTGTGCCTTGAATAGACTTCCTGAAATGAAAAACACGTTTGTTTGGTTGGTTGGTTGGTTGGTTGGTTTTTTTTGAGACATGGTCTATGTGGCCCTGGCTGACCTAGAACTTGTTATGTAGATCAAACTGGCCTCAAATTCAGAAATCTTCTAGCCTCTGCCTCCTGAGTGCTAGGATTTAAAGTGTGCACCACAGCCGGGCAGTGGTGGTACACACCTTTAATCCCAGCACTTGGGAGGCAGAGGCAGAGGCAGGCAGATTTCTGAGTTCGAGGCCAGCATGGTCTACAGAGTGAGTTCCAGGACAGCCAGGGCTACACAGAGAAACCCTGTCTCAAAAAACCAAAAAAACAAAAAAAAAAAAAAAAAAGTGTGTACCACCACACTGATCAAAGTCTGTACTTTTTATCTCAGGCCTCCTTACACTTTTAGAAAATCAATGATTGCCCAAAGACTTTTAGTTTATATTACTCATCTCAAACACTACACACCTTAGAAACTAAAATTGGGTCGGGCTATGGTAGCACACACTTTTAATCTCAGCACTTGGGAGGCAGAGACAGTCAGATCTTTGAGTTCGAGGCAGCCTGGTCTACAGAGTTCCAAGACAGCGAGGGCTACACAGAGAACCCCTTGTCTCAAAAACAAACAACGAACAAACAAATTCTAAAATTGAAATTTTTGGGCTTTTTTTGGGGTTTTTTTGGTTTTGGTTTTTGTTTTGTTTTTCGAGACAGGGTTTCTCTGTGTTACCCTGGCTGTCCTGGAACTCACTCTAGAACAGGCTGGCCTCGAACTCAGAAATCCACCTGCCTCTGCCTCCCAAGTGCTGGGATTAAAGGCGTGCACCACCACCGCCCAGCTTAAAATTGAAATTTTTAGACTCTGAAGCATCACTGCTCTTTTCTATAGTTACATTGAAAACTCTTCCCTGCCTTGCAGTCTAAGGGCACCTCCCACCCCTGTGTGACCTTGAATCACATATGATCTACTGATCCCTTAGAAAACACTGGTTCCCTGACCAACCTGGTATGGACAGCACAATAGCAATACAAATTCTCTAAAACCAGCAATTTTCCTCAAAAGAAAAGACAAGTTTTAGTATGAATAACTACAATCTATCAGTTGAAGTTTCAAGTAAAAATGGTAGTCCAATAAAGAAAAATTAAAAAGTAGCTAGTTCAGGTCACCATACAAACAATTGTTGCAGTGTTGTTACTGGGGATACCACCTCACTTCAGTACACAGCTAAAGGTTTATATGTAGTCCTATTAGACCTCAGCGGATCAGAAGGATATGTGCATAGGTTGGCAAGACGGGTTGAAGAAGCTTGCCATGCAAGCTTGACAAACTGAGTTGGTTCCCGGACCCCAAGCATGGATAGAAGGAGACAACAGACTTCCTTCTGTCCTCTGACCTACACACACACACACACACACACACACACACACACACACACACACGCATCCCAGACACACATTTCCCTCCCCCAATAACAATAATTGGTTTATTTTTTTTATACACATACACAGAAGGACGAAGGCAGGTTGGAAACACCTACAATTTCAACGCTTGGGAGGAGACAAGAGGATCGGACAGGTCAAGGTCATTCTTCGCTACACACTGAGTTACAAGCCTGCTTAAACTTCACACTGAGTTAGAGGCCTGCCTAAGCTACACACAACCCTGTCTCTCCTCTGAACCCCTGAAAAGTATCAGAGATACCTAGGCCAGGATTCCTAGATGTGACTTTCCTGGGTAGCTAGGTGTATTTTAGTTTAGCCAGAACTATCTGAAAGTCTCCACCGACTTTCACTATCTGAAGTTACAGCATACTCAGCAGATAACAATGTTTTAAGTTGTGAATTTGAAGGACCTTAACAAATCGCCACTGTTGTCTGCCTCCAACAATGTAAAAACAACTGATTCAAGGGAAAAGTGGAGGGAACCAGGTGCCCACACTTACTTGCGTTGAAGTAGTTGTGTATAAGAAAAGAAAACAGCAGGCTAGAGAGTCAAGAAAAAGCATGCCCCGCTCTTGCAGCTGCAGGGTGGAGCTTCAGGGAGGAGCTGATGTCTCTGGCCTCCACAGGCACTTGCACTTATGTGCACATACCTGTACATACACGTAATTAAAAAAATAACTAAAAGAAGCTAGAGAAACGGCTTAGTGATTAAGAGCACTGGCTGTTCTTCTAAAGGCCCAGGGTTCGATTCCCAGCAACCCACATGGCAGCTCACAACCACCTGTAACTCTAGTTCCAGGGTTTCCAGTGCCCTCTTCTGGCCTCTGCAGGCTCTTGCACACATGCAGTGCACAGTCATACATGCAGACAAAATACATACACATAATTTTTTTTTTTTTTTTTTTTTTTTTTTTTTGGTTTTTCGAGACAGGGTTTCTCTGTGTAGTCCTGGCTGTCCTGGAACTCACTCTGTAGACCAGGCTGGCCTTGAACTCAGAAATCCGCCTGCCTCTGCCTCCCAAGTGCTAGGATTAAAGGCGCTAAATTTTTTAAAATAACTAACAAGTAAAAGAAAATAAAAGATAAAAAGGAAAAACTAACATCATCAACAAAAAGAGGTACTGGAGAGAGGGTTCTGTAGTTAAGAACATGTGTTGCTCTTACAGAGGACCCAGGTTCAGTTCCCAGAATCCACACAAGTGGCTCATGACTATTTGTAACTCCAGTTCCAGGCATCCAACATCCTCTTCTGACTGTATGGTACCAGATACAAATGTGGTACCCACGCAAACGCACGCGCGCAAAACACTCATAAAACAAAATAGACCTTACAAAAAGAAAACTTCAATTATCAGATATAAGTTCACTGTAATAACTGTTGTTAAATACTTATGACTGAATTTCAAAGCATACAAGACCCTTGTATAAGCTATATTTGCTTATGTATGGTTACTGTATGAGGGCTCAACTGCTATTCCAATATTAAGTACACAATCTGAGCTGCCACAGTACAACCAGGGCCCTACCTAACTGGCTCCTGGCTGGCGTCTGCCGCATTAGGTTAACCTGCTCTCACCTGTTAGTCAACAGCACAACGTGTGCGGTCTGCCTTATGAACCAAAGAGGTTCATAAAAAAAAGGCAGCAAAGGTGACTAAGCAGCAAGGTGACACAAGCACCATCAGCAAGGATGGGGCTGCTCCTCAGAGAAAGCGACGCAGCCCCTCTCAGTTTAGGAGGTACACTGCTTCCACACTCAGCTTTTCCCACCCAGCTCATTATTGAGGTCAAAGGTAACATGTCGACTAGGCGGTGCCTGACCTTTGTGTGCACAAACCACTTTGAAGATGTAAGCAATAAAAGCCATCGGCATACAGGTGGTAGCATCCCAGCCTTTGGTGAGAGGAAGGCCTAGGGATGCTTCAGAACCACTTCAGTCCAACCCCTCCCCCACAAAATGCTGCCCCCAAACAGTTAAAGGGCTATGTCAACAGTGAACCAGAAACGGACTCAGGCAACAAACAGCAACTCAAGCTGACTGAATAAATTCACAATTTTCTTATACAAAGAACTGTTTTACCAATTTTGCTACTATGCTACTATAGTAGCAAGAAAAATGCTAGGGAGACCCAGAAGGAATTGACACAAGTATTGTTTCAGAAACTTCTTTGATGCTTAAGGAAAAACAATGATCAGAAACCTGGAAAGCACTCACCGTGTTCCACAAAGACATTGCAGTGTGGGCCCCCATGCCTCGATGAGTCCCTCTTCCCTGCCCCTTTGATAAAATGCAGGGCGGGCAAACTAGGCCTTCTTTGGTCCCCAAGAACTTTTCCAGGCTGCTGCCCCATAAAGCAATGATAGGCGCCCCTTTCCAGAAGAGGGTTCAAGATCTTCCAGAATGGGGGCTAACAGGCAACAGTATATACCCAGAACCTCACACCACCGACTTGGGTCAGTAACTTGGGTCGATCACCGACAGACAACTTGCATGAGAAAGGAAAGCTAGGTTTGAGGTTCACACGTGTAAACAGGAGTCTGGAATTCTTTTCCAAGGTTTTCCAAGTTTGAAGTCATGTAACCACAATGCTACATAAAAGTTTTTTGAATCTTTAAGTCTATGTTGCAGGCTGAGAAACACCTTTGCAAGAGAAAAACTTTAGATAAAAATATTCACAGGGAAGTCAGAAAAGGGCCAACAGTACTGAAAGGCATTTCAACTCCCCAGCACGATGGAAACGCTTCTTTTATGTTCTCTGCAATCTTTCCTGTGGAAGTCAACCAATCCCCTATCTCTGTCTCTTCATCTTGTAACAAATTTCCTGCCACTCTCGCTTCCCTGCCCTGGTCTCCGGAAAATGACACGGGTCACACAGAGCTTGCTCTCCACTCTGCCGAGAAGGAATGCATAACCAGCAACTTTTAAGTCCGCTTTTTAAAAGGCCTGTGAAACCAATCCAGACTTTTCCTTTGCATTAAAGTTTTGGGCTGCACTGAGACCAATGGGGCTGTAGGTGACATTGGAAGAAGTCAGGACATCGGAGGCCGGCAGAAGCAATCTGGAAGGACCCCCGGAGATCTCTTACAGCAGAGAGATGATTTGAATGAGGGGCTCCGTGGCAAACTTGGGGTTGAAATCGAGCGGAGGGCGGCCTGGGGGGGGTGAGAAAGACTTCCCCAAGCAGGGCGCGGGCGGCTTACTCGGGGGCGACGCTCCTCCTCAGGAAACAGGGTGTCCCAGGTAGGGAGAAACTGAGACCACTCTGGGTGTCCCAGAGCCAGATCAGGGCTATGAGGGACGAAGTACTCCCGCGGTCCCGAACCGAGAGGCAGCCACAGGGGAGGAGGCCCGGAGCCTTAGCTGCCCCGAGCCCAGGGGTCTCTACCAGAGACACCCCTCCTCCGGTCCTGGACTCTGCCGCCGCCGCCGAGCAGTCACATGCCCGGCTCTGCCGAGGAACCCGGGTTCTCCAGCCAGTGGGGGCTGTGCCGCTGAAGGGCTTCTCAGCCGCAGGACCCGGCACCCGGTTCCAGCTCCGGCGCCTCTCAGGGATAGACACCGACCCCCGAGGCCGCCATGATGGATTACGAGTCGCGCCACAACGAGGCCAGGCCCCGCCCCCGGTCCCGCCCCCAGCGACGCCGGAATCCCCCGGGCGAGGTCCGATAGGCGACCGGCGCCGCTCTCCTACACACAGCCACACCTTCGGGTTCCAGCCTCACTGCCTGCTATAGCCCGGCTCCGCACGACCTTTTAAAGGTAGCTTTTTCTGAGCTCAAGGTGAGCGATAAGGAAGCACCCGCCCCTTCTGCTTTATTATTGGCCTTTGATAACCAGCGAGTTCCCCCTCACCACCATCCAATTGGCCAATAAGCGCGAGAGCCGACAGCTAGCAGCGGTCGGTGCTGCCAGCAGGAATGCTGGGACCTGTAGTCCCAGCGCCTATAGGCTGCTCGCTGAGGCCCAAGCCTCCAGCTCCCATAGCTACAAAGAGCGAGCCCCGCCTCCTGGGAGCCGGTGGAGTCCGGTCAGCCGAAGTCTTCACTGCTGTAGGAGCAAGACCGCAGGAGATTCAGAGACAGGAGAAAACTACGGGTTGGAGTTTCCCAGAACCGGAGTTGGATTACTTCTTTGAGCCTTATTCGGGGAGAAACTTTTGGCTCGCTCCTAGAGATCAAGATGACAGGTGCGTTACATCCTCATCACTTGGGAAAGGCCCGACTATGGGAACCTGGGAAGAAGTATTGAGAAAGCAAGCCATCAATGGTCCTTTGGGATAGGAGGTTGAAGAAACAGCACAGAGTATGCCAGGTGAGATCGTGCAATCGTGTATGTTTGTACTAGTATAAATCCTTTCACAGGTGAGGCATGTGTCCTCATAAAACTCGAAGTTAGGCGAAATTTGTCCAGGTTATCAGACCTCAAAAGTCTGAGAAACTACCACACACCTGTGAAAGTTCACCCTCTAATCCCCTAGTCTTCATTGTCCCAATTACCAGGATACATTTCTAAAGGGGCCCACTCATCACAGCACTCACACTATTGGCACCTTTATATAAAATGCTTTACCGTATGCAATGCTGTTCCCATAACACAGATGGAAAAGCATTCATAGCTGTGGTTGAAGTGTTCTTTAAAAGACGCTACTTCTTGCTCAAAAGCATGGCTTTTCTACTGAAGCACTCAGTACCAAATAACTATTCAACTAAGAAAGAAAATGGCATTCGGATTATTAAACAGTCACGTGGCTGGGTGATAATGGCCCATGACTTTAATGCCAGCACTCGGGAGGCAGAAGCAGATGGATCTCTGTGAGTTCGAGGCCAGCCTGGCTACAGAGCGAGTTCCAGGACAGCCAGGACTACACAGAGACTCTGTATCAAAACAAAACAAAAAGTCATTTGAAATACTGTGAAGCAGTTGAAAATTTGTGCCCAGATTTATCACTGGAATTTATAAAATCATTCACAGAATAATCTGATTGTCACATTATTTGAATTGCAGTTTGGCTGTCCAGCTTTCTCTTAACTTGTACTGCCAGTCTTCACGTGGGCGCCCCTGTTCCCCGCTGACTATCCATGCTCACCCTGGTAACTAATTGGTTTTTCTTTTGAGGGGTCTACTTTTTAATCTCTGTCCTTGCTTTAGCCATTTCCTTTCCCTACCCACACTCTTCATTCTCTGGTTAAACTTTAAATGAACAACTAAAGCCACTTTTAAAAAAGTTTGGGGTTTTTTTTGTTGTTCTTGTTTGTTTTTCGAGACAGGGTTTCTCTGTGTAGCCCTGGCTTGTCCTGGAACTCACTCTGTAGACCAGGCTGGCCTCAAACTCAGAAATCCGCCTGCCCCTGCCTCCCAAACGCTGGGATTAAAGGTGTGCGCTACCTACCACTGCCTTGAATAAAAGAAATAAAAGATTTAAAGAAGAAAAAGATTTGAAGAAATAAAAAGATTTCTTTTTATTTACATACATGTATGTGTGCTTGACTGAGTTTATGCACACCACTATCATGTCTGTCGCTGACAGACACTCAAGGGCATCAGAACCCCCAGGTCGGACATGGTTATGAGCCGGACACCAAGCCAGAACATCTGTAAAAGTCCTAAGTGCTCTTGATTGCAACTCTTCAATAAATAGTTCTTGACTAACATTAGTCAGATTTGGGGCTTGAGGGGACTTCCAGCCAGGCTGCCTTAATGTCTGATAGTGCCCTCGGATTTCTGATCTCTCCACAACCAGCTCACAAGGGTCAGGGTTACAGGTTTGTTCTACTAAACCGAGCTTAAGCAGTGCTAGGGTTAGAACCTAGAGCCTCAAGAATGTAGGCAAATACCGAAGCGGCTCCACCCCCAGTCCTGGCAGTGAGCACCCATCTCCTAAGCACCTGTTCCTGCTGCTGGCGTACAGCAGTGAGTAGGGCCATTTTACTCTCTGGGAATAGAGAAGCAGGAACAGGCAGTCAGTTGGCAAAGCAAGCAGTGATCCAAAGATCAGTTTGGGAGCTGCAGAGATGCTAAGCTGTTAAATGCACTGGCTGCTCTTCCAGAGGACCCAGGTTTTAATTCCCAGCACCCACATAGCAATTTACAACCACATGTAACTCTAATTCCAAAAGATCTGATGCCCTTGCTGGCCTTGGATGGGACCTGGCACACCACATGGTACACAGACATACAAGCAGACAAAACACCCATACACCTTTAGAAATACATTCAGTCTCCATGCAGCAGACTACACTCCTGGGTCCATAGGCTTTCAGTTGGTTCATCCTATGCTCCAACCTGGCTGTGGCACCCTCTTAAAGCTGCAATCCATCCTTCATTCAGTTGCCTGGGACTCGTGTCATTTTTTTCCTCTAAATTGGTTTCCTCAACTAAAAGCAAGGGAGATTGCTACTTACTGTCTGGTAGTCTTGAGATGATTTTTCCCTTGGTTTCCCAGCCTCAGCTCTGCCTCACTGTCCTTACAAGGCTGTGCAGCAGGTAGCCTTATCCCACACCATCAGCTTTCACCCCTTCTTTCTTTCAGAGGAGCTCCAAGCCCCATCTGTAATTTTCTTCCAAGAGATGTATTACTTTTTGTAATATTTGTTAGATGTATTATTTGTTCCTTTTTTGTTTGAGACAGCACTGGTTTCTCTGTGCAGCCCTGGCTATCCTGTAATTCACTCTGTCCACCAGCCTGCCTGCCTCCCTGTGATGGCGTCAGGGGTGTGTGCCACCTCTATCCAGCTCACCAATTCCTCCTAAAGACTTGTTGACTTCTGAAGCTCTCAGTGAGAACAGCCTATATCTCCTGGAAATCCGTTCCTGGGGCTTTCCTTTGGTCTCCTTCATTCTCTTGGCCAAAAATTTAGCGTATCTTGCAGCTAAAATCCTGGTGTTTCTTAGTTTACTGTTGTTTCAGGCCAATGCATGGATGCTTATGCTGCAGGATAGTGAAGATCTGGACACAGAGCCTTGGGTGCTCTGGTCCTGAGCTTTCCTTCTTCATAGGCTTTCTAACAATGGTGGGAATCATTTTCTTTTGAGACTAAAAAGCTTTCAGATTCTGCTAGCTCTTTTGAACCCAATAAACAAGGTACAGTAGGATATGTCAGCCCGTGGATAGTCTTCATTCCTTTTTTTCTTACAGGAACAAAAACAGACTTGTACTTTCCTTCTCCAGTTCTCCCCGGTCTCTCACAGGAATGCCCCTTACTCTACAGCAGGTGCACTGTGGGTCCAGACATCTTGCTTCATGGGAAAACCCTGCTATTCCCACCACTGATTCTGACCACATAACCCTCCCCTCCTCCCCCAGAGCATCAGCTACTTCTGTGGCCATGCACGTCTCATAGAAAATAGACACTTGGACTGGAGAGATGGCTCAGTGGTTAAGAGCACTGACTGCTCTTCCGGAGGTTTAATTCTCAGCAACCACATGGTGGCTCATAACCATCTATAGTGGGATCTGATGCCCTCTTCTGGTGCGTCTGAAGAATGACAGTGTACTCACATATATAAAACAAATCTTTTTTAAAAAGTCTGACACTTGTATTCATCATCCACTTCAGTGAGTTTCTGCTGCCTCCTGGCTGGGAAGGACATATTCAGCCATCACACCCAGCTGACTGCCTAGGAGGCACCATGAAAAACAAGCAAGATACACTACTTAACACTGGAAAACCTTTAAGGGTTCAAACAGCAAAATGCAGAGTGCAGCCAAGTATCTGATAGAATGTTAAGCCAATGGGTGTTGGTTGGTTGGTATGGTTTTATCAAAACAGGGTATCTCTGTGTAACAACCCTGGCTGTCCTGGAACTCACTTTATAGACCAGGTTGGCCTGCAACTCATAGAAATCCATCGGCCTCTGCCTCCCAAGTGCTAGAATTAAAGGCATATATGTGCCACCACAGCCCAACTTTTAACCAATGTTTGATGCATCTTGTACAGCTCATATAACTTGCATTAAAAGTGGTTCAACTCAACCTAATTTTGTCCATACTTTCTTTTTTTTTGTTTTTTCTTTTGTTTTGTTTTTGACTTTGAACTTTTTTTGGGGGGGGGGTATTTTATTTACATTTCAGATGCCATCCCCTTTCCCCATTTCCCCTCCCTAGAAAGTCCCATCCCATGCCCCCTTTTCCTTTTTGCTTTTATACAATTTTTTAAAAAAGTTAATCAAAGGCTTTATAAGTTTGGTGATGTTCAATCAGAAGTGTAACCCAATATCCAACCTAGATATAGCAACTATCTTTGACTGGTGGAGATTGTCCTTACTTTCATAAAGCAAAGCTCAGTAACAGAATTTTGGCTTAATCTTACAGCCGACTGTAGTTGCACTTACCAACAGTGCCCTCTGCTGGGCCATAAAAGCACAGATCTCTGCAGAACTGCCCTGAAGCAGACTTGCCAGTGTCTTGCCAGCAGCTTGGGAGAAACAGTTTAAGTGGGACTCAGGCTCCCATTCCCAGCCCCTTAACAGGTGAACAACCTGGGAACTTCTGAAATTTGAAACAGGCAAGCCCACCTGAAATTGCAGTACAGATTCAGGGAATTTAGTTATCTGTGGATCCCTCAAATATAGGTTAAAAGTTGTCATCTGTGACTATCTCAGAAACACACATAACACAAAGTTGTCTACCGATTGGTGTTATATGATAATTAATTGTAATTGTAACATGATAGGATTTGGAATCACCACAAAAACGGACCTCCACGCTGTTGTTCTGTCGAGCTCCTAGACTGGGGTGAGGTGGGAAGAACCGCCCTAACTGGGCAGCACCATTTCACTGGCTTAGAGTTTGTGCTGGGTATAAAAGAGAAAGCCAAGCACAGGCATTCCTGTTTCCTGACCTGGATACAATGTAACCAGCTACCTCAAGCTCCTGCCACCATGACTGACTGGGCAGAGCTAACTGAACTCCATAGGTTATTTAAGATTGTAAAAAACAAAGACAAAAAGCTAAGTACATCAAAATTCCAGCACTCAGGAGAGGCAGGGGAAAGGTGAATCTCTTCTGAATTTGAGGCTAGTGTGGGTAACATAACATAGTGAGTTCCAGAGCAGCTAGGGCTACATAGAAATAGCCTCTCACCTAGAAAGAAAGATAGGAAGAAATGAAGTTGGAAGGGGGACTTGTTTGAGGTCCAGGAGGAGCTGGACCTGGACAAGATCAAAACAAACCATATACATTTATGAAATACCCGCCATGACTTCTCATTGTTTAGGGGCTTTATTTTTGTTTTTTGGAGGTTTTTGTTTGTTTGTTTGGTTGGTTGGTTTTTTTTTTTTTTTTTTTTTTTTGAAACAGGATTTCTCTATATAGCCCTTGCTGTCTTGGAACTCGCTCTATAGACCAGGCCTACCTCGAACTCACAGAGATCTGCCTGCCTTTGCCTCTGCCTCCTGAGTACTGAGATTAAAGGTGTGCACCACCACAGTCCAGCTGTTTCGTTTTTTGTTTTTTTGTTTTTTTGAGACAGGATCTCTATGTAACCTTGGCTATGTAAATCAGGCTGGATTTGAACTCAAGAGATCCACCATACCCAGCATCCAAACAAATGTTTAAAAAGTTCATTAACTAGCAATGCTCAATGATGCCCTTTCCTAGTAGTATACACAAGGCCCTAGATTCCATCCCTAGTCCGGGAAAAACAAATGTTTTGGGCCAGTTTAATGGCTCAGTGGGTAAGAGTGATTACTGCCAAGCCTGATGATGCTCCTGGGACCCACATGGCAGAAGAGAACTGACTCCTCCAAGAAGTCCCTCCCGATTCACACACATGCACTCACACCAATGCACAGAAATAAACATGAAAGAAAAACAATGTTAACTGAAAAAGTACAAATCAGAGCACCATTTTTGGTAATGTTACTGAGCTACTCTGTGTAGCCCAGCTTGTCCTCAAGTCCTGCTTCTGCCTCCATATGGAATCACAGGCCTGTGTTACCATGCTGGCCAGGCCATTTTTAAACTGTCATAAGGAAACAAGGCACAGAAACTGGCACTCTACACCGAGGATCTGTATCCTGTTTCTTTTAAATTATTACTAAAAAGTTAATACATCACCATGTCAATTACATATGGAAACACTGGCTTGTTCCAATCCGTTTTTTCTGTTTTCTTGTCAGAGCATCAAAAACCACGACTGGTTTAAACACTCATTGTCTGTTATCAGCAATGGCTCACACACTCTCACAGGCAGGACAAGCACAAGAGAGGCCAGTTCCTTCTGGTGGACATGCTGAAGGACTTGAGATGCTAAAGAAACAGAGACAGCTCACACACAGAGGAAGGAAGCCCAGGTAGAGGGTATGGATCCCTTGAAACTGTCAGCAGGAAGAACACACGGTGGGACTCAGATTCCAACAAAGACTGCTGGCTCCCTTTATTCTCATATCCCTTAGACTCTGGCCTAACTCCACCACCTTCTCTCCACCCATACACTTGTGCATTAAAGGAGACAGGGTGGAAGTGGAAAGAGACCATTCACGCTGTCTTTGTCTTTGGTTTCCTTTTTTCTGGGGTTAGAATAGGGCTGGGAATTGAACCCGGGAACTTGCACATTAGGAAGTGGCCCACCCCTGAGATATAGCCCCAGCCCCCCAAGTTTTCTACTGGGATAGTTTCATGGGGCATGGTGTGGTGTGACTGGAAGACATAAAATCTCCAAGTGATGCCAAGATAAGTCGTCAGGCTGGGACACTGAGAGACTTAAAACTACCCCTTATCCTGGGACCCAAGCATACAAATCCACCATTTACTTCCACCCTAGCTTTGCCTCAGGACAGGAGAGGACAGGCCTGGCTCTGCAGCCCTGCTGCAGGTGAGTAATGTGTTTGTCAGATGTTCTCTGGGGATCAGACAGCAGACTTTTCACTCCCAAAACTGCTCCAGAGAGGTGCACAGTCCCATCCTCCAGCTCTCGGCCTCATCCCTCCTGGTCCAAAAGCCTCTGGCGGGTTTGTAGCATGATCTCCTCCATTACTTCTGGTTTTAAGAGATCTTTGATCTGAAGAAAAACAGAAAACGGCATGTGTTCATGCAGAAGTAGCCATCAAATCAGCCAGAATGAGGGAATGAAGCCTGGCTAGCACACACCTGTACATCTGCACTCCATCAGAGCCCAAGCAAGCACACAATCCCAGCTCCAGACCCAGCTTAGAAAACCAACCAGCAAGGTATTCTCTGAGAGCTAACAACAGAGCTGTTCTGTCAGTCATCAGATGATACCTAAGGGCTGGAGAGTTGGCTCTCAAGAGCACTGGCTGCTCTTCCAAAGGACCTTGGTTCAATTCCCAGCTACCACATGGCAGCTCACAACTGCAAGTAACTCCAGTTCCAAGGGATCTGATGCTCTCTTCTGACCTCCACAGGCACCAGGCATGCACATGATGTGCAGACATACATACATACATACATGCAGGTAAAAACATCCATACACATAAATTTTTTCTAATCAAGAAAAATCTTTCTGTTAACTAAAAAAAAAAAAAAAAAAATCAAGAAGAAGATGGCTGAATTTGGGGACAGGCACAATAAATGTAGAAAGCTAATCCCTAGCATGGGACTAGACATTGAGAATACTGGAAATATCTCAGGAACATGACAGGGACTTGCTAAAGTTGTCTCCAGGCCAGTTCCTGCCACTGGATATGGGAAGGGAAGTGGAAAGAGACACAGGAGCAGGCCGCACGCAGGGAGAGAAGTCTGGGTACCTGATGGGCAAGGGAGGCCTCATAGCAGTACAGGATGCTGGTGTCGTACAGCATCATTCTCTGAGTGACCAGCAAGAGCACACAGTTCCGGAGCCGGGAGATGACTTCTCGATCACTAAGGGACACCGGCTACACAGGGACACAAAGGGGAAGGAAAAAAATACAAACAGGATCCAAAGAAGCAAACCGTCCCAGAAGCCACAGAAGAGAGAAATCCCATTTCCACCATGGAACTTCATGTCCCCGAACAGCAAACTGTGGAACTGCCTGTTTTAAAATGTGTACACATTTCATACAACTTCATGTGTGCATATGCGCGTGAGTTCAAATGCACATGGAGGTCAGGGGCCACCCACCTCCTCAGCACTGGGATTTCATGTACAGCAACACACCTGACGTTGTCCCCTGGGTTCTAGACTGAGTCCAACTGAGCCGTCCCCACAGGCCCGTTACTTCTGCAGCGGCGGTTTGGATGTTACCCTACAACTTTGCCACATTCACCAACAAAGCTCAAGCTCAAAGCCACCGAGTCTCTCTTCAGGGAAGATGAGACTCTTGAGTGTTCACAAATACTCTCTAACTCGGGCCTGTTCAAAGCACAGCACTTTCTGCAGGCAGTGCACCAGACAGTGAGCAAACCACAAGCCACACTGCAGGCATCTGCAGCTAATGCAGACAGGTGGACTCCCAAGATACCACCGCTGAGATGCTGCAAGATCTTTGTGAGTTCCCTCCCAATGCTCTACAATGACAGACTCGCCTAACACTGCATTCCTCAGAAAGCATCCTAGGTGGCACAAGACTACTGATATATAAAAAGGCAACAGGGCTCAGTAGGTAAAAATGCTTGCTAAATGCCCAAGTGACCTTCGCTCACCTCCAGGTTGGCAATGAAGCCCCCAGCATCCTCATCCTTGTGCTCAGGTGTCGGGTAGATCCAGATGAAACCGTTGTTACCCAGAATCACTGAGGCACCACATGGCAAGTCATGGAAATGAGTCTTCTGTCTCTTCACCAGGGAAGGTGAGACCTGGACTAAAACCCCCTGACCTAGCTGAAGAGACAGACATAAGACAGGCAGAGAAGCACCTGCCTGTAACTCTAGCACTTGGGAGGTTAAGGCCAGCCTGGGCTACATGAAACCCTGTCTCAAAAAACAAACAAAAAGGAAATGGATCCGAAGCCAGGTAGGGGGAGCATAGCCTCTGAAAGGCTGGGGTAAGAGGCCCACTAATACCCCGATAGCTGAGCTATCTAGTAAGACCCCAGATAGCCCTGCCCCCAACCCATTGGGGAAAAAAAAGAGGAGGAAACAATCAGTGAGGCGAATGCAAACTAGGCTTCAGAATCCACAACCTGGTGTGCCCCACCACTGTCCTTCCTATGGACACTACAGTCACCCAGGGCAGACACATGCACTTTGCAGAAAACATTTCTGGCCCATAGCTATTTACACATCCCAGAGAAGGTGGCAGTCAGGTTGGCAAGATGGTGGTAAAGGCTTGTGCTGTCAAGCCTGACCAGCTGAGTTCAATACCTAGAAGTCACACAGGAGGAGATAATCAAGTCCTACATGTGCCATATGGGGCATGCACTTATCTATCTATCCATCTATCCATCCATCCATCCATCCATCCATCCATCCATCCATCCATCTTTATCTATCTATTGATTTTCAAGGCAGGGTTTCTCTGTGTAGCCCTGACTGTCCTAGAACTCACCCTGTAGATCAGGCTGTCCTGAACTCAGAGATCCATGTGCCTCTGCCTCCTGAGTGCTGGGATTAAAGGTGTGCACCACTGCCGCCAGGCAGCTTGATTTAATTAAAAGGAGGAAGCTGTCAATACTCCACCACTTCCCTTTGCCTTCTAATCCAGAGCAGATGTGCTGGCCATTACAGAAGCTAGAGCCAATGAGGAGTCTCCCACTGGCCACATAACAGATCCACTCTGTGACTCTAGTTTGGATCTTAACTTCAGATTCCAGTGCCACCCATAAGACGTGGTCCACTGGATTGGCAAAGCCATGCCAGGTCTTGACAGGTCAGTTGTAAGCTCACACACAAGAAAGTGTCTACAACACCAGGTTGGAGATCAGCATACACATCTCCTCCTACCTACTTCAAGTACATGTTCAGGGACATGGTGACAGCTGCCACTTTATTAAAGGACACTGCTTTTTTATTCCCAGAAAATGATGAGCCAAGAAACAAAGATGCCCTAATGTGTCCTAGGAAGCATGCTATCTTTAAAATAAACCTCAATAATGGAACTTCACAGAAGCAGACAAAATTCATCTAGAGGCTCAGATGGGAATCCATCTCTGCTAGCACTTATGTTGACTGCGCTGTAGACATGGTTCTGCAGACACGCAGCCAGCCTCAGTGCTGGCTGAGCATCTCCCAGAAAGAACGGAGTCTCAGAGCCCTAAGCGGAGGGGCTCTACCAGAACAGGCTCCTTAGGAGGAAAGGGATTTAGGATACCAATGGCCCTTTGCCCTATCCCAGCAGGCTACTAGTCCTAACTAACTGGGTTCTGTGTTGTTGCTTTTTGATCTAAATACAGGTGTGTGTGTACAGGAAGAGGCAGTCTCTCTGTGTACCCCGTGCTGGCTTCCAGTTTTAATTCAGCTACTTCAACCTCCAGGGCACTGGGATTACAGGCCCATGACACCACACCCAGCTAACCACCAGGTCCTTAGGTCAGCATGCCAGGGAGCTCTACCACACCCAGCTAACTACTAGGTCTTTAGGGAGCTAGGGGTTCAGAACTGAACTTGAAGCCTCAAAGCCCAACTTACCTTTCCGTACTTGAGGCTCCTCGTGTGCAGAGAAACAGCTCCATCCGAGAACACCGCCTGGACCTCCGCCTACTCATGTGATGAAGGAACAACAGTAGCCTTGGCAACCCACGCTTGTGCCACCTGCCTGCAGCCAGCTCCCCCCAGTCACCAGCAGGCCACGCTGGCCATCTTTGATGGACCTCTATAGAGGATATCACTATGACCTCAGCTTCCCCCTGGCTGGCAAGAGTATCTTGATACAATCTTTTCATGGATATATGTTCATATCATTTGAGAGCTGGTGAGGTGGCTCTGTGAGTCCACAGCTGTCATCAAGCCTGACTAACTGAGTTCTGTTTCCCCAGATCCACACGGTGAAGAGCCAGCTCCTGTTGTCCTCTGCCCTCCACACACAGCGGTCACACACACAAATATGATCAAATGTGTTTTAAAAGAAAGAAAGGACCCATGTTCTTAATTTAGACGTAAGCAGGAATGATGGCCTATGCCTGCATCTCAGTACTCAGGAAGCTGAGACAGGAGTACATGTATGAGGCCAGCCTGGGTTCACAGTGAGTTCCCGGCCAACCTGGGGTACTCTTTATAAGAAAGGGAGACCACTGGATCTTCACCATGAATCACAAGTTACAGAAGCCAGGGCGTCGTTCTGAGCTATGGAAAACAAGCCCAGCAGCAGCAGAGCTGGACTCAGCCCCTGCAGGGCGCTGTTCCCCTGGCCAGACAGAGCACAAGCACGGCTGCAGCCCTGTAGGGGAGAACGAAAGGTGCAGGATACACTGATGAGGTCGCCTTCCTGCAGGAAGCCTCTCATGGCCAGCTCGTCCTCCGCAGACCTTCTCCTCTGAAACACACAGAAACACGAGCACATGACACAGCCCCTCAGGAAGGGCTCTCTGCACCACTGCTCTCCGTTTGAAGCCAACCATGCTTCTATAACATGAAGAATTATGACAAGAGGTACCAGAACTGCAGTTGGGAGTGAGGGACAGGACAGCAGCTCTCCTTAGTGGGACCCCCTCTGAGTTGACAGTCAGACCCTGTGCAGTTGACTGAGCCTATCTCCCAACTCACCCAGCACACTTCACACCAGGCTGTCTCTGCTCATCTCCCTTCACCTCAAAGTCCCCAACGGCACTCCAAGGCCCCACTTGAACAGTTGTTCTCTGGCGCCCATGCTTTCTTGTTCTCCTGCTTCCTTTACAGCTCCATTATCTCCAAGCCTCACCCATCTATAAGGTCCTTTAAGCTGGCACTCTCCATAGGACCCAGCCCAGGGAGCCTCTCCAAACTATATGACAGGCTGAACCATGGTATGGACAAAAGCCTGTCACTATCTGCATTAACCAAGTGCCATTCAAGTTACTGAAAACTAAGGACAGGCAGGGCATAGTGGTACACAACTTTAATCCCAGCATTTGGGAGGTCAAGGCAAGCAGACATCTGTGAGTTTTAGGCCTGGTCTTAATAGTGAGTTCCAGACCAGGGCTATACAGAGAAATCCTGTCTCAACCTCACTTACCCCACACTCCAAAAACAACAACAAAAGCAAGCAAGCAAGGAAGCAAGCAAGCAAGCTAAGGCAAAACCTTCAAGAGACGCTTTCCCTGTACAAAGCTGAGACACCAGGAAAGGAAATCAGCACTAAGAAACTAAGATCCAGGAGCCTCTTCCCAGCTCCCTCCTGGGAGCCCACTCCATAGGTGTCTCTGGTCTTACCATAGCACACTAGCTGCTGCCCATGTTGAAAGCACAGGGCCAGGAGAAAAGCCACTGTGTTCACCAAAGTAGCAGACTCCGCAACAAAACAACGACCTCGTGTAAAGTAGACCTTTCAGGTAGACAGTTCCAGGGCGGGCAAGCACTTACCAGCTCTCCTCCAGGTAGGTTCATGGATGACAGAAGCAAGACGGAGTCCAGCCTAGAGTTGGTCTCCACCTTCCACCTCTTCTGTTGAACCTGTGATGGGAAGAAACAGGATAGCGTCTCACACCACCCCAGAAAAAGGGCCCCTTCTCCAGACGTTCACATGATGAAAGTCCCATCCCTGGCCACCAGCCTCCTTCGGTTTGAAACATTGACTTTACCTCTGTGATTCTCCCCACTACAATGTCTCCGACTTCTCCATTGTATCTGCAAGAGAAAACAGAAGCTTACCCAGTAGCCGGTGGGCTGGCCAGACCAAGCAGTGTCTGAGACGGAACAAACAGAAGGGACTTCATAAGCATCTTTTGTTTAGACTGGGAACTTCAGAATCTCTCTGTGCATATCTCATTCGCTATCCTTAAAGCAATGGCTCTTCTCGAGCTGTTCCAGCTCCACACTGCCTGCCTGGTCAGACACTTTGCTGGACCCTCACGCTGATCCCAAGGGCGAAATGCTCTTAGTTAAGGCCCAGGCATTGGACTGTGACTCTTTTCTGCTCAGAGCTCCCTCAATTACAGTGAGCTCACCAAGTTTTAATGGTGGGGAATTATCCATAATGCCAGTGCTTGGGAGGTGGAGTCACAAAGCTCTCAGATATAGATAGCCGCACAAAAGGCGGCACTGCCAGCAGCTGCTTCCCCTTCCGCACAGCAAACTGCTCTCTCCCATTCATCCCCAGCTCAGTCAGTGTTCACCCCACCCCATGCTTAGGCCAAAACCTTGATTCCTGTCACAGTCTAGGATGAGCTGAGGACAAATCCTGCTGTGGGCACCTTAAAATGTATGAGGGAAACAAAGACATCCAGACTGGGAACTAAGAAGTAAATCCACCTCTATTGGTTCTGTTAACTATCCTTAAACACGTCAGTTACTGTAATGCCCTTTCAAGGAAGGGTACTCGGCAAACAAGGTATACAGAGGAGCTAGCCACTGCTGAGGGTTGCGCAGCCACCTCACTTGGTCACTTGTCAGATGAATACAGTCCCCTAGTCTGGCTCCTTAAACATGTCCCACTTCACTGTCTCCCTGGCAACCACAGCAAATAATTAAGACATATGTCAGATCATAGCTTTCTTCTGCTCCATTCCTTCCAAGGGCTTCCCAATTAACACAATATGAAACCCAAATCCTCACCATCATTGCCAGGCAGGGTGACCACCTGCCCAGTGCAGCGCTGGCTCACCTGACTACTCAGGCTCACCGGCTTCCCTGCCGGACTAACCTTTATGGGCTTCTTCTAGGTACTCTGCCTGCCCTGAGTTTAAGTACTTTACGTGTAGCCTGTCACTGAATTCTAACAACAACCCTGCGGCCATTATTTTCTTTATGATGCAGAAAAGGAAAGTAACCCAAGGCTTGGAGGGATCAGGTGACATGAGGAAACCTTTGAAGTTCACCCTTCACATGGTGTCCTAGTTGGCTTTCTGTTGCTGTGACAAATACTTCAACCAAAAGCAATCTGAGGAGGAAAGGATTTACTTGGCCTATAGATTACATTCCATCATCAAGGACAGCCAAGCAGGAACCTGGAGGCCAGAACTGAAACAGAGTCTGTGGAAGAACACTGCTTGCTGGCTTGCTTCCCGGGTTTAGGTTCTCTCTCTCTCTCTCTCTCTCTCTCTCTCTCTCTCTCTCTCTGTCTGTCTCTTTCTCTTCCTCTATCTTTTTCTCTCTCTTGCTCGAGTGCGCACGTGCACGCACACAGCTCTCCTGGAACTCAGAGAGCTGCCTGCCTCTGCCTCCCAAGTGCTAGGATTGAAGGCATGTGTCACAATCCCTATTCTTACCCAGCCCAGGCCCATCTGCCCAGGATGCCACTGCCCACAGTGGGCTGGGTCCTCCTACAACAATGACCAATTAAGAAGATGCCCCACAGACGTGCCCACAGACGTGCACACAGGCCGACCCAAGGGAGGCAATTCTTCAGTTTACATTCCCACTCACTCACAAGGTAACTCTAATTTTGTGTCAAGTTGGCTGCTGGCACTAACTGTGACAAACAGGAACACAGATCGGCGATGACATGGGGAGATGGAAAAGGCCTGTGTACAATCCAGATGCTCCGAGAAAGAGATACACACCTTCTGTCCTCACCTGGTTTTCAAGGCTTTGACACAGATCAGCTTGTTCACTCTCTCCACAGAACCGGCCACAGAGGCAATGAGCTTTTCTTCCCCCATGTATGTCCCATGGCCCCTGTGCAAGGACAAGATCACAAAGAAAGGACACCAGAGTTACAGTGGAGGGGACCTCTCCCATCTAGGAAATGGTTCTTGAACCTAATAGACTCCCCCTGCCGAGAGCCTCACACTCCTCAAAGAGCCACAGGGACATCTCCACCTTAAAGAAATGTGCTCAAACGTTACTTTCCAACAACCTACCCACACATCCCAGGCAACACAGGGGCCCTCCCCAACCGCTCCTAGTCCTCCCCATCCCCAAGGCAGCCGTTTTCCCCCTTCCGCTGCATTTACAACTTTCTTGTGGCATTTACTGTTTCTGTTCCTTGCTAGATCATAAACTCCACCAGGACGCGGTTTTCACTTTGGTACCCTGACTACACAGACTATGTTAAACATATGCTGCAAGTATGAAGGAATGAATCCTCAGATATCTGCCATCTAATTCCTTAAAGTTTAAAGCTTAGAGGCAATGCTATAAACACTATAACCCCATCTGTACCAAAAAAAAAAAAAAAAAAAAAAGAAAAGAAAAGAAAGAAAGAAAGAAAGAAAGGAAAAAAGAACCAGGTGCGACCCATACCTTTGAGTTCAGAATTTGGGAGGCAGAGGCAGGTGGATCTCTTGAGTTCTGAATCAAGCGGTTACATAGTAAGTTCCAGGACAGTCAGTGTTATTACATAGTGAGATCCTGTCTCAGAAGAGGGGGGGGGGGGACACGACACCAATGGGGAGACTGGGTACCTAATGCAGATTTATCTTTGGTAGTAATACAATGTTGGATTTTGCTTTCCTGACCCACTTTTCAGTTGTTTAATACTCTCTACCCGACCAATTCCTGTTGTCACCACTGTCTTCCAGGTATGGGTACCAGCCTTAGCAAAGTGCTACGGCTAAGGATAACAATGGCAGTTGTCCGACTCCAGAGCCGGTCCTAACCACCGCAACATGTTCTGTCTTCCCGTGCTAAGTTTGTATTGTTTGTTGCATTTAATACAGTATGTTGCCTCAACCCCCGCCCCACCAAAATTACTGCTTCAAAGTCAGGCTTGTCGCCTGAGGTAACACAGAAGGAGATGATCAAGCCTGCAACGCCCACTGTCCCTTCAGAGGGTTGTAAGAAGGGCCTTGCTCATAGCCCTCCCCAATTCTCCCTCCCCAGGAAGGCCCAACAATCTTGAATTTCAGGCTAAGGACCCAAAAGTTCCGAACGCCATAGATCAAAGGAGGGAATCAGGTGCTGACAGAGGAGCACCCAAGGTGCTAGGAGGCGGAAGCATGAGGCTCGGAAAGAAAGGGACTAGTATGGATGCTCCGATGTGTCCCGGGTACCTCGGTGACTTAGATACAAGGGGACAGGAGGTCTGGGTTCCGGGGCAAGAGGCCACGTGCAAAGAGCTCTGCAGCCGCCTCCTGAGGTCTTGGAAGCCCCAAATCCTCACGTACCGCATGAAGCCTGTGTCCGTGGTGATCGTGTCCCCCGGCACCACCAAGTGCTTCTTAGAGTCGCGGCCCAAGTTGTCACTGAGAGGTTTGCGAGCCTTAGGGAGCCTCATCTCCAACGCCATCTTGGCGCCAATGACTTGCGCAGGCGCAGCTCCACACAGTCGCATCGACTCCCGCCTACCTTTAAAGAAACGACCAATGGAAATGTAGAGTGTGGTGGCCATGTTAACTATTGGCAACTATTAAGTTAACCCGAGGAAGAGCGGATGCCAAGCTGCCATATTTACTATTGGCAAGAAAGCACCTGAAGAATGATGAATTCTCACATTGTAAGGGAATATGACGTTGGTTTGGTTTGGTGTTTGGATGTCAGTTTTCCCGGCCCGGCGGTGGTGGCGCACGCCTTTAATCCCAGCACTTGGGAGGCAGAGGCAGGTTGATTTCTGAGTTCGAGGTCAGCCTGGTCTACAGAGTGAGTTCCAGGACAGCCAGGACTACACAGAGAAACCCTGTCTAGAAAAACGGAGGGAGGGAGTACTAGGTGGTGGTATTGGTGTTTTTTGCATTTGATTGGTTTGTTGTTTTATGTGTATAAGCGTTTTTCCTACATGTATGTCTCCATACCACTCCAGTGTCTGATATCCACAGAGGCCAAAACAGGGCGTTGGAGCCCCTGGAACTAGAATTACAGATGTTTGTGAGCCGCCATGTGGGTGCTGGGAATCGAAACCAAATCCTCTGGAAATGTAGACAGTGCTCTCAACCTCTGAACCATCTCTCCAGCCCAGGTGTAGGATTTTTTTAAGACAGTGTCTCTTGTCATCCAAGTTAGTCCCAAAAATGGCTGTGTAACCCAGGATGTCCTTGAACTCCTCCGCCTCCCCAAAACTGGGATTACAGGTGAAACCACCATGCCGAGCTGTGTGAGTTTTTACCCAAACTATCCCATTTCGTTGTTTTATTTATCGTTGCCAAGTCTAGGGATTGAGAAGTGAGCATTGAGTTTCTCATCCAGCTCTAAGCCACTATAATCTAATACTTTGTAGGCTATAGATTTAGGACTGGGATTTACAGGAAACACAATCTGAGCAGAAGACAGAGCCCTTTGAATACTGCTCCTAATGGGCCTTGTATTCTCCAACAGAGCTGCCCCGTAGGCGTTGGTCTGGGAGCTCACATACCGCCCTATGGCTTTAGTGAGGACCTCTTCTGAGTGATGACCTGTGTCTTATGAAAGATGAATGTTGTAAAACCCAGCAGCCACACATGATAAGCAAATCTGTAAAAAGGTATAAATGTAACTTTCATTCTCCTGTTGTAATTGTTGTCTGGGAGGTTTACTGCCTTCCTTTGCTAACCTAGGTCTAGTTCTGGAAGCTTCTAGACTCTGTACAATCTTATCTAGGCCTAAAAAAACAGTCTCTGAATTACTGCTGAATAAGCTCACCCCTCCTAGTTCTTTCTGATCTCTGGCTGGCTGATTCAACTCAGTCGTTCTGGCTCAAACTCCTTTCCGAATTGACTTATTAGAACTGTCTTTTCTCTTGGTTGCTAAATTCCTCTACTTTGCCTCAAACTAGCTCTAGCAATCTTTTCTAACCATCTGGCTCCTTCTCATTCTATAGCTCATTCTGTCTTTGCATGTGTCTTGCTTGTTCTCTTAAATATGTCTCTATAAAACTCTTGAAGTAAAACTGCCTCCTTCCTCTCTCTGTGTGTGCTGCATTCCCTTAAGTAGCCTGTTCTCGTGAGAACTGGGCAGATCTGGTTTTATCATGAATCAGATGGTGATGTCTGCTACTCAATTAGATATCACTTTTAAACATGGGTGCTCCTTCATTTTTTTAAATATTTATTTATTTATATGAGTACACTATAGCTGTCTTCAGACACACCAGAAGAGGGCATTGGATCCCACTACAGATGGTTGTAAATCACCATGTGGTTGCTGGGAATTGAACTCAGGACCTCTGGGAGAGCAGCCAGTGCTCTTAACCACTGGGCCATCTCTCCAGCCTTTGGGTGCTTTCTTCTTACAAACTAACTTTACCTTCATCGGTTGGGGTTAAAGGTGTGTGCTCAGGGCACAGCTGTATTCCAGCCAGAGGAAGTAAAGGTGTGTGCTAAGAGCTGAGCCACACCACAACTAGAAACAGGTTCAAACTCACGTAACAAGTGCAAAGATCTTTGCTTATACTCGATTACACCTGAGTGGATGCCGGATGGAGGATATGGCAGGTTTCTCCTGTGGCTTTATCTGAGTCTCCTATTTAACAGAGGCATTTCCCCCTTCTCCCATCATTCACTGGTCCCCATTTCCCCTGGCCGTGCAAGACTTGAAGCTCACTAAATTTGTCTTTTGTTTGTTTTTAATGTAGCCCTAATTATCTTAAACTCGTTTTGAATACCTTGAACTCACAGAGATCTACCTACCTTTGCCTCTCAAACGCTGAGCCCTCCCGGAAGCATGTACTACCATACCTTACCTCAGCACATTGAATTTCAACCTCACAGAATCAACAGCACAGTTCTCCACTCAAATGGGGACTCTAAAGGAAATTAAACTATCAGACAGGCCCCACATACCACATGTGAGCAGGAAGTAAAGCAAATCTGGTCCTCTCCCTCCTGAAGATGTATCTGGTCAGTTGTTTATAATCTCCAAGGGGTCAGTATTCTTTACTCAAACCAACTCTCACAACTACATTTATCAAGAAAGCTTGCCTTGCCAGGAAGTCAGTGACAGGAAGTCACTGATCAGCCAGGGCCTTACCCTCCTTGGGAAGCCAGCCAGAGTCCAACTGTTGAGTCAGCTGTGGCCATAAGAGGGCGGTGGTGTCCTTTAAGACATCCTACCCAAGCTGCAGGCCTCAGGGTCTCTAGACCAAAACACTGGTCCAGGTTCATCCTTCAGAGAAAGACATTGACATCCCCCTGCTCATCCTCACAGCATTCACAGCACAGAGCCTGTGCAGTGGGATGTCATTGTGATTATAATCACCTGATTATAGAGAAAGAAACTGAAGCCCAGGGAAGACTAGAATTCACATATCAGTGGTAACCAGCCTCATTCCATCTGATAACCAATTTTTTTCTCAGAGCCCTCACCATTAACCAAACATCTTCCAGGGGTTCCCTGCTCCTGTGCTGAGTGATGCTCCCTGCTCCTGTGCTGAGTGGTGCTCCCTGCTCCTGTGCTGAGTGGTGCTCACTGCTCCTGTGCTGAGTGCTCACTGGCCCTGTGCTGAGTGGTGCTCACTGCTCCTGTGCT
>JANHMN010000002.1:104989766-105005922 GCA_030674055.1 Rhabdomys pumilio | reverse complement strand
ACACACACACACACACACACACACACACACACACACACACACACACAAAACAAATGGGATTCCATCCATGAGTATCTATCTGAAGCCCCAAAGGAGAATTTCTTCCTTTCTGGGTGAGCCTGAGAACTCTGGGTCCACCTTCCATGGAGAGAGACTAGAAGTTCTGCCCCCTCATATCCACCAGGCTCTGAAGGTAGAATGAGCTGGGGGTAGAGAGGAGTGTGTGGGAACTGCAGGTATCACGGCTGCTGTCCATCAGGTCCTTTTACACCAACCCTTAGCCTTTAGCATCATAGCAGCACAGGGATGTGTGTGTGTGTGTGTGTGTGTGTGTGTGTGTGTGTGTGTGTGTGTGGTCAGTCCCATTGGGGAGGTTAAATATGAAACACAAGCACAATTCATAAGCAAGCAGAATGAGGCAGTCTCCAAGACAGCAGACAACTTAGAACGTGGCACCAGAGCTAGACAGAATCCTCCAGCCTCTCCTTCACAGTCATGGTCGCCATTCAAGAGACCAGAGGGTCACAGCTGGAGGTCTTTCCTTGAAGAGGAGGAGGGAAGGAAAAAGGCCTGTAAAGTCCTCAGAGAAGAAGATGCTGGAGTCCAAGTATTTAAGATATTGATTGAGGGCTTGTTTGTTTGTTTGCACAATATGGATTGGGAAAGAGGCTACTGTACAAGATGGATCTCGAGTCGCCAGGTCCTTAGGTGTAACCTTAGAAGTCTCTAAGCATGTCTCTTGCAGCAGCCTCTAGGCCACATGCAGGCATGCACCTTGTAGGAGATGAGCTACAGAGCCCCGCCCCCACAGCCCACTGAGCCCTGGCTCTGTGTCCACCAAGCAAGTAATTGTGTCACTCTGTTCTTTGATTTGTAAAACAGAGCGGTCCCTATTTTACAGGCCTCCTTGAAAGCTGCTGGGTCACAGGGACCAAAGCACAAAGCTTGGTACTGAAGCTGTGAGTTGCTCCTGTTCTCCTAGCTCGGGAATGCTCCAGAAGAACTAGCAGCGATCTGGGTACACTGAGTCACTGCAGTAGAGCCAGAGCCACCAGCAGCATGAAATTCCATGTTGACTCAGGCCTTTGCCTTCCATGCCCACCAAGCACAGGCACGGGGCTGCGGGCATTCCCGTCGGTAGAGTGTTCTCATAGAGTATATGCAGCTCTGGGTTTGGTCTTCAGCTCCACATAAGCCAGATGTGAGGCCCTGCACCTATAATCCCAGCACTGAGGAGTTAGAACCAGGGCGATATAGGAAGTTCAAGGTCTTCTTCGCCTAAACATCAAATGGCTGGTCTCAAGGCCAGCCTGGGCTATATCAGCTCCTGTGGCTCACAATCAAATACTGCCTGCTCTTCCAGAAGACCCGGGTTCAGACCCCAGCACCTACATGATAGTGGCTCACAACCATCAGAGACTCCAGTTTCAAGGGATCTGACACCCTCTTCTAGACTCTGGGGACTACAGGCATGCACATGATACACATATATACATACATGCATGCAAAACATGCATACACACAATAAAACAATTTTTTAAATGTAATAAGCAAAATACTAAAATTAGTTTTATTCAACTTAATCATTAAACTTCATGGACATAAAGATCTAACTGTACCATAGGGTAAATCAGGAAAAGTGCCTCCTCTTCTGCCCTGGATGCCCAGCTGTTGCCTATGCCTCCCTCCATGTGTTTCCCCAAAAAAATGATGTCATGTTGAGATTTTGAAAAAAAAAATGCTGATTTAGGCTTTAAAGGATCGCTGTGGAGAGACTATGTGACTTCTATTTTTATAAGATCTACGTTTAAAAGCGAGCATGCATTACATCTATACATATGCAAACGCAAGAGAGACAACAAGCAAGACTTTTTCAGAAAAGGAAGCCTACTGAATAGAATGGCAATGAAACCTCCTCAGACGGCTAGAGGTTATGAGCAGTGAGAGGATCGAAATCACCTCCACAAAGAAACAGGACTGTGAATTGCTTTGAACTTCAGAGCCTGGAACCCCACTACCTCTGGTCTGCACTTCATAAATACTAAAATTAATTTTATCCAATTTAAAAATGAGAGCCATCGGGCATAGGTGTGACTGTGCCTCACGGTAAATAGCATGAAGCGACTCCTTCTCCTGCTCCGGATGCCCAGTTGCTACTGATGCTCTCTGGGCGTGTCCTGCATCCAACAAAAGCCTTTGTGGGAGCCCAGAAGACCCCAGAACCTGAACCCTCTTCTCTGAGATCCTGGAAGTACTGTCCAGAGACCACCTCAGTGCATTGAACGGCCACAGTCCCCTGCAGGCCCCTCCCAGGCTCTATTATTCCTACCAAGTTTAGCGCTAGCCCAGGCTAGGCTCTGCACTACTAGGACTAGGAACCTGAATTGGCTGGTCATTCATGTTTCTGGGAACAGAAGATTGGTTTGGAACATACCATGAACCAAGCAATCCCCAAAGGAACTGATTCCCATTTCATAAAATCCACTCTGTCAAATCAAAGGAAACAGCCTTGCCTGCCTCCTGCTGCCGAGTTTCAGACCTTTGGCTAATTCCTAACGTTCTGATCAGCCTTCACTTGAAACCTGCCCCATTTCAATGACAGAAGGGCAGTGACAGGCTTTCAGGTTTGCTTTCCTAATATAAATTCATGACACCCCATTGAACATGCTCCCGAGAGGCTCTGACACCTGCCCTTTCCCGGAGGGACACAGAAGCATCTCCGTGTCATCTGCATGATCATCAGTTCCCATTGTGCCTGACAGATGTCCTGACACACCAATTAATAGAGCTCCAACAAGAAGATGCTGGCCAGGGAGGCCACACAGCATGGCCATCCAGCTCTGCAGCACATGGGTTGGGGTTCAAATCGCAGTTCCAGACTCTGAACCTTGAACCTTCATTTCTTCATCATTAAAACAGGAACAGAGATGCAGCTGAGCTTAGCAATACAGGACCTACTCACTATATATAAGGCCCAAGGTTCAATTCACGGGGCCATTTTAAGAAAGTAAATAAGCCCTGGGCTCAGTCCCCACTACAAAACCAGAGTTGTTTAGACCTTGGAAAAATGTTGCCAGTGAAGTGCCGGCATGTGGGAGACGTTTGATGTCATAATGCCGTCTGCAAACATCATTAATGGGCCGATCATCGATGGTGGTACCCATCAGAGCCACTACTGAGCAAGGTCAAAAGGAAAATGGTGCTTATCCTCAGAGCTGAGAGAAGAGGTGAGGCTTTAGGGAAAAATAAAGGGCTCAGCTGTCCTAGAACAAGAAAAAACGGGAAAGCCCACATTTCAGGGCAACCATTTGCCAATACGATACAATAAAACGGAAATGGACCAGACTGGGGATTTTTCCCCCCACAGAGTGATAACAGATCCCCCAGCCTCCTTTGTGCCCGTTTCCTGACCAAATCGCATGCTTCCTGTTGAGCCACCTTTTTCTTCCCGGAAGAGGTGGGTCCCTGTGGATACCCTATCACCCAGATTTATTCATTCAGTATTTAGTGGCTCCACCTGCTTTGTGCTGGGTGCTTTCTAGAAATGCCATCTGAGGCACCTGAAGGGGGAACTGAGTGTCCAGGCAGACACAAAGCCAGAGGTTTCACCCTCCTCATCTCCACCCAGGATGCAGAATTTGGAGCAGATACTCTAGTACTGGCCTGAGTTCCCCAACCCAGTCATCTCTGTGTCCATTTAGAGCTCATGATTTTGTATTTGTGGGAAGTCCTAGTGTGGGTCTTCCTACTAAAGAGAGACCACATTTTGGCAAGTAACGACAGGTTACAGTTATGACATATAAATAGCGCTTCTGAGCAGGAAGACCAGGTCAACAGATCGTAACAAAGCTCCCTCTCCTTGGCTAACAGCCCCTCAGCACACACACACACACACACACACACACACACACACACACAGAACAAACAGCAGATTATACAAGACTTACCAGGAGCCTAGGTGAGCAGAGATATGTCCGGTCACACCCAGACATATAAGTGGAATTTTGATGTTGTTATAATATGGTTTGAGAGAATTGCTGTTATGAACAAAAAATGTGCCCAACATCATTTATGAAAAGCAGTTTGGGGCTGGGTATATTGGCAAATACCTTTGATCCCAGCCCTCGGGAGGCTGAACCAGGCAGATCACTGTGAGTTTGAGACCAGCCTGGTCTACATGAGTTTCAGGCCAGCCAGGGCTGCACAGTAAGCCTGGCTGGCCTGGATCTCACTATGTAGATCTTTACCAGGATCTGATACTTGGTCTTCCTGCCACTCACAAGCACTGTTTATACTTCATAACAGTAACCTGTTACTTGCAGTCAAACGTGTCGTGTCTAGCATGACGGGGCTCCAGACACCTGTCTGTCCCAGGATGAATTCTAACATGACATAGATACTGTTGGCCAGTCTCCTGTGTCTGTGTCTGTGTGTGTGTGTGTGTGTGTGTGTGTGTGTGTGTGTGTGTGTATAAGTATGTGTGTGTATACAGGTTATATGAGTGCCTATGTTTTTGTGTATATACATATGTGCAGTGTGTGTATCTGAGAGTGTGCACATATATGTGTGTATGGGGATGTGGAGTATATTTGTGTGTGTGTGTGTGTGTGTGTGTGCGTGTCTGAATGTGTGTAAGGGAGCCAGAGGTGTTAGAACTCATACTTTGCTATGGGTGAGTTCAACTGCACCAAAAGCCAATTCTAGGAGGTGGCTGTATAGTTAGATGGTCACAGGAGTCATGGTGGTCCTGCCTGGGCTACTTCTGGTACTACATGGACACTCTTCAGCCCTCCTAGAATTTCTGAACTCCGGTGGCCTGCCTGCCTTTCTTTACTCCCTGGTTTCCCTGGAGCTGACCCAGGTCCTGGCCACACAATGCCAAGGCAAAGGCTTTTCAGCTACCAGTTCTGCTCACGTCTAAGGGTCTAGCCATTCTGCAACAATAAGATTCCAGTCCCAGAAGTTAGCAGGCAGAGACACCCAGGAGGGTATAGAATTCAGGCTCAGAGTCACTGCTGGGGAGCGGAGTGTGGCTAGAGAGGAAGTAGTTCTCTGACCTTGGAGAGCAGCCAAAACCCTGGCCGTCCCACAACCAAGGGATGTCCAAGGCAACAAACGTGCAAGATCTAGAGAAATGTAGTGGGACTGCCCTGCTGCCCCTCACAGACAACTTCCCATGTCTGAGGCAAGCTGCATGCCAAGAGTCACTGCTGTGCCCTCTGGTGATGTGCCCCCTTGGCTATCACTGCTCACCAGTCCCGCCCCCATGCCTTTGCCTTTCTTCCTCTGCCAGGCAGGTATCCTGCCTCCTTTCCCAGTCCCTGGCCCTGGTTCCACTTTTGCCCACTTTAGAAGACTCCCCTTCATCATGCCCCGAGCCTCTCCTCAGCTAACACTCCCGTATAGAGACAGTTCAGAGCTCTAGGCCTTCAAGAAATGACAGGTTTTCATGTCCATGAACTTCGGATAAACTCAAAATCCTCCTCGTGAAGCTGTGTGAGAGTCCTAACACAGTGAGCTGTTATTGCTGAGACGCAGTACTGAGCCACACGCTATTGGTCCCAGAATGAGGCGTGACACGCAGTTAAACCATATGGACACACAGGGCACTATCATAGTCAAGTTCAGTCCCCAGCCGGCTTCCACTTGATGGCCTGTTCTTTATCTTCTTCTGCCCTCTGAACCCCTGCACAGGCTTCTCTACATCTGAGATATTCACCACAGCATCCACCTGTAAGCCCTGCCCTCTCCCAGCTATATCAGTAAGTCTCCCATTCAGGACATACTCACGGCAGTCCCCGAGTCTCAGCCCTACACCAGGGCAGAGCCAGTGGGGCCAGAACTAACATCCTCTTGTCTTCTTTGCTCACACTCCTCACCATCCATCCCTACATAACGCTACAACCACATACCTCTATGGCCTTGTAGAAGATGCTCGTGCCTATTTGTACCACTTCCAGGTTCTGCTCCTGCTCGTTCCGGGCACACTTGATATAGGTCATCCAGCTTCGGTGGTCTTCCTGGCTGGCATCGATGAAGTACCGTACTGTACCATCCTCATTGAATACCTAGGATGGGTGAAGCAGTAATGGGGTGAGGCAGGGCCCCGCCACATGTGTGACCCAGGCCAGACGCAACTGCTGACATTCTCCTTTCTCCGGACAGCTCTGGGAAGTCGATAAAGCCATTGTCATCTATGCCTTCCAGTCCAGGGAAGGGAGTTGGGGGGTGGGGGGCACGGTGATTTGTCTGAAGCAAGTTAAATAGGGAGTCAGTCTTCAGAGACCCATGGACTCACCGTGACCAGGCACTCCCACCCCCAGAAGACAGTCTCCAAGAGATCCCTAAGCAGGCGACATACTCTTCTGCTACCTGTCCTTAAAGGTACAGATGTTTGGGGCAGAGCAGTGGAGAGTAACAGCACAGGGCCTCAGAGAGGGACACAGGAGCTTGGGAGGCAAGTCTAGCTCACTGGGGTCTCTTGGCCTGGCCTAAGCCCCTCTGTGAGGCTGCTAAGGGTCCCCGGAGGTCAAACCACACCCTAGCTTTCTGACTGGGCAACAGCTGGAAGACAAGACACCCACTAGGCCCAGGTGTCCAGGAGAGGGAGAAGGCAAGGGCTGGAGTCTTCTCTCTGCTCTCCTCATCCAGGTCCTGTGAACAGCTACTCACTGGCTCCTGCCAGGTGGGGCTGCTAGGGTGGCAGCGGGCAAGGCAGTAAGGTGGAGAAGTAAGTGTAGTATCTGGCTGCTGTGGGTCTGTGTGGGAAGAGAGATGGAGGAGAGCCACCATGGGGCTGGCATCCCTGTATCTGACACTGCTGGAGGTGGGCTAGAGTCAAAAGGTCAGATACCCATCTCCTTCTGGAAAATGAGAATAATAACTGAGAGGGACTGACCTCACTGTTTGCAGGCTGGGGCATCAGACTGCTGACTCAACATCCAGTCAGCCATGTTTATTTTGGATGCCATCAGGCCTGGGACTGGGAAACCTATTCTTAAGAAACACCCGGCTTCCACTCTCCTCTATCCAGCCACAAGTCACCATAGGCCAGCCTCAGAGGCCGACTCTCTCGGTGCCTCTGAAGCCAGAGAAAGAATGTGAGTAGCGATGGCTTCTTCCCAGTCTGTGCATCAGGACCCCTCTGGATCTCAACTTTACAGCCCGTGGTAGTTGTAAAGTATGACTAACAGCCCTGTTTGGGAGACTTGGAAACGAAGGCTGGGACATTTCCCAAAACAGGTAAAAGAGAAAGAACCTTTGGCAGAGAAAGCTCCAGGCCTTGAGAGTCTTATCCCCAGAGAGAGATCAAACTCCAGCATCCTAGGGAGAGCAAACAGCTCCTAGGGAGAACTGAAGCTCTGGCAGGGGCCGGACAGGGCTCCGTTCTGACACTGGTGGATACAACCCCCGGAGGGAGCCAACCCACCTGCCAACCGGAATCCCTTTCCAAAGCTCCCACCTACCTCCCACATCAGGTTGTTGTTTTTGCAGATATCCACATGCTCTGGGGCAATGACTCGGCCAGTGAAGGGGCCCATCTCCGTGCCCGCCTTGATCCACGTCTTGGAGAAGATGCCAAGGCCCTCGCCTGGGATGGAACTCTGGGCGATGATCACTTCCACCGGCAGTACCAGGCTAGATAGCTTCTGCACCTCTGCGGGGATTAGAGGAAACTGGTCATTATCTGTGCAAAGATGGCCCTGCCCTTCCCATCCCGGATGCGTTCTTGCCCTGCTTCGCGCCTGCCAGCACAAGCAGCCCCAACTCCGGTGTGGTGGTTCTTTTATTTTTCTTGTGGGCGGAGAGTTACTGGGGATCGAACCCAAACCCTTGCGCATGAAACGCTACGCCGCTGCCCGCAGCGGCCTCCGCTGAGCTGTATCATCAGCTCTTAGGGCTCAATTCAAAGTCTTTCCACAAATTCTCCAAACATCCACAGCCTTCACCGGTCTTCCATCGCAGGAAAACTTAGGAACCACTGAAACCACTTTGTGTTTACAGACAGGGAAACTGAGGCCGGGTCTGGCGAAGAGGTATCGTCCAAACCGGAACTCTCAGTCTTGTTCCTGGCTCTTCAGCCGGTGACACTGAGTTCACTGCGTGTCTCGTGTCTCTCGGACGCGGTCAGTACTGGGGACAGATTCCCAGCTTGGAAGGTGGCACCCGCGCAAAAGAAACACTTGCTTTTACAAACTGCGCTCTGGGCTACCTCCCCAAACCCCACTTTGTGATCTTCCCTGGTCCGCCAGTATACCTTCTCTACTCCCAAGTTCTGGAGTGCCAGAGAGGGCGGCACCCGGATCAGGCGAGCTCTGAAGTCGCTTTAATAGGCAAGGAAGAACCAGCGGTCCCTAACCCCCAGAGGATCCCCGGTGGGGCCTCTGCGGCAGGGGTGGGAGCGTTGAGGCGCACAGGGGCGGCCTCCATGTCTTACAAGGTTCCCCTCTAAGCTACCTGGGAAAATACCCGGCGAGCCGGCCGGCTGAAAGGGGGGGTTAAACGGTGTCCATTGCGGAGCGGCCGGCAATTTGTCACGCTGTTAAAGTGATCGCATTCATTCGGCTCCATTCGAAAGAAATTGCTAATTCTAAATTCATTAGCCCTGGAAGAAAGCTGTAGCAGTAAATTGTATCTCAATGCGGAGGGGACTTGTTTAAAAGGGGCCGAGGAATTCCCCTTACAAAAAGGCAGGATTAGATGGTTGACATAGCGTGAATGGAAGTGGAATTAGTCTTCACGGTAAATTAAGAGAGGAACAGCGATCTTAAAGGGGAAGAGAGGGCGTCGCTCAGAGACGCCAGCGCTGGGCAAAGATATTGTTTGCGGGGTGACGAATGAGGAATAAGAACTTGAGACATCTTAAAGAAAAGAAACTTTCCTCGCTCTCATTCTCTCCCTCGCTCTCTGCGGCTTTTTCTCTCCAGCCTGCCCGCCCTCCGCCCCTTCCCCGGCCCGGCTGTCTTTTAAAGTTTTTGGTTTAAGTGGGAACTTTCGGGTCAAGCCCGAGTTAACCAAATGAATTTAAAACCCCTTCTTTTCGAGTCAACTGCTATTACACGCCCAGTAAGGCTTTTAATGCCAGGAAACCGCCAGCTCCAGGCTGGAGGGTGGGGTGGGGAGAGAAGACACAGGAGAGCCTGGGCTGACCGAGGTAGGTCGCCCGGGTCGTTGGGATTTGGTCCTAGAGCCTCCTGCATTCCTAGATAACTCTTCTCTGCTCCCGTGAGGCTGTCGCAACCCAGGTTTGACCCATGAAAAAACTGAGGTGCGGTGATCAGGGAGAGAGCATTCTGACTGGGAGCAGCAGTTCCAGACCCGGTGTTCCCCATCTGGCCCACCGCGCCGCTAACCTGAGAATTAGGGGTAGCCGGGAGAGCCAAGGAGAGGAGCCCCGACGGCACGACTCACCTCCTGAGAAGGACTGCGCCAGGACCTCGGCGGTGAAGGCGGTCTTTGGGCTGGCGTGGTGGCTCTTGTCCTCGAGCAGCTGTTCGCCTAGCACGTTGCGCCATCGGCCATATAAGAAACTGTGCAGGATGTCGGAGGTGATGACCTCTGCCAGCGCCAGCCCCGGAGCCTTCAGCCCTGTTTTGAGCACCAGGGCCTCAGCTGGGAGCACAGAGCCCATCATGGGCGGCCAAGGGCTCGCCGCCGGCGCCGCGGAAGGACGACTGGGTGGACTCCGGAGAGGTGGGCAACGAAGAGGGATCAAAGGACTGAAAGGAGAGGAGGGTGACACAACACGAGGGGGGAGGAGGAGGAAGAGGAGCAGGAGAAGGGTGCACTGGGGAGTGCGTGGGAAGGGATGGCTGGGAGGACAGTGAACCAAGTCTGAGATTCACAAAATCTGCAGAGAAGGCAGAGGCGGCACGGAGGGCTGAAAGTCCGCGGGTGGAGACAGGGGTGGATACCAGGAGGGGTGCGGGAAGGGTGGGCGGCGGGTGGCTGCAGACAAACAACGACCAAGGACTCTCGGTTCCCCACTCGCTTTCTATACACCCAGCCAAGACAGTCCTCCCCTTGGCAAAATCTCGGCTCTTTTATAGGAGCCGCAGTGACCCTCCTAATTGGTTATTAATGACCCCCTGACGTCGAAGGACAGACTTGTACCCGGCCAGGCTCGAAGGAGCCTTCACCGACAGCGCGAGGGGCGGGGGCAGCGTGCGGACCGCTCAGAATAGTCCCCCTCTGCTCCTCCCTCCCCTCCGATCCTTCCTCCTCCTACCCCTCCTCCTCCTCTCCCCGTGGGAAGCTCCAGGCAGGGAGGGAGGCGCAGCCCGCAGCCCGGATCGGGGGTGTGTGTGTGGGGTGGCGGGTGTTGAGGTAGGGGCTGCTGCGCAGCGAGGCTTGCCTTTACTCCCGGGACTAGACTGAGCAAGAGGGGGACGTAAGGCTGTCCCGCGGTTCCCCATGCCCACCCGGCCCAAGCAAGATCCATGGTCACTATGGATCCCAGGCCAGGCCTTCTCCTTTCTAGTTCTGTGGGCCGCTCCCAGAGCTGCCGGTGCTTTGCGGTTCTCTTTGACCAACCGCGGTACTCCGTCCGATCCCCACTTATCCTTCCTCCCGCACCCTCTCCTGCATTCCTTAGAGACTTCACTCCCTAAGCTTCGGTAGCAACCTGGACAGCGTAGGTGATGCAGATCGCTTGCGCTGGCAGCGCTACCCAAGCGGGCACTTCGTCCTAAACGGGGCTCCCCGGAAGCTCTGTTCGCTGGACACAGCCAGTGTAAAACACAGTGTAAAGCACAGAGGGCTGCTGAGGAACCACCGGCGTCTCCGTCGGGGCTGAGCTCACCAGCGATACATAGGCTCCCAGCCCTAGAAGTACTAAGTTGGGGTAGGGAGTACTGAAAGACCATCAAATCCTCGTTTCTGTGGGATGCCCTAGAGCAGTGTAAGACGGGACTTGCAGAGACCCAAAATGCCTCTGAGACTGAGGACAGCCCAGGGCAAAGCCATCTGCTGGACTCTGCTTTGGAATTAGGCTGCTGGGATCTTCTACCTAGAAAACCACCTGACAGACGTCCCTCTTTCTTTTTGGTCTCTTAATGATCATTCTTTCTTTCTTAGTTCCCTTCTCTTCCTTCCTCCTCCTTCCCACCATCCCACCTCGCTCCTCCAGTGGATTCTGAATAGTCTTTCCAAGGTACCTGGGAGCCAGTTCCATACCTCTTCAGAAACAGTTGCTATGTCGGGAAGATCACAGCTTCCTGTGTGCACTGAAGCCTCCTGGACAGCCTTAAGACCACCCCTACACCTTCAGCTCCAGAAACAACCACGTTGGAGGGGCTTTGGGCACACCTCACTCAAGAGCACAAGTCCTCAGAACCCTTTCCCCCTTCACCCCCTCCCCGCTGCAATTTCAGATGGCGCAGTGGAAAGTTCCGCAGCCCTGCAGGCTGGTTTGTGTGAGCTCTTGTGCTAGATCTCCACTGTATAGTGAAGACTTCAGATCTTCGAAGCCCTGTGACTTGGGCGTGGGTAGCGCTGGCAGCTCGGGACTGAGATCTGACCCACGAGCCAGATTCTAATGCCTCTAGGAAAAGAATACTTTCCACCACTAGCTGCCCAGAGCTAAGCTTGCCTCGCTCTTGGCAACCATGGAATCCCAGGTCTCTATAACCCCTAGTTGGAGCCAGTGGTCTCTGGCATCCTCAGCCCGGCAGGCGGGAGACTAAAGCGCCAAACCGAAGATAGGAAATCTTCAGATACAGAACCTCTGGAGCCCAGTGGAGAGTGGGTGTACCGGGCAGGGAGAGGCACCAACGGGCAGGGCGCCAGCAGAGGGCAGCGCTGCAGAGGAGCAGTGCTGCCTGTGGGTAGGGGTTCCTTGCAGATGCCGCCGGTGAGTTAAATCCTTTCGCGGAGAGTTCCAGTCTGGAGGGGAATACGGAATCCAATGGCTCGGCGGCAAGGGAACCTGACCGGCGCCTGGAACTTGGCTTCTGTGAAGCCTAAGTGGAGAGGAGACTGAGCTGGGCAGAAGAGTGCCAGGACTGAGGGGCTCAGCCTCCAACCCCAAGCCTTCCTCAGCGCTTGCGGCAGACTAAAGGGGACGGAAGACAGCGGCGCATCCTGGGGACAGCCCTTACTCTTCTGGGCTCCTGTCGACAGTGGTTTGAGTTGGTCTATGTGCTGTGCTTTCTTCCCAGCCTGTCACCCTTCGGTCACACCGTGTGACTTTCCCCGGAGCTCATCAGGATTTTTAACAATTCCCTGGCTACACTCTACTGTGAATTTCTCCCAAGTCCCAGGGTCCTTCATGCCTGGGGCGAATTTTCGATCCAATCCCAAGATCGAAGTCAAAAGACAGAAGGACGGAAGGTTCTGGCTGAGACCAGGACGCCTCTTTACTTTCCTCAGGTCCCCCAAAACCTGGGGAGAGTAAGCTGGAGGAGAGACAGGAGCCTAAACAACCTCCTAGCTGAGGTGCCCGCGGACCTGGGATGTAGTTGCTGCGTTCTCTCACTTTGAGCTTCTGGCCTAGGGATAGTCCCACCTGGCCCTATGCACCCTCAAAAGCAAACCCTGTAGCGAGGACAGCCCACGGGGATCGAACAGTAAGGCACTTGAGCGCGCATCTGCTTGCGTGGAGAGGAAACGCTGCAGGTTCACAGTGGATGATCCACGTCTCTGGGACCCAGGCGCCGAGTGTGCCTGCGCGAAGACCCCTCCCATGGACACGGCCGGGTCGAAGCTCCAAGGCACCGCCCCCGCCCCCTTGATCGCGCCCGCGGGCTGTCGCTCGGCGATCTCTTTAATATTCATGGGCGTTAATAGAGAGGCCCCCAGTATATCGGCCCATTGTGGGCGGCTCGTAGGACTTGAATAGACCCCGGCCCTCTTTCTTCGCAGAGGCTTCCCGAGGGGCCGGGCCAGGAGTGAATGGCCCCTCTTCCCGCTCCTCACCCACCCCCACCCTCTTTTCAGGGACAACATCTTTATCCCCGCTGCTGCTGCTGCCGCCGCCGCCGCCCGAGTCCCATTCACTCGACCGGGACTCTGGGCGGAACGAATCAATCGGCCGCGGCTCTTCGGAGGTCATCTCCGCCGCCCGTGCCCCATCCCCCAGCCCACGGGAGAGGGGACAAGGGGGACAGCGGCTGGTCAACAGACCCACCAGAGAAGGGACCCCGAGTGGGGTGTTGAAGGACAGGATAGGATAGGGTGGTAATCGGTTGGGAACGATACGGAAGGGTACAACAGGGTCTCAGGACTCCGTCTCGGCCTGGCCGAGCTAATTCCAACTTGTTGCCTCTGGCAGAGAGCCCAGGGGACCAGGGCGGCAGTGCGAGCCCGGAGATGAGTCCCGTGTCCCCTCCAGTCGCCAGCGCGCATCCCTTCGGGTCCGCATTCTCAACCGCGAGAACCGGAGCATCGGGAGCAGCCCGAGGCTCTGGTCCAGCTCGCAGGGCACGTCGGTTCCTTTCAGCGTGACTGGTCTTTGCTCCTGGATGACCAGGTTGGGCCATTGGGACCACGGCAGCGTAAACCGAATTCCAATCCTTATGTCAGCGCCGGCCATCCCTGGCCTCAGTGCCCCAGGCGCGAGTCGGTCAGGCGGGGCCAACTCGATGGGTCCCCGCCCCTCCCGTCCCGGAGGCGCTAGAAGAAAAGAAGCCCATTGTCCGCCAAGAAATACATTTTGGGGCCCCCGAGAGAAAGCTCCTGTTTTGAACTTTAGAAGAAAGTCTCCTGCCCTTGCCCCTCACAGGGAGAGATTTGTCGTCCCCACCATCTCTAGGGCCTCAGAGCGCCGCCTCCTCCCGAAACATCTGCCGGGGGAAAATCCACCCTGGAGGGCAGATCGTGCTGGCTTTAAGCCCCGAGAACTCATTAAAAAGATATTAGCGGCGGGGGCAGGTCCCGCGCAGGTATCGATCGACCGGAGCCCGAGTGGGGCTGGGGGCTGGGGGTTGGGGTGCTGGAATAAGAAAGCAAAGAATGCGGCGGATCTGTGACCGGAACCCCCACCTGGCCACAGTCTTGTACACCCCGGCCCTGCGCTGCGGAGCCTCCCGCGGCTCCCTTGACGCCCTCAGCCATCCGGGCCTCGCCGGCTCCTGCCGGCTCCTTGCCATTGCCTGAGGCTACAGGCACTCCCCCACTCCGCCCTGCTTTCAGGCTTCGCCCCAGCTTCCTGCTGGCTGTGCGCCTCAATCTCGCACTGAGCTCCCGCCTTTCTGAAAACCTCTAGGCTTTCGCCACCCCCAAACCCGGCTTCTCTCTTAGACAACAATTCTACCTCTTCTTCAATCCAAGCTTGGCCCAGGAAATGCTCTCTTTATAGGGGCTCAGGTGTACCCCCGGTCCCCGGTTCCGGTAGCTCCAGGGCGCCCCCGCGGGCGCGGACAAAGGCGCGACAGGCTGCCCAAACTGAATGGGAACTCTTGCGGGCAGGGCCGTCTTCAACAGACGTGACTGGAGCAAGCCGCTGAATGTCGGTTGTGGCCAGGAGAACGGAGATAGTGGTCTCCCTGTTAGCCCCATCTCCACCCTGATTAGCCACTGAGGCCAGTGGGAGACAAATCCCCCCCCCCCCCTGCACACACGTCGAGCCCTGAGCTGGCGCCTGGGCGGACAGGTGACTGGGACTAGAGTTCCCCGATTGCCTAGAGCTAGATGGTTCTGGCTCTTCTTCCTAGGGCTTCCCGACCCCATAGTACCGCAATACCCGTGGCCCAGCCCTCTTCGGCTACCATCCTGGCTATCCACTGGGAAGACTCTAGAGGAGGCTGGGAAAACAGGAGAAGCAATGACAAACTGACCCAGGCTTCTGGAGGCAGAGGCACAGAGGTGGGGAGAGACTGAGGCAGAGGCAGAGATAGGAGGGTACAAAGTGAACAGAGACGGGATGAATGGATGAACGAAGCAAAGGATTGCACAGAAGCCAGGACTAAGACCATCAGGAGTCGGATGGACCGCCGAGAAGTAGGGACTTCAAACACAAAATGAGGATACTGGCTAAAGGATCCTACAGGAAAGAAGCAGAGAGGAAAAGAGGAGACTGGATGCCCTGGAGTCAAGGTGGCAGCCATCAGGACCAAGGACCCCTTCCCAACCCATTCACACTCCTTTTCTCCCAGAGTCTCTTTTCCATACCCACCCCCTCCAACCCCCATCACCTTAGCCTTCCTGGTTTGTTTTTTTCAAGTAGCTTCCCTGAAGGGCTTCCAGTTTCTAGCCCAAACTCCCCGCAGTCGCCCACCCCCCAGAGCAGAAGGCTAGGGAGAAGGAACTGCCTGTGTCCTTACCATCTGCCTCACCTGCTCCCTGGGAATGAGGGAGGCCTCGGGTTACTTCTTTTTTGTGTCAAATCCTGGATAGCTTGGAGCTTCCAGGGCAAAATCGGCCCTTGATCTCTCAGAATAGCTTACAGGAGTGCGCACCCTGGTGATGCAGGAATGATGGCAGCCTGCCTTGGGCTACTCTGGTGGTCCCGTCCCTTGCTCTTTAGGGTCTGACACATACTAGGTGCTGAGTCTATGGATGACAGATGGTTCTGTTTGTGTGCTGGTGCCTTCTTGGCTTCATTCACAGACTGGAAACATTAAACTGAGTGTGTGTGAATGAGTTTGTGTGTGTGTCTCTGTGTGTGAGTGTGTGCAAGTGTGTATGTGAGTGTGTGTGAGTATGTGTGAGTGTGTGAGTGTGTGTGTGTGTGTGTGTGTGTGTGTGCCTGCTGAGGTCAGAGGCATCTGATCCCCTGTAGCTGGAGCTGCAATAGGCAGTTGCGAGATGCTTGGTACAGTAGTGCACCCCTTCATTCACAGAACTCAGGAGACACAGGCAGAGATCTCTGTGAGTTTGAGGCCAGTCTGGTCTACATAGTGAGTTCCAGGATCAAAAAATAAATAAATAAAACAAAAACAAAACAAACAAACAAAGCTACATGAGAGACCCTATCTCAAACAAGCAAAAAAAATAATAACTTTTATTGGTTTTAATTATATATACACGTACACGTCTATGTCTGGGTATGTGCACAGATGCCCATGGAGACCAGAAGATGGTATTGGAACCCCTAGAGCCAGAGCTACAGGTGGTTGTGAGCTGAACTGAATATGAGTCCTTTGGAACTGCAGTGAAAGCACTAAGCCAACAGCCTGAGCCTGAGCCTGAGCCTGAGCCTGAGCCTGAGCCTGAGCCT
>JANHMN010000002.1:104904831-104979922 GCA_030674055.1 Rhabdomys pumilio | reverse complement strand
GGCAGGGGCAGGGGCAGGGGCAGGGGCAGGGGCAGGGGCAGGGGCAGGGGCAGGGGCAGGGGCAGAGGCAGGTGGTTAGAGGCCAGCCCAGTCTATAGAGTAAGTCCTAGGACAGCCAGGACTGCATAGAGGGAACCTGTTGCAAGAAACAAACAAAACCAAACCAAAAACAAAGAAAGAAAGAAAGAAAGAAAGAAAGAAAGAAAGAAAGAAAGAAAGAAAGAAAGCAAACAAGCAAGAAACAAAGAAAGCAAGAAGCAAAGAGAGAAGAAGAATGGCTCCATAGATTCAAATATTTGAATGTTTGATTGTTTAGTCATTAGGGAGTGGCACTACTAGGAGGTGTGGCCTTGTTGGAGGAAGTGTGTCACTGGGGGTGGGCTTTGGAGTTTCAGATGCTCAAGCCAGGCCCAGTGTCACTCTCTCTTCCTACTGCCTGCTGGTCCAGGTGTAGAACTCTCAGCTCCTTCTCCAGCACCATGTCTGCCTGCATGCAGCCATGTTTCTCACCATGATGATAATGGACTGAACCTCTGAAACTTGCCAATACTGGAATTTATTGGCTAAGATTGGCCAACAAACTCTAGGAATCCTCCTATCTCTGCCTGTCCTGGCCTTTGGATTACAAACACCCAGGGCTGTGCCTGGCTTTCTTATTTAATTTTTAATTTTAACTATATGTTTGTGTTTGTGTGTGGGTGTGTGCACATGAGTGTGAGTAAGGCCTGGGGAGACCAAATGAGAGAGGCTCAGACCCCAGGGAGCTGGAGTTACAGACAGCTGTGAGGACCTGATGTGGGACTGGCAACCAAACTCAGTTCCTCTGGAAGAGCAGCATGTACTTTTAACCACCTAGCCATCTCTGCAGCACCTCATTTTTAATTAAATACCTTAGTTAATATTCACACATGAATATATTGTATTTTGATCCCATCCACCCCAGTTCCTTTCTCTCCAGTTCATTTTCTGTCCCCCCTGTCTCAGTCAGGGTTTCTATTGCTGTGACAAAGCTCCATAGACAGGACAACCTTATAACTGGGACTGTGTGTGTGTGTGCATGTGTGTGTGTGTGTACACGTGTGTGCGCGCACTCATGAGCATGTGTCTGTCCTTTGAACACCCCTGCCACACAAACAAATAAAACACACACCTGGCAACTAAATCAAACTCCTATGCATCTATAGAACCCTCTATCTGAGGACTGAGCCTAGTGTGATTTGAAGACCAGGAGTGTGATCCAGTTGCAGGAAGGAGGTCTCTCCAATCACTGGACAAATCTCCATTGACGTGGGGACAAGAGCCAGCCTCCTCTTCTTGACCATAGATTAGGCAGGCTAGAGAGAAAATTTAAAATATAAACTTTCATATTTTATATTTTAACTCCTCTAAAGTTGAGCGTGGTAGTTCATGCCCATAGTCCCAACACTGCGGAGGTAGAGGCCAGAGGCCTTCAAGTTCAAGGTCATCTGAAGTGGAAACTGAAAGGTTCTTTGTAAAGTCAGCTGGATGGTGTTTTGATGGGGCAAACATGTGAAGGAATGGTTTGTTAAAGTGTGCACAGGTGTGAAAGGCTAAGGCAGACTTGTGAAGGAAGATTTTGCTGAAGCAGACACAGGAGAGAGGATGTTCTGCTAAAGCAAGAACATGAAAGGACACGTGATGAAGGATTCTTTGCTAACGACACGCATGTATTGGTCCACGTTACACTGCATGGTTGAGCTGCATTTGTTGGGACTCCATAGAGAGAAACACACCAAAATACTTCTGGTGTGCTGCAGTTCGTTGCGGCTTCCAAGAACTCAGGCCGATTGGATGTACATGCTGAAGCAAAACCTGTGCTGAGGCAAAGCCCTGGCTGAGACAAGGCATGTGGAGGACACGTGATGTTTGCAGGGTATAAATAGAACTCCACAGAATGATGGATACAGAGCTTGGCTTGCTGGTACAGCTAGCTGTGCAACCCTTATGGGTCTCTCATCTTCACTGATCTTTGCTTCTCTGAGAAAGGCACAACTGAGAACTTTTGGTGTTCCTCCAGGTCGCTCCTGCTGACTTGAGCCAAGCTTGAGCTGAGGCCCTGCTGCTCCAAAGAACCTTTCTAAACAGGTCCACTTCTCCCTGCGCCCCCACTATCCTTTCTTTTCCACTACCTCTGGAAATGGTAGGCTACAAGGGAGGTTAAAGCATTTAAGAACCATCATTAAAAATAGAATTTGGGGGCTGAAGAGATGGCTCAGTGGTTAAGAGCACTGACTGCTCTTCCAGAGGTCCTGAGTTCAATTCCCAGCAACCACATGGTGGCTCACAACCATCTATAATAAGATCTGATGCCCTCTTCTGGTGTGTCTTAAGACAGCTACAGTGTTCTCACATAAATAAAATAAATAAATCTTTAAAAAATAGAATTCAAAAAAATTAAAGTTATAGTTATCCTCGGTTATTAGCCAGCCTGAGCTACATGAGACCCTGTCTCAAAAACAAATGAAAATCACAAACTACAACTACAAAACCCAGAACAAGCAAAACCTAAAAACAATCCCCAAACTAAAATATCACAACCATGCTTAAAGAAAGAAAGAAAGAAGGAAGGAAAGAAAGGAAGGAAGGAAGGAAGGAAGGAAGGAAGGAAGGAAGGAAGGAAAACTACTTAGGCAGATGACCAGCCATCCTGAGCACAGTCACAATTCCCTTCCTATTGTCACCTGGTGACTCAGTGTGCTTTTTTTTAGGTTTATACCCCTGCCTGACAGGTGAAGGGCTTATGATGTTTGCTAGGAACATGGTAGCCCACGGCAGAGGGACAGTTGCAGAGCCGAGAGCTTCAGTTCTGGGTTAGGGTGCCTGCTTCTCAGGGAAGCAATGGTCAGATAATCTGACACAAGTGGGAGGTTGTAGATTTGTTTGTGATGAGCCAGAAGTGAGATTTTCAGAAAAGTCACTGTGGATCAGAATGCAGCAGCCTTGATCAGCCACGCCCATTTGTCACCCACATTACTATGGGGTGGCCCTGGCTGCTTGCAGAGTTCCCTCCTGTCCTGGTTGGTCTTTCCCAGGGGTTGGCTGCTGGGACTCGGGGTGGGGGTAGGGGTGCGGTGGAGTAGCCGTGTGCTGTGTTTAGATCAGTTTGCCCCTGCTGCTCTTACAGGAAGTCACCATGGTGGTCAGGAGTCATTACTCAGTCATTACTGGCAGCTGCCATTTCCCATGGTGACCTTAGCTGGATTCATCTCACCCCATGAACAGGGTGGTTATTAACACCTGCTGTGAGAGGGGACAGGGTGGTCACACCTGAGGCTGGGAGTGTTACTCTTCTCCTTGCTGTGACAATGCCTGACCAAAGCAACTCAAGGAAGGAAAGGTTTCTTTTGATACAGTCTAAAAGTCCAGTCCCTCATGCTGGGGAGGGTGTAGAGGCATGAGATGGCTGGTCACATTGCATCTACAGTCGGGAAGCACAGATAAGTGTCTATGCTGATAGATGTGTATGTGGGTATCAACTTTGACCCACCAACACCCACCTCACAAGCACAGTGCTAACTCAGGCCTGCATGTAGCCAGGTGCCTGTACCGACTGCCTAAAGGTCCACCCAGCTTCCTGTACTCAGTTCTCAAGCAGTGCTGTGGCTTCTCACGCCTGTGGTAACAGCACAATCAATACAAAGCAAAGACATGTGACGAACGTGGCTGTATGGGCTCAGACACTGGTCTAAAAAAGCCACACAAGACAGGCAGTGTTGGCGCACACCTTTAATCCTGGTGCTCGGAAGGCAGAGGCAGGTGGATCTGAGTTGAAGGCCAGCCCAGACATAGGGAAAGAAACATACTGTCTGAGCTGTCTGAGCTCTGTGGGATGGCACAGGACATCCACACGCACTTTGATCCATGAATGACTGCAAAGGTATTGGGTTGGGATTTCAAACACATCTTACTGAGGTAAATGTCAGATGACTGATATACTCTGGGACCCGCCCACTGCTACTTCTTAGCCTGTCCTAGGACATGGACCCTCAGCTACCTCACCAGCAGCTGTCCAGAGACTGACAGCTCTACCAGTGGTGGGCTTGTCTGGAAGAGAGCAGACCTGCCCCTCTGTGTCTAGGGGTAGGTCAGTACCTTCCAGCCTTGGACCCAGTGTAGAGTGAGAACTCCCTTATGAAACTTGGAGAAAGGCTCAAGACAAAGCCCAAGATAACCATGCTTCTTCTTGCAAGCACCCTGGCTCAGCAGCCCCCTGTGGGATCACCAGGCCACTTTCTGGCCATTAATCCGAGTCCTTCAGGAGCAGTTGCATTAGCCCAACCTAAACCCCAGCTGGGCCCTGGAGGGCTGGAAGTGGGCCTGGGAAACAGCAGTGCAGGGCCAGCTGGAGCTCGGGCTCCTGGGTGTGTCTAGTGGCCCTTGGTCTGGGCACTGTAGCATACCATCTGTACTCCTGTGGGGCCATAGAGCAGATACATGGATGATCACCATGTAAGAGGGTCCCACTAATGCATAAGACCACCTCCTAGAGAGGCCAGGGGCAGGGATGGAGATGCATTTCTTGGAGGATGGAGAACTAACTACTCCAGTTCCAATTTAGATGGGGCTGGTTCTGTTCAGCAGAGGTCCTGCTGAATCCTGTGGGCAGAGCCAGTGTGGGTGTGGCAAGGTGAGTGTTGGGAGAGCCCTCTGCAGACCAGGCACCGCCCAACCCTAAGCACCAAACACAGACCGCCCTCCATGATGACCATGCAGCTTTCTTAATGGAACACAACCGCTGAACTTGGTACATTTCAAGCACTTTAGCTTTCCAGGACAGCAGACTGCTGATGGAAACCATCTTCAGAGGGCGGGCGCCATGTTAATGAGAGGCCAAATTTCATATGCTTGCAAACTTTCCCCCCTGCGGCCTGCTGCTCTGCACACCCCACCCCCCAACAGAAGATTGCATCAGAGGGAAAGAGAGATTTCCATAATTTATAGTACGGCATTTCACTGGGGACAAACGCTAATCTGTACTTACCGATACATTTAAGAAAATGCATCCTCCCTCAAGCCTGCGCCATTTACGACTCTTGGCACAAACCGCAATGCTCAGTCTTCAATTAAGGGACACCTTAGGGTTCATTATCACACAATTGCTCCCTGTGAACCATGCCAAATGCTGTTTTGGCACTGAGCTTGGAAGATGAATTAGAAGGAAGTCTTCCCCGTAATGCCCTCTCCAACTTGCATTACCGCCATCAGCGCTGCTGCCCTTGTGGCTGGCCCTCCCCCTCCCCAGTGGCTTTCACTATTCAATTTCTCAATGTCAAACTCGATTCTCTAGAGGTGTAGTTAAAGATGCCACATCTCCTTTTTGTCTTCCGGCTCTCAACAGGCCTCAGTGTGGCCCAGATGGGACACTCTCCACCCCATTTTGGGCTAAAGAATCCACAGATGTGCCTCTCACTCTCAAAAGTGTGTGGTGGAGGCAAGGCACGTATGCACACATACCCACACCATAAAGAGGGTTCTGAGCAAGGATTAATGGGCCTGTTGTATACACACAGACACACAGACACACTCTAATGGGCCTAGTCTCTCTTTCTATATATACATATACACACCACAAAGAGGGTTCTGAGCAAGGACTGGTGTCTACACTGGGACAATTCCATAGTATGTAAGTACACGGTGAAGGCTGAGCCAGGCAGATGCCCTGGTTAAGAGACTAAACTTCAAAGCAGTTGCTTTCAAAAGGAGGCAGGGAACAGCCAGCAAGGCTGCCTTTACCCCTCCAGGCCCCGTGGAAGGCCTGCAGTAGGTGGGGGTATTCTTTGTTTTCTTGAACAAAAGAGATGCATCTGCTGCTGTCTCAGAGTCCTACCTGAGTCTGCTGGGAAGATCCATCACCCACCAGAGCCACAGGTGAGTAGGCCTGCAGCAGGCAGGAAGACAGCCTAGGAGTACACAGGGCAGGGTTGGTGTGTTTTTAGGTGGGAGCATGCCACCTAAAAGTGGGGTTGGGTGGGTAGGGAGGGTCTCAGCTCAGTGTGGTGCTGACCCCACTGGCTTCCTTGGATACCACACCTCTCTCAGGCCCAAGTAGGATTGTTCTCACTCAGAGGCTGTCACAGGGAAGGCTGGTCCTTAGTGTGGCCCTTACGTCAAAGGGTTAAGTGTAAAGCTACCTTATAAAACCAGCTTTACTTCAGAAGTTCCCAGAGGCTGTGTATCAAAGAGTGGGCTGCTGCAGGGCATCATCAGCTAGGAAGGGCAAGAGCCAGGGGCCAGCAAACAAAACAGACTAAGAATACTTTGCCCACAAGATATCTTGTGGAAATTTTATTATATAGAGTGTAAAATGAATTGTCAGTCAAATAAAAAGAACACCTTTAAAAAACAACAACATGCATCCCATTTCCAATGCCTTTTTAATAGTTAGACATTTCAAGCACTGTAAGGAAAACGAGAACTGCAAACTGTAACGAGCGCGTTTCAAACGGAATGTTCTTCAGGTCAATTCAAAATGCAAGAAAAAATAGCTTCAATTCCGTTTTTTCTTTAAAAATACATGTTATCTGTACAACAAGATACACTACAGTAAACATTGGAAATCATATTATCCCTTTTATTAAATCAAAATTATTTAACTCATACTGTGGTTAATACTAGATTTATTTATTTATCTAGTTAATTTGACAAATATTAAGAAAATATTTAAGGAAAAAAGCAAAAAACACCCTGGAATTAAAAAATAGTTACTACATTTTTCATATGGTTTAATGTCCACAGTGTTTGTTAAAAGTTATATTGAATTTCTTTTTAATATTAAAAATAACAGTATTTATATTTCTGAGAATAGAGAAAGGCTTTTTGTTTTTAAAACCAGCTTGGAGGTCTTAGACACACAACTGCCCCGGGTAATGGAGACGGGCAGCTCACAAGAAGGTAGACTGCGTCTCTGCATCACCATAAAATGCTAGAAACGACACAACCCACAAATGACCCCTCCCTCCCGTAACACAAGGACCCGTCTCAGTTCAAAATTCACATCATTAATTACAATACATAATAGTTCAGTTTTTTAAAAAATGCAATAAAACCAGACAGCCAAGATACAAGAAATTAGAGGTGAAACACTTAATGAATTTACATTTACGAATATTTAAATACTGCTTAAAAATTTTTTAAAGAATTTGTTACATTACCACCTAAGACTTCCAAGCCATTTTTTCTGTAACAAAAAAGCAAAAACAAAAGAGAAAAACAAAAACAAAATAAAAAAAGCCCCAACAACAACAACAACAATAACAACAACAAAAACCCACCCCAAACTGTAAATAAAAAGACACAAGACAAACCCATCATTTAATGAACTGTCAGGCTCTGAGGAGAGTTCGGGCACCTGAGCTTGCAGGTTTTGCTCCAAGAGCTCCAGAGCTCACACATTTACAAAGAAATCATGACACAGAAATTACCAGCAATGTTTAGTAACTAATTTTCCCGATTTTTAGAAAATTTTTGTTAATCTAAATATAGTGTTTCACAGAACAAAACAAAGGTCTTCATCGAAAGGTTTGCAAATCTAAAAATCTCTGTAACAAACAGGTTTCTCTCACACTGATTTCGGGGAAGAGCCACGGCAGATGCCCATCTACTGCTCCTGTGGGGGGAGGGAGAGGGTCAGCCCAAGACCAGCACCTCACACCAGATACTGGATGCTAAGCACCTCAGGCTCTAGGGTCAAGATGAGGGAGGGGGAGGGGGTGCAAGGGGAAGGCGCTGGGTCACCAGGCCTAACTAACACCAGCTTCCTACAAGGCAAAGGTGCCCTATGGGGGGAGCCCTGCCCCAAGGAGAGCTCCTTCTTGGCTGAGGACTAGATAGAACCCTCCAAGTTCCTATACAGAAAGAAGCCAAGCTGGCCCTGCACTTGCTTGGCCCCGAGGGTGCTGTGCAGGTAAAGGCCCCACCCCGGCCACTCTGCAAGAACTACTGGAGTGGCCCTCGTTCACTGCAGACCCAGCACACACACTACAGTCGGGGTCACTAGGCCCAGAGCTAGAAGGAGAGCAGCATCTGATCAAGCTCAAGGGTTGAGAGTGGAGGGACAGAGAAGACCCCACAGGCCACCATGCTCAGCCTGGGACTAGGCAAGCACAAAGGCTGGGGGGGACATCATGGTGCTGGGGACTGGCTACAGACCTGGCTGTGGGCCTGAGCCTGCCCTAAAGTCTGCCCATAGAAGGCGGCCTGCTGCCTGTAGTACTCAGCCCAGGCCATCGTGTAGTCTGGTGGGGAGCTGGCCTGTGGGGCAGCACTGGTGGTATGACCTGGAGAACAAAGAACAGACAAGAGTTACGGGAGGGGAGGGCGTGGGAGGTCCTTTCTCAGGCCTTACCAGCCTCTGCCAAAGCCCACCTAGAGGGCTTCTACACTTCTCTAGGACTACACTGCCCTGCCTGCCTGCCTGCCTGCCTGCCTGCCAGCAACTCTGGGTGCCAAAGAATCAACAGCCAGAGCGGGTAGACAGTGCAGTGTGGCTTTCAGGTGTGGCTGGGGTGAGGTAGGGCTGGTGTTAAATAGTCCCCTAGTCCTAGTGATGAAATCACCCTGACACCTGCCCATCAGTCAACAATGTAGCTAGTGGCCCAGAGATGATTCTGCCCCCAAGGCCAATCTGGGCCTTCCAATGTGCAAATGATGGTTCAAGGGGTGTAAGATGTTGCCAGGGGGGATTAGAGAGATTGCTCCGCTCTTCCAGAGGGCCCGAGTTCAATTCCCAGCAACCACATGGTGGCTCACAACCATCTGTAATGAGATCTGATGCCCTCTTCTGGTGTGTCTGAAGACAGCGACAGTGTCCTCACATATATGAAATAAATCTTTAAAAAAAAAAAAAAATGTTGCCAGGGAACCCTATACTAGACCCAGAAATGGCTTAGACTGGAACATGCCCAGAACCTTTGCTAAGACCTGCTAATCACCCTGGGGGCATTTTTGTGTTGGCATAAAAATCAGTCTCAAGCCTGACTTGGTTCCTGGTATTATGAGGAGAAATGGACTCCAAAGACAGGTACCAGCAACCAGTCAAACGGTAGCCCCATTCTCTGCACTGTGACCTCTTGCCTGCTCTGACATGGTCCCCAATGACTGAGGACAGACAATACACCCAGCAGGCACTGGCCACATCTAGCTTCCTCTGACAGGACACAGGGAGAGACAAGGTGGGCACCTAGACACAGCCCCAGAGAGGGTGTCAAATAAACCAGGTGACCCTGAACAGCAAGGCCCATAGCTGGACAGCACGTGATGGACCGCTGCACTCACTCTGCTTTTTGTAATAGTCCTCCCAGGCCTTGCTGTAGTCGGGCTGGCTGTTCTGTGGCTGGCTCTGCTGGCCTGTGCAGAAAACAGACAGCAGTCAGGCCTTGCTCATCAACTCCCACCGTGGCTCACTTCAGCCCCAGTCAAGTTGGCTTCAACCAGGGTCTTTAGGAGGCAGGGTTGGAAGCCAAAGCCTTTTCTCTCTCTCTCTTTTTTTTTTTTTTGTTTTTGTTTTTCGAGACAGAAACGGTTTCTCTGTGTAGCCCTGGCTGTCCTCGAACTCAGAAATCCGCCTGCCTCTGCCTCCCAAGTGCTGGGATTAAAGGCGTGTGCCACCACCGCCCAGCTCCAAAGCCTTCTCAAACTCTGAACTTAATTCCTTGTGGACAGGGTCCAAATAGTGCTGACACCTCATGAGATCCACAAGCTCCACTGTGCCTCTGGACAAGAGGTTAGGAGTGGGGATTCCCTGTGTAGAACATGACACGAAGGCATAGGCCTGGGGTTTGAAGCCAGAGAGACCCTGTGCACATGTGTGATGGTGCACATGCCAGTGGCAGAAGTAACAGGCCCACCTGGGACCTTGCCTGGCTTGGCCTTTCTGTGTGGGAACAGCACAGAGGCCTAGAGGCCCCCTTCTCCACTGTTGGCAGGGGAGACAGGAATGAGGAGACACCCAGCGTCAAGGAAAGGCAGCATTAGGCTTGGGCAGATAACAAGGCAGAGGTCGGATAAGCACTAGCTCACCAAAGCCCCTCAGCACTTCTGAGAGTGAATGTAAGGCAGCCAGAGGGACGTGAAGATCGTGCCAATCCACACAGCTCAGCAGAGTGCCTGTTATTTTTGCCATGCTAATTAACTGAAGACCAATGGAGGGAAGGGGACAGGTGCTCAACTGCAGCAAGGAACAGCTTCTGTTTCCTTTCCTGCGATGTAGGGTGTGCACAGGACCGTGCCTGCACAGGTCCTGACCTGTGCACAGGCAGTGCTCAGCCACACAGCTGGAAGCAGCGTCTGTCTTGCTTCTTCCTGTTTACCACCTACCCCAAAGCCAACCAACCAGGCTTCAGGTTCTGCTGGACCCTGACTCTTAAGTGCTCCCTTTGGGGAGGGGGAGGAACTTTCTGCCCAAGGGTATGTCTGGGAACAACGGAGCAAAGGGGATCACATTTGTCATCCTCTTGCCTTGTGGATATAAATATCAGACCAGTATCCAAGAGCCCAGCACTTGGAGAACACTACTTCCAAGAAGGCAAGGAGACAGCAGAATGCCCGGGAAGCCAGTGCTACCAGCTCAGGAGAGCAAGCCTGGTCAGTGTGACGGAGGGTGGACCCCAGCACCAGCAGGTACTCCCTGGGAAGCACTTGTCAGAGCCTGACACTGGAGTCATCAGAGTTGAGGGAGAAAAGGGAACAGAATGGCTGAGTCACAGAGCTCATTACACAGTTCAGCTGCTATCTGAGAAAGGCAAAGCAGAGCAGAGCTTGCTGTGTCGCAGTGGACATGGAGAGGGACTGAAGACTGTACAAGACACTCCTTGTAGCAGCTCAGCAGAGACAGTTGTTTCTGAGAAGTCTAGGTGACAGAAAGTGCTCTTTTCTAGGTCACTGGTGAGAAATTGCCCTGACACAGAAGACTAAGTGAGGGCCCTCAGTAGGCAGGAGGCTGCTTAGGAAAGCAGAGGACAGGGAAGCTCCTGGTAGGAGCTTAGCCTTAGAAATGGAGCCAGGAGGGAGGGAGGGAGGGAGGGAGGGAGGGAGGGAGGGAGGGAGGGAGGGAGAGCCTTGTCAAACTACACCAACTGTCATTTCCAGCCCCACCCCAGCTCTGAGGAGGTCATGTGAGGCAGGGAAAGCAGTCACTTCCGTGCCTTCCCCACTGCCTGAGTCTTCTAGGCCTCCATCTGCAGGAGTGGAACTGAGTGAGCAACTTACCCACCCACCCAGTGCCTGGCTCGGTGGGCATCAGCCACCCTGGTGTGTATCCTCACACCTTGGGAGCCACTTACTTGGGACTTGTTGTGTAGGCTGCTGCCAAGCCTGGTAAGTGCTGCCCCAGCCTTGGGTCAGAAAAGCTGGAGGGCCACTGTGGGTGACAGAAGAATCCTTTGTGACAGTGCGGGGGCACAGAGCCACCCCCTGCCCTCCCCCCCTTTACTGTTTTGCCTCCCACACCCTCCTACTGGCAGATGGACAGTTAATCACCTACCTCACTGGGGTGCTGTGGGGGTTCCCGTTAACTTTAGCAGCGATGTTGGGGAAGCCCCTGGGAGGAAAGGTGCTGTAGGGAAGGGAGGAGCACTGTTGATCTGCAGGAAGGGCTGGCTGCCCGCTCAACCCACTACTCCCCTCTCCCCAGGCACTGTGCTCCCTTGGGAAGACTGTGTCTGGAAACCCCTGACTGGTCAGCAAGCTACAGGAGAGGATGGAGAGAGGAAAACAGTACAGTCCCCGCCCAGGACCTGGATTAGCACTTCAGAAGAGTTGGACCAGGGAGGTTAGACGGGCAATGAACCTTCTTCTACCAGGCCAGAGGCAGAAGACTCACTTCTGATGTGGTGCAGCTGGTGGCTGGCTGAAGGGGCTCTGTCCGAAGGCTGCAGGGGCTCCGAGGCTGGCACCCTGTGTGGGCACAGAGGAGCTCTCACCCGTGTCACTGAGTCATATTGCCCTCTGCCCAGGCCCACCCAGGGAAGCCACTATGGGAGGCAAGTCAAGTGAAGGAGACAGCTCTGCGCTCACACTAGCTTCCTTCCCCAGCAGACAGTGTCTGCAGTGGTGGCTCTGCCCCTCAAATGACCAAGACCACCACACAGCCAGTCCTGGCACCACCACGATTGCCCTTGCATGTCACCCTGGGGGCGGACCAACCTGCTTGACTCTCCCGTCAATTTAGGCTGGCCCAGGGCTCTTTCTGCCATTCTACGTCCCCATTGAGGTGAGCAGTGGCCCATCTGTCCTCCATCAACACTCCCTTTCTTTATCTGCTTTGAGGTGCCTGAAACTAAAGCCAGAGTCAATGAAAGCTGCCTGCAGGGCTGGTGGCCAGGGTGCCGCCTGAGGGAGCCTGGGGCAGTGCTGGGGGAAGGCTGCTTTCCCGCAGCTCATCTACACCTGCAGGGACATGGCCAGAGGTCTGACTGCTGAAGCCCTGGCAGTCAAGTCAGAGACTTCTCTCATTGCATCTGGGGCCTGGCACTCCCTGAGCCTTGGACTTTTCTTTGGAGAGGAGGAGAGGCTGCCCCCGCATGACGCAAGGATAGAAAGGCACAGGAAGCACAAGGTTCTGGGGGAAAGCAGGTACCTTGGACATCCAAAAGCAAATCCAGCTAGTATAAGCCAGGTGGGGAAAGGCCCGTGTACGTACGCCAACTTTCTCATCTATGAGATGCCTGGCCACCTCCATCTGCTGAGGAGTACCCCTGATGGTGAATATCCGCAGGTTAGGGTCGGTGTTAGGAGGGGGGTTCCGCTGAAGTTCCACATGGGCACCTGACTGCTGGTTGATGCTTTTGATGTTCTCGCCCCCTGCAGGCAAGAGACATGGTTGATTAGACTAGAGGTGACCCAGAGTCTGTGGCCTATGTTTAGGGGAAGCTGAAATGCACATGCTAACTCTAGCCCACAAACAGTCACCCTGTTCTGCTTACTGCACACGGGCCCTGACAAAAATCCAGGGTGCCTTGTAGGCAATACTAGCCATCTGGGGTCAAGATGACCGTTTGGAGCTGGACTGAAGCCTCTGTGGCCACGGGGCCCCATAGAAGGGTCTGGGTCCAACTGCTGCAGGCCACTGAGCTCATTTCTGCCTGTCTTGAAGTCCACCCAGGAAAGGCTGATCCTCCTCAGTGTAAGAATGGAGACCTGATGGCCCTACCATACACAATGGAGGCCTTCAGCCTGGGTAGGGGCTGCCCTCCCCCCACAGGTCAAATGGGCGGCTACAGCCCAACAATGCCTGGAGCCCATTCTGGCCTTCAATATCACACCCTGTTCCCTCTCAGGTCCCTCTGCCTTGGTGGGGGGATGGGTCCAGACAGAAGCAGTACAGAGGGGGAGGAGGCGGGGCATATGGCCTAGATGGAGCGGGTAATGAAAATTTAGTTGTTCTCTCTGAAAGCCAGCAAGTCTCAATCTCTTAATGAAACATGTGTAACAAAAACTCCACCAGCCAGTGAACAATGACCCATTCTTCTGAAATTTCACAGAACTTACAGACCTACTGCATCAACGCTCTGGGAATAGAGTACTCCCAGAATACAAGAAAAACCTGGAGCACACGTTTTACAAAACTGCAGATAACGTGTTGGAAGGTCTGGTATAAGGGGAGCAGGGAGTCCCATGAGCCCCAAAGCAAAGACCATGTGTTAAGTGTTGGGCTGCCCCTGCCCATTTCCAATCAAACCCAGCTTGAAATGACAGGTGTAACACAGGGCTGCACGGCCCAAAGCTCTCCTTCCGCACTCCACCCTTCTCTACTGCCTCAGCAGATGAACATTAATCTAAGCACACCACCAAGTAGTGAGGCAGCTGAGGAGGAGAAAGAGCAGGGACAAGCTTTGACTTTATTTCATCTCAAAAGGGTCAAGAAACTGGACGTTGAGTCCTGGTGACCATTCCAGGTAGGTGGGCTGAGAGTTAAGTGTTTTTTGTATGCCCAGTGTAGCTCCTGGGTCCTCTTCTCAGAAGCTACAGCCTTCATCATTTCTGCCCCATGGAGGGTAAGCTGTTTTGTTTCCAATCAAGATTCGGAGATGCAATGAGGAACAAAAAAGCAGAGAGCATGTCCACAGGCACTCGCACGTGTCTAGTCTCAGTAGTCCCTGCCAACAAGCAAGAGTAAGTATGCCTGAGACTGACGCCGGGCAGCCCCACCTTAGCCAGGCCAATAGCCCAAGATGCTCTGCTGGGAGGCCTCAGGAGCACGGTAATCGGAAAGAGGCACTGCAAAACTGCGTACAGCCAGAAGGAGTTAATTTAAGTTCATCTTCCTTCAAAATGAGGTCACTAGTTTGGCACATGGTGGCTGTCTTGGACTCATTCAGCAGCCTGCTCCATTCTTCCACCTGATGGGGGGCAGAAGTGACCCACCAGCGGCCGGCTGGACGTGAAATCGTAAAGCAATTAATCAAAGCTGCTAAAAGGCCTGGCTGACAAGAGCAGGGCTGGCCAGACTATCTGTCAATGTTGCTGTGTTTATCATGGAAATCCAGCAGGGGCCGGGAGGCTGTCCAAGGGCAGGAGTTGGGAGAGAGCTCTGCATGGCTGCCTGGGTGCGCTCTCCTCCTCGACATCCCCCCCCCCCGCCCCCCTTTCTCAGCCACATGTTTTCCCAAGAGAAGGAAATAGCTCACTTGAAAGAGTCTCTCCACGATCACCTTAGCTTCTGGTGGTCCCAGACTGTTACTGAACATTTCGCTCTGTTATCTCTGTCCTCTAGGACCTACTTGGGTGGCTCTCTAGAGCAACAATGACACCACAATGACACCACACGCACACATGCAAGCATGGGCACACACAGATGGGGTGATTCTGCCAGGGTTTTCTGTGACACCAGCAAATGAAATTACTAACAAGATGGTTTTCAAAGGGCCAAGACACCTAGATGTGAACCCTGCCTATAGGTATCAGGTGAATTTAATCTCTGGGTTCTGTCTACGAGCTGGGTGGGGGGTGGGAGTGCCTACCATTCTAAGCAGTTACTAGGATCTTCCACAAACTGCTACATCAGTCCCGTGCTACAGTCCTAGAGCAATGGTTCTCAAGCTGTGGGTCAGGACCCTACAGGGTCACACATCACACATCCTGTATACAAGCTATTAACATGTAAGTCTAACAGCAGCAAATTACAATTAGAAAGTAGCCGCCTTGAATCCCAGCACTTGGGAGGCAGAGGCAGGCGGATTTCTGAGTTCCAGGCCAGCCTGGTCTACAGAGTGAGTTCCAGGACAGCCAGGACTACACAGAGAAACCCTGTCTCGAAAAACCAAAAAAAAAAAAAAAAAAAAAAAAAAAAAAAAAAAAAAAAATTATAAAGTAGCAATGAAATAATATTATGGTTGGGGTCATGAGAGCATGAGGAACTGTATGTTAAAGGACTGCAGTGTTAGGAAGATTTAGAACCACTGACCTAGAGGCTGAAGCAAGAGAGTCACAAGGTAGAGGCAGTATGAGTAACTGGTCTCGAACTAAAACCAAAACCCTTCACTACTCCTACCATCCAATCATCTGAAAGACACAGATACCAGAGAGTAATATCTTAAAAGAGGACAGACACTCCCCCAAGTAGGGGTTAACTACAAGTCCTGGGGTCAGTGCTGGTAACACTCACTCCAGCTCCCAAGGACACATAAGCAGGGCTTGAGATCTGCTGATGGGAACAGGCCAACACACAATCCCTGTAAGAAGAAATGGGGGGCGGTGACACGACTCTGGGGAAAAGACATCGTCTTATGCTGTCAAAGGAACACTAAAGGAAAACATAAAAGCCAATGTCAAACAGAAGTCCTGCTGGCAGCAAAGTCCAGCTCAGTGCTCTCAGGGAGGCTAGCCAAGACAAGGTGGTCCCGTGGCCTACTCTGTCAGGAAGGAAGGCATTGTGCAGGCAGGAATGAGGCTTTTCACCCAATGTTCTAAGCTGCCCCAAATGTTTATAGGAGCAACTAACAAACCAATCTCTATTTCCCTCCACAGGCTGTATGCACTGCTCCAAGGCTCCCATGCTGTCCACGAAGACTCAGTGCCCAGACAGGATGTCTCCTGTCAGCACTCTGCAGCAGGCATGAGCAGAAGTGTTGGTGACTTATCTAGGACCAAGTTCATCGAAGTCCATAACAAGCACTGAAGGAGCACACCTTTCCCATCCTCTAACAGCCTGGGGGTGGGGTGGGGGTCTAATTTCCTATCCACAACTTGAATATAGGCCCGAGGGATGGCTTTTCCTCCCTTGAGCAGCTGCAGGAGACAGAAAAGCTGCCTCTTACCTTTACCTATCACGAGGCCGCATTTATCAGCTGGCACTGTGTATGTGATCTCCTGGACACTACCAGGAGTCCCCACACTCCAGTCGCCGCGGCCTCGGCCTCTTCCTCTTGCTACCGCGAGGCCTCCAAGGATCTCTCTTTCCTGGTAAGGGAAAAAGGTTGACAGTGAGGACTTTCGCCATCAGCACACTCATCCTTCTTGGTGAGAAGGTGAAATAATGACAGGATATATCCAACACTACACATCTGACCCTCAACGTTTCATTCAGAATACAATCAACAACGCTTTGGTATAAAAAGACACGTAAGAGCATCCTCATAGCATCTACATACCTGCCTATAACAGGAAGCCAAAGACTCTGGGCTGAAGCCTGGGACCTTCTGCATTTTCATTACAAGGGCCCTCTCAAGACTAGGCTTTACTTGAAGCTGAGGCTAACTCTTGTTGGTCTGTTGGAGCGGATAACAGACGCTCAGGAGCTACCAGCATCTGAAAGTGAGCTACCCCCCACAAGGCTACTTACTACAGAAGACAAGCCAGTGACTGCACTCTAAGCTACAACATCCTGCTCTCAGACCAGCAGAAAAGATAACAGGATTTTAAAAAAAAAAAAAAAAAAAAAAAAAAAGGTTCTTGGGCTGGTGAGATGGCTCAGTGGGTTAAGACTGCTGCTGTCCTGTCCTGTCCTGTCCTGTCCTAATTTTGATCCCTGAGACTTGCTCACCTGGTGGAAGGAGAGATCCAAATCCTGCAAGTTGTCCTCCGACTTCCACACACAGGCCATTGCATGTGAACATGCACATGCAATGATAAGTACACACAATAAAAATACGTATATAAAAAAAAGCAGTTTGTCACCAAGAAGGCATAGAGAGATGCTCCAGAGTAACTTCTTAGGAAGGGTGGACTGTAGCAGAAGCCCTGTGCTAAAAAGCCAGTGTCTGTCTTTAAGACCAAGGAGCAGAGGGACCTAGAAAGCCCAACTGGGTGTATCTGAGAAACATGAGTCGCTCTAATGGAGGAGTCCTTCTACTCCACACAAAAGCAGCGGACCTCATCCCTCTTCGGTGCTCGGCCAACTTGGGAGTCTGGAGCAGCCGTAGCTCTGCATGCTGAAGAAGTTGACTGTGGACAACTGCACCCACCTAGAAGCGGCACAGTGCTACGCTACCTAGATGGGAGACTGAAGGGTGAACATGGTTCTCTGAGGGCTTCTGGTCAGGCTCTGACATGAGTGGCTGCGATGCTGGAGATGATGGACAGACGGTTCTTCAGCTGCCAAACTTACACAGGAAAGGTATTAACTATGCTCAACCCTAAAAAACCACCTGGACTCTGGTTAAAAACCAAGCCCCAACCTGTGTACTCCCACCCAGGTGATCAGTAACTGACTAGGAGGCACACATTTACAACGAGACTGCTGGTGGGAGCCATACCAGACACACCGCCTGGTCAAAGCCCTTGGTGTGCTGCTGCCAAGACAGGCAGAAACGCTGTTGGCACCTCAGAACTGGTCAGAGGTCATGGGCTAATGGAGAAACAGGCAGTACAATCTCCACTATGCTATCCAGTCCTCTGCTCCAGTTCCTGGCATGTGCTCACTACTGCACACCTGCAGGACGTGGGAATCTACACTATTTCCATGTCCTCCCTACCCCATGTTAAGAGGTGCTAATGATGTCATACAAACTCACATTCTAAAGGCAAGCTTGGAACCAAGGGTAAGAGCACGACTAGGGGCACCCCTCTCAATCCCAATACTTGGGAGGCTGAGGCAGGAAATCACTGTAAGTTCAAGGCTAGTCTGCACTACAGAGCCAGGCTCTGTACCAAAATGCTCCCCAAACATCAATAACAAAACCCAACTGTATGAAGACATGGTGTCACAGAGACAGACTTAAGTCCTGCTGTGCTTCCTAAATTCCATTCCAGTAGTTTTATATCAAATATACCTGACTGTTGGTAGTGGGCACTCTGCTTGGTATCTGTCCTGTCAGGCAAGTACAACTTTTACACGGTGACACAATCATTTACAAAGCTCATGCTTCAGGCCCACGTAAGTGGGAACAGAGAGACCCCCGTGGTTAAGAGCACTTGCAGAGGACCCAGGCTCAGTCCTCAGCGCTCATGCCAGGCAGCTCACATCAACCTGTAACCCCAGCTGCACGGGATCCCACACTCACTCATGGCCTCTATGGGCACTGCATACACGTTGTGCACATACATACAGGCAAACACACACATAAAGCAGATATAATTACCCAAACAAAACAAAAAGTTAAATAAAAACTAATTTAGAAATGTACATTAAGCTTGTAATTGTGCATTGGACTATAATTATAGTTGGCATGCATAGGTGGCATGCATATAGCCTATGGGCCACAGACTAGACATAGCTGCCTTTAAAAAGAAAACCCAGAGTCTGTGACACGATTCAATGGGCAAGGGTGCTTGCCACCAAACCTAACAACTGAATTTGATCCTCAATAGGAACACTGGAGTCTCTAGAGAATTAAATGGCACATTCATGCCATACTTTGTATGCACCACAGATTACATACACACTGCACACACATGAAGTAAATGTGTACTGAAAACCTAGACTCTGTGGGATAAACCCAGGGGTAACAAACCAGCAAGGAAAAGCACACAAGCAGAAGGCAGATACAGAGAAGCCTCTGGGCTCTAATCAGGGGCCTGAGCAGCCAGGGCATCACAGCGCTGCTGGGTGGCTTGCCTATGACGCACTGTCGTTTCTAGGTGGTTCCTTGAGCCCGAGTGCTGGACCCACCTGTGCCGTGAGGATGAGTTCATTGATGATGCGAGCTGCATGCTGACACCGGTCTGGAGGGCCCATGACCTGTGCTGCTCTTTCTGGACTAATCCCATCGTCTGTGGAATCAGATGAGACAGGGTAAAGACAAGTCCAAGGGCAAAAAGCAAAGAGAGTTTCACAGTCTAAACTCTGAGTGTGATGAGGACTGTGAGTGTGCTTTCACACGCTTCAGGGTGACATCCAATCATTGTCATGTATAGATGTCCCAGCACTTGGGAGGCTGAGGTAGGACACAACACCGAGCTCAAGGCCATCTCAGCAACAGTCAGATCTTTGCCTTCCATGAAAGATGTTTGCCTTTCTTTGTCACAGTAAACTGTCACAAAGAATAAATTAAAATACAATCTAAAATTAAATACAATCTAAATGGGGTATTTTGTACAGAAATCTTTACTTCAAAAAATTACAAACTGAAAATGCCATATTAAAATAAAATCTTCATTTCTTGGGGGAAGGGGGCTAGAAACCACAGGCCAGAAAGAAAATCAAGTCAGTATACAACCAAGGAAAGACACAGTGACCAGGGAGCAAACAGAGACTGCCAAGGAGAAAAAGAAAAGAAAAACGCACGCATGGTTAACACAGCCCACACCTAGGGCTACCAGACCAACCTGGTTTGAACTGGATCCTCACACCAGCGTCATTCTGGATCTTCTTAATCATTTCTCCGTTTCTTCCTATGACAATGCCAACAACAAATCTAGGCACAGACACCTGGACAGAGAGACATAACCCATCAGAGCTTCTGCACAAGTGGCTTTGTAAAGATCTAAACCATTTTAACTGTGTGTGTTTATGTGGCACATGAGTACAGGTGCCCTCAGAGACAATGGATGCCCTAGAGCTTGAATTACAGGTGGCTGTGAGCCGCCATGAGGGTGCTGGAATCTGAACCCAGTTCTTCTGGCAAGAACAGCTACTGCTACTAACTGCTGAGTCCTTGGTCTTTTCTTTTAAAAGTTAAGATTTAAAAATAAGTGACTTTGTTTTTATTACAGTGTAATTCCATAATTAAAATAATAAGGCTGGTTTCCCTTTAGAGTAATTCTGTGGCTGATAATTACATTGCTCACAACTGTATGAAGTATAAAATCAGACTACAAAGGGTTATAAAAATAAGGGAACTCCTACAGAGAAAAGATCTAAAATGATCACTTTTATCTCCTAAGTTCTGTGAAATGCGTACAATTACATCACACTGGCTGTCTATTCCTATGGTCTTCTACAGTCTTTTATTCTCTATCTGTAAAACTGTGGCAAAATGCACAAGCCACAGCATCAGCCGCTGTCATGCTTCTGTGGAGCAACAGCAGCACCAGCTAGACTCAGAACCTACTGGTCACCACAGAAACGGCACCACTCAACAATAACACCGTTTGCTTCTTGCTTCTATTGTGCTCTCTGCACGACTCTGCCTCATCTAGAGTAGACACTGTGAATCTGGCTTACTGCACTAGGTGTGATATTTGTACACTGTGGCATAAATTATAATTGCAGGACAGATTTTGATACGAATTCATCTCACCAATAAGACAATATTCTAGATTTGATACAACTACAACATATTATCACTGAGAAATCTTGGATTTTGGCCCCCACCTGGACATCAAGTAAACCTTTAAAGCAAACCTGAAAAGCAGAGGCGTGACATGCCCAGTAATGCAGTTGGCTCTCCATGCTTGGTCCCTCTTCATATCCCTGAGTAGTGTGACCAGTGACTTTAGTGCCCCTCTTCTGCTTTTGAGACAGGGTTATACCAACATGTAGCCCTAAGTAGCTTGGGCCCTGTTCTGTAAAGCAGGATGGCTCTAAACTCAGCCTTGCTTGCCCACTGACCTGAGTCCAGCTTACCTCTATACCACCTCCTCCCGCTCGGGAGGTGAAATCGCTGCGCACACCCCGGAAGTCAGCCTGGTCTTTCTCTCGGATGATCTCCAGGACCATTTCTCTTGCTTGCTGTACAAAGAAAAACAAAAGGCACCAATGGGGGAAATCCTGGAAAGACAGCAGCATGAAATGCCAGGATCGTAACCAGTGGGACCCAAGACCGTGGAGGTGCTCAGCTGCTGGCAAGGACAAGAGCTCTTAGAGGCATGTCTTCATCTGGCTCTGCCTCTGCCTCTTTAAGGTTCACACTGATAAGTACTCACTCACTTTCCTTGCAGCTAGGTCAACACAGGTAAGGAAGGTGTGGTAGAAAAATCCCTTCCAGTGGCCTCAAGAGTTCTGGGGGAGGCTCCCTTGAAGTCAGAGGACAGGCCACAGACACAGCTCCTGCCCTCAGAACTCTGAGATCTTGGCTTTTTACACCTGAGTCCCAGGAGCAGAGCCTAAGAGCTTGTACAACCCTAGGCCTGTGGTATAGGAGCGAGCCACAGCCCAGGTCAGCTGAACTGCAGCAGTTACTGAGTTCTGATGAAGATGGCCTTACAGACTGCAAAGTATGAGGTGAATTCACTGTTTCCTCCCACAAGGTACGTGCATCCACTTACACTGTCTTTAATAAAATAATGGGCTTTGTGCTGTTCACTCTGCCCAGGACCTTAGGTTTAGTGTTTAGCACTACAACCAAACAAAGAAAAGAACTGAACAATTTTAATTTATGCCACAGTGTACAACTATCACACCTAGTACAGGAGCCAGATGCACAGTGGAACAGTGTACCTAATCTGGGTTACCAGGACCATCTGCAATGTGAACACCAGTGCACGCACTGTCCGAAGCACTGGCCTATTACATGGCCACACTCAGCCAGTGGCTTTGGCACTGGGCACAGCTAGACACACTTCATCTCCATCAATTTCCCCAAAGATGCACCACCAAGTGTTGACAACCACTTGGGTCAGACCAGCATTTCTCAACATGTGGGTCATAACACCCTTCTTCCCAAGGAGAAATAACCTTTTCATAGGGGTTGCCTAAGACCACTGGAAAACATAAATATTTACATTACGATTCACAACAGTAGCAGAACTACATTTATAAAGTAGTAACAAAAATAATTCTATGGTGGGGTCACCACAACACAAGGAACTGTATTAAAGGGTCACACTATTAGGAAAGTTGAGAACCACTGGGTAGGACAAAGTTGATCCACGAGTTCCCTCCTACCTGCACTTTAAATGGATCTCCAGTGATCCGGAGAGGCTTGTCTGCTCCTGTAGGCAGTGGGCCATCCTGGATCATGACCATTTTCACACCTGTCCGCTCCTGAAGGGGAACATGCAACCACACAGCTCTCAGTGTCATAGGGGAAATGCATGATGCTTCCAGAAGCAGCCTGGACCAGTTTATTGTAAAGTCTATGTCCTACCTCCCCCAGGGTAGATCCTCAATCTGGACCTGGGCTGGTTTCTGGGAACACTGACACATATAAGACAAAAGCCCAGTGTGCTCACCCTCTCTATTCATGTCTGCAGAATCTAAGCTCTAGGTCATGGCTCCTACTGAGTGCTGCACACTAACATGTGCTCTTTCCATTGTCAGGCAATGACAACATGTGCCCACCATGCAATCAAGTGCTGCCCCACCCCAAACTACCCAGGGGCTCAGGGCTGAGTGGTTGAAGTGTGGGGTCGTGAAGGGCCTTCTACAGTCTGAGGCCTGGGGTGTGACACACAGGATATCACCTGTGAAAGCCCCACCATTCTGCAATCTGCTTACAACTCAGCAGAACTGAACTCAAGGACTACTAGCCATTCTTGGGTCAGTGTGACTGCTGTCTGTCTCGATGGGGACATAGACACTGCCTTAGCTGGAGATGTTCAATCTCAAACATTCTGTCTTGTTTTTTTCCAAGCAGGGTTTATCTACGTGATCCTGGCTGTCCTGGAACTAGCTCTGTAGATCAGGGTGGCCCCGAACTCAGAGATCTGCCTGCCTTTGTCTCCCTTGGTGCTGGGATTAAAGGCGTGCACCACTACCTAACCCAGCTTTCAAACATCTTGATTAGAGCTACCTCAGATAAAGCATTCTGTAACTAAGAGCTGCCTCCTCACTGTGACTCACGGGAATTAGGGACTAGGTATCTGTCCAGCTCTGACTACAGTGAGGCCGTCACCGCCCCGATCCACAGACAAGAACCTGAGTCCCTGAAAAGTAATGAGCACTTGAGCACTGAAAATGAGCACTGAAAGACCTCAAGGTCTTTCGATGTAGCCCAGGTTAGTCTGGAACTCACACAGAGCCACCTGCTTCTGCCTTGGAGTGCTGCTGGGATACTGAGGAAGGCCTGTGTCACAGCTAGGTTTTTGAAGTTGTTTGCACAGTTTTTAAAGATAAGGTCTCACTATATAGAGTCCAGGCTAGCCTATAACACAATCTTCCCACCTTAGTTTCTTAAGTGCTAAGACTCCAGGCCCGTGCCACCTATTAATGAACCTAGTTATTAATGAACCCCCCTCCTGCTCAAGCTAGGGTCTCAAGATAAGGATGCCCTCAAACTCTTGAACTGCTGATCCTCCTGCCCTCTGCCCAGGTGTAAAATTCCAGGTATGTGACCCCAGTCTGTCTAAATGAGCATATTTAAGAGCAAAGAATCAATAGTAACAAGGAGCAGACTTCAGGAGCGCTGACTCTAGGCTGTCCCATGGTGCCTCTCCTGCCCTAGATACTTAGCCCGTCAAAAAAGGAGAGGAGAGGTCTGTAAGGGAGCCACGGCTCTAGAGTGTGCAAGTGCAGCCCAGCTCAGCACTACAAGGTGCTCACACACCTGCAACTGCTTGATCGTTTCCCCTCCTTTGCCGATGACCAGCCCCACTTTAGACGCAGGGATAAGAAGCTCCTGGATTGTGCTGTTGCCATCTATATCGTTGTGAAAGCCAGGCCCATTCCGACATCGGTCCACAATCTGCCCCAGGAGCCGTTTGGCTTGTCTTTGGGAGGGAGAAAAATCACAAGAGAGCCAGCATTAAATGGATGTTTAAGACGTTCTGGGAAAAGAGATGGTGCCAGGGAAAACACAAAGGAGTCAAGGCAGCCCTTCATCCATCTCCAGCTCCTGCCTCATAACCTGGGTGGTTTGAACCATCCACCATGCTACAGAACTGCAATTCAAAAGCAACACACAGCACCGCACAGCACTAGTTCCCACGTGGAGTCTCAGGAAGCCGGCACTGTCAGACCCCATCCCCTCAGGTCTGCCCTCTGCACCTGCTTGCATCTTCATAGTGCCCTGCCTCTTCCATGCAATGTCAGCAGCTTTGTTTTGTCCTTTGTCCACCTCTGCTCCCCAATCCAACACAACCCTCCCAGGGAGACACTCAGCACACTTGTTAGCAAGGGTGGGAAGAGAAGGAGTGGTGAGAGATGGAGAAAGCAAGGGTTAGTAGCCAGCCACGCTTCAGCTCCTCAGCTCCAACGTCCCTGCTGCCAGCAACGCTGCTTTAGGACTCGCGCTAAGCCCGGATCTCCAGTGTGCTTCAGGACAGGAGGGGCAGTGTCCTGCTGCAGCTGTACTCCAGGGAGCACCTGACTGGTGCAGCCCAGTAGGGACTTTGTCTTCATAGCCCTTCTCTCTGTCTTCATTTCTGCAATGTGGCCACAGAACAAGCCAGCCTACAGGGCCCCATGTTGGGCCAGTTTCCTTTTCTGCACCAGAATCTTCCCTGGCTGGTATTTGCTGAATTACTCTTTAAGTCATCACAGCTTTCATTGTTGTTGTTGTTCTAAGAGAAACAGATTCATCAACCAGACAGGCTGTCTGTGCTGGAGAGAGCTTTCCTCCTAAAGCTTAATAATTCTCAAGCTGGAGCTCCTTGGGTAGACACAAAGTAGGAGCGTTTAGAGGAGTAGGAAGGACGAGCCATCTTTTGCAGTCTTGAGCCTTTGTGTGAAGAATCATCCTACGGGCTCAGCTGCAGCAGCTTTTTAGTATTTTGCTAGTGTACTAGATTAACCTGTGCTGGAAAAAAATGCTGTGACTCCAGCAAACCATCCAGCTTGCCCTATAATGCACACCTGCCAGTGGTATTTATTCTGGTTCATTGCTTGCAATGTTACAGCAGAACAAGAGAATTTAAACCCATCTAGGCTCCCTGAGAAATGGAAACAATAAAACAACCCTACCTATTGAGCTAGACATAATCTCAGCTCTTCCATCCCCTAGCCAAACACTACTGTACAGACTGAAAGGGGAAAGCGAACCACTCCAGCCCGCACAGTCCCCCTCCTCAGAAGGTACTTGGGTTCATGAGCTTTGTGTTTGGTATAGGGCTACAAGCAAGCATGTATCAGGACAGGGAATCAAGACAAATTATCAGGGCTCTTGCCAATGGCTTCCAAAGCCAAGGCACCTGCTGGCTAGTTCACAGGGCTCTGTGAGTGGAGCAAAGACCACGGAGAGTGGATTCACTTAGTCCACAAATATCAGAAGGGTAAGCAGATCAATCGGCCCAGGAAGAAGGCCTGGTGCCCAGTGTTTGGAAGCTCACAAAGTGATCAAGTCCTCTGCCCCAGGCCTGCTCAGGTATGGGAGGTGTTAACAACGAGGTTGCTGATTAGCGTGCTTAGTCAGGATGAGTGTCTATGGCTCAGCCCCTGGTTCATGGAGAGATCATGGCAGCTAGGAGGCATTCTAGGCTTGTGTGTTTGAGGTTAACAGAAGAGCTCTCCTGGTGTGGTAACCTCCCAGGCCTTCTCCTACTGGAGGTGTGCTGTGGGCCGGTTCAGCACAGATCAACAGGCTGCAGCAACAGTTTTGCCCTTCCATTTCTCCTCACTTAGGGAAGGAGGAAGAAGAAGTGAAAGGAAAAGTAAATAAAACAAACTTACTCAATACTTTCTGGGGTTCCGGTAAGTACACAGGGCCTCTCTGGAATCCCAGAACTCTCTATAAGAAGAATCAAGAAGATGAGGTGTGTTGGTGGGCATCAGGCAGCCATGTGCCTTTGCCTCTGTGTAGACTGTCTCTCTGGGGCTGGTTCCTACACCACCCCCACAGAAGCACAGTCTCCCCAAAAGACCAGTTTGCTTTGCTGGGGGACAGAACTTTTAGTTCTCAACATAGAGACTGAGTCCCACAAGGGAGCCAGCAGGACACGGCAGAGCTCTGTGAGTTGGTCCTAGTTACCAAGCCCCACTCACTCTGATTTGCCAGAGGCTCCTTATCACCGCAGTGACTCCATCACTCTTCCCTCACTCTGTGAGTGGAGCAGAGTGCGTCCACAGTCAGCAGCCTGCAGACAGCTCTGAGGTGTACTTAAGGACCTCACAAGCACACCAGGATCATCGCATTTACTGAGTCCATAGCCCAAGACACTGGCAGCAGGACGTGCAGGACGGGCTACCTGTTCCTGTGCCACTTGACATAAGAGAACCCTTTGTTCCCAACACCCACATGTTTTAGACTAATCCTAAAAACTCCTTAAAATCCTTTCTCAAACACTGAAAGAGGGAACTAGTGTCTGCTTAGCCTATGTATATGAGGCTGTTTTCAGTCCCAGCACTATAAAAATGAACAAACAAAATCCTCAAGACAAATTGCTAACAGTCATTATTCGTTTCAAGACCCTGAAATGAGTATAGTATACATAAATGATAAACTACAGGAATGTCTGCAGACCCCCTCCTCTCAAATGGAAAGACACACTCAGATGACATTATAAAACAACTAAAATCAAACTGTTCTGTAATCAGGGTCTTTCAATGTCAAATGGTCAAAACCGAAAGAATGTCTGAGGAGTCCAGAAAGATGTCTGAAGAGTACTGATAGGTGTCTGAGCCCACTCAGCCAGGAGCCCTACTGTCCTCCCCATAAAGTGGAAGGATGGTCTTGTACAGGGAAGCTGGGTGCAGGCCCCACTATGCCTCGCATTACATTCTGGTGCAGAAAATACAGGTCTTTGCCCAGCCGGCCGGTGTTAGGAGGTCACACTGGCCAGAGTTGAGTGCTGCCCTAGAAGTCGGTGCGAACCTCATCTCCAGGCTGGTGTTTGCTTTGGTGCTCACGTGGGGTCCAACTCCAGAAGTGCAAAACAGAGAGCAACCACACACACTCACCCTAGCTTCTAACCAAAGGCAAAGACACAGATTCTGGAAACCGCTGTGTAACACTGATCTCTACTAAACCAATCGATAAGAAAAGTACCCCTTACCTGAGGCAATCTGAATTTTGCACCCAGATTCTGCTTGAATTCGTGAAATCTGCTCACCTCCCCTGCCAATAACTGCAATGAAATGAGCAGGGTCAGAACGCGCCTTCCTTTCCACACTTACGCATACGTGGATAGCTTAATTAACACAGCAGACATTTATTTACACTGTGCTCACAGCTCACTGTGAGCCAACCTCTGGGGAGCCCGTCTCAGCTCATAGGCATCACAGCAACAGAAGCTGCATGTGACACATAGCAGGTAACCGACCTCAGCTGTGGCAAGCATAGCTAGGGTGGCAGGTACTCTTGACACACTCCCCCTAGCATGCTACCTTAGGTGACACGCCCATCAAAGAGTGTAACAGACAAGAGTTAAGGGATACTTACTAAATCCAACCATTTTATCAGGCACTTTGAATTCTTCTGTTATTACTGCCCTAAAAACAAAGAAAGTTTTTAGAAAAAGACAGAATTCAAACTTCTGCAACCACGTTAGATCCCCAAGATGAAAGCTTAAATCAATCATGCTGATTTGGCCCTTCCTAAGCACCCAGAGAACGTGGTTTTGGGGTCCCTTTGGTCAAGCATTCCTTGGGAACCCCAAAGCCTCCCATCTCTGGCCAAAGAAGAAACATCTAGATCCTTAAACCAACTTCTTCCCCTGTTACCTGTTCCACAGACAGCTGTGCTAACGGCAGAGCTGTACAGATGGCCATCAAGCACACCCGAGACAGCTAACCATCTGCTGGGTACGGAAAGAGCTTCAGGACACTTCTTAAGGTATGAGGCTCTAGATAAAAGCAGCCAATGGTTCTGATTTCCTGATCTCTCTGTTTCCTGGCCTCCCTCCAATAGACCTATGTCTTTTAAGGTAGTATGTACATGCCCAGGAAAACCAGCACCCTGCAGAGCCTCATCAGTGTTGGCCAGGACAGCAATCACCTCACTCATGCGGTGAGAGACTTGTTAAATACTATCCTGTCCATCAGGTGCCTTCAAAAAACAAAAAACAACAACAACAAAAGAGTCCATGGCTCTTTCAAACAAACTTTAAAATGTAGCATGCAGTGTATTGTGGACAATATCCAATTGCCCAGCACCACAGAAAGCAATTAAATCTGAACATTTACCTTAGGAGATGCTAAATACAAGTAGTCATTAAAAAAAAAAAAACAAAAACCAAAACCAACTTTAAAAAAAAGCATACGTTTTAAGGCTCTCTCACACAGCTGGAGTTTTACCCACCATGGAAAGGATCGAATAGAGTCCACTTTCAGGGGAGCGAAGCACTTACAAGAAATGCAACAGCATAAATAGCACTGCTACCACATCACCATGGCAGGAGCTGTCCTCAGCCTGCACACAGGGATGTTTCCCCACTTCTCTCCCCATCTGGAGCAATTAAAGCATTCACCCAATTCTAACGGGGCCAATACCTGGCACCCACCAGCCCTCAAGGCCCAACAACCCTTGGCAGAAGCCAGGTCTGCCAGGATGCACTTCAGCACAGCTGTCAGGGGTCAGCATCCTATACATGAGGTCGAGAGCTGGGTCTGCTTATGAATGGGTAATGTCAGGACTTGTCAGCCCTGTATAGGGTGACTGCATAGGGTGACAGTCCTAAGCTCATCCCTAGCACTGAAAATAAAACCAACAGCAACAAGACCCCTAAAACAACATACTCAATGGAGAGTACCACAGGGCTGGCCAATTCCCCAGCACTCATACACGGCACTGGCTATCAATCTCAATCTCTAGCTCCCCTTCAACCCTTCTCTATGTAGCTCTGGCCGGCCAGGGACTTCCTACGTAGACCAGACTAGCCTTGGACTCAAAACATTCCATCTATGCCTCACAAGTGCATCGATAAAGTCATAGGATACCACACCCAGCTCAAAAGATCTATTCTGAAGGAAAGGCAGAAACTGGTCTAAGGCACTAAGAACAGGCACCCTGGAAAAGTAACATGCTAATTACAGCTTAACAGGAAATGTTTCTCAGCATTTCTCACCTAAGTTATTTTAACTCATTAAACAAATGAAACAATGAAACAAGAACATCAGGCTAAACCTTCCACTTAACTGACTGTTGGTGATGTTAACAGACCCACAGCATTTTGTGTCTAACAGGGAGGGCAGAGCTGTGCCACTTGCAGTGCAGATTAAGGACACTAACTGACAGTTATAGTCTCTGCAGAAGAGAAGCACCACAGTCCCCTGAGCACTTTCCCCCTTCCTGTGGGTGATGCTAAGACCAGATACTCTTATCTTACAGCTGGGCCTTTTTAAAGCCTAGGGTCTTTGTATCTAAATCCTCAACTTAATGGAGGGTTATGGGGGTGGGGGGGGGGGGGAAGGCTGAGAAGAAACTAGGCACTTAGCCAAGATTCTCCCAACAAATCCTCAATCCCAGGCACATCCTGCTTCCGAAGCCCCAGACACTGTTCACCCAAGAACTGCATTCTTCTCCTGTGAAGAGGCTGAAGATCTGAGGCACTGGGAGATTCACAGAACTAGCAGGACAATGCAGACCCTCCTTTCAAATTTAATCTACAGTGGAAGAGAGCAACTCTTCCATTGTGAAAGTCTCTTGAGGCTCAACAGGGGCTGGTTTAGTGCCTTGGATCAGTCTGCTCCTCTGGCCTGTACTGTTCTGGAGAGAGCTGGCAGAAACCATGGGTCTTAAGAAAATCTAGCCCCTGGCTTCCCACACTTCCAACCTCTGACTTGCTAACACTCCAGTGCAGATGGTGGATCAATAAACAATTAGAAATGATCAATAAATAATAAAACATAACCCACTGCTTACCTTTGATGTACCAAGGCCCCTAACTGGTTACCTACTGTGGCAAAGAGAAAGAGAAAAGAAAAATCAAAGCATTAGCACGGATAAACTAACTCCATCCTTACCAGCATTCTTACTGTTCAGGGGGTGGGAGGGAAGCAGAAAGAAAGCAAACAGTAATTTAGGCTCAGTGGCTGAAATGAATGCGTTATGTGATATGAAACAGGAGGGGACATCTTGCTCAACAGTCTCTAACCCAGTGTCCAGCTGAACGAAGGATAAGAAATTGATCTGTATGTCCACATGCTGAGAGCCCTACGAGGGAAGCCTGTCTGTCTAAACCTGCCCTTTCCCTCCTGCTCGGCATCCAAGCCCAATACAGATACCCGGGACCTTCCTGCTCTTTTAAAACCAAATGAGCAGATTTATCTCTGTAGAAGCACTGCAGAGGACTGCTCCAAGGCAGTGGTAGTTACTAAGGACATGCACATATGTCCCCGTTCTGTCATCCCTCACCCCACCCACAACAGTACAGAGACCAGGCTCCGTCCTCCTGCCACAGCTTCTCTAGCCCATTTCACAGAGTTGAGTGGCAACAAACAGCCTCTCAGTATTAGAACAAACTGCAATCCCATTTCTAGAGGGGCTCTATCAGGCTCCCTGGTCTAGTTTCTGTTTCTCAGCTATTGATGTGGCCCTCCTTCACCAGCCATCAGCAGAAATGGTTCTGTGCTGTTTCTCTTCTGGAAAATGCAGTTCAAGAAATATAGTCAGCAGACAAAGGGAGACTATAAACCCAAACCAATAGTAAGGAACTGAATAGACCTTTCAAGATGCTAAAAGAGCATTCAGAATTATGTCTCTGGGGAAAGCAGGAAAGTGTCAATCACACCAGTGTCTGAAAAAGTGAAGGCTTAAGAGCTGCTGCTTCCTGTCCAGCTACCCTGCCATCTTCTGGACAGTGGAGAGCCATAAAGAGACGAAGGACAGCAAACCAGACCCTGAAACTCCGAAAGGAGAAAATGCAGAGAAACAATACAGCAAAAAGTAAACTAAAGAGTTCACTGAAGCTATTGATCCAGGGGAGAAAAAAACCACACCATATTCCATCTGGTCAATAGCAAGATGATGGTCTGCAGCCAAAGCACAGACACTGTACACTGTTAGTCGCTTAGCTCATGGATAGAGTTGTTTTTAATTGACTCTTAGAACTTTCTTTGCCCTTACCCAGTGCTGGATTCACACGAAACCTGGACACTCTCCAGATTAGGAAAGGAATCCCCATCATGGGCTTTGTCCAAGAACTGTCCACTACCAAGGAAGGGGACAAAACAATACGCCAAAGGAAGGGGACAAAACAATACGCCAAAGAAAGGGGCAAGGGCAGAGGCTTGTGGGGCTGCACAGCTGTCCTACCCCTGTAATTCCAGCACTCAAAGGCTGAGCCAGCCTCAGTTAAATATACAAAGAGTTCAAGGGCAGCCTGGGCTATAATGAGCCCTGTCTCAAAAGTTTAGCTTCCCCAGTTTCCATCAGAATCTCTCTACTAGAGGATGAAGAGTCCACTGACTAGAGAAGAACTAAACACCTGGCAAGTGAATAAGGCCCTCAGTGAGAGCGACACGGCAGGTCACAGGCTCTGGCTCAGAGACTCCACGGGCCGATGATCTTCAGGTATGACAGAGAAGCCACAGGAACACAGCAAAGGGCAACTTGGCAACAAAAAACCGTGTGAGACTCACCGCAACATTCCAGGGTTTCTGTTTAAACAGCATTCAATGACAGCCTGTGCTCACAACTGAAATTCCTTTTTGTTGGCAAGGTACATGTCATGGGCCTCACACCTGGTATTATTCTAACCGCCTCCCTGACATGTGGAGACGTTCACAAACACTAGAACCAAACCCGCACACACCATTACTCCCAGATACACAGCTTTCAAGGGCCATGGCACCAAAGGAGACTACCAGATTCCACCAAGTAAATGCTCAGCCTCAGGTTAGCTGAGAGGCTCAAAACCTCTCCTCTCCCCACACAAGCATAACACAGAGCTACGTGCGTGGGTCCACACATCTATCTTATTGGGCACCTAAAAACGAAACCAGCAGTGAGAAAGGACATTGGGCACTGTCAATGCAACGGACATGTTCTGTTCAGATCCCCTGCCCTCCTGGTGGAGGCCACACCAAGGAGACACACAGGACATTACCATCTCCCTTTCTGAGTTCCCTAGCTCAGTCCCAGCACCCTGGCACACACAGGGTGATTTTCACTGACCCTGAGCAGCACACAGTGGAAACTGCCCGGGATGCTGAGGGGGAATCAACTTCTCAGACATGAGGGAGCTAAGAAGAAGTTCTTGCTGAAGAAAGCAACACTCTGCTAGTTTCAGAAATAATCTTAAAAAAAAAAAAAAAAAAAAAAAAAAAAGTATGGTGCCTAGCATACCCTTTCCTTGTTTTTCTTTCTGCAAAGAAACGCTAACAAATAACCCTAACTTTATAACAAGCAACAATTTTAATAATCACCTGTCTCTTCCCCTACCCCAGGTGCTTTGGGCAGATTCCAGAGTGCAGCCCCACCAGGAAGAGAAATGGCAGGACTTTTATGCTCAGCAAAACTAAAACCAATTTCCTCCTCAGTTTTGTTTTAAGTCTGCCTTGTGTACATGAGCACCTTTAGTGCAGGGGGGCTTCGTGGAGGTTGAGAAGATGACTTGAGGTCACCACTGGAGTACACAGCTGTACCCTCCAGGCTAACAGGCCTTCATGCTCCTGGGAATGCTGGGACTAGACACTGCATGCAGCCTGGCTTTACATGGTTCTGGGGAGCAGATTTGAGGTTCCCTGCTATCACAGCAAGTGCTTTGCCAATCCAGCCCTCCTTTCAGACTCTCAGTCTTTCCTGTGGCCTCCCTTTGGCTGTGTCTTCTGATTATAAGCAGCCCTGCCCCAGTCTCAGTTAAGGCCAGTGACACCCAGGTAATTAAGGCTTCCTGTGTCCCATGCAGCCAGCTCTTGCTTCAGTCCAGCAGTCCTTTGTTGAACCCAGCTGAAAGGTCTTGGGTAAGTAATCTGTTACTGATTTTGCCAATTATTTTTTGTTTGTCTTATATTTTTGAGACAAGGTCTCTCTCTATATATAGTCCTGGCTGTCCTGGAACTCACTGTGTAGACCAGGCAGATCTTGAACTCACAGAGATCTGTCTGCCTGTCTCCCTAGTGCTGGGATTAAAGGTATATGCCACCATGCCTGGCTTCCAATTACTTCCTTTTGAGAGCTAAAGAGAAGGGAGGTGAAGACAGGAGGACTGAGGGTTTCAGGCCTGCCTGGTGTATTTGGCAACACTCTCAACAAAGACAGAACAGGCAACTGCTCCATAGCTCCTCATTACTGAGCCTGCCTTCTTTCCTTTGGGATGCTCTGCCAAGCCCTGAATCCCTGCTATGGATCCTGACCAAATCCTAAGCATGCTTGTCCTGACCATCAGGTTTCTCATTCTTTTTCCAAAGACACCCTCACATCCCCATACAACATGAGGTTTTTTCTGAATCCTAACTAAAAAGGCACAGTGCTTTCTTCCTCTTCTACATCTTCCTCCTAGCAGTTGTGACAATTACAACCTACATGCCCTGCAGTTTCTCTCAGACTGGAATAAACTGGTCTGCAATCTTCAAACAAAAAACACAAGTGAAAATGAGTTAGAAATACGCTAGCTAGCCCATTACTTTGGTGGTTAAAGAGGTTTGAAGCTATCATTAGAAGGTGCAAGTTCAAGTTTGTTTCAGTGTCACTCCTGCTTGCTCATGAGCAGAAAAGACCACCACCACCACCACCACCACCACCACCACCAGCAGCAGCAGCAGCAGCAGCAGCAGCAGCAGCAGCAGCAGCAGCAGCAGCTGCTGCTGCTACATGAGGCACTGTCTGCTTTCCCATTATCAGGGAGATGCTGTCATTAGCAGACTTCCAGAGCAGATCATAGGACACTGCACACTCATCCAAGCTGCCTGGATCAACATGGGCTCTACTGTTTATCCTGGCACTTTCAGATCACTGTTTAGAAGGTGCTGAGGATGGAACCCAGACTCTCCTGAACATGAGGCCAGTGTACGACCAATGAGCTGCACCTCCATCCTGTAATAACAATTCTGCTATTCATTCCTTATCCATCACATCGGCCACTTGGATGCTCAAGAGTCCAGTGGGAACTAACTCAACCGTAGGGTCAAGGATGAATAACAACCTGCACCCCTTTCTCAGTGCAACCTTCAAGCCAGGCCTTACCCAAGAAATAACAGTAACATTGAGTAAGCAGCAGTGGTCTGAGGCCACCACCACAGCACCCGGCTCTCTTAAGAACCAATGTGCTGCACGGTGAAGGCTTACACTATGTGTGTTTTAATGTGCATACTAACTAGTTCTGATGGACACAGGCTTTAACTTACTCGTGAGTGATAGTTTTAAAAGTAAAAGTACTTCCTTTCCTTTCTGTGGCAGTGCTAGGGATTGAGCCCAGGGCCTCAGCCTAGCTCTACAACTGAGCTACAGTCTCAGCCCTGAGAAATACCTCACGGATAATCTCATGATAGAGGTGTCATTAGCTACATACAACCCATCCAGCTCCCCAATGCTATTAAGGATGAGTTCTGTTTCTAGAAGGAAGTCACACCAACCTTGCAACCTAACGCCAATAGAAAGTACCAGCTGAGTTGGGGGACTGGAGTCAGGCCAAGCAGAGAAGCAGCCGTTGAGCAGGCTAACAGCCAGGTCAAGAGGATCTGGACCTTTCTGGGGCTTAGGAGAGAACCCTAATAAGATGGACAGCTCCAAGAGAGGCTACAGCTGCAGCACATACAAAGTCTGACAGGAAAGGCACTGCTGCAGCTAAGAGCAGGAAATTCTGAATTCACAGAATGTCAGATGTCTTCCCAAAACTGGAGACCATGTGGGTAACAGCATTCAGAAGTGAAGGGTTTGGAGTTTAGGAGCACGGTTAAGCGGGTTGGCTCAGTGGTAAAAGAAGCCCTTGCTATACATCCCAAAGACCTGGATCTGATCCTTGAGATCCACAGGAAGTGTTAAGAAGACTCTTCTGACCTCCATGCACATGTGACTGCTGGATTCCATGTGCCCGATTCCCACCTCTGCCTCAAAAAGACTAAGACTGGGGAAGAGCACTGAGGCAGGTCTGGTGAACTGAGCTGATACCCTTCTGTTGGACCAAGCAGGCTGAAAAAGCCATCTCTGCAGTCGGAGAGATGACTCAGAAGTTCAGAGCACTAGCTGCTTTTCCAGAGGACCCAAGTACAATTCCCAGCATCCATGTGAGAGCTCACAGCTGTCTATAACTCTAGTTCCAGGGGATCTGACATCCTTACATAGACATACATGTAAAACACTAATGTACATTTTAAAAAAAAGCCATCTCAGAGAGTGCTCACAACTGTAACTCCCCAGAGTGTACTAACTTGTTTTCTGTACAGGACATTTCTCCTGACTGCTCTGCCCTACATATGCTTAGTGCTCTCTTTCCCTCCCTCCCTCGCTCCCCCACCCCTTCTACATGGAACATAGCTCCCCAGATTTAGCATAGTGCCCTTATTCCCAGTGAATAACTGAGAAGACCAAGGATGGGCCCAATTTCCAGTGTCCTTGCTCAGCTCAACAAAAACCCCAAGTTCCATACATGGAGACCAATGGAGGAGAAAAGTAATTTTGGTAAGTTATCTAGCAAAGGTTTATTTGATCAAATGTGGCACATAGTGCAGACAGAGGGTACAGCTGGTTGTTATGGGACAAGCGTGCAGAGGTATAGGAGCCCAGGAAGGATATAGTCGGGTACTCACTAAGAAAGCATGCTGTGAAAAGGGAAGAGAGCTACACACGAGTCTGTCCTCAAAGACCTAGTCACCAGGCAGATTATACAAAGTGTGCTATCACAAAAAGAGGTAAACAAGGCAGACATGGCAACTTAGGAAGAGAGATAGCAGACAGGAATGAGTTTATCCTTGGTTATATAGCAATTTGGAGGCCAGCATATGCTACACTCTCTCAAAAGAAAACTATACCAGGCATGGTGGTAGTGCTTGCCTTTAATCCCAGCACTCAGGAAACAAAGGCAGGAGGGTTTCTGTGTGTTCTCTGCCTATCTGTTCTACAAAGTGAGTTCCAGGACAGCCATCTCAAAACGAAGGCAAGCAAACAAACAAAAGAAATGAAAAACACACATTATAACAAGGACTTGGGATTTGAAATTGAGATTCTGAGTTACCCGTATCTGCCTGCTACTCAGTGCTTTTTATTGATAAATTTAAAATGTTTACCGACTTCTTTCAGACAAGAGAAAAGCATCTTAAAAGTGCCAGACAGTTTCACTAGTGAATATTTAGGTATCCTCTATGCAAAAGACACCATTGCTCTCTTTTCACACTTGAATTTTACAGGCTGAATTGCGAGACAGAACTGGGTAAGTTGTGATGTGATTGATCGTGGTTTCTGGGAACACTGGACCAGAGAGATACCATCCATTAAGAAGATCTGTGCTTAGAGTCAGACAACGCCATTTTATTTTATATTGACATCCCACAGGAACAAAGTACAAAGCCCTGGAAAGGGAAAGAGGTTTCTCTGAGTCACTCTTCACTTGGGCAGAACTGCCCTTCATACACTTGTCCATCCTAGGTCTAAGAAATCACTCAACAAAAACAGCAAGATCATAAGGTACACTTAACAGCAGCAATTTAAAAAGGGTTACCTGAGTTTGGACAACCTTGAGGTTCAGGTTTTGTTTTGTTTTTTAATGTATTTTGTATGTATTTGTGCATGTGTGCACAGATGCACTGTGGGGTTCAAAGGACAATTTGGCAATCAGGTCTCTCCATCTGTGGACTGACCTCAGGTCATCAGGTGCTGAACTATCTCTATAGATCATGAACACTTTTTTAGACAGATGAGAAATTTCACTCTCAAAAGAGTGTTGTCCCTATACCCAGAATCCAATTATTCTTAAAAAAAAAAAAAAAAAAAAAAAAAAAATGAAATCAATGTATCAATAAATCTCAAGCCAGTTGTAGTGGCTCATGCCTTTAATACCAGCACTGGGGAAGCTAAGGCAGGTGGTTCTCTAAGTTTGAGGCTGGCCTACTCTACATAGTGAGTTCCAGGCTATCCAGGGCTATACCCTGTTCCAAAACAAACAAAAACCATGCACTCGGGCTGCAGAAATGATTCAGTGGTTAAGAGCACTGGCTGCTCTTCTAGAGGTCTGGAGTTCAACTCCTACCATCTACATGGTGGCTAACAATCTAACAATGATCTAAAACTATAGCCATCTATAAGATCCAGTGTTCTCTCCTGGTGTGCATATGTACCTGGAGAGAACACACACACTGCCCCCCCCCCAGACACACACACACACACACACACACACACACACACACCCCAAAATAAAACCAAAAACATGTACTCTTTTGAAAAAGAGATTACACAATACAATGTTCTAAACCTTGGTGAGGTTAAGTGGGGTTCCACTTAACAATACATCACCATCACAACTGGCTATGTACACAGACCAATAAAAAGGCAAGCACAGAAGACATTGTCTAACCAGCTGTATACAAACCAGTATGTTACTGAACTTCACCAACCCCCACAGTGGGTTCCTTAGCAGAAAGGACAAAACAAATATGAACTCTGCATAAATACCTGTGACTGAGTGACACAGGGCTGGAGAGCTAGTGACAGGTACTCTCAGTGTCCCCAAATTCCTTTAGAGATGGAGTTAGAAATATAAACCAACAAATTAACAAATTAGTAAATTAAAGTGGATGCTTCTAGAAAGTACCTGTCAGTCATAAAAGTAGACGGAAAAATGATGGATCAGAAATAGTAGAGGGAAATGGAAGGGAATAGGGTCAAGGCATGTAATGTGCAAACCTAACAATGCCATCATGCAATCCAGCAGTGCATACACATAGAACGTGCTGATTTTTAGAAGATTAAAAAATAAACCCAAGCCAGACACAAACGGGCTTGGTGAAGACTGGCAGCCTGGAGAGGCCACCACTCCTCCCTGTCTTACAGGTCAAGTCAACCACACCTTCCTCAGGACCTGCACCAGATCTTAGTACTTCACAGAAGCAGTAACTTCAATTCCTATGCACGTACCAGAGGGACTGAAAACTAAATCCAACACAATTCTCAAATGGGTCAAATTACTGCCAAGTGGACGCTGAGGCCAAGTCTTTATCGTGGAGCCCAGCTGAAAAAAAAACTCTTCTATTATCAAGGCAAATAGGAACTCAAATGCCAGCCAATTGCTAAGAGAAATCATCCTAACTGCATCCCCGGCACCATTCCTCTAAGAATGGGATGTTGGAGAACCACTCAGAAATGGCTGACACAGATTCAAAATAACTGGCAGGTTCACTGCCATCAAAAAGGAGTCGTTTGCAGTAACTTACCTCCATCATCCAGAGGCCGCTTCTGTACTCCATATCCATACACGGAGGGGTCCACCAGGGGTGTGGAATTATTCAAGTGAGGAATTGAATCGATTTTAGCAGCAATCTACAGAGAGAATCAAATTTAAATACTTGGTAGCAAGTCGTAGTTGTGTCCCAGGAGAAAAGCTAGCATCTTCTTTAAGGGGCTGCTGCCCCATTTCTCCCACTTACATCAGCATAAGCCATTTTCTCTGGCAGGCAAACACTTCTCTTGTTTTCTTTGGTCTTGCCTCTTTTGAACTTAACTGCCCAAATGTTGTCTTTTAACAATTTAATTCAAGGGAGAGGATGTATACATGAAGGACAACCTAGCTGGTCCAGTGTCACCTTGACCTGCTAGACCATGTCATCAACCCCCTAAGAAAGTCCGTTTCAGTCACATAATATATACACATGCCACATCTTTCAGAGTCCTCTGAGTAACTCATGGGGTCTTATTTTAGACAAGAACCTACTGTGTACCCCCAAACTCTTGCAGAGTTCAGCTGCCAGTACTTATGTCATGTGGCTTACAATGGCCTGTAATTCCAACTCTAAGAAATTTCAGCCCCTCTTCTGGTTTTGATAGATAGGCACACACTCATATAGATACATAAATAAAAATAATAAAACCAAATATTTTAAAACATTAATTTTAAAATAATCCCCAAAGAGGTAAAGGGATCCAAACAGTGAGTGCCCTGAAAACAAAACAGACAGGGCCTAACTACAAGTCTGCACTGTAGGCAGACTACTTCCACTCCCTCTGAAAGATGCCTTCAGGATTCCAGGTTTTTGTTTGCTTAAGAAAATGCCTGCCTCAGCCTTTCAAGTACTGGGACTAAAGGTATGTACCACTTTGCCCAGCCTCTTTCCTTATCTGTTGGTCTTAAAAGTGGATGGAATGTCATTTTCCAACATCTGCTAAGTTATGAGTGTTATGATAGTTTCCTACTGCCAATTGAATCAACAAATATCCTTCTAAACTATAGCGGGTTTCTGTACTTGTTCTAAAGTTACAATTGTTTTGGTTGTCTTTAATTTGGGAAATTGCCACTGAGATGGAGTAGCATAGAATATATGCAGTGGCCTGAATGAGAATGGCCCCCGGAGGCTCATATAGTTGAATGCTTGGTTCCCCAGGGCATGGCACTATTTGAAAGGATGAGGGGGTGTGGCCTTGTTTGAGTAGGTACGTCATTGTTGGAGGAAATGTGTCACTGAGAGTGGGCTTTGAATTTCCTTTTTTGTTTTCATTTCTTTTGTTTTTGAGACAGGGTTTCTCTATGTAGCCTTGGCTGTCCTGGAACTTGCTCTATAGACCAGGCTGGCTTTGAACTCAAGAGATCTGTGGGCCTCTGGGCTTTGGCCACCACTGCCCAGCTGGCTCTTGAGTTTTCAAAAGCCCATGCTAGATCCAATCAATCAATCAATCAATCACCACCACACACCCCCCACACACCCCGTTCATGGATCAAAATTTAACTCTCAACTACTTCTCTAGCACCACCCTGCCATGCTCCTCACCATAATAATGGACTAAACCTGAAATTGTAAGCAAGGCCCCAATGAAATGCTTTCTTTTATTAACTGCCTTGGTCCCATTGTCTCTTCACAGCAATTGAACAGTAAACTAAGACACTCCATGTCTGTAGTTCATGTACCATAGGATAATAGTTATAGAGCACAGCTACGGATGGTGGGTCATGTTTATAATCCCAGCACAGGAAGACTCAAGTAAAAGGATTGCTGTTGAGTTCTGTCTCAAAACAAGCAAGCAAATAAAAACAGACTGGAAAGCCGGACAGCAGTTAAGAGCTCTCACTGATCTTACAGAGGACTTGTTTGGCTCCCAGCACTTATGCCACAAACACCTAGGGATCTAACACCTCTACCCTTTGACGGTACTTGCATGTATGTACACAAATGTACACAGACACACATGTATATACATAATTAACATTAAATCTTTATGCTGGGCTGTAGTGACACATGCCTTTAATCCAGCCCTTGGGAGGCAGAAGCAGGAGGACCTCTCTGAGTTCTAGGACAACCAGCATTACAAAGAGAAACCAGACCTCAAAAATAAGTAAGTACATAGATAGACAAATCTTTACAACAACAACCAAATCACAGATCAAAGCAGGAGGATTCCAAACTCAAGACCAACCTGGACTATATAAGAGACCTTGAGTCCAAAGACAAAACAAAAACAAAAAACCAACCAACACGCATGCATGTATATAGTTCAGTGCTGGAGATCAAACCCAGGGCTTAAACTTGAATCCTGGCTACACAAATGTTGTAAGAATTCAACATTATGATATGCCACTTATATTATAGTGTACATTTCTATTATAGAGTATTTTATTATGTTTGTGGTAGTTTGTATAGGTATGACCTGCCCCCAAAGACTTACATGTTTGAATGCTTGGCCATAGAGAGTGGCACTATTAGTAGGTGTGGCCCTGTTGAAGAAAGTGTGCCACTAGAGAGGTGGGCTTTGTGGTCATATATGATCAGTCACATTTCGACTCACAGCTGTGTCCAGTAGGACACAGTCCCCTTTTGCTGCCTGCTGATCAAGATGTGGAACTCCTAGCTCCTTCTTCGGCACTATGTCTACCTGCACACTGCCATGCTTCTCGTCATAATGATAATGAACTACACCTCTGAAACTGTAGGCCAGCCCCAGCTAAATGTTTTCCTTTATAAGTGTTGCCATGGTCATGTTGTCTCTTCACAACAATAAAACCCTAAGACAGAATTTGGTACCAAGAGTCGGGTATTGCTGTAAAAGGCCCGACCATGCTTTTTGTTTGGAGGAATGTGGATTTGGGGACTTTGAATTTGGAAAGCAATGGAATGCTTTATGTAGGGCTTAATGGGCCATCCTAGTAGGAACACGGAAGACAGGTGACTTGAACTGTAGGGCCCTGGCTCAAGAAGTTTCAGGAGAAGAATTTTAGTCTGTTGCCATGATATTTTGGTGAAACATGTGGCTACTTTTGTCCTTGCCTAAGGAGTCTGCCTAAGGCTAAGGAGATTTAATTTACTAGAATTGGTGAAGAAAATCTCAAAACACTTTAGCAATAGACTCTGTCATGTGGTTCACTCTTATGAAGAACATTTTGATGAAATAAAGCAAGCTGAGCAAGGGAAAATACAAAATGTATGGTTCAAAGGGGCACCAGGATGTAGAATGGAGCTAAATCCAGTGTTCAAGGAGATGCACAGAAAAAAGATATTAAATGGAATTAAGGGAGTGGTGACATTAAGGCAAATTTTCACCCTGCTGAACTTCCATCTTGTGAAAAGGAATTAAAGAAAAGCTTAGGTTCAGGCATGGCTTCACTCGTTTAAATCCTACCACTCAGAAGACAAGAGGCATGAAGATCTCCAAATTCAAGGGCAGCCTGGTCTACAGAGTAATTTCCATAACAGCCAAGCTTAGGTAGTGAAGGGAACCATAAAAACCAGAAAGCTGGTAAAGATGTAATTGAACAAGAGCTCCATGTTCCAGCCCCAGCAAACGGAACTTGGCAGCTTCAGCCACATGGTTCTGGCTTCAGAGTCAAGAATAGATGAAAAGGGTTACAGAATCTCTCTCCCTCCACAACTGAGTAAAGTTACTGAGGTCAGGTACATGGCAGGGTTCCCCTGCATGAGGCCCAGAGAGGCCACTGTATGAAGCTCTGAAGTAAAGCCTGGATTGCCTTGGAGACTCCAAGAGGGTTGAGATGCCAGAGCCATGGATACCTGCTGAGGAGAGCTGCTAACAGGGAGAGGAACCAACCCAAGAAGAAGTGTGTCCCAGTCAACAAAGTTGAAAGGAGTTGAAGAGCTGAAGAATGCTTTCACATCATACATGAAGGTAAGAGCTTAGCGTTTGCCTATACGTTGGAAGTATATGATCTGTTCTTTTTTATTTTATAGCGGATTACAATTAAGAGATTTCATGAATCTCAGACGAGACTATGAACTTTGGACTTTTAAACACTGTTGAGACCATTATTGACTATGGGAGCAGTATTACAGCATAAAAACAATGAATTTATCATTGGCATGCGACCTTGTGGGCCTGTAGTAGTATCCCATGCCTTTAATCCCAGCATTTAAATGCTAGGAATAGGCTACATCTAATCACGTTTTTTGGTACAAGGGGCCCCATAGTAATCCCCAAACAAGTCATGCTATTGTGGAGGCTATTTGTTGTTCTCCACAAACTGATGGTAAAGCCCTACTACTGAAGACAACACCTACACAATCCACTGAATACAGAGACGTCAAACTGGCGCCTACCTAGAGTTTTCACCCCTACAGACTTGCATTCAAAATACTGGAAGCTCCTCTACACACTACCTAAAGAGAAAGGCACAAAACCTTCAGCCTGCAACGATGACCTGCCTGCCAAAATGTACAATGTCACAAAGCTTGTGGGAGTAAGCAACTATCTGGCTTGATTTAAGGCCCACTCCATGAGATGGAATCCATAGCCAGCAGGTACTACTTAGGTGACAAAGACCTGGGTACGATTAGATAGGTTATGGGAGGCAGAAGCAGGCAGATCTCTGTTGAGTTTGACACCAATCTGGTCGACAGAGTAAGTTCTAGAATAGCCAAGGCCACAGAGAAACCCTGTCTCAAAAATCAACAACAGAACCAAACCCCCAAAGCAACCTTTGTTCCAGGAAATGCCTTTGTTAAGTAATAAAACAAGAAACACTGAATGTTTTCTTATTTATTTTTCCCAAACAGTTTCTAGGGCAGTGATTCTCAACCTTAGTGCTGCAACCTTTAGTATATACAGTTCCTCACGGTGTTGTGGTAAAGGCAAGTATAAATTATTTTGTTGCTACTTCATAACTGCAATTTGCTACCATTATAAATCATGGTGTAAATATCTGTGTTTTCCAATGGTCACCAGTGATCTTTTGACACCTAAGTTGAGAACCTCTGCTCTAAGGGATTGGCATTATTTCCATACAACAGTATTTAACCCCTACCCCATGACTCTACAGCAAGGCTCCTCACCATGAGGCAACCTCCAGTGCAGCATTCAGGGTATGCCTCTTATCCTAGCCAACCACCTATAAGAGCTGTTCAGAGACAGTTCAGAGAACTGCTCTAGGGAAGCGAGGTACAGGCAGCCCTCTATTCAGATTATGCAGGCACAAGTCATAGGAGGCAGAATACTCAACAAACCTCAGCCCTCTAGTCCTCACCTGTGGCCCTCACTCAAGGGGACACGGGGTGATTTTCTACTCTATCAATCATCTCTCTCTTTTGGAGGGACATAGGCCATATTTTAATCAGTGATGGACAAGTAATAAAGCAGCATCTTAGGACATTTAGCCTCTACTGCCAAATTAGCAGAAGCACGGGGAAAAGGAGCACGGCACCAGGAATCAGTCAGGAATCCTGGCTTTGTGCTTGAAGACGGTGCAGTGGGTAAGAACACTCAGCTTGGCAAGCATTGGGGACCTGGCTTCAAATCCCAGCACGTATGTAAAAAGCTGGGAGTAGTCACAAATGCCTGCCACTCTAATGCTGTGGGCAAAGAAGGCTCCCTGGGGCTCACTAGCTGAGGGCTCAAGGAAGGATGGGCTATACAACAGAGCAGAACACCCAACAGCTCCCCCCACTTAGCTTCTGAATGCACACACACTCATAGCTGTACATATGCAGACTGTAACGTGAATTACAGCACACTCTCAGAGACCAGTGTGTATGTAAGGCGGCAAGACTCTTTTCCTTGAGGCTTCCTCCAAAAGGTACACAAGGCGGTTCGTGGAGATGCAGGATCCACACTTTCAAAATCACACATGCATTGTTCTTAGTTCTTTCATGTGCTCAGCAATATCTCCCACTTGGAATAATGATGTTCTTTCCTTTTATTATTTTAAGGGCAGGCCCAGTAGGTAAAGCACGCATACACCAGCATGGTGGCCCACCTGTAATCCCAAAATTTAATTGGCAGAGGCAGAAGAGTCCCCAAGGCAAGCTGGCTATACTAACCAGCAAGTTTGGGTTCAGTGAGACTTTGTCTCAGTAAATTAAATGGAAAGCAATTGAGGAAAGACAGATGTCAACGTCTGGCCTCAAAGCAAAGTATAGACATTGCCAGATGATGGTGGCACACGACCTTTAATTCCAGCACTCAGGAGCAGAGGCACACAGATCTCTGAGTTCAAGGCCAGCCTGGTCTACAGAGCAAGCTCCGGGCATGCATACATACCACATTCATGTGCACAAAAAAAAGGAAAACAATTGACTTTAAACTGGAACCATTCATGGTTGCTAATGCCTATGATGCTGCTGGTACTTGGAAGGTGAGAGAGGAGGGTTTTCACAAGTTCCAGGCCAGCCTGAGTTTCACATCATCCTGGAATGTGGCAGGAGACACTGCCTCAAACAAACAACAAATATTTTAAATTTTAAATTGGATATGGTTGACATGGACCTATAATTTCAGTACCTGGGATCCTGAGACAGGAGGACTTCAAATCCAGGCCAAGCTGGGTTACATGTTCTGTCCTTGAGCCAAACAACTGCGATCCTGGGTAGTTCAAACGTGCCTCCCTGTAAAAGGATTATCCCAACTGGGTTTTCTTTGACTGTTTTCACATCTCCATAGAGGACCAGAAAAGGCCATGAAACTATCATCTGACTATCCAACCTCTTTTCTACCACCTCCTCGTTATATGTAACTCTGCAGTAACTGTATAAGGCCTTGGGACAGACTACAGGATATAGGGGGACAGCTGCTAGGTCGTTTTTTTAGGTGTGACCTGTTTAGGGGAAGGGACCCATCACTGATGTTCTGCTGGAAAGTTCAATAAACTCTAGTTCTGTGGGGAATAATGCAGTTTGTCACTGGGATCTTAGGAAAAGGGGTAGACATGGCTTCCCTGGGAAGTAATTTCAGCAATGCACAGTGAGACCCTAATCCCCAAAATAAAACTAAGCAAACAGTGTTCTGAGGCTCTATAGACTCTGTAGAAATCATAAAGGAATCACAGTAAATTACTTTCACTGGGACATGACACTAGCTATTTCCAATACATACTCAAGATTGAAATGACAGACTCAACCCTAAAACAGGGCTGGTGTGGCATATTCTCATCTCTCTATACCAGCAGGAAACTGCAGCCAGGGCCATGAACACAATGCCAGGGTCTGGAGCCACAAACCATGTCCTAGTCCTGCATTCTACAGACAAGCATACCACAGAGAAAATGGCATATCACTTTCAGATTCCCTGCACCCTGAGAGATGCCTGTGATGCTTTCTTCCTTAGGTCTTAAGGGACCTTATAAGGAACTTACTTTGAGAAGACAGTTACCAGGGAAAAACAATGTAACAAGTACAAAATACCCAGGACAGCCTGGTGTACAGGACCAGAAACCTGAAATGGCCACTTGAACCTCTTATGGTTTTGAAGTGGAACCTGCACAGAGCATTCACCAAGCCTAGATGGAGATCGATCCACAGAGCACCCCCAAAATACAACGCTTCTATACTGAGGAGCCCCTAATCAGGATCACTTCTCGCCACTCAAGGGTACCCTTCCAATTATCAGCTTTTTTTTTTTTTTTTAAAGAAAATTAATACCCTCAAGAATTTCCATTTCACAGATGAAAAACTGAGGCTTATAATAGTTAAATAAGCCAGACATAGTGGCACATGCTTGTGACTCAATTACTGGGAAAGCTGAGACAGGCTTGGCCGCCAGGTGACACACCACTTAAGAAGATGGGGTTGGGGGGAGGAAGTGTTAAAGTCTCCTCACTGCTTAGTGGGACGAGCCACTTCTACATGATGGATCAGAGTCGTATCATGTCACCACGACTCACTGGGGGGCTTTATGACCATCAGATGAATCGACATGGCTAAGAACCCTTGCCTGGCACTCAGGACAGTATGGGTTCTGTCAACGAAGCTGCCCCTGGCTGATCCTGCTCTATTTACTGGTATTAAGCAAAAGAAGAAATTCTGACAGTAGAGATGTCAGCTCCACAGCTTTTCCTTAATCACTCACTGAATCCACATGGGAAAAATGAAAGTTCCTACCTCTGTACTGGCCAAGCACTTCACAAACTCACAGAACAAAATCACCAAGGTGGCTAAACTACCACCTTATATAAGTATGGGTGCTCTGGAGGAGCAGGTCTGCCCCAGGCACTGTGGTCCCTTGTTAACTGGGCGCTCTAGAATTTGCCTTCAGAGGAACCTTAAACTTCATAAAATTGAAGTATTTCTGAGGAGTTCAACTCTTAAGGAGTCTCAAATGGGTCCATGTTCTGCCAGACGTAAAGCACACCTTCCCTGATGCTGGCTGGGCCTTCTGCTTGTCATGTGGCGTGAACACCACTTGGCCCACTGAAGGATTATGCATGCTGAGTGGTGTGGCCGAGGATGGCATGCCCTTTGGTGTTCTCCCTCTCCATGCTACTCTAGAAGCATCCCCTCACTACTGCGTCAGAGAGCTGCAGTCACCTCAGTGAGGGGGAAAATGATCCAAGGAACTAGACAAGAATCAATGTTTAAAACAAGAGCCAGCCCAAGAGTCACAGCATGCACAGTAGTGTGTGTGCGTGTGTACCCATGGATGTACAGATGTGGCTAGGCCAGAGGCTCACACTTGATGCCTTCCTCAGTCACTCTCCACCCACTGTCTTTGTAAAGCAGGGTCTGGAATCCATCAATTCAAGCAGGTTGGCTGGGCAGTGAGCTCCTCCTCTCTTCCTCTCCAGCACCAGGATTAGACAGGAATACTGTACTTGGAGATCTCAACTCAGGTCCTCATGCTTGTGTGGCAAGAACGTTACCAACCGAACTACCTCCCAACTACACACCACACCCCCCACCCATGTGCCTTTTTCTTTTGGTTTTTCAAGACAGGGTTTCTCTGTGTAGTCCTGGCTGTCCTGGAACTCACTCTGCAGACCAGGCTGTCCTGGAACTCAGAAATCCACCTGCCTCTGCCTCCCAAGTGCTGGGGTTAAAGGTGCCTGCCACCACCGCCCGGCTCCCATGTGCCTTTTTGAGAAACACTGATCTATCTCCTTTGGCTTATTCTCAAATATGAGAGAATTCTAACCCTTGCCCTGCATCTAACTCCACAAGAAATGAAAGTAGTCATAAATGTGTCTCCCCACTGACCCAGCCCCTGGAAAGAGGCCTTGGACACAGCAACTCCTCAAACAATAGCACGTGACTTACCACTGTCTATTCTCACATTACAACTGTAGTCTGTGCCACAGAAGCAGACTGGCTGTTCTTCCCAGTCTCTTGTAAAACTCCAAATGAAGATGGCTATGGTAGTGTATATCGTAGTTCAAAGATTTGTGAGGTGGATGCAAGATTGGTGGTGTGAGGGTGCCTTTAGTGACTTTTCACTGAACCTGGCCTATGTGAGATCCTCCCCTAAAAGACCAAAATTCTTTTTTCACCTGGGATAATTCACAGGTGAAACAACAGATAATAGAGCTGCATAGAAAAGCATGGCAGTGAGGCATGGTGGTCACACCTTTAACCCCAGCACAGACAGAGACAGGCAGAGCTCTGAGTTCAAGGCCAGCCTGGTCTACACAGAATTCCAGACAGTCAGAACTACAGAAATCTTATCTCAAAAAAGTAAAGTAAAACAGAAGACTGGCAACACACACTAACCTCTTAGAAAGCATGTCAGAGACCACAACTAACAGTCATTTTTTTTCTAGTAGCAGCTGGATGGTGTTCTGTGCGCTCACGGATGTCAAGGCATTGCTGAGATCACCTAGAGCAACATTTTCTAGGGTTTAGTCATAAGACTGACTTGTTTCTGCCCTTGGAGGCGTTACTGCATACAGCTATTAGATGCGGTCCCCAACACACCTGTCTCCAAGTTCTTCTCCTTCAAAGACCTAGTTAACAGTGTGCAGCTCCAACACAACACAGCCGATCTAGTCAAGGCCCACCAGTTTCTTGCAGGAGACTTGGACCTTCTGATGGCTCCCAATTTAGATAAGGATGGAAGAAAACCTGTCAGTAAGGAGCCTCAATGGGCAATATAAAACAGCAGTTAAGATGGCAAAGATGAAGGCAGCCCAGAATGTGCAGGCAGCAGCCACTGCTGATAGCTGCAGTAGAAGACAATGACTGCTGTGCCAGACACAGACAAGCAGGCAGAGCTTTCCTAAAACTGCTGGAGACCTGCATCTATCTGCATGTGAAACCACCCGAGCTTCCAAGTGCTGTACAGGGTGGGTAAAACAGGACTGGAGTCTTCTCCAGCCCACGGGCTCTAGTTGGAGAGGTATTTTTTACTACATAGCTGGGACTTCAAAAGACAGCAAACCTTGATATCGCAAGTGGTCTATCAAACCATAAGATAATGATAAATTTCAAACACTTTGACAGCCAAACCTTGTTTTTTGTTTAAATTCCACTGAAAATGACAAAAGTGTCTGAGGCACACTATGGAATGCAGCTTATTTACTATCTACTTTCTTTCTTTTCTTTTTTTTTTTTTTTTTTTTTTTTTTGGTTTTTCGAGACAGGGTTTCTCTGTGTAGCCCTGGCTGTCCTGGAACTCACTCGGTAGACCAGGCTGGCTTCGAACTCAGAAATCCGCCTGCCTCTGCCTCCCAAGTGCTGGGATTAAAGGTGTACTATCTACTTTCAATACCAAATAGTAAGTTCAGAACTTCTACTAGTACATTGGTTTTCACCCTTCCAGGTATTGTGACCCTCATGTTGTGGTGGCCCCTAACTATAAAACTATTTTGTTGCTACTTCACAACTATAATTTTAAATATCTGCTATACAGGATATGCTATGCCACCCCCCCCCAAAAGGGGTGGTAACCACAGGGTAAAAACCACTGTACTAGTAGTACCCGGCAGCCACCAACCAAAACCAGCCCAGATGGACTGACTCGAAGGACTCAGCACTGCCCCACAGGAGGCAAAGCCTCAGGAGTGGTTCATGGATTCCCTCATAGTCACTGGCCTCCCCCAGTGTCTGAAAAGCTCAAACAGTACACAGACATGAAGCAGCGATTTCAGTAGAACATAGCATTCAGCAGCTCAAGTGAGCCATGAATCAAACCCACATATTAAATGAGCAAAGGCATGAGCTGTCAAGGTGCACACAACAGCCAGCGAATGGAGCTTTTACTAATAACCGGCACACTCTGTTCTTTGAAAGAACATTTGCTGCTTATGCCAATATCATTTCACTCAAGCCCCGTATTAGCCCAGGGAATAAGTCATTTACCCCAATCCATCTACTCTGTCTCAAAAGTAGAAAACGGTAGCACCACAAGGAGCCTGACCTTCTGAGGCCACACACCTAATCAGTTTTCTCCCACAAAGGTGCCAATGATGATCAGATCTCTCCAGGTCTACAAACTCCCTACATGGCTATCCTTCTATTGACTTAAAACTACACTTACTTATTTTATGTGGTTGCACACCCAGCATGGTGCCCACTGTGAACATCATAGGATTTATGGAAGCTGGTTCTCTCCTTCTGCCATGTGGGTCCTGAAAATTGAACTCAGGTCCTCAGGATTGGTGGCAAGTCCCTCAATCCATTAAGCTATCTTGCTAGCCCTCTCCATTCTGTAATAGCTTGGTATTTTTATTTGGGTCCAAGGCAAGCTGCTCAACTCCAGGAAGAGTGCATTTATACGGCACTCTGTATGAGGACATACTAAGGAGCTGGCTAATGCACAGGGCCTTGACAGGGTCTAAGACAAAACACCTTAGCTAAGTGTGCTGTTGCATGCCTGTAATTCCAGTTCTTAGGAAACCAAGGCATGAGGAGATGTGTGAGGCCAGAAGACCTACACAGCAGAACCCTACCTCAACAAAACCACCTCCACCACAAACAGGAGCTAAGAAGTCCTAACAAGCATTGACTCTGGCAAAATAGCCTATCCTCAGGAAAGCTAGTGGGAAGCTGTTGGCAGTTGTAACACTATGATGGGTACACAATCCATTTACAAGTCACTGTCTTCATGAGATGGCCAATGCTAACAGACTTTCTGGAAACATTTTACTTTTTAGACAGGTTCTCATGCAACCCAGACTGGCCTCAAACTCACTATACTTGATATGTGGCTGAGGACAACCTTGAACTTCCTGCCTGCATCTCTCAAGTGCTGGGATTATATATAGATATGTGCCACCATGCTTAGTGGATATGGCACTGGGGGCCGAACCCCATACTATAAACCATGCACACTAGGCAAGCACTCTCAAGTCAGGAAACATTTTTAATCATCCTCAGAAACTTTTCAAAGTAAAACAAACTTGTGTCCACTGGTCTCTCTTGTAACCCACTCAGGGCACAGATGCAGAATGTGATTCTGGAACAAGATTAGCTGACAGTCATCATCTACCTGTCTCTAAACTAGTTAAAGGAATGCTTGAATTTGCTAAGCAGCAAATGACCTAAAGAACTAGCCGTCTTAGACTATCAGTAATCCCAAATCAGATCCTATTTCCACTGCCCTTCAGAAGATGTCAATTTCTGATTCCTGACATACAATAATCTACTGGGTCCCCACTCTGGAAATATTTAAGTTTTATATGAATTTTCAGAGATTCCCTTTGTATTTGAGAATTCATTACTCAAGTACGATAATAGCAAACATGGATAACTATTGTTATGAGCCTGAAGACATCTATACAAAGATGCTTCAAGAAAGAAAAGAAGCCCAAGTTACAACAGAGCTATGCAATCGGGCTTAACAGACTGAACCCCAGCAGGGCCAGCTCATACTAGAACTGCCATGTAAACTGAACACAATACAACTTATCTCTCTGAAAAACTGAAGTCCTTACTGCTGCTGATAATTACGAGATCATATGAGGGGGAGTCTTGTGCTTATTAAAATGAAACACAGTAAGTCAAGCCTAGGTCAGACCTGTGATCCTATCGATGTGAGTGGCTGAGACAGAAGCCTGAGTTCAAGGCCTGCCTTGATGAGACCTAAAGTTTAGTTCATTATGTGTTGAACGGCTTGCTCAGCATGTACAAGGCCCTGGGTTCAATCCCTAATACAAACAAAACAAAACAAAAATCTTATTTCCATTTACCAAGGTTGAGAGAGGTTCATCTTGGGAGCCCTCCGTGTGTAATGGAGACACAGAACCCTGACTACTCAGGTACTCAAACAGGGTCTTCTTTACTAAGCTATATCATATGCAGATTTTTAATTTTTTTAAAAAATTTACTTATGCCGGGCGGTGGTGGCGCACACCTTTAATCCCAGCACTTGGGAGGCAGAGGCAGGCGGATTCTGAGTTCGAGGCCAGCCTGGTCTACCGAGTGAGTTCCAAGACAGCCAGGGCTACACAGAGAAACCCTGTCTCGAAAAACAAACAAACAAACAAAAAAAAAACAAAACAAAAAATTTACTTATGTGTTCTGTGTGCATGCCAGAAGAGAACATCAGATCCCATTACAGATGTTGTGAGCTACCATTGTGATTGCTGGGAACTGAACTCAGAACCCCTGGAAGAACATGCAGTGCTCTTAACTGCTGAGCCATCTCTCCAGCCCCATGCAGATTTTTTAAAAAATAGATCTGCCTATAGGTGTTTTGCCTGGATGCATGTATGTCCATGCAGAACCTGTGTGCAGAGCTTGTAGAAGCCAGAAGACAGTGTCAGATCCCCTGGAACTGGAGCCACCAATTTGTCAGCCAGTACATGGGTGCTGGGAATCCACCCGGGTCCTCTGGAGGAGCAGAGCTCCACCAGGCAGATTTCTAAGTTTCCAGTCTTAACCAGGGTGGTCCTCTGGAAGAGCAGAGCTCCACCAGGCAGATTTCTAAGTTTCCAGTCTTAACCAAGGAAATCTACCTAAACAACTCTAAAATCATCAATGAACTTTTGTTTGTTTGACTTTGCTTTTTGAGACCAGATCTTATTGTATAGCTCTGGCAGTCCTAGAACCTGCTCTGTAGACGTGACTGGCCTGCAACTCACCAAGATTTGCCTGCTCTGGCTTTGTGTTCTGGGATTTAAAGGTGTACACTACTCTGCCAGACTTTTTCTTTTTAATTCTCTTCAAGTCATTTCTCAAAGGTAGTATGGACTTCTAGATGTTGCCACTAAGAAGCAAAACACCTACCTCTAATGGGCTCATTACCACTTCAGATAGCAGTGCACTTTATAAATAAGAAAGTCAATGAAACATTCCCTTTTCAGCACTCCCCAGTCAAGGCAGACTTAACAGAAGGCATCCCCCCCACACACCCCCACAACTTCCCCAGCAAGTTAAGAGATGCTGAGAGTCTCAGCAATCCTTAACACTTCATTTTACCACTAGGATGACAGAAGCAGGTGGGTTCTGTGAATTCAAGGCTAGCCTATCTACAGAGTTAGTTCCAAGACAGCATGGAAACTATGCTTGGAAAAAACCAAATAAATAATTTTCACAAGCCAGCAGCAGTGCAAAAAAAGCCTTCAATTTCAATACTCAGGAGGCAGAGACAAATATTCGAGTTTGAGGCCAGTTTGGTCTACATAGCCAATTCCAGAACCACCAGGACTACACAGAAAGACCTTCTCAAAAAAACAAAAAACGAATTTATTTTACATTCAACTACAGGACTTCTACAGACAGAGGACCTGAGACTTCTAAACCATCGACTGTAATTGTTAGTAGTCACAGAATGGCTTTGACATTCTAGCATAGAGGGAAATCCAGTACATCTTACCAACCAGAGAAAAACAGTTTTCAGGATCCTGTCCAGAGAGGAAAACAAGAGCCCATGAGCAGAGCGGTGACTGGGGAGCTGGGGGCATGCTCATCCATTACAATCATTGAGTAACTGAAGTGTAACACGAATGTATACTCACTATTCAACTGCTTGGACTAGGCAGTAACAACCCATCAGAGAAACTTTTGGGTGAGTCCAACATTTGGGAAGTGTTAGGCTCCAAAACAATGTCTACAGAACCATCGGTATTATCATGCAAAGCATATGCGAGACAGGTAGGGTTCCCTCGAAGGACTACTGGATAGTGATGAAAAGACTCCATTTTTCACGTGCCCAGGTGAAATTCTCCCAAGAATGATGAGTCTTGTGGCAAGCATTCTGCTAGGGACCAAACCGTCATTAGTTACAGCCCGACTTTCAAAGAACCAGAGAGTTGACAAAGTCAGAGGAGATAAACATCACTGGATAGAAGAAAGTTTGAGCGTCAGGGTAACTTGTCACTAAGTTTCAGGCAAATACAAGGACAATTCTGTTCTAGGCACCATGCCAGGAGCCAGAGAGGTCCCATATTCATTCTCCAGAGACGCTCAAGTCCTCTAAAAAGCCAGTTTCACTGACAAAACGCACAATATTGCCAGATGGTAGTTTCACGGTAGGAACGAGTCCATCCCACACTCTTCCCAGTAGAGTAAGACTAATCGCCAGAAGGAACTCTCGAGGACCACCCACTTAACACCTCCCCTTCTCTCTGCAAAAAAAAAAAAAAAAAAAATCTTAAATATAAAATATCCTCGAATTTCTTCCAATATGTTTGAAATGCAGCAAGTGGAAGACCAGGTTTCCCAAGGCTGCAGAAGCCACGTCCAGGGCGTGAGATGGATGCCTAGGGTCTACACCCGAGGGCCCACCAGGAGCTGCTTGGATTTGAGCCCCGGATAGTAGGCCTGTGGTTGCAGCCGGACACGCAGGCGCCAGGAGCGCTCAGCTAAGGCTTCCTCCAGCTCCGGGGCGCCTGAGGGAACCGCCCGGGCCTCCCGCGACTCGCGGCCCTAGGCGCCCACCGGAGGCTTCGCGGGGCGGCCTCCCGCCCCCGGCCTCCCGCGCCCGTACCTGTCGGACCCGGTGCAGGGCATCCACGAAGCCCTCAGCCTTCATGCCCACCGGAGCGCTCTGCCCCTGCACCAGCTCCGCCATGGCCAACCCCACCGCCGTCGCTCGGCTTCCCCGGTCCGGCCTCCCACTCCGCTCCGGGACCCGTAGCCGGAAAGGGAAAGTCGCTCCACTTCCGGCGGAAGGGAAGCGAAGGGAAGGCACTGCCCGCTCAGAGAGGGAGGGAGAGAGAGAGAGAGAGAGAAAGATAGGTTGGGGTAATGCGGCGTCTGTGAGGCGGGGTCTCAAAGCACGTGACCGCTGTCCGGCGGAAGTGGGGGCGTGGCCGTGGCGCAAGGGGGCCTGCCCTGGGCACAGGCAGCTGTCGGTCCAAAAAAAAAAAAAAAAAAAACCCAGGTTGCGACCCCACCCTCCAAAGGCGTGGCCCCAGGCCTTCAGCATGGGACCACCCTTGGGTCGCAGGTGCAGTCTGTTTTTGCAACCTGACAGAAGAGAAACGTGGATGTGGCTCTTCCAACTTCTCACCCATGCTGTCTAGGTGCACTGGCAGCCCCCTCCCTCTCGAAATAGTCGTGGTGTGCTGCATTGACTGGGACTCAGTACTTTTACGTGGTAGTAGGACCCTCAGTAGGGCAGTGTTCCGCCTTTGCAGGGAGTCCCAGGCTCCAGGATGGGCCATCAGTTTGCCAAGGATGGGTTTGATGACACCGCTCAAGAAGCCTGGTGTCCTCTTTCACATTCTTTCACGAGGGTAACAGGAAATACCATAGGACCATCATTGCTTCCGGGCCTGCTGAGGCAAGAGACATTTAGGAATGTTTGAATGCTTGGGGAAAAAAAAAAAAAGAACAGTACTGATTTTCTCAAAGCAGGGATTATTACTTCAGAATATGCTGCCTTTGTTAGAACAAAGAGTTACACCCCACTGTGCCAATGCATTTGGGAGGTGGATTTGCCCAGAAAGATCAGGAGTTCAAGTCATCATGACTTAGTTCTAGGCCACCCAGGGCTAGCACCTTGAGACTCTCTTTACCCTTCTTTCCTTCCATCCTTTGTTTCTGTGTGTGCGTGTAGAATGTGTCACCACATACATGTGGAAATCAGAGGGCAACAAGTTATCAGGCCCGGCAGCAAGCACCTACACCGCAGAGTCACCGCATCAACCATGGGGCTCTCGTTTTGCCTGTATTCCTAGAGTTTGACACATAGTAGGCTCTTAAGAAACTAATTCTGAGTTAAATAGCGCTGACTGAATGATTCCTAGATTACGGCAAAATCAAAGAACCTGACCAAATTACACAGCTGGAAGTCGATCGCGGTTGGACAGATCATTTCAAAACCCGTAGGGAAGACCGAGCCACCACTCTGGATAGTGGAGAGTTTTCACTGTCTATGCTTGAAGAATCAAACACAGAGTTTAACCTTAAGGACAGACATGGTCTTACTTGACATCTGTTTTACCAGGGATGCCCCCTGTTTTTACTGTTTATACCTTTGAGAAAATACTGTCCACTCTTCCATACTCCAGCTGGCTTCCCCTGTTGAGTAGACATAGGGTAAAGCGTTAACTGCCAGGAGTATTGCCTTGGAAAGGTCACAGACTTAACAAGGATGGCAAGGTTCTGGTTCACCCTCTTTCAGGTTAGAAAACTCTGTCTGGTCAATTTTCTCTGGGGTTGAGGGGACCAGAAGGAGAAAATGACTCCATCCTGGTCAGGTCACTGTGGAGTGTTCTACTATTCAGGGCCTCTTTATCTAACACTTATTCCAAACTCCCTGTTGATTTGGTTGGCTCTTGGTATTTATTCAATGAATACACGTAAAGAATTTTGTCCAAAGAGGACAGGGAAAGCATTTTAGACATTAAATGCAGAAGCGTTGCTGCTGCTGCCACACCCAAGTGGCCCAGTCTAATTTGATTAATAAAGCATTAAGGATAACTCCAAGCTTTCAAGATGGCACAGGTACCACGGGGGGGGGGGGGTTGTTTTCTCTTCTGTTGAAGACCGATCTGCTGTTCTGGTCAAGGGGTCAGGGTTTCGAAGAATGGAGACAAGGCAGAGGTTCTGGAGTCAAGTCTCAAGTCTCCTTTATTGTTTCTCTTCTATTGGCACATATTCACTCTTGTTCATTCCTCTTAACTGTATTTACTCATATACCTCTTAACTCTATTGACTGTATATATATTCTTACAAGGAAATCCTGGGTATTTATAAGCACACACAGGAGAACACAGGTGAAAACATTTTACCACACGCACTATGCAGCTGGGGTCACTAAACAGCAAAACAAGCTATGTGGGATAAACAAGATATTTGTTAAGAGTGTGCTCAGCTGCTGTAGGCTGCTGAAAAACCAAGTCTCTATCAGGGTAAATGGTTCCAGATGGCTGCAAAGATGATAGCTGCTTTCTAGCCGCTTTCTGCTTAAAGTCGGCTCCCTACACTCTTCTGTCTTTTTCAATAGATAACTTTGGCGATGCATTCTCACTCAAATGGGATTCAAACTCGGGTAATAATTGCCTAGCTGAGATTGCCTGCAACAAATGACTGACAGTAGAGACCCGGCGGAGGAGATGGTGAGGTCAGTCGGAGCTGTACAATAAGGGTAGCCTGTGCTAGACCCTGTCTCAAAACAACTAAAACCCAAACTGCATACACACTGTGGTTGTAAGTAGCTTTGCCTCTGAGATCATCAAACTATTATTCCTCAGGCCGGAGAGACAGCTCAGCCAGGAAATGAAGTGCTTGCTGCACAGATATGAGGTCAGCCTCCAGAAACCACACGGTTCTGGAACTGGGGGAAATGGCTTATCCATTAAGAGATCTTGCTGCTCTTGCAAAAGACCCAACTTTGGTCCCCAGTACCTGGCTCAGGACTTCCTTAAAGTCCAACTCCAAAGGATATAATACTCTCTTCTGTCCTACTTGAACACCACACAAATGTGACACACACACAAAAATTATTTTAAAAAAATATTTAGCCAGGTAGTGGTGACACAGGCCTTTAATCCCCGCACTGGGGAGGCAGAGGCAGGCAGATCTCTGAGTTCGAGGCCAGACTAGTCTTCAGAGTAACTTCCAGGACAGCCAGGACTATACAGAGAAACCCTACCTTGAAAAACCAAAACACAAAACCAAAAAAGCTAGCCGGGCAGTGGTGGCGCATGCCTTTAATCCCAGCACTTGGGAGGCAGAGCCAGGCGGATTTCTGAGTTCAAGGCCAGCCTGGTCTACAGAGTGAGTTCCAGGACAGCCAGGGCTACAGAGAAACCCTGTCTCAAAAAAAAAAAAAAAAAAAAAAACAAAAAACAAAAAACAAAACAAAACAAACAAACAAAAAAAGGCTGGGCCTGCTGGTACATACCTGTAATCCCAGACCTGGGTGTATTCGGGCAGGGGTGGAGTAGGGAGTAGAATTTGGTTTGAACAAGAATGTCCTGCCTCCATAGGCTCATATCTTTGAATGTTTCCATTGGTAGACTGTTTAGGAAGGATTAGTGATGTGTTCTTGTTGGAAGAAGTGTGTCACAGAGCTAGATTTTGAGGTTTCAAAAGCCCAAGCCAAGCCCAATGTCTCTGTCTGTCTGTCTGTCTGTCTCTCTCTCTCTCTCTCTCTCTTTCTCTGCCTGAAATTCAAGATATACAACTCTCAGCTACTGCTGAAGTGCCATGCCTTCTACATGCCGCCATGCTCCCCACCATGATAACAGACTAACTCTCTGAAACCATAAGCAAACCCACAACTAAATGTCTCCTTTTTATAAGAGTTGCTTGGTCATTATGTCTCTTCACAGCAACAGAACAGTAAACTAAGACATGAAGACAGGAGCATTTGTCTAGCCAAATTGGGGAGTGCCAGTTTCATTGAGAGAGCCTATCTCAAAAAATCAGATGGGCAGCAAGCTGGGCTATGGTGGCAAATGCCTTTAATCCCAGCACACAGGAGGCAGAGAGAGGTGGGCATCTGTAAGTGTGAAGGCAACCTGGTCTACAAAGTAAGTTCTAAGAAACAGATGGCCAGCAATGGAAGGAAGACATCCAACATGGACCTTTGACTTTCACCTGTGTGAAAACATATACTCATGCTCGCATACAAACAACATACACGTGCATACACAAGTAAATGAGTTGTTATTCTCTCTGAGATTTGGGAATATCTTAACTGACGACATTGAAATGCTTCCTCCATCTAGACATGATGGCATGCAACTCCAATCCCAGCACTTTGAAGGCAAAGACAAGCAGATATCTCTGAGTTCCAGGCTAGCCTATTCTACACAATGAGTTCTAGACTCGCCAGGGTTACATAGTTAGAGCCTCTATTAAGAAAAAGGGTGGACCTGTAGAAGTGGCTGAGCAGTTAAAAGCACACTGATGAATTTCCGGTCCTTTCCAAGAACACTAAGCATTCTGAAGTGGAAACGTAAGGGTTCCTAGGAAAGTCAGTTGTGTTGGATGGTGTCTTGCTGGGGCGAACATGTGAGGGATTATTTTCCTGAAGTCACACAGGTGAAAGGCTAAGACAGACTCATGAAGGAAGGTTTAGCTGAAGCAGATACAAGTCACAGAATGTTCTGCTAGAGCAAGCACGTCAAAGAACACGTGCTGAAGGACTCTTTGCTAAGAACACGCATATATGAGTCCGCCTCACATTGCTTAGTAGAGCTGCATTTGTCAGGACCCCATAGAAACACACCAAGATAGTTCTGGTGGTATGCTGTAGTTTCCTCAGACTTGAGTCAATTGGCAGAATGGTATCAGCTGAGCTAAGGTAAGACACAAGCTGAAGCAAGACCTGCAGAGGACATGTGATGTTTGGAGGGAGTATAAGTAGGCCAACAGACTATGACAGAGGCTGAACTTGGCGTGTTTATAGAATTAGCTATACAGTGTTTGTTGGTCTTGAGTCTTTGCTGATCTTCGTGTCACTGAGAGAGACACAGCAGAGAACTTTTCCTGGTGTTCTTATTGGCCATGGTCCCTCCTACTGACTTATGTCAAAGTTGAGGCTGTCTGTCTGCTAGATAGTGCCACAGTTGCTGATTCATATCTGCTATCCCAACTCTATCGAACAGGACTACTGATATATCCAGAAAGTGTTTGCAAGGATTGAGCTGCCTCTGCTGACCTGTAAACTAAACTGCTCATTTCCAGACACCACAAACGGAAGTTGCTCCAAAGAACCATTTCTAAACAGGTCCACTTTCCCCGTATCCTTTCTTTTCCAGTGGGTGGTGAGCGAAAAGGGAGGTTAAAGCATTTGAGAACCATCATTAAAAACAGGTTTTAAAAAAAATAAAGTTACACCATTCTTAGTCACTGAGCCATCTATCTAGACCCTTGTTTTATTTGAGACAGGGGATGACTCTGGGTAGTTACGAATCAAGGAACCAGAGAAAATGGCTGTCTCGTTGACAAATTGGTCCTTTCATAATTTTATACAACTTCATACACTTTGTTTTCAGTAGTACTATTTTAGAGACAACTATCTGATATGAATGTAGCTATTCCCACCTTATGGTTATTATTGTTTACTTCATTCAGTTCAGGGTCTAGCAAGATAGTTCAGTGGGTAAAGACTCTTGCTGCCAACCAGTGGTAGCACATTGTGTGTGTGTGTTCATGTGTGTACTGTCTTCCATGTAGAAGTTACTGTTCTGTTGCTGTGAAGAGACATTATGACCAAAGCAACTCTTATAAAAGAAAACATTTAACTGAGGATGTCGTAGGGTCTTACTGCTGTGAACAGACACCATGACCAAGGCAACTCTTATAAAAGAAAACATTTAACTGGGGATGTTGTAGGGTTTTACTGCTGTGAACAGATACCATGACCAAGGCAGCTCTTATAAGAACAACATTTCATTGGGGCTGGCTTACAGGTTCAGAGGTTCAGTCAATTAATATCAAGGCAGGAACATGGCAGCATCCAAGCAGGCATGGTGCAGGAGGAGCTGAGAGTTCTACATCTTCATCTGAAGGCTGCTAGTGGAAGACTGACTTCCAGGTAGCTAGGATGAGGGTCTTAAAGCCCACACCCACAGTGACACACCTATTCCAACAAGGTCACACCTCCAAATAGTGCCACTCCCTGGGCCAAGCATATTCAATGACCGTGGCAGGGGGCTTGCTTATAGTTTTGGAGAGTTGGTCCATTAACATGGAGAGCATGGGAGCATGCGGCCAGGCATGACCCTGCAGCAGTAGCCTGCATTTGATCCTCAGAACCCATGAAGTAGAAGGAGAACTGACTCCTAAAAGTTGTCTTCTATACATGCACTGCTGTTATATGTGCGTGCCCTCTGCCAACTAGGTACGTATGAAATAAATAAATTCAATCCAGGAGCCAGCCAGATGGCTTGATTGGTAAGGGAAGTTGCCACAAAGGTTTATAACCTAGGTTTAATTCCTGGAAAGTGAGAATGTGAGAAAGTGAGAGGTGACACCCATGCATGTGAATACATGCACACACAGACACACACACACACACACACACACACACACACACACACACACAGAGAGAGAGAGAGAGAGAGACAGAGAGAGAGAGAGACAGAGAGAGAGACAGAGACAGAGAGAGACAGAGACAGAGAGACAGAGAGACAGGGAGACAGAGAGAGACAGAGAGAGACAGAGAGAGACAGAGAGAGTGAGAACAGTGCACTGGGGAGATGGCTCAGAGGGTAAAATACTTATTGTGGAAGCGTTAAGACTAGAGTTCAAAACCCTAATGCCCATGCCCACATAAATGCCAGGTAGACATGGCAGCTCACCTGTAATCCCAACTCACAGGAAACATACAGGAGATAGGCGGATAGTTAAACTTGTTAAATTAGTGTGCTACCTTGGCTTTGCTTGACAGGGTCAAATTGTCCTTCAAATTCGATTGTTTCTCCCAAGTGTGACATGCATCCTACTAGCTACAGGCAACATTTCTTACTGCAAGATCAAAGAGATGGAGTCAGGGGGTGAGGCCCGGCAGCAGCGGCATGATGTACTTACATTCTGAGCAAGCTTAATGGTCCAAGTCCAACCTCTGAAAGTTATGGTGGAAGGAAAGAGCTGATTCCCACAAGTTGTTCTCACACCCGACAGCCACACACGGGCACGGGCACATCCCCACTCACACAGACATACGGCACACCATTTCAAAATAAGACTTCTAACTTCTCATCCTTGTAACATTTGGTACTGTACTCTTTTTTTTCCTTCTTTTTAATGTTTTTATATTTGTTTTATTCTGTATGTATGAGTGCTTTCTTTGCATGTATGTGCATGCCTAAGAAGGTCAAAGGCAAGTGTCAAATTCCCTGGAATTGAAATCAAGGGTGCTGGGAGCTGAACCCAGGTCCTCTGCAAAAGAAATAGGTGCTCATAATCCCTGAACCGTCTCCTCAGCGTTTCTCCCACTCTGTCTTTAAGTGACAGAGTCTCCCATCTTGGAGACAGTTGTCCAGTGGATACTCATGTCTCTGATCTCAATTCTATCCCCTACCAAGACTTCAGGCAAGTATGTGTGGTGCTTTCGGGAAACCCCGGATCACAGTGATCATGGTTCACATTGGCTGGGTCAAGCTGCAGAATTCGGAACATGTGAGTGAGGCCCTGTGCATTCAGGTTCAAATAGGGACAGACTTGAAGACCTGGGGTCTGGGAAGCAGTTCACCCATGAGGGCTGGGGTGTAAATCTGTTTCTAGTTGAGGTCTCCCCAACAAATCGCAAGTCCTGTAGCCCCAAGGCTTTCCACTGTTCCACTCCACACTAAAAACTCTCACACCCAGCTTACAAAAAGAGATAGGCAGGGTCTCCTGTAGCCTAGGCTGATCTTAAACTCACTGTTTAGCCAGGCAGGCGGATTTCTGAGTTCGGGTCCAGCCTGGTCTACAGAGTGAGTTCAGGATAGCCAAGGCTATACAGAGAAACCCTGTCTCGAAAAACCAAAAAAAAAAAAAAAAAAAAAAAAAAAAGATTATGGTGGTTTATACCGTTCTGAGTGTCTGGGTGTCATGCCTGCTAGGCATGAACTTAACTAAGAGCTATATCCCCAGACTCAATACTTACTATTATCAGAATTTAAATTTTTTTCAAAATTAATGAGCATATGCTTACAATTCTGTTTTTTACGTTATGCCTAAATATACATAACATATAATTTGCTGTTTTAATAATTCTTTTCAGTCACAGCTCAGGGACATTGAGAACAGTCACAGTGCCAGGTGATGGTGGCCATGCTGACACCTTTATTACTCACACTTGGGAGGCAGGAGGATCTCTGTGAGTTTGAGGCCAGCCTGATCTATAGATCAAGTTCCAAGACAACCAAAGCAACACAGTGAAACCCCGTCACCAAAAACCAAAACCAAAAAGAACTCCATTTTCTTTACTGAGGCAGAGTCTCTCACTAAACCCAGAACGTATCAATTCCCGCTAGTGTAGCTACCCTCTTCCCCTGGGGAACCTCCCCCCATAACCCCCAACCCCCAGTATGCTTCTGAATGCAGGGATGACAAACTGGCAGCTAAGCCTACTGGCTCTTTATGTGGATGCTGGGCATCGACCTCAGGTCTTCAGGCTTTCATAGCAAGGGCTTTGCCTACTGAGCTCCCTACACAGCCTCTGTAATAATAATCTGTCTATAGGCACTCAACATCTGTGTCTCCATCACTGACTGGTAGGCTGGGTAGCTGTTACCTTGGGTTGCTGTGAATCTTACTGCAATGGATACAGATTACACACACATGCTTTGCTTTCTATAAAACTGGATTTTGATTCATATTCTCTCACAGACATGCTAATCTCCAGAAAGATGAGTTATGTTTATCACCCTGCCATTGGGGAAGCTAAGGCAAGAGGATCTCTGTGAGTTCACAGTGAATACCAGTTCATCCTGGTCTATAGTGGGAGAAATCCCCTAAGCACTAGCTCTTTCTGTCCTCTCAGCCATCACTCCTAGTTTACCTCTATTCCTTTCTGACTCCCCACTAACCCACTGACCTACTCTCTGAATGAGACCCCACAGCTGCTACACATAGCCGGGAACCAGATCAATTCTTTGCTCAGCCCACATCAGAGAAGCTTCTTCCTGCCTCAGGTGGGAATTAACAGAGACCCACAACTTGACAATGTACAGAAGAACATGGAGGACTTTGGAGTACTCAGCACTAAATGGAACGTCTTTATCAAGTCCTTCCCTTCAAGGCTCCAGGATCTGTGCGGAAGAGGATAGAGAGTCTCCAAAGCCACAGCATCATCTCGCCAGAACAGGACTGGTGCACACATGAACTCACAGAGACATGGCAGCAAGCACAAGACCTGCTCTGGTTCAAACCAGACAGAAGCCCAGCACAGGGAAGAAGTGGACACAAAGTTCCACCCCTAACCAAGAAGCTATCTGCAACTGGTAGCTGCTGGGAGAGGGAAACCAGTTTTCTTCAATGGAGCGGCACTTGGTATATCAGGCACAGCCATACCGTGAGTAGTCCGCCAACACAAAACAGACTCAACGTTTTTTGTATGTTGTTATGGTTTGATAGTTTGGGGGGTTTTTTTGTTTTGTTTTATTTCCTTGGGGTTTTGTTTGTTTGTTTGTTTGTTTCTTCTGGGTTGGTTCTTTTTTTGGGGGGGAGGGAGAGAGAGATTCAGTGGGGGGTGGGGGTAGGGAGAGACAGTCTAGAAGGACTTACCAGAGGGGGAAAATGTGATCAAGATGTTTTTTAAAATGATTTTAAAACTACAATTTAAAAAAGCTCCCTAAAACAAAACAGGTTGAGAGATGGTTCTTTTGGCTATTAGTGGGATGCAAAGGTGACAACTTGAGTTCTGTCTCCATTGAAATGAAACCACACGACTGCCCTCCCAGAACTGAGGAGGTGGAGACAGGAAGACGACAAATATAGCAAGAAACTTTGTAGCAAAAGACAAGGTGGGCCAGACCTGTGGTGTACACTTTTAATCCCAGCAATCCGGAGGCGCAGGCTAGAGGATGTCTCAGAGTTACAGACCAGCCACCACTGTCTCAAAAACAAAAACCAGAAAAACAACCAAAGGAAAAAAAGGAGGAGGAGGAGGAAGATATGGGAAGGGGCACCAAGGATGGGACATGGTGGGAGGGACAGGAGACAGATGGATTTGGAGGGATGGGCAAGGCCTTAAATCAACCAGGAATGGATCTGGGCCCGTCTTCCTCCTTCCTGCTGTCACAGAGGTGGAATTTTCTTTGGAAGCTTTGCATTTTTCCTGTTTTGTAGCAGCCTTGTTCTGGTGAAGTGTTCATTGTTCCCTTCCCTGACACCAGAGCCAGGACCAAACCAAGTATAACAGTCAGGCTGCAGCACAGTCAAGTCCCAGGAGGCCCCTGACCAGGACTAGAATTGGTACGACCTGCCTCAGTCACACCTCCAGCTTCAGCCCCAGTCATCCACACTGGGCCAGCCAGGTTGAGCAACCGCACAGCACGCAAAGCAGCCACCTGAGCTTCAGTCCCTGAAACCTATAGTAGAAGCAGAGAACTGACTCCCGACCCACACACACTGGCACATGTGTGCCTGCGTTCACACCATGTGTCACTACACCAGGCGTTTGAGACCAGGTCCCACTGTATATCTATCTCAGCTGGCCTGGAACTCACCATATAGCTCCATCTCTGGCCCCAGCCTCCCGAGTGCAGAGACTTCAGATGTGCAACACACCCCGTGGAGCCCATTTATTTCAAATTCTGCCCAAGTCAGTGGATAGGTGGGGGAGGAAGTACAACTTCTGTTTCAGACTCTGAGGCTTGGGTACCCCCAGGGACTACTTATGGCTTGCTTGCAAAGACAGAGTTAAGTAAGGCGCTAGGAGAGGGAAGATGAGCTTCCAGGTGAGCCCCAGCCAACCAACAAGAAGTTACTGGGCTGCAATTTCTCAGTCTCTTAAAAACAAAGCATTTATTTTTATTTTACGTGTATGAGTGTCTGCGTGCAAGCATGTGCGTCATGTGCATGCTTTGTGCTCAAAGAAGTCAGAAGAGGACATCAGGTCCCCTGGAACTGAACTGTGGGACGCATGTGGATGCTGGGAACTGGGGACCTCAGGTCTCTGGAAGAGCTGCAGGTGCTCTTAACCAGTGAGCTACCTTGCCAGCCCTTCCCTGCCACCTTTTCTTTTCAAGTCAGAGTCTCATGTAGCCCAGCTTTGTCTTGAACTCCATATGTAGCCAGCGATGATCTCAAACTCCTCATCCTCCTGCCTCCATTTTCCAAGTGCTGGACACGGGGGATATTCTGTTTTGACGTGTGTCTGCTAAGCACTTAGTCCAATGGACTGACCCTCTTTTTCTTTTGGCTCTGGCATGTGTCTATCAAAAGATACGTATTTTTAAAGCCAGGTATAGTGGTGTACGTCTTTAAACCCAGCACTCAGGAGGCAGAGGCAGGTGGATCTGAGTTTTAGGCCAGCCTGGTCTACAGATCAAGTTCCAGGACAGCCAGGTGAAGTGGAAACTTAAGGGTTCATAGGAAGGTCAGTTTGTGTTGGATGGTGTTTTGCTGGGACAAACTCGTGAAGGAACATTTCACTGAAGTGGACAAAGATGAAAGGCTAAGGCAGCCACGTAAAGGAAGGTTTGGCTGAAGCAGACACAGGAGAAAAGATGTCCTGCTAAAGCAAGCACATGGAAGAACATATGATGAAAGATTCTCTGCTAACGACACGCATGTATTGGTCCACCTTACATTGCGTGGTTGAGCTGCATTTGCTGGGGCTCCATAGAGAGAAATGCACAGAAAAATTTATAGTGGTGTGCTGCAGTTTCTTGCCGCTTCCTCAGACTCTGGCTGATCAGCAGAGTGATGTCAGCTGAGACAGATGCGTGCTGAGGCAGGACACATGGAGGACACACATCACATGATACTTGGAAGGAATATTAATAGAATTCAGTGGAAGTGACACAGGGTGAGCTTGACTTATAAAATGCTAGCTCTACAATGTTTGTGGATCTCAAGTCTTTGCTGATCTTCCTGAGAGGGGCACAGATGAGAACTTTTCCTGGTGTCCCTCCAGAACCCTCCTGCTGATTCATGCCAAGGCTGAGGCCTGGCTGTCTCTGCTAGGTAGTGCCGCCGCTGCTGATTTGCGTTTGCTGTCCAGACTCTACTGAACCGGACTGCTGATCCACCAGTGAAGTGTTTGCAAGTGGATTGAGCTGTTGCTGCTAACCTATGAACTGAACTGATTTCCAGACAACACAGATGGGAGTTGTTCTAGAAAGCCATTTCTAAATAGGTCCACTTCCCCTGTATCCTCTCTTTCCTGATACCTCTGCTGGGTGGTGGGCTAAAAGGGAGGTTAAAAGTGTTTAAGAATCATCATTAAAAAATAGATGTTGAAAAATCAAAGTTACAGCCAGGGCTACACAGAGGCTGTTACTGTGTTGAGAAAGGAACTCACTATAAGTCCTGGCTGGTCTACTTGCTGCATAGACCAGTCCAGTCTTGAGCTTGTGCTAGCCCTCATGCCTCTGCCTCCTGAGGTCTGACTTGCATTGTTGTGTCTGGGAAAGGATGTGCTATTGAGTTAAGCAGCAGGCTTTACGATAGTTGCTGGTTTTCCCCTTTATGTGAAATAAGCTAAGGGTGTACACACCAACCGCAGGGGTCATTTCATGGGGCAGCTTGGGTGGATATTAAGAGGAGTAGGAAGCCCTGTAACCAGATGCAGCAAAATGAGAGCAGAGGGGCTGGCAAGATGGGTAGAGACATTTGCCTCCAAGCCTGATAACCTGAGTTTGATTCTGGGGCTCATTCACATGGTGGAATGGGAGAACAGAACCCAGCAACTTGTCCTTTGACCTCTCTACACAAGGTGAGATACCTGTGTGCACTTAACAAGCAGGTACCCGCACCCAGTAATAAAGCTGAAATAAAATAAGAAAAACTAGACCCAAGAATGTATTAGACATAGCAAATTGAGAAAAGGGTGTGCCCCTGTCACCTTGACCCCAGAAAGAGGACACCAGCCACCTAGTGCTGTGGTGATGTTCTAGTGTGCTTTCCTGTTGCTGTGATAGTTTTCTTGGACACAAACTGACATGAGTAGAAAAGAATTTATTGGCTTTCTCTTCCAGGCCATAATCCGTAGAGGGCTGACAGAGCAGAAACTGAAGCATGGATTGTGGAAGACTGCTGCTTACTGTCTTGATCTTTGGTTTATGTTTAGCTGACTTCCTTTTTATTTGTTTGTTTATTTTGCTGGGTTTTCTCTGTGTGTCCTGAACCTTGTTCTATAGCCCAGGCCTCTGCCTCTCAAGTGCTAGGATTAAAGGCATGCACCACCACTGTCTAGCCACCTAGCTTCCTCATACTGCTTAGACCCTTGTGCTTAGGGCTGAAGCTGTTCACAGTGGGCTGGGCCCTCACATCAATCAGAACAGTTTCTTATGATGGACATGACCACAGACCAATCTGATATGGGAAGTTCCTCAACTGAGTTATTGGCTTCCCAGGTGACTCTAGGCTGTGTCAGTTGACAATAAGAATCAACCAGTAGAGATGACAGCCTGTCAGCTGACCACCTGGCATGTCAAAGGTCCCATAGGCAGAGAACCTCTTACTGCCCCAGGGGCTTCAACTCTGCTCAGGCCCCACTGTTGAGGTGTCAGTCTACTCTCTCATTCATCCATCTGTGTCCATCTGGACAAGTTCTGACCCTTCACCTCTGTGGCTTCCACAGTCCCGCACCTGAGTTCTACAGCCCCAAGGCTGGCTCAAACCTGTGATCCTAGGCCTTGATTTTATATCAGTATTTCTAACAGGGTTTCCCCTTAGCTGACATCCACCCCCACCGGCTCTATCGGCTTCTTCCTCGGCCACTTGTTGAATTCTTTGAACTCTGTTGTGCTCTTTTTTTTTTTTTTTTTTGACTTTTTGCAGTCATTCCGTGTGATGTGTCATCTGATCTGATATTAATAACTAAAATCAGAATAAAAGTCTTCAATTAGCTATCAAGGGTGTCAGGACTCCCAGGCAAACAAACCACCCACCGCCAAGAAAACTACAGTCCCTTGTGCTTTTCCGTATTAAGTAAATTACAATATTGAGATGCTGGGTGGTGGCGCACACCTTTATCCCAGCACTCCGGAGGCAGAGGCAGGCAGATCTCTGTGAATTTGAGGCCAGTCTGGTCTACAGACTTCTAGGACAGCCAGGGCTGCACAGAGAAACCCTGTCTCAGAGAGAGAAAGGGGGGTGGGGGAGGAAGATTCTGCCTGTATCTTGGTTCAGCAGCTAGGATCTCACTGAGACACCAGAATACCAAGGGCACAAGGAGTGCAGCATGCTAAGCCCTGGTGGCTGGCCCTGCCAAGAGCACCTAGGTTGGGTCAAAGAGCACAGGCATAATTACCCTTCAGAATGCAAGGCTGGCCTCTTAGGGACCACACGGCACTGTGGGGTTAGGGCTGCCCTGGTCTGAGAGACTTGTGTAGGTGTGACTGACCCAGGTAAGAAAGGCCCTCTAACAGGGGTGGGCATATCAGTTACTCTGCCGTAGGTGGTGCTCTGGTTAGATTCTCTCAAGCTTTAGACCCTCCGTACATTTACTTTACTAACTCTGTGGTCAAGAGGGCTCTCTGTCTGGACAATTCAGCTGGGTATTTCAGGCTTGGGGTTGTCTGTGCCCAAGACTGCAGAGAGAAGCTTCATAGGAGCTAGAACTGCAGAAGATAGTAGGGTCCAGGATGACTGGGGGACACATTACCACTCCTTTTCCTTATCAAGCTTCCTGTTTCCTTCTGAAGCTTCAGGCAGATGAGATCTGGCTTCATTATCAGGAAGCTGCCCCAGGACATTTGCACTGTGCAACTAGTGGCTTAGGGCTTCCCAAGGAGGTAAGCTAGTGAGCAAGACAAAAACCTGGCTGCTCACACCCTGAGGAGCTGTTGAGCAATAGCCTAGCCCTCTGGCCCTGGCTCCCTGCCATTGTTCTCCAGAAAGTAGGTGATCTGTCCAGGAGAGGTTTGGGACCCGACCACTCTTGTGAGTAACATGAAACAGACGTCATCTCTACATCATAGGAGAGGCTGAGGCAGGATGATTGCTGAAAGTCTGTGACCAGATGGGCACAAGAGGGAGGAAGGGAGGAGGGATGGGGATGACGACAACAGTTTAAAGCCTGCCTGGACTGCAGAGCTAACTCCAGGGCAGCCTAAACAAGTCAGTGAGACTCTCTCTCAAAACAAAGTTAAAAAAAAAGAAAGAAAGAAAGAAAGAAAAGAATTGTGGGGTGGGGTCATAGTTCAATGGTAGAACGCTGTCTAGTGTAATGTTCATTAACTAGGGAAGAAAGAATATGTATAAATCAAAGTTTCTAGAAAAAGCCTCACCTCTGTGAAAGATTTAACAAGGCTGATTGGCTGGTTAGAATGTCATGATTATGGGGAACTGGAATGTCGCAAGTCCAAAGCCAGATTTTGGGGGGCTTTTTATAGATCCTGAGCACTGAACGATTGATTCATTGCCCATCCCTGTGCACGACCCCACATCACTGTGAGTATGGGGTAAATCCTTTTGGGATGTTTTAACTAAAAGACTTCTATGTTCACCAGCCTCAAAGCTGAGCCTGACATTAGATCAGATCTGAATCCTGCACCAGAGACTTTCCTCTTCCCTGCTCTGCCATAACCCACCTACATATTTTGTTCTGGCCAACACATTTTGTTCTGTAACTATGAAAAGTCCATGAGACTATTACCACACTGGGACACAGTATTTGGCATTGATCAAAGTCTACTGGGCTGAAGTTGCTCATATTAACTCCAGAATAAACCATCTCTTATTCTCTTGGTGGTGAGAACTATGTTTTGCAAGGTGATGGTATAGGGCATGGAACACAGAGACTTCTAGAAAGAGGAGGACCCTTTATATGGACACTTTATTGGTTGGAAGAGTAAGGCTGGGAGGTATCAGGGAACTTACACGGTTAGAGTGGCTGAGACCCCCTCAGAAAAGCACATAAGATCTGCTGGGATGTACCTCATTGGCAGAACCCTCAGCCAGAATTCATAAGGTCCTGGATTCAATTCCCAATAACTGGGTGTCATGGTGAGAGAAAGCAGCGGACACAGAATGACAACGAAGAATTATGGGATCCTTTGAGTTGGGCACATTTAAAAAACCTCCACAAACTCCCGCAGAGAAATGGGTTCCCTTCCCTTGACTCTAGGTGTTTGTGTGGCTGTCTCTGTTTACACAGCAGAGAAATGTTAGGGTGTGAATTGTCCAAAGTGAGGCTGGAAAGACTGCACAACTTTCCAGGGAGACGTCCACCATCCTTGTCTGTACAGGACATGCCTTCTAGACTACATATGGCTCCTGTCCCTAGGTATCAGGATTGCCTCTGACCTTTGGCATGTTCCCAGGTGGAGTTGTAGACATCAAGGGTAAAGAAAGACAAGTTTTTCCCAGTGGGTTGCATCAGAATTTCTTTTCAAAAGAAGTTACTTAATATCTGGGCAGTGACTGTCAGATACGCAGCCACTTGAGGCAGGAAACGCTTTCCTTGCCTTGGTCTCCCTTTGTTAATTGTGTATATTTGTAAACTTTGGATACTTTGTAAATATTGTAAACCCTAAAGTCATGAAAGTGGTCAGGGCCTGGCCTGAGGGACTCTAGCAGCCAGGCCCCTCTCCCAGACCCCCCTGTTTTAATTGTCACAAAGGTTTTCTCCACTCCCTCAACAGGTCCCTCCCCAGATTATGCTAATTTTAGGTGAAAAGTCTGAACAAATGTCACCAATCCCTGAATAGGAAACCTCACCAATCTCTGAACTTCCCATAGAAATTCCAACAGTCCTCACCCTGGAAATCTCTGCCCTGGAAAGCTCTACCCCCGCAACCTCACCTATATGAGCACCGTGCTTTATCCAATTCCCTGCTGCTGTCTGCTCCCTCAAGGGAACGTGCGTCCTCACCGGGGTGTGTCCCTCCTTTCCCTCTCCCATAAATCTCTTTCATGAGATTTGCTGCCTGATGTGACTCTCTCATAGAGAGACGAGAAGCAGTGAAGAAAAGAAGGAAGGAGCAGGAGCTGGGCTAGGGCTCTTGCTCCTCAGCTCACCCTCGCCTAGGACCTGCAAAGCTTCTCTTGAGGAGGCTTCCTCTCAGAGCTGTGTGGTTCCTGGGCTTCCTGCTGCCTTCTGAGCAGAAAGGACAACAATGCCACTTGCCTTTAATCCCAACACCTGAGAAGCAGAGACAAGCTGGGCGGTGGTGGCCTTTAATCCCAGCACTTGGGAGGCAGAGGCAGGCGGATTTCTGAGTTCGAGGCCAGCCTGGTCTACAGAGTAAGTGCCAGGACAGCCAGGACTACACAGAGAAACCCTGTCTCGAAAAACCAAAAAAAAAAAAAAAGAGAGAAGCAGAGACAAAACATTTTTGTATTGTTTTGGTTTGGCTTTCCAAAACAGGGTTTCTCTGTGTAGCTGTGACACTGTGGAACTCACTCTATAGACCAGGCTGGCTTTGAACTCACAGAGATCTGCCTGACTCTCCCTCCTGAGTTCTGGATTAAAGTCGTGTATCACCATGTCTTAGTTAGGGCCTCCATTGCTGTTGAAGAGACAGCATGTCCACAGCAACTCTTATGAAGAAAACATTTCATTGGGGCTGGCTTACAGTTTCAAAGATTAAGTCCATTATCATCATGGTGGGAAACATGGCGACATTTGGGCAGAGGTAGTGCTGGAGAAGGAACTGAAAGTTCTACATCATGATCCACAGGCATCAGAAGGAGACTGTGTGTCACAATGGGCATGGCTTGAGCATATGAGACCTCAAAACCCACTCCCACAGCGACACTTCCTCCAACAGGGCCATACCTCCTAATAATGCCACCCCCATGGGTCAAGCATTCAAACACAGGAATTTATGGGTACCATTCCTACTTAAACCACCACACACCATGTACGTCCTGGTTTTTTTTTTTTTTTTAATTATTTGTTTTATATATGTGACTACACTGTAGTTGTCTTCAGACACACCAGAAGAGGGCATCAGATCTCATTACAGATAGTTGTGAGCCACCATGTGACTGCTGGGAATTGGACTCAGAATCTCTCGAAGAGCAGTCAGTGCTATTAACCACTGAGCCATCTCTCTAGCCCAAAACATGTAATTTCAAAAACTTTAAAATTTTTGAGTCAAAAATAAATGAATGGGATTTCTTGTCTGTCTTATAAAGAATTTTTCTTTGTAGGTGAAATCATAAAATATCTTGTGAAGGGTGTTTGGATTTACAGATGAGGGTTAACTCAGTTAAACTTAAGGCCATTAAACCTTCTGGTTATAAGTAAGCTTGGCTTGTTGTTGAACACCCTGGATAGTGATGTCTTTAGGGACATAAGCATTTGCTCTGTAGCAAATTTTGGCTTTATGGGATGAGTAGAAAGCCTTTTGACTCATTCTTAGCTCCCTTAGACACCTTAGTGTGACCCTTAGTCACCCCATATATATCAGTCTAGCCACCTCTATAGCACCCCACCATAAGGATAAACATGGGGGCTGGAGAGACAGAGAGACAGAGTCACAGACACAGACAGAGACAGAGATGTAGACACCGACACAGACAGACAGAGACACAGGCAGGACAACTTGCAGGTGTTGGTTCTCTCCTTCCACGTCTCAGTACTGAACTCAGGTCATTAGTCTTTTTTACAAACTCTTTACCCACTGAATCAGGTGCCACTCCCTTTCTGACTTTTCTTAGGATCTCTTAGGAGTTGAAACCTATAGTCTGTCTGTCTATTTATCTATCTATCTATCTATCTATCTATCTATCTATCTATCTATCTATCTTCTATTTACACACACACAGGCACACACACACACACACACCTTGCAATGTAGCCTCAAGTGACCAACATTTTGTGACCTTTTGTGTATCAGCCTCTCAGGTGCTGAGATTTCAGGGTGACTTACTACACCCCACTCAGTGTTTGACATTTTTTTGTTTCACTTGGCCCCAAGTCCTCAAGATCCAGCTGTTAGAATGCCCCCTCCTTTTGTAAAAGATTCATTGATTTCTCTATTATGCATATGAGAGTGTTCATCCTACAGGAATATTGGTGCATCATATACATGCAGTGCCCACAGAGGCCAGCAGAGGGTATCAGACTCATTGGAACTGGAGTTACAGCCGGTTATGAGCCACCATGTGGGTGCTGGAACCCCAGTCTGGATCCTCTGCAAGAGCTGTCAGTGCTCTTAACCACTAGGCCATCGGTCCAGGCTTCTCTTTCTTGTTTTTGAGACAGGGTCTCATGTAGTGCTGACTAGCCTGGAACTCTTGACGCTCTTGCCTCAGTCTCTTGAGGTTGAGATTCCGAGTGTGAGCCACCAGACCTAGCTGTCTCAGGCTTCTTGTTGGGGAAAATAGGTTGGGAAAAATCTCTAGTTGGTAAAAATCTTATCATGTCCTCTATAGATGAGGAAGGAAACCCCAGCGAGAATGAAGAGTTTCCTGAAGTCACACAGCCTGCCAGTGGAACAGTTAAGATTAGAAGCCAGGTCTGCTTCATGAAACTCTGGGTTCTAGTCAGCCTAGGCCTCTTCTCAGGCACACACTGCAGTCCACACTCGAGTTCACTCAGTGACAGGCCCACCAGTGACCCAAAGGCACCCTACAGACTTCAGTTCCTTAGTGCTGTGTGGCTGGCTGTGAATGTCCAAAGCCTATTTCACTCTTTTCGAATGAACAGCTGAGAGATGATTTGCAATGTCAGGCTTTGGCTACCGATGTTGGGTGGAGCGGGGCTGCAGCAAGCAGTCACACCAAATAAAACGTATTATTTGGGAGTGATTGGAGGCAGACAGGCTGAAACATTGTTCAGGGAAGGGCTCCCGCAATCTGCCTGAGAGAGGCAAAATCACTTTCCCAGCTCGGCTGCCGATTCACATTTAGGGCAATTTCCCTCACGGTAGCTCGCCTCTGTGAGTAGGCTTAGCTTGTGCACTGGCTGTTTCCCAGAGAAAGAAATTCTGGATGCAGAGCAGAGCTCAGGCTTCTGTGGGGAACTGGCTTCCTCTGCCTCTGTGGTAGCCACTGAGATGTTTTTCTGAAAGTGGCTTCTGGACATTAGGGACTCCTGAGAAAGATGCGCCCAGCACCCATTGTATGTGCAGGCTCAGAGAGGTTCTGCATGGTCCCAGAGTCACACAGCTCTCACCCTGCCAGGAAGCTATGGGTGTTAGAAAGGTCTGGCTGCCCATGGTGTGCAGTTCTGTGTGGCCCTGAGACTCTGCATTGAGGTTTACAGGAAGGAGGTAGCAGAGTGACTCAGGGAGTCCCTGTGGCGAGTGTCTCATGTCCTTTTGCATTGGGAGTAGAGGCGGGACTGAGTCTGTAGCTAAAGAAGAAGGTCCCAGCAGGAGACTGAGGAGAAGAGTGTCCCCAGCAGGAGACTGATTGGGGTGGGAACTCTGAGCAAAGGCAGACACAGATGCATATGGCTGCAATACTCTCTTTATGTATGCATGTGTGTGTGCAAGTGTACATGTGCACACATGTGCATCTATGTGGAGGCCAGGAGACAACCTTGGGTATAATTCTTCAGATGCCAGAAATCTTTTTTTTTTAAGGCAATGTTTTTCACTGGCCTAGAACTGAGCAGGTAGGTTAGGTTGGACGGGCCAACAGGATTCAAGGTCATTCCCATCTCCCAGTGCTGGCATTTGACACTAGGCTCAGATTCTTTTTTCTTTTTTTCTTTGTTTTTTGTTTTTTGTTTTTTGTTTTTTGTTTTTTGTTTTTTGT